>CM074442.1:4126647-4849147 GCA_037101425.1 Elopichthys bambusa | reverse complement strand
TGTGTAAGAGAAATCAATTTAATACTCACAGGACATGCCTTCTGACAGCCAGCTTTCTGCGCGCGTGCTTCGGATGTATGCATTTAGAAAACCATATATCAGAAGTTTAGACTGATATGGCTTTAAAACGCATGCAGATAATAAACTTTCATGAAGATGAAGAACTGCAATGTCACATGAGCGCGCCCTCTTCCGGAAAGCGGGGTGGGGAGCAACAGCTCATTTGCATTTAAAGACATATGCACGAAAACAGCATGTTTTGTAAATGCCCAAAAATGGGCATTACAGTTTTACAGCTCTTTTCAATACAATGGTAGTTCAAAGAAGAAGTTGTACCTTTACAAAGGCTGCTTGTCTGCTGAAATGTAGTAAATATTAAAAATACTTAAGTGAGTATGCAGTTATACTCTGTCCTTACAAAGTTCATAGTGACCAACACTTTTAGGCCACTATTCAGGGAAAATCTGATTTTCTGTTCTGTATTCAAACTGTGTATTGACTTGCATTTTTTTAACCCGAATGTAAATAAGATTAGACTTTTCCTCACACAGAAACATTCTATGGCCTAAGAAGGAATGGAATATAGTACTGTTTGGGGAAGAAAAAAAAAATTATATATATATATATATATATATATATATACACACATACACACACACACACACACACATTATTATTTTTACTGTAAAATGCTACATAAAATTAACTGAATCAAAATGTGATGGTTTAAGTATAGCTACATCATATCACTTAATCAAATATACAGTACACTTATAAGTAATAAATGTCACCTCATAACACTGGAAATTGTAACAATATTTTTTTTTACAGTGAATTACTGGCAACCACAGCAGCCAGTTTTTTACCATAAACGTAATGGGATATTTTTACAGTGCACGAGTGATATGGTCTAGCTTGACAGCCCCTGGAAAAGAGCAACATGAACAATTGCAACTGCGTTTTTGTGTTTCATGGAAGAAAGTAAGTCATACAGGTTTGGATGTGAGGGTGAATAAATTATGACAGAATCTTCATTTTTGGGGTTAAACTACAGTATCCATTTAAACATTAAACAGCAAAAGAAAAACAAATTGTTCAGCATAAACATCAGTTTCATTTACCCAGCAACCTGACCAATATATGCTCAAACACTCGCTTAAAGGGGGGGATAATGCTATTTCATGCATTCTGACTTATTTACACTGTTAAAGAGTTGCATTCTCATGCTAAACATGGGCAAAGTTTCAAAACACGAGTTGGACGTATGACGGAGTATTTCTGTGCACATATTTTTTTTAAAAAAAAATTTCCGAGTATGGGGCTGCGTGACATCAGAAAGTTCGGAATTCCTTGTATGGGCACTTCTCCCGGAAGAGCGCGCGCACACGTTGAGCAGAACGAGAGAGCAAGAGCATGCCCATCAACGTGCTTTGTTCATCGGCAGCGCTGCACAGGACCTGCTCGAGAAAGATTTGTCACTTTGTTTTTAGACCACGAAATCAATGTAAAAAAAAGAAGTGTGTTTTCGGTTGTGAGAGAAAGATAACCTTGCTTCCCAAAGAGCCCAGTGTTCAGTGGAGCTGAAAGATTTGTGCTCATGCATTACATTGATGCGCTCTCGATATTTGTTATTAAAATATCCATTGAAACCGATAGTTGCAATCACATTTTTATTGGTTAAAATGAATGTAGAATATCTCATGTTTTTCCTTGGCTGCTCGAGCCCTCAGGATCGGCGCTTATGGTTTCATAAACAAGGCCCAGTTCTATGCTGGATTTACAGATCATTTGAAACTGAAAGATGGAGCGGTCACAGCGATAATGATCCCGGTCATGAGTCGGAACCGCAGGTGGTGAGTAAAACTGCTTCAAATGTCTGTTTTGTTGGCAATAGGAGCCTAAGTGCATATAATGTAAACAACACGAACGTAGTGAATTCATAAATTCATTGTTCATCATTCATTATACGCTATATTCATTATAGTGATTCAAAAGTTATCCAGGGATAATGTGATGGTGTATTGTGTGTGTTTAAATACATTTGTTTAGCTGACCATTGATAGCTTGCAGACGATCGCTACGCAAAAGCTGCGCGTGCTCGTCGCTCTTTAGCTCCGCTCACACGGCACGCCTCCAGACGCTCAGCTGTTTTCGGAAATACTCGGTGCAGCGTATGTATCTTTTATAAATATGATAAAACTAAAGACTTTTCGCCGATATGAAGAATGCTATGCTATTCTATAGGTACTCAAGATTAGCGTGAGATTGGCAGAAACTGTGTGTGATACCCCCCCTTTAATGAACATCTAAAACTACTAAAAATGACCCAACAGATCAGAATTCAGGTCAAATAAGCCTCCCTATTTTAATATACTCACTCCAGTCAATGGCCTGCTCTGACACACACGGTGTAGGATGTCAGGAACTGTCCTAATGTCGTGTGTTAGCAGAAGCAGCTTCTGTTCTCTCAATGCTGCTGCCAGTGGCATTGATTGTTGGTAATGGAGCTGCCCGGCCCTGATAATGCATGATGTAATTGTCAAAGGAGTTTAATCTATTTATTGTAAGTGGGATTGAAAGGAGCCTCATCTAAACTTCCCATTTCGGAGACAGACAGAATTCAAGCGAGAGAGACAGCATGAAAGCTAGAAAGCGTGTATGTGCTGGGGGTTGTGCAGGCTTTCTGATGGAAACCTTGCAAGATAGGGGTCTTTCATTCACCCCCTGACATTGAGAAGAGTGTGGGGTCCCTTATTCAATCGAAAATTTCTATCATGTCGCCCTGGCTCAATCCCTTCAGGCCACAAAAGGAAGGTAATAGTGCCTTATTGCATATAGGACTGCATACACACAACACTGAGCAATGCTTTTCAATTACCGCCGCCGTCGCACGAAAATATATATCACATATTTCTGAGGCAAAATGCTTAGGTCAGACATGCATAGAAATAAAATATACCTTGTGTCATTTAATTTGACAGTTGTCCTTTCAAGCTATCGCGCAGAGGTCGACGCATGCCGCACGACTGGAAAAACAGACAGGCGCTCTGAGATGCTACGAGGTGACCGGGGAGTTAGCATTTCGACAATTACACGCGCAAATTGCTCGCATCCAGTTAACGAGCCTGCCTGCGCTTTAACACAAATACAGTTGGTAATGATGTCAAACACGGCCTCCCGCGAATCCCAACAGTCTGAGTACGAGACCGTCCCTCATTAGACTAACCTTACGCTGTTTATGGGTTGGTCGGGAATGTCAAGCTAAAGCTATTTATAGATCAATATCAAACAAAAGAGTGTCATCCCCTCTGGCCAGACGTTACCCAGAGCACGCACCCCTAAATCAAAGTCATTCATCATGTTTTTGGGGAAGAGCTTCTTGGGGCAGGGGGGCCATATCCTGGTGTCCTCCACTGAGGGGAGATGCATTAATTAGGTGCATGTAGGGATGGGAGAACGCAGTCAGGGTCTGTAATAGATTCCTCCTGGAATTGATGAGCTTGTTTGTCAAGGGGGGGGCAGCGGCAGACGCACCTCTGGATCTCCCCAGAATAACACTACCTGCACTATGGGGACATGAGCCCATTTAAACAGTCTACTTCCATAACACCTCCAGCGTGGGTAAATTTTTCCATTTTTAGACGTCTGGTTGCGCCGCCAAGACACGCAGCTGTGTGCGCAAGCATAAACATTTAACTTACTTGATGCATTGTTTACATCAGCTCAGTAATGTACACCAGCCCTATTTACACCGTTTAGCAATTAGCAAGCTAGCTCTGACAGAACGTAAAATACAAACACTAGCAGTTATCTTTTTTCATCATCACACATATGTAAATGAGTGTTTGATTTTGTTCATGCAAATGTGAATTTCAATTAACAGCAAATTTTAACAGGGACTTGGCGGTGCATTGTAGCCTGCCTGTTTTTCTTGCCAAAATAAATTATGGATACACAAACAGCATTACACAGCGGAGATAATTACAGCTCTCAAAAAACATCCTTTAACATACAAACACATCACTTTGCTTTTTTTTTTACAAAGTTCAATCAAAGACGAACAGGTAAATCCAATCAGCGGCATAGATTTATGATCCGTTTTATATTTGGATCACGCAACCCCCAGAAAATTCCCTTTTTTTTTTAGCTTTTCTTTATTCGTACTGCATGCACAGTTCTGACTTAAAAAGCAGAGATGAAATTAGAGGGTTTATAAGCTGATGGCGCTGACATATCGGGGTAGTCATTGCTCATATTTACTGCCATCGAAATGCTTTCGCAGCCAAACAGACTTCCATTCACAGAAGAGATTTCAGTAAATTGCTTTGGTATCAAGAGTGCCTATATATGTGAGAATTGTGCAGATCAGTGAGGCAAGAACTGGCAGTTATACTCAAATATTATAGTATACTAACAGAATTTTGAGTTGCTATTTATTCTAGTGTTAATCCTAGCGTTAACCTAATGTTTGCATTTATGGATATTCAGCTATTTGGATATCCTCCAAGATTAAACTGTGATCCCCAAAAAAAGTATTTCCACACCTAAACCACACATAAATGTATGAATGTCACTGCATTAATAAAATAATAAAATATCAATGTTAATCTGATAGGATACCTGTGTGAACTTGAGGACAAACTGCTGCATGCATCATCTACCAAAAATGCCACCAGCAGGTTAAAAACAATGGCAAAATTGGTTTACCTGTTTAAAAAGTGTTAGTAAGTTGGTTAGCTCTGAGAAAACGTGTAGCATAATGTTTGGTTTGATATTTTATTATCTAAAGTACAATATAAAGCATGAATTAATTAGGGCTGCATGATATATCGTTTTAGCATCGAAATCGCGATGCGCGCCTAAGTGATTCTCGGATTAATTGCAAAGTTTGACCATCATACAATGAAAGTTTATCATTTGAACGTGTTTTAGGTCCTGTAGTTGAAACATTCAAACGATTTTAAACCATTTGAGAGCACGAAGACGCGAAAGAGAACTCAACTCTGAACGCGCAGCTGTCTTCTTTGCAAGCGCGCACACATAGAGCCGCGCAGATGCACGTGAACACCGAATGCCATTCTCTTCCGCGTCTATTTGTTCCTGAACTGACACATACATGCAAATAAACTGTCAAAATGCACATAAAACAGAGTATCGTCGTAAACACAGTAGCTTATGGCTTAGAAAAAAAACGGATTTTGGATCAGCTCATTCGGTCTTAAAGTGACAGTAGCCTAATATTCCTGCTGCTTCCTGTGTCATGAACGTTAATCAAACAACAAAGACAAAGAGAAAAATCAGTTTTAACACAGATTAATTGTATTTTTACAGTGAATACTATGCAGTGTTATTTTACATTTGATTATTCAATTTCTGTACCTGAATACTGTTAAGAGTTACCTGAAAAATGTACTATCTATTTAATTTGTATCTTTGTTTTTATTATTCTATTCTGAGTATTCACTAACCTACAAAATCACCCCAGTCATCCTAGAATGATTAATTCTTTCCAAACAGATATATTCAAGTCATCTGGTGATTTTTTTTTTCATATCGCAATATATATCGCAGAAAGACAAAATATCACAATGTCAGTTTTTCCAATACTGGGCAGCCCTAATATTAATGTATATAAGGTATATTAAATGTATTAAATTACATATTTATATACATACATAAAACGAGAGTAAGAATAAATTTGTGCTTCGGCTGCATTTTCTACCTTTTTTGTTTACATGCGCATAAGACCCAATACACACTGTTTTTTATATGTTGCTTTGCTCAGAAAGTGTCTGTGTCAAGAACAGAAGTTAATATTGATATCTAACCCAGATTCTGAAAATCAAAGGTTAATTCTCCAGGCCTGCAGAAATTCTTTTGCCGTCAATCTGTCACAGAAAAACCGACCTCATCCGAGCCCTAAATCTCTGTCCTGTCAAACGGAGCATCCAGAATGCGGAAGTTGTGAACTTGTGAGAAGTGAGGATCAATACTGCAAGGACAGGCTGAACGATCCGGCCAGAGACAATGTATTTGGTGCCTGGGTCTACACGGTCAGCTATTAATCCACTCAGCAATAGCGGACCACGCTCAACACCCTCATGCTAGAGGAACAAGTGGTGTGTAAAACAGCCTGACGTCAGCCCTAGACATTACTGCCCAACGACCAGATAAATCCATATTAACGGGCCTACGAGAAACTCTGCTGCATACGTGCGCACCACAGACAGCCCTCCGACTGTGGAGAAATACGAGCAGGGCTTGTCATGTGTGTCATGACAACATACTCTTCCTGATGCATTTCACCATTATTGTAGCCTGCTGCAGTGCAGTGTGGGAAATGAGATGGATGGATCATTAATGAGAGACTATAACGACCTGAACTATAAGCTAACAAGGAAACTGAATAGCAGACACAGCACCTGCTGTGGAAAGTGATCTTAAAGGAATATAAAAATTCTGTCATCATTTACTCACCCTCATGTCATTTCAAAATCACATGACTTTCTTTCTTCTATGGAACACAAAAGGTGAATTTATGGTGAATAATTTCCCATAATTCTCTGCGGCAGCATAAGAATGATAAAGTAAACAGATAAATCACAAAAAACACAGAAGCACCGTGCATCCTTTGCTCTTCATTATGTTCCTTCATCACTGAAAAATGGCTTTGCCAGGAAGTGAAAAAGAGTGAGAAATAATATCATATCTGACCATATAAGCATTCTCCCACATCAAGTCGATTATGATTTCCAAACTCCTAAGTACTCCTAAGTAAGCTTCCCATAAGGACTTGAATGCAGAATATAGTGATTGTGTGAGGATTCACAGACATTTAAGTGAGTCTACATTGTGAACAAATCATTTCGATCAGTTCTGTGAACTGGGTCAAAAGATTCATTAACAAGATCCAACTTGAACATGATTTGTTCACAAAATCGGACATGATTCCTCTCATGAAGGCTATATAACTAAGCGCAGACACTTTTATTGTACTTTTTTTATAGGGGTGTGACAGTACACTAAGCGCACAAGATGAGACGATACACGATACTGGGTTCACAAGACGAGACGATATTTTTAAGAATCAATAGAAATCTTCAATAAAAAAATATGACTGGAAAAAAAGTATTTTATTCAGCTGAAAGTCACAAAATGCAAAACAATTCAGGTGCATTTTACTTATCATTTAACTAATCTAGGGCTGTCACCAACGATTATTTTGGCAATCAAGTAATTGGTCAATTATTTTGACAATTATTTGAGTAATCAGATATTTTTTTTGTGGTAATAAAAATAGACCTAAGTGAACAGCCTTTAAAATGACTTAAAATACATATATAATAATAATGAGACAATAATACTTGGTTTAAATAAATTATAAAGAGCAAGTCATTTTAGGCTTTTGTTGAACAACACTGTTATAATACATAATGTAATGTACATAATATTATAAAAAAATCAACTTATGTACATTATGTATTATAATAACTGCCTGCAGAGGGCGCCAAAGGCCTGGTGAATGTTGTTACACTTTACAGCATGATCAAATCCTTGCGTAACACTGGCCAAACAACATTTAATTAAAATGTCCACTTAATCTTTAATATTTTGCCTTTTTTTTTTTTTTTTTGCAATAGAAATGCTACAGCCACTGTAATTTCTTGAACAAGTACATGTGGACATCAAAACATGCAAACTCAAATCGAGAGTTTTAACTTTTATTTTGAAATCGCGATGAACAAGAGTTTGCATATTTATGCTGCGTTCCAGGCAGGTTTTTGAGCCCGTAAGTCACGATTTCAAACCACGACTCACGACTTTGTAGCGTTCCAGGCAAGTCATGCCAAACTGCCTGAGTGTAAACAAACCAGCATGGCGAACCATATGGGGCTTATGCTCATTTACAATTATTTCTGTCGCCAAAGGTGCTTACTCCTTGCTTATTTGAGGGAAACGGGGGAGGGAAACGGCGCATAAGGCAAGAGAAGCTTGCGTAGGGGCTGCCGTTGTTGTTTCGCGGGCTATGTGACGTCAGAACCCGTAACTGGGAGTACATTGATCTAGTACGAGTTCATGGGTGGGAAGTTACGGGTTTGACTGCTGTTCCAGTGCACTTTCACGGGTAGAAGGTTGGAAAAACACAGGTTACGGGTTGCCTGGAACGCGGCATTAGAAGCATACTGATGTATTTGCCTGTGTTGGTACAGGTTTATAAATGATAGCATTATGCTATGCTATATTATCATTTTTAAATTGTTTTAATATATATCGTGCAGCCTTAGAAAACAATCCAATAATGCGATTCATGTATTCTTATATGTGGAATGCACCATTTCCAGTTACACTGAAACCAAGGAATTTTTTTTTTTTTTTTTTTTTAATCGAGCAATTTAATCGAGGAATTGTGACAGCCCTACGCTAATTAATTTCACTTCACTTCTACTTTCTGAATATGTATAATCATGTGCAGTCAAATACAGAACAATATAATGCAAGCACTGTAAAAGGTTTTGCCACAAACTCAACTCAGTCATGCTGATATCGTGAGATTGATTTTCACCTCGACTAGAAATATCGTTACTTTTTTAATATCTCGTCACACCCCTACTTTTTTATTTATTTATTTATCTTTTTGGAGGTAGACAGCTTCATTACTCATTCACTTTCATAATATGAAAAAGTGTGACAGGAATATTCAAAAAAAAAAAAAAATCACCTTCTGTTTTCCACAGAAGAAAGTTGGGTTATATTGGTTTGGAATGACATTTGGGTGTGTAAATAATCACAGATGTTTCATATCTGAGTGAATTACCTAAAAAATAAAATAAAATAAAATAAAATAAGGCTTAAACCGAAGTGAGGGGAAGGCTCTCACACAAATATATCTTAAGATAGGCTACGGGACGAAAACATCCTTCATGCAGTCAGATGTGCAAACACCCACAGATACCAAAAAAGTGTTTTGTTTGGAAAGATTTTTTTTTAAGTCTAACAACTTTTCTTTTGGTACAGAGCCCATAAAATGTTTTATTTATATTCCATCCATAAATAGCGGGGTGTTTGGTGCCATCCCAGCGCTCTTCACATTTCTCTGTGACAGTATCAGTGCTCACCATCATGCACCAACCTAGAAATAAATTGCATTTTGACTGGTGATTCACTAGCAGGAAAAGCATTGCAATATAAAAACATGAATAAACAAAATCGCTCATGAGCACATGTGCGTTAGCACAGGGAGGTAATCTACTTTAGGCACGGCCCTTGAAATTAACTCTCAGAATCTGCACACACACATGCGCTAAGAAGATTAATCAAATATTTTCCTTGGCCGCCCTATTCAAATGTACCAAATTCAAAACATTATGGTAATTATTTATTAAGTTTACCCAGGAGTTATTGTACGACCACAGGTAACACAAATTGAAGGCTGACTGCAAGTGCCGTATCAGTGCTTCAGATCAACGCAGTCGGGCCAAAACTGGCCGTCCGTACAGAACGATGCTGTAAGCACATGTTCAGCTTTGAGTTAGTCAGCAGAAACAGACAATGCTAGAAGGCATTAGACTGAGACAGACTGAACTGAATTTTAAAACTGGTTTACTTTGGACATCAAGCTCAGATGGAGCAGAGAGGCCTACAAATGAGAATTTAGAAATTAAATTATTATTTCAGCTCTCCTGCACAGTCTTTCAAACCTGGAGCTTTTAAATTCCAGGTATTTTGAGAGACTGTAGTTTGTCCTAGTTATGACAACAGAAGTCAAATATTAATGTTTGTCTCTTACATTCATCTGTATAGTTCTAAAACTGTATTATAAATAAGGAAGACATTAAAAAGAAATAAAGAATATGAAAATAGACATGTGATGCTTATTAAAGGAGACTGATTATTTCCTTTCACAAAGTCTTGATTATGTTTTTTTGGAGTCTAGTAGAATAGGTTTTCAACATGATTTTTCACATATTATACATTGTTGCAGCATCTTTCTTAGTGATGGGAAGAGTCAATTCCTTAACTTTTAAAAGCCCACGGAATTTAAATGGGCTACTTTTGAGTTGTTGCTGCGGGTAAAAATGTTTTCTGTGGGTTGATTAGGATTAGTTCACTTTCAAATAAAATGTTCCTGATAATTTACTCACCCCCATGTCATCCAAGATGTTCATGTCTTTCTTTCTTCAGTCGAAAAGAAATTAAGGTTTTTGATGAAAACATTCCAGGATTCTTCTCCTTATAATGGACTTCAATGGCCTCCAAACGGACAAAATTATAGTTTCAGTGCAGCTTCAAAGGGCTTTAAACGATACCAGACAAGGAATAAGGGTCTTATCTAGCGAAACGATTGGTCATTTTTGAAAAAAATGTAAATGTATATGCTTTATATAAACAAATGATCTCCTTACAAGTGCTTCTGCCAAAACCGTACTTTCGCATTCTTCAAAAAGCTTACGCTGTATGTCCTACACCTTCCCTATTCTACTTACGGAACGAACGCAGCGCCAGTTGTCTAAATTTTTTCCGTAAGTAGAATTGGTATCTGGTAAACTGGTATTGTTTAAACTGGTATTATATTACCCAGAATGCATTGTTTTTACAGTATATTACTTCTGTATATTACAATGCATTCTGGGTATTTTTATTTGTCGTTTTCAAGAAAGTACCCTGTAGGCCTCTATTCTTAAAATGACAAATATTAACCAGAATGCATTGTTTTTATGGTATATTACAATTTTCAATGGACCAGTATTTTAACTGTAAATTTGTTTAGGTTTTTTACAGTTATTTTTAGTGCACTGTTTTCACTTAAAAGTAAATGGAGCAAATGGAATCAATTCCGGGAGTCGATTCCATCGACTCTTATAGTGGGAGTTGGGAATCGGAGTCGACTCCTGAAAAACCCGGAATCGAACACCCCTGATCTCTCTTCAGAGTCTGTCTGTAATGCTCAGTTTAGTCCCAGGTCTCCATGAAGCCCCCCCTTCTGAAATGTGCTCTGATTAGTCGGCTGGACTAGAGTGTTGTGATTGGTCAACCACTTCAACCGTGTTTCGGAAATGTCACACCCCTTATCATAACCGCGAGTTTCAACACACTACTAATGCAATTCAACTAGGCCTTTTTTTTTTTTTTTGCATATGCGGGAAATAAATTAAGAATATTTCAAAGTTTTTGTTCCCGGAATAACATAATCAAGCCATTTCAGGGAATTCAGAATCAGTGCACGCTGATATAGAGAACAACTTTTTCATGTCCAAAGAGCAACATTACAGACAAAAATGTACAATGGAACCATTTTTATGCAGAATTGGGTATGGCACAATAATTGGAAAATTGGGTTTTGGTTATACAACAACTCTGCTTTTCCCATCTTTCCCTCACAAATATTGTAGCATTTCTCTGGTAAAGACATCTTGTGTTGTCAAATCTGGAACATATTGGAAATTTAAGCTGTGTGGCTGCATGGAGAGCAGCTGGTTATTTTGTAAGCCAAAGTCAACTTTAGGTCTGTGATCTGTTGAGTTCTGCCACGGTAGAACGGTCTGTCCCTCAGTAAGCTGGGAGAGGATGTAAACAGCTTGTCTACAGATTGAACTAACATTTTAGATTTATCTGCCCTTTTTGAAGCTGGGATGACCATATCTCATTGTCCTTGTCTGGTTTTTTACATTGAATTGTTGAAAGTCATTTAAAGTTCAGGTCTGTTTTTTTCAGACTTTTTTAAAAAAAAAGTAGGGTCACTTTTCTAAACAGTAAGGAAATTGTACCAGATTGATTTGATGCATATCAGTGGTGCTGCAAAAACTCTACAATCTCTTTCATCCTCTAAAGTAGTTTTGATGTGCGTCTGCTGTTGTACTTGTAGGACGAGTAAACATGTATTTCCTCTAAAGATTGAAGCTCTTACAGTTACTGGGCAACCACTGCAACTCTTTTTTTTTTTTTTTTTTTATTGCTAAACTACATACATCTACTAGATATTCCATCAAGCATGCCCAAAATGCTACCACTTGACTTGTATTTAAACTCTGGAAACCTTTTCATGTTTTAACAGGTTGCTTTGCATCCTACTTCTAACACCATGGATTCTCACCAACATCTTATGGAAAACTGCTTTCTTTTTTACTTGGAATTTAGGGGCAAGTAAACATAAAACTGATGAGAAATAAAGTTGAAATAACAGTGAAGCAGTCTCCACAAATGGTTGAACAGAAAACTAAAGAAATTAAAGGGGTCCTTGATTATGATTTCACTTTTTTAACCTTAGTTAGTGTGTAATGTTGCTCTTTGAGCATAAACAACATCTGCAAAGTTACGATGCTCAAAGTTCAATGCAAAGGGAGATATTTTCTTGCACAGAAATCACTGTTTAAGGACTACAATAAATGGTTGGTAGGGACTACAACAAGCTTCTTCCTGGGTTAGTGACATGACATAAACCCCAAAATGTACATAAACCCCGCCCCCGGGAACACGCAACAAAGGGGGCGAGGCCATGTTGGGCTGCTTTAGAGAAGAGGAAGAGTTGTTGTAGTAGAATGTTGTTTCCATGCCGTCATTTTACGCCGGACTGCTTCACAAACGAGGGTCAATTCAACATTGGATTTGCACAAAAGATTAACATGACGGCACATACTAGTCGATGAGTTGAATCAACTCCACAGCAGCTACATAAATTTATCCACTAACCGTTCAGAAATGTCCAGTTTCATTCTAAAAGTTGTAACTTCTTCCTGAGTCTCTCCATCAGTGTCCGACTCTGGTTTAAACAATGTAAGGCTGAACACCGTTACTGACAATCCTCATTTTGGCTGCGTGAGATTCTCCAGCTTTGTTGTTGTTGAGCAACTGAAGCGCGAGCTGTTAAAGCTCCACCCTCTTCTGGAAAGGGGGCCGGGAGCAGCAGCTCATTTGCATTTAAAGGGACAAAATTGTGTGTTTTTGCTCACACCCAAATGGGGCAAATTTGACAAGCTATAATAAATGATCTGTGGGGTATTTTGAGCTGAAACTTCACAGACACATTCTGGGGACACCAGAGACTTATATTACATCTTGTAAAAGGGGTATTGTAGGTCCCCTTTAAAGGGATAGTCCCACAAAAAAATGAAATTTTTTTTGGAAAATTCATTTACTCATCCTCATGTCACCAAACCCACAAGACTACATGCTAGATTCATATGAAATACTTTAAGATATCATTATGAACTTTTTGAAGCATCAAAGTTTGGGAGGAATTTACTTGAATTTTGAATATGAACAAAAATTGTATGGCTTTGGAACAACATGAGGCTGGATAACTGATGACAATTTTTATCTTTAGGTGAACTATCCCTTTAACAGAAAAATGATGATTTTGGGATCAAAATTTCATACACTGCAAACACAACTTACAAGGTACCAGGCAGATAAAAAAAAAAAAAAATGACAGTCTATGGGCTCTGAAACTTAAACTACCCATTCAAGTGTACTACAATGTACAAGACTCATTGACTCATCTTCACTATAGCTTTACAATAGCTCTATTTTTGTGTCATGCTTAAGGTTTTCTTCTAGACTGTTGAAGACGAACCTTAACATTTGCCTTCTATTGTTAGCTATTCTTAGACAATCACCTCTTACACAACTTGCCCTCTCTTGTAGAGTACATCGCATTGGAAATAAAGTGTCATAATGGCATCCGTGTCATAACTTTTTTCTGTTGGTTCTGCAAATACAGACAGTAACTGATGTCTGAGGTTCCTAAATATGTCATGCACACTGACTACCTCAAAAATAGACTAGAATAACTCAAATACCGCAATCATGCAAATTTCCCTCAGTACTCATTTCCTCAAACGTTTTCCCATTTATCCATGTTTTCACTCAAGCTGAGCTCATCAGCTTGACTTCAAAGAGATGAAAGGAAAGAAAGGTGTGAATGATGATTTTATAGGCTGCGGGAGATGTTTTGAATGAAATGTGGAAAGTGATAACCTTGATATCTTTAAATTGAGTTTTTTAATGTTATCATCAAATAAATTGTTCCTTTCACTAAACTGTCCAGATTTTAATTCTACATTAAGCACGATTAGGGCTCAGGTCAGAGGTCAAAAAAGGGCTAAAAATAAAATAAAATAAATTGAATGCTTCTTTTTTACAGCATACCACACAATATAGGTTTTGCATGACTTCCCATGCATTTCAAAAACCTAACTTCCCTCCCAAGTCTATTTCAAAGAGGTTATTGAGGTTTCAAGATGGATGTATCCTTGGCTACAGGGCGAGTGGACAGTTATGCCCAAGTTTGAAAGGATTCCCAGTGGTCTTCATGTTGTGTGCATGGCTGATCGGTGCTCAGGCAGGTCTTAGATGAGGAATGAGGCAGGTGTGGACCTTGGAGGTTTGGGTGAAAGCCTTTCAACCTGTGATTCACTGAGACTCTTCCATAGTCTGACACTTTGCGAGCTATGATTGAGTTTGCAATTCAGCCATTCGCTCTGCTCACCTTACTGCTTTCAGAGTAACTAAATTGTGAAATCATTAGAAGTCATAGAAGCTATGAACACTGGGTGCATCATGAACATATTATGCTATCTGACACAACTGTTAATTCATTGAAAAAGCCAAAATAACAAAACAGTAAAGAGCTGACATCACTTGCATACACATGGACAAATTCTGTTGTAAAAGACCACATTAAAAGGAATGTTTGAAAGGAATTCTTTGAATTACCTTTCAAGGCCACTGAGCCACAGACGGTTTTGGTTTCTTGTCTTTGACTGTGTCCATTGACCAAATGAGCTGCAGGTCAGAGGGTGCGTGTTCTGGCTTGCTGAAGTCAGCAGGATCACAGTCCTCTCATTTTTCTCACCATGGCTCTGCCACAGTGCAAGGTTTTGATCAGTGGCCAGATTCTTTTCACACTTCCCCTTGCTTATTGGAAACTGATGGAAAAATTCCATCTCGTGTGAGTGTGGAGAGAGTGATAGAGGTTCAGAACATTTAACATGATTTGTGGCCAACCAGTCTTGGACTCAGGGGATGATGCAATTGGTAATCGGGGACAATAGATTTTACATGATGTATAGCAGAGGATGCATCATGTTTGGAAAGGAATAAATCATTCACGAGGGTAGCCTTTAAAAACTGAGTTCACATGTAATGTAAATGTCTTCAAAGTCAACATGTAGTCAAAATTGACTATTTGCTTTCTTAACCCTCTGGTGCTGTTCGCATGTCGGTCAAAAATTACTAGCGATGCAAAGGGGTGGAAAATTTCCAGAAACTTTCCAAAATGTCCAGAAAGTTTCCAAAAATCCTGCACTGTAAAAAAGAAATGTTGGTTTAACTTAAAGTAAGTTACCTGGTTGCCTTAAAATTTTGAGTTAATACAATGAAGGCGAGTGGTTTAATCAACAGAAACTCAAAATATTATGTTATCTGAACACACATTAATTATTGAAGTTGATTTGACAAAAGAAAAAAATTTGTGATAACAAATCTGGAAATTTTTTCAGAAATTTTCCACCCTTTTGCATCGCTAAAAGTTACAGATTTTTTATTTTTTTTTATCATCTCAATGAAATAATTGTACTAGTTCAATAATGATTTTTATTTAATATTTTGTATTTTTAAGATTTTATGCTACTGAATTATATTTATACAGAAGTTGAAATCTTTGTTTTTATTTTTTGAGCATGGACTTGAAAATGAAATATCCAACTTAAACTGTCATAAATTTTGGAATGCTTTGGAGCACATACTTAAGTTTGGTCTCTTTTTAAAGACGTCACTTGGCAGATTATTGAAGAAATGAAAAAAGTTTTAAAAAGTGAACTTGAAAAAGGTTATACAACTTTACATTAATTGTTATGGAAAATGCAAAAAAATACCATTTTAATATTTTATATGAAATATATATTTTCCAAAACATGTTTTACTCTCAAACTATGAGATAATCAAAGCCATAAATCTAAACAAGCAGTGTTCCAAATTTGAGGTTGATATCTAAAAAAAAAAATTAGCTTTCAGTAAGAATTTATTTGTGTATAGTACCAAACGTTTCCAATAGATGAAATTCATGTCCCATTCATTTCCAATGTGGTGTGTACAAATGTGAGTATGTGACTATTTTTTTAGGACCATTAAACCTTTTTGAATCATGTTCATGATTTCTTTATTATTATTATTATTATTATTATTATTATTGTTGTTGTTGGTATGTATGTGTGTTCACACAGCAAGTGCCAAAATCTTTACCAAGTTTAGTACCATTTTGATGAAGTAACAAAAGTCTAACAAAACAAAACATCAATTTGTCGACCCAACAGCACCAGAGGGTTAAAAGCACTGATCTTGTTGTGCTTATCGAAGAAAATTTTACCTTTTATCAAAATGTAAAAACTTTCTCTGCCTCTGAAACAAATTTCTGTCAGCTAACATCACAATTTTCACTCCCCTCCAATTACCTTACTGGGCAGAACCTTAAAATCCATCACACGCAGACATCCAATTCAAACAGTACGATTTTGCCCACAATTGCAAAAGATTTCTCCTGTCACAGAGCAAAATTGTAACTCTTTGACCATTAAGTATGGCATGTGTGCCAAAGACCGAATAGTTCACCTGCAATAAACCTTCAATTCCATTCTGACAAAGTTCTGGCAAATCTTTTACCCAAGATCTCACTGGGATTACGGGAAAATGTGATGCATCACAAAGCCATCTGAAATGGATCTGAAGCACCTAATGTCTTCAATTTCAACCCGTTGCCTATGCAGCAAATAACATTAGATGCAAATACAATTAGATTAAATTAAGTCAAACAAAAACAAATTACGATGATATTGATTGTTAGCTTGCTTGTTATTTTACTTGCCAAAAAGGCTCATTATTAACCATCTCTTTTCCTCACGGGGTTGCTGATGGCATCCTGAAATAATTTCATTATACTATGCACAGCACGGAAAAAAATTGTGAGAATTATACAGCGTACCGAAGACTGGAATTGAGATTTTCAGATCTCTCTCTGGGGTTGATTGCAATGTTTTCTATCAACGTCCTATCAAAGCACAGATGTCAACAGCAATTCAAACAAACCCATTAGACTGTATTCTTTCGCCTGGCAAGCTATAATCACGGTAAAATTAGAGATGTTTGAAAGTGTGAGAGCATACAAAATAGCAATGAGTGTCATATTGCTGATGAAGATATGGATCGATGGTTCAGTCTGGCACTGTGTCCAGCGTACAGATGATAATTGTGCCGTGTATGTGGCGTATCTGCGCGTCCATAATTGAGGACATGTTTCTGTGATATGTGTAGAAATTACCAGTAATTGCTTCTGACCACATGGCAATGCTAATTTCCTCAATAATCAGGAGAAACGTACACATACTATAATGGTTTCTTTGAGTGCCTTAAGTTCACAATAATCAAGAAGCTCTAAGTGCCAGCAGTAAAATGTGAACGTGTCTTAGCTAATTCAACCAACAACTTGATGTGCCTCCTCCATAAACTTCACAATCTGACATAAAACTGAGATAAAGAGGCTTCATTAGCATGAAAAAACAGCATGTTGTTATTCTGAGAATCTGGATGTTTAGTTCAACATCCCCAAGGGCCATACCAAAATCCTCCAGCTAAAGCATGTGCTAGCACATTATCACTTCAGTTATACAGAGGCAGACAGTCGTAATCCACATACTTATGGCATAATGTCAAGAAACAGTGCTATTACAGAGACAGAAGCTCTAGTACAGACAGCATCAGGTGTTAAAACATCAAGACTTGAGGAAAATGCTTCTCATTGTGAGAAAATCACATCTGAAGAAGTCGCCAGCAAAAACTGTTGAGTTATGTCTGTCCAAGATACACAACCACTTTTGCTTGACAATCTTAATCTACATGTTCATCTCTAATGTCAGGATAATGGCAATCTAAGAGGACATATTATGTCCCTTTATTCAAGATGTAATATAAGTCTCAGGTGTCTCCAGAATGTCTATGAAGTTTCAGCTCAAAATACCCCACAGATCATTTATTATACAATGTTGTAAATGTCTGTTTTTGAGTGGAAGGAAAAGATGCATGTATCTTTAAATGCAAATGAGCGGCTGCTCCCACCTCGCTTTCCAGAAGAGGGCGGAAGAACTCGTAATACTCTGCCAAAAACTAACAAAACATCTGTTTGTCACGGCCTCACTCACGTGAAATTGCAGTTATTCGTCATCATGAATGTTTATTATCTGCATGCGTTTTAAAGCAATATAAGTTTAAACTTCTGAGATATGGTTTTCTGAGCACATACGAAGCACGCACACAGAAAGCTGGCTGTCAGACAGTGCGTCCCGTGAGTACTAAACTAAGTTCTCTTTCATGTGTTATTGCATTTAAACTGTCAAATATACACAAGGTTATGTCAAAAACACACAAAGATCACATAAACACAGTCGGTTATGTCTGTGAACGTAAACTGCAAGTAAAGAAATTTGCAAGTGAAAGTAGTGTAATATACAGTACCTACTGCTGTATACGCTGTTAATATGACTCAAACAAAAGAAAAACAGAAAATCTCACTGCTCTTGAATGAATACCTTTAGTAGCTTTATTAAGAATACATTTCTTACTTGAATGCTGCTGTTAAATGCTCTGGCGAGGAAATAAACATGGCTGACTGTGTACAGCTCACTCAGGGCGGGTTCTATGCTAATAGGGCAGAGTCTGTCACCAATCACGGGCGGGGCCTAAGCAATAATGTCACAAAAACGGCTTGTTTTGAGACACCAGTTATGATTTATGGGGATTAAAAAAAGAGGAGTGGATTTTTATCATTATAGGGTGATTGTGCACACACTGCCGACACACATTTATGTTTAAACACCATGTAAAAGAGAATTTTGCATAATAGGTCCCCTTGGATGACAACTCGTCTACCTGTGGAACATTCACTGAGGGGAAAAACTAGCATGCTGACAGCTAAACTGCTACACTGAGGCATAAAGAACAGCTGCATACCAATTTGCATACGTGTTAAATAACATGTTAAATACGACATCTGAATCAAATATGAATTTTAAATCATTCATGCAAAAGAATAGCTAAATAAATCTAAACTGGGATGTTGTTCTAAGCCATTTCATACTAATCTAACTGGTCTCAGAGTCCACCCCACATTTTTTTGAAAATGGATTTTAAAAGGGTGGATCTGTGCATACTCTTTTTCACTCATATTGCGCACAACCCTGAAAACGAGAATAAGCCTTTAGAATGTATAAGTGTGCTAATTTCGACAGAACTAATCTCTTTAATGGCACCCATGTTTAATAAATCTTTGGACACCCGGCTAAAAGAATAGTTCACCCAAAAATTTAAATTATGTCATAATTTACTCACCCTTTAGTAGTTCTACACCTGTATGAGTTTCTTTGTTCTGCTGAACACAAAGGAAGATATTTGGAAGAATGTCAGTCACCAGATCTCGCCCCCCCCCCCCCCCCCCCCCCATTGAATACCATATTTATTTGTTCCTACTATGGTAGTAAATGTATGAATTTACAAAGGAATTCATACAGGTTTGGAACTACTTAAGGGTAAGTAAAGGATGACAGAATTTAAATTTTGGGGTAAACTATCCCTTTAAAGGGGACATATCATGAAAATCTGACTTTTTTCGTTTTTAAGTCCCCGGTGCATCTACCAACCCAGAAAACGTGAAAAAGGACAACCCAGTAACTTTGTTTTGGAAAGCCTTTCTCTGCAAGCATGTGGGGGAAAAAATGGCTGCTCAGATTTTGCTCCCCCTAGTGATGTTGGAAGGGGATCTTATTATAAAATGACTGCCGCCATTTTGTTTTCGCAAGTGAGGCAAAACTTTGAATGAAGAAAATGTAAGTGAGGCAAAGCTTTAGATGAAGAAAATGTAAGTATTTTTAAGTAATGCAATGTGTTTCTTCAGTTCAAGCAGCTCCACTTTTTTGCGTACTTTCCCTTAGCCACCATACGCTATCTTACTTTATGCTAGCACAAACAGAAGATGTGTTTGACAGAAATGTATCAGTGTTACTTATGACCCTCAAAACAGCTTAGACTACTAATGTAATGTCATTTTACGCCGGACTGCTTCACAAACGAGGGTCAATTCAATGCTGGATTTGCACAAAAGATTAACATGGCAGCGGATGCTAGTCGATGAGTTGAATCAACTCCACAGCAACTACATAAATTTATCCACTAACCATTCAGAAACGTCCAGATACATTCAAAAAGTTGTACAAAATCTTCCTGAGTCTCTCCATCAGTGTCCGACTCCGGTTTGAACAATGTAAGGCTGAACACCGTTACTGACAATCCTCATTTTAGCTGCGTGAGATTCTTCAGCTTTGTTGTTGTTGAACAACCGAAGCGTGAGCTGTTAAAGCTCCGCCCTCTTCTGGAAAGGCTGAAACTGAAACTTCACAGACACATTCTGGAGACACCAGAGACTTGTATTACATATTGTGAAAAGGGGCATAATAGTTCCCCTTTAAAAAAAAAAAGAAAAAAAGAAAGAAATCCATATTGCACCTGCTTATTAAAATGTGCCTGCTTAAGCTTTCTTTGATGCCTCATTTGGTGTTTTTTTTATTAGAAAGAAATCAAGTTCAATTTGCCTCCTGTAGCAAATAACAACATTTTTCTACATATCCACTGGAATCCAAACCACCTCTCATGTCTTACTGTTTCTTTCCTGGCAATGCATGAATATTCATATTTGCGTTTTCCATATCCAAGGTCTCCAGCAGAGAAACAGAGGGGTCATGGGGGATGGCACTTTCTCTATGAACTCAGCAGGTGCTTAAGAGCAAGATGTGATAACTGGATGTAGCCTACTCAATGAGAATGCTAAAGCAACTTGTCAGTCCTTCATGTACAGCATTCGCCTAATAACACAGCATGCAGTTGATCGCAAGATGAGACTTGTAACCTTCTGCAACCCGCCCAGCTCACCATCCATCCTCCATCTCCGAAGTTTGACCCTTCCAAGGACACCAACGTGTAATGGAGCGCTTCATTTTACTTATTTAGATGTGCATGTATGAGCGCCGGACAGGCCTCAAATTGAACCTGGGCACACCGATGTTCAATTGTCATTTACCCAAATGCCACTTTGCACAGCTTGAAGATAATAGGGCTACATTTACCATACAATTACCAGATTACCTCGGACACCTGTACCATTTTAATTTCCCCAGCAACAGTGTAGAGGACAAGTCACAGACAGGTTCGCCGCTGGGTTTCACACAAACTGTTTGCAACAAATGGATATACATACATAAATGGATATCATGTGTGTAGGTGGCTATGTCCGTGTGTGTATGTTTACGAGGCATCATCATTCCACGGCTTACCCAACGTAAGATGGAGAGTAAACAGTGAATATCCAGGGGGTCTTCTTCAGCCGTCACACTAATGCCCAGCAGTGCTCCCGCATGACAGCAGCAGATTACTCTCTAAATTAGGACTCATTTACAGCAGCTGTTGGACCAATTTTACTTGGGGAGGGAGAAATAAGCTCTCATCCTGTCTAAAGTGATCTGTAACCTACAGCATGGCCTTGAATATGTATTAGATTTGTTTGAGGAGCGGATGGAAGGGAAGGGTAGACTACTGTAGTTGCTTGCTTGCTTGCCTTTTCTATAAACAATCAGGGCTTGACATTAACACCCACCAAATGCGGGTGGATTTCAGCAGTGGCGTGTAAAACAGTCATTCCTACTAGCCACTTTGGCAGGTTGAATTTTATATATAATATATACATTTTTTCAGTTAGTCTTTTAAAAAAGGCATCTGAAATGAATAATAGATAATATTAAAAATATCTGTATAGCAGTTTTCCCCCATGGTATCAATGTCAAAATTGTGGTCAGTGAAAATGATGAGTGGCTAGTAAGCCCTGTAAACAATGAATAAAAACTAGATTGTTAACCATATTGTTGTTAAAAAATAAATTAAAAAATAAATAAATTAAAAAACTTATGAATGTCAAATGAGTCAAGGTTCGTTTACAATATACACCAATGATTTTACATTCTAGTACTACAATATGAATCTTGTTGCCTGTGTTTTAAAAAAAAAAAATACTTCTTATTTTCTATACTTAGAAGTTATAACAAGTCTGAATCTCACAAAAACATCCAAATCATATTTCAAACCATAATCAAAAAGAAAAAAGGAAATTAATATTGCATAAAGGAAACTAAGCACAATTTCTAACAAAATTCTCATCACCATTATGAGTTTTATAATTCCAATTATTCTCACTTTTAACTGTATATTCTATATTTTAAGCACTGTATTATAGTAAAAAAAAAAAAAAAAAAAAAAAAAAAAAAACAATAACTGTAACCCGATATATATCATTTATCATTTAAATCAGATACAAATAAATAATATACTGCATACATACATATTAGGGCTGTTGATTAATTACTGAAAAATGTGTGATTAATTTTTATTTTACATTACAGTTTTTAGGTTGCAATTTACCCTTTGCCGGGAGTTTGATTGACAGGCAATCTGACCAATCATGATGCTGAATCTGCCATTTTGTCTGACAAAGGAACCAGATAGTAGGGTTAATAAATTAACTTTGGTGGATTTAAACTTGGAAAAAAAGGTGTGCATTGATGTCTTTCTGCGGTTGAAACAACATACCTTCTGATGTTCATTCATGTTTATTACTAGTAGGAAGAGATGATCGGTTCACGTGCCGCTTGAACTGCTAAAGCGATCTGTCACAACATTTTAAACAGCCATAAAATGGTATTTATTGTTTGAATTGTTTTTTTTTTTTTTTAAATGACACAATGACTTTGTTTCATACCAAAAGTGACCTACTCTGTTTTGTCTGTCAGCACATTGTGAGTGTCCTCTTTGCTCCGCGATGTATTTTTCACTCTGTGACTGGGTTGCCAGGTTTTCACAACAAATCCCGCCCAATTGCTATTCAAAACTAGCCCAAAACTAACCCAAACGCGTTTAAGGGGGGTTCCCTGGTAAAAATTGCATACTGGGGGGTAAAATCCGCGTTTTTGGAGGGGTTCCCCTGGTAAAATTTGCATTCCAGGGTCTAAATATCATGTTATTTGGGGTCGTTTTAACCCACAGACATAAAAAAATGCAACAGTGTTAAAGTAGCCTGATTTCGCGGGAAAACTGCGGACTTGACAACACTGTGAGAACATGAAGTGTGGCGTGATAGCACAGTGGCTTGTCAGACAAAGCAACAGTAACTAATGGAACCAGGTCTTTGCGAAGGGTCAATTATATTGCATTACAAAAATGTAGAGGAAAATGTGCATAACTTTCATGGAAATAATAATCCATAAAATACAATATTCCTCAAAATTAACATCATTATCTTTAAGCCAAATATATTGCAGTGAAATATGACTTTAACATGACACGTTTCGTGAGACATATACATCAGAGCAAAAGTCAGTAATATGACCAGATAAGGAAGTAACTCTCTCTGCCTTCTAAATTCTGTATGATGGACCTGAGGCACATACTGAGATGAGACGCTGGCCAAGCAATGGTCCTTCAGTTCCATCAGAGAAATCATTTGAGTCAATTCACTCACTGATGAGGCATGAATATATGTGGCAAATTCTGTCCGGGAGTGATTTATCCTAATTGTCACACTGGGATCTCCTATTACACCGCTGCAGAATGGGTCACTGCATTAGAAAATTAAAGCTGAGGCATTCATTTTAATTTTATTTGTAAATTCTCGCCTGTGGGATGAAGATGTGCTGAGCATGTATAAATGCCTCTATATGTCCCCAGAGTGGGCCCAACGTTGGCCTCTCAGAAGCATTCACCTCTACGCGTCCTGCCCCACTCCGCCATGTGAAGGGAAGCAGACCCTGAGTGGATGTGTTTTGTTTTATGTGGAAGTGTGTGTGTACCCGAGTTCTCCTTCCTCTTAGTTCCACTCACTGCTTTTGTCCTGCGCGCCGAGATCATCATTTCCACATTCACCATAAAGTCAAACCAGCGACCAGGAGCATGAATCGTCTAGCCGTATCATTTACTGTATGGATGGTCTTGCTCTAACCTTATTCCATTCCAGAGGTGTTAAATGATTCAATTATTCTCTCTGAATTTAATAGAACATTAGGGAATCAGTCTGAAATTGATATCGGGCACAAACTATTACTGAGTTAATTATTGCTTCAGGTACTTTTATAGCACTGACTCTACATATATATACTCTATTTTTCTGTCTGGGCATGGAATTATTCAGAAAAAATTACACGTGATTAATTGATATGGTGATTTGATAGAGACGGAGCGAAGCTTATAATACCCAAGGGGTTGGAAAATCACTAATCAGTCAGATTGCAGACTACATTTTATGAGTTTGAAATAACCAGGATGAGTAAATACTAGACACAAACACTTATCGTAACACCCTAAGAAAAGAAAGAAGACTTTAATGAGATGTTGTGGAGAAATTTCAGTGGTTCTTGAAACTCACCACTCTTCTGTGACTCTGTGACTAACATTTCATGGCTAAGTCAGTGATTCTCAATCAGGGACTCACGAAGAGGCCTCAGCAAATTTCCAAAAGAATAACATGAAAATCAAGATATTTCTTATTTTAAAGGGATAGTTCACCCAAAAAATAAAAATTACCCCATAATTTACTCACCCTCAAGCCATTCCATGATTATATGACTTTCTTCTTTCAGATGAACACAATCAGAGTTATATTAAAGGGAACATATTATGCCCCTTTTGCAAGATGTAATATAATTTTCTTGTGTCCCCAGAATGTGTCTGTGAAGTTTCATCTCAAAATACCCCACAGATCATTTATTATAGCTTGTCAAATTTGCCCATATTTGGGTGTGAGCAAAAGCATGCCGTTTTTGTGTGTGTCCCTTTAAATGCAAATGAGCTGCTGCTCCCTGCCCACTTTCCAGAAGAGGGTGGAGCTTTACCAGCTCGTGCTTCGGTTGCTCAACAACAACAAAGCCGGAGAATCTCACGCAGCTAGAATGAGGATTGTCAGTAACGGTGTTCAGCCTTACATTGTTCAAACCGGAGTCGACTCAGGAAGAAGTTACAACTCTAGAATGAAACTGGACGTTTCTGAATGGTTAGTGGATACATTTATGTAGCTGCTGTGGAGTTGATTCAACTCATCGACTAGCATTTCCTGTCATGTTAATCTTTTGTGCAAATCCAGCA
Source organism: Elopichthys bambusa (assembly GCA_037101425.1). Lineage (NCBI taxonomy): Eukaryota > Metazoa > Chordata > Actinopteri > Cypriniformes > Xenocyprididae > Elopichthys > Elopichthys bambusa. Next base: position 4,823,929 of record CM074442.1, on the reverse strand, counting down.
TTGAATTGACCCTCATCTGTGAAGCAGCCTGACGTAAAATGATGGCATGGAAACAACACTCTACTACAACAACTCCTCCTCTTCTCTAAAGCAGCACAACATGGCCTCGCCCCCTTTGTTGCATGTTCTCGGGGCAGGGTTTATGTCAATTTTTGGGGTTTTGATGTCACTAACCTGGGAAGAAGCTGGTTGTAGTCCCTACCAGCCGTTTGTTGTAGTCCTTAAACAGCGATTTCTTTAAAGGAAAATATCTGCCTTTGCATTGTACTTTGAGCATTGTAACTTTGCAGATGTTGTTTATGCTCAAAGAGCAACATTACTCACTAAATGATGTTTTATTAACAAAATTCAGGAGGAGCAGGTGCAGATAATTAGACTAATTATCACAAGTGGAAAGCATTCAGCTAATCAACCAACAGAGGTATATATATACTGCAGACTTACCTCTGTTCGCTGACAGTTTATCAGCATCCCTCCACCACCCCATCTCCTCACTTCTATTTCTATCTCTCATAACCACATCTGGGGGGAGTACTCTGGGTTCGGGCCAAAATTCCAAGCTCGGAGCCCTCCCCCTGGACAGCACGCCAAATACACATTACTTTACTCCATCTAATTATATGTATATGTGAACTCGTGAACTAAAGTTAAAAAAGTGAAATCATAATCAACCACCATTTTAAAAATATCCAGGCTCAGCCAAGCTTTATAATGGGAGTGATTGGAGGATGAGTTTTTCATGTCCAAAAAAGTGTATCCATCAATCATAAACGTACTCCACGCGGCTCTAGGGGGTTAATAAAGGCCTTCTAAAGCGAATCGATGCATTTGTGTAAGACAAATATCCTTTTTTTTCTTTAAACTTTATAAAGTAAATTAATGAGCTTCCGGCATTATAGCCATACGCATTCGACTTGCGTCTAAAAAGCGTTAACTTCCACAACGTAGTACACAATACCATGATGTTCTACGCTACATCATTGTGTACTACATAGTGGAAGTTAGCGCTTTTTACTTTCCAAAATTATTCACAAAATTATTCTAACACAATCACTACCCTTATGATACCCTTATGATGGTGCTATTATGACAAAAAGCAAGAAGAATACATTTATAAAGTATTTTAAGGAGACAGGCAGGGCATCACAGTTCAGTTCTGACTAAGATATCAGTAAAGTTATTCTATTTCAGCAGTCATACAAAAAAATTTTTTTTTTTTTTTTGTCCCCTTTTCTTTTTGTTCCTTACGTCTTCTCTCAGAACACAATCAATTTTGTCCAAATGGCCCCTTTGGATAATGATCAATTGCAGTAAAGCTAGCAGAGAGTCTGTGATAATGAGATCCCGTGTCCCTTTCATTCTGCCACGGTGCTGGAGATGTTCAGGCCCAGCTGTGGGAATGACAGATGATGAATAAGAAGAGATTTTTGCTGGAAGAAGAGAATAGGAAAGCTATTTTATCAGTCGGAGTAAAAATGCAGTGTACTGCGCACCCTATTTTCATTAGTCCAGTTTGCTGCCCCTCCGCCTACAGTATGTCTCTGTGACCAAAAATGAAAGAAGCCCGAAATGAGATCATGACAATTGAAAAAATTTCCTGGGATGTCATTCAAATCTAAAAATAAGAGGGCAAGTCCATTATAGATCATGTGGCCTGAAAACAGATAACTGTTGTTAAGGGAAAGCAGAAAATTATTTGACAGATGATATTTAAAGACTGCTATGGAGATTTTCTACAGTACCAGTACAAAAACATTAACAACAATGAACTGCCATAATAATATAATTCAATTAATTATAAAATAATATTGTTTTGTTTTATATATGGGTATTTTTTACACTAGCTACAATTCCAGGTATCCAGTCAGTATGTAAATGACAGTCCTACTTGTAAATAAGCAGTCTTGGAGTGTGACTGTATCATAAAGTCCTGTTTGGGTGACTTTCAATAATTCTGACAAGCCCACCATAACTTATAATAAATATGGTTGAATTCTAATGGTAATGTCAGTCTCGCAGACAGCTGAAAACTGTTATTTCTCCTTATCTCCATACTCCAATGGGCCCGAAGCAGGCAGTCGGCAGCTCTCATGCACGCCTTACTCTGAGTGACAGCCTGCCATGTACTGCGGTAAAAACAGCACAGCCAATACCTCACAAACTGACAGTGTCAACGGTAAGTAAATTCTGGCTATATGATGTGAATGACTACTGAGCTGTATTTTATTCCAGGGGGCTGCTTTTGTAAACCATTATGTTTACAAAAAACAAAGCTCCAGTTTTTAAAGCCGCATTATGTGTGGAGACCTTTGAATTTGAATGAAATGAAGCCTGCTAATATTTTTTCACGCTGTTTGTTTCTCTTCACGTCTTTGGTTTCAGAAACTACAACAGAGTCCCAATAAGTGGGTCGATGATAGTCTGCCACTGCGAGCCTTGTCATATGTGCCATATGATAATCATTAATTCACTCGCTCTACTTCTAGACTAGCCACTGACCCCATCTGACCCAGAAGAAATTGATTCTGCCTCTGAACCTCAGACATCAGCACAAGTTTCAGAAGAAAGAGGGATAGAGAGAGAGAAATAAATGAAAGTACTCATTCTGTTATGAAACCTAGTGAGCTGCCTTGCTGTCTACTGCCTACAAAGAGAGCTAAGCTGTGTTCGAAATCACCCCTTATACCCTCATTCACTATTCCCTACATTCTGAAAAGTAATTCAGGGGACCTGTTACCACAACTTAAATAAATTCTAATTTATTGTTTTAATTAAACCTTTTAAGTTGCAAACATTTTGTTGAGTTCTTTTGATATGATAATGTTGATCATTACATCAACCTAATATCATCTGTAATTTAAACTCAAATTTCTGCATTAATTGGCTTTTTTTTTTTTTTTTTGCAGGTTGCAGTAACTTAATGAAATTGTCTTGATAACTTCGGAAATTAGGCAGTGGATTTCTAGGTCCCAGCATGCTTTGCATAGGACTGGATAAAGAGAATAAATGTTGAATTGAACTGTTAATTTATTTGTTTTTAGTGAAGGGAAAGACCTGTTAGTGTTTAATGCTGTTATGTTTGACATTTAAAAGAGTTTCTGTAATGTTGAAGTTTTTGTGGTTACCATTGTGCTGAAGAGTAGATACGTGAAGGTAAACACTACATTGACTCTATAAGCAATGACTGCGCTAATGCCAGTGACAAGTAATATCTTACTTGTTCAATAAATATGTTAAATAAGTTATGCTTGCATGTGCTATGATAGCTGTTGATTGGAACTGAAATAGATAAGATTAATTGGTTCCAGGGATACAACTCTGGTAGTTGGAGCGACTGTATTTTTTTGAGTAATCAACTTAAAAATCTGTGTTTATGTTACAAAATATTAAGTTCCTCTAACTCAATGTAGCTTGTTGGTTGAACGTAAATTCACTTAAAGTTGTCGTAACTCAAAAATATTGATGCTAACTGTTGCGTTATTTTGTTGTTGTTGTTGAGCCAACACATTTTTTCAAGTGTAATATAGTCCACTTGAGGGAGTGAATAAAAACGAGTGAGTGAATTTGGACACCGAGTGCGGTGGAAGGGCTGTTGCTTTTGCATAGTTTGTGCTTGTTGTTTAATAATAATTTGAAACTGAGCAAACTGGCAGCTCCAGTAGTAATGTTATCTTGAACTCTGTCATGGAAACTAGCATGTATAAACCTTAATTAATAATAAATTAAAAGGAATTTATACCTCCTATGATATTAGTACTCACATTGGGCCAGCGGTTTGGAAAATGGATGGATGATTCAGCGGTTGCCATCTTCTGGCAAGACACAGGAATTAATTTAGCGCGACCCTCACAGTGCATTATGGGTATTCTCTAGCCATTGAGCATACATCAGTTGTACACTCATTATTGCTGTGCTTTATGGGATTCAATAAGTGCACTATAGATAACGTCCACTATAGTTTCGGTCACCACGATAAATGGCTGTAGTCCTTCACGTCTATTGCAATCTCAGAATTCAGGCCAGTTGATAATACCTAGAATATCAAAATCAACCACAGGCGGTAGATCCTTCTCCTATCTGGTACCTAAACTCTGGAACAATCTTCCTAGCATTGTTCAGGAAGCAGACACACTCTGTCAGTTTAAATCTAGACTAAAATTGCATCTCTTTAACCTGGCATACACATAACACATTATCAATTTATGTTTTCAAATGCATAATTAGGTCAGCCGGAACCGGGAACACTTCCTATAACACCAGATGTACTCGTTACATCAGAAGAAGAATGGCGTCTACCCTAATATTAGTCTCTGTGTTTATCCCGAGGTTTACCGTAGTCAGACGGATCCGGGCCATATCCAGGTGAGACAGAGGACTTGCGCCTTGACACGACCACAACGCAGCCCTGAAGTGTCAGCAGAGATTGAGTCAACTAGATCGTCCACTGTAAAGGCTTCATTGACACGGCACAGTTCCTCAACAAACCGTCCATACCGGCGTGATGAATACGATCCTCAACTAGATGGAACTGGAATAAATACTCCCAATAAATACGATCCCAATCAGACTTATGATAGCTGCCTGAATCATAATAAAGCACTGTTCGCTGTTCGCCAGAGGAGAACTGGCCCCCCGACTAAGCCTGGTTTCTCCCAAGGTTTTTTTCTCCATTTTAACACCTGTTTGCCACCTGATGTCACCTGTTGGGAGTTTGGGTTCCTTGCCGCTGTTGCCTTTGGCTTGCTTAGTTGGGGACACTTGACAATTGATATTCAACAGTGTTTTGATCTGCCTGCATTGACACCATTGTATGCAAACTGAACTGAGCTGGATGATGACATCACTGTTTACTCCAGTGCTGATATAGATAAATTAACTAAATTAATAACTATTGATTCTTACAACAGAATGAATCAATACTGAATTTACTTAAGATGGACAATGACACCATTTTCTTTAAGAGCTGCTGTGCAGCCAAAATTATATACCAGTTATCACTGTAAAGCTGCTTTGACACAATCTGCATTGTTAAAAGTGCTATATAAATAAAGGTGACTTGACTTGACTATATGATGGTCTCTTCAGAAAATTTGGACTAAATGGCTCAATTTATATAGATTTGTTTTACAAACTCTTTATGAACTTTTTGAAGCGTCAAAGTTGCGTAGCTGTCAATGGAGGGACAGAAAGCTCTCGGATTTCATCAAAAATATCTTAATTTGTGTTTTGAAGATGAACGAAAGTCTTATGGGTTTGGAACGACATGAGGGCGAGAAATTAATGACAGAATTTTCATTTTTGGGTGAACTAACCCTTTAAAATACTCCTTACATAGAGCTCACCACAAAATGAGACAAACAGACAGCAGAAGTGAGTTGGAGACAGAAAGAAAAAGAGAAACACTGTCAGCGCTTGCAGAATGAAGCGTACACATTTTGGTTGAGAGGGTGTTTAAGTTGGGGAAAGATAAATGGTTCCAATGAGTCAGTTTGATGGAACAGCTGTAGGAAAGCAAGAGAGAATGACACAGGGCCTGTGAGAAGCTGTAATTTAATAGCCTAATTTCCTGCCTGGCCCTGCAGAAATATCTTTCTGACGATGACAGTTGATGAAAATGCACCAGGATTTGATTTGCTCCCCAGTGGAGGACAAGTTCAGACCCATCTCTTCTCCTAGGCCCCTCAGGCAAGCATGTTCGGGTGGATGAGTTTGTGTCTGACTGAGTTTATGCATATGTGTGTGTGTGTTTGTGGCAGCTGCAACACAACAATGCATGCATTGATCATTTGTACATAACATAACATTATATTTTAACAACTCTCACTGTGGCCAGTGATAATGGCAGAATTTGGGTGCACTATTTCTTTATTTACTCATCCCTCATGTTACTGCAAAACTAATAAAACAACAACAAAAAAATGACAAAATAAATAAATAAAATAAAAAATAATAAAATGGCTAGATAGTAAATGACTTAAATTACCCTCATGTCGTTGCAAAACAGTAATAAATTTATTTTAAAAAATTAAGTCATTTAATTTTTATTTTACTCCATTTTATGTATTTATTACAGTTTAAATGACATTAGAGTGAGTAAAGTCGTCATTTACTCTGCTATTTTATTTGTTATTTTATTTTACTGAGTAAATGATGACATTTACTCACCCTAATGTCACTGCAAAATGATATTAAAATAAAAAAATAAAATAAAAAATGGCTGAGAAAATAATAAAATTTACTCTCCCTCATTGCAAAAATGCAAAAAAAAAAAAAAAAAAAAAAAATCTTAAAGCACAATGACAAAAGAGACAACCTTTTTATTTTTTCAATACATCCTATCAAATCTACTAAAAATATGGCCACAACATTTTAATGAAATCGTATTTTTTTTATTGTTTTCCCCCACAGTGGTAGGTCAATAGCAAGTATTCCATACATATCTGCATTACTCTAAGGTCTGTTGTTCAATATGCTGAGTGCCCTCTGTGAACTAATAGAAAACTTATGTAAATCAGATCAATAGGATATCCATATGTACACTGCCTACAGCTGTGCGAAGTCACCAAGCAGTTCGCTTAATCTAATAACTGATATCAATAGTTTATTTTGAAACCAAGTGAAGCAAAAAAAAAAAAAAAAAGAAAGAAAGAAAGCAGTGTAATTAGATTGGCACAGCTTGCCTTCCCTGTCTTCTCCTTTCTATTCACTTACAATTAATGGCATATGTCATTATGGCAGCCAAAGGGCGAGTCATAGGGAATAAATTAATAGCATCTCAGTTTAAAGAAAATATTTCATGGTGAACGACAAATACATATTTGCGTAAAGGAGTCGCCACCAGCTTTGGCGGGTGATTCTTAATTATGGATAAATGACAGCTAGCAGAAAAGGATAAGGTTTGTTTTGAGGTCCTTTGAGACAGTGCAAATGTACAAACAAGTAAACGAAATGTGTTTATTCATGCTTACTTTTTGCAGATTCTGATGTAAATTAATCTTATGGAAGCTTGTTTCCGCTACTGAATAAAAAAAATAAAATAAAAAAAAGTGATTGTAACTTTTGGTCTCACAATTAACTTTTTTCCTCACAATTGCGAGTTTACATCTCGCAAATCTGACTTCTTGTCTCAGAGATATAAACTCGCAATTGCGAGAAAGTCAGAATTGCGAGTTATAAACGGACAATTGCACATTATAAACTCACAATTGCGAGATAAACTCACAATTCTGATTTTTTTTCCCCACAATTTGACTTTTTTCCTCGCAATTGCAAGATATAAACTCGCAATAGTTTAATTCTGAGAAAAAAAAATACTGACTTTTTTTCTCAGAATTGCGACATATAAACTCGAAATTCTGACTTTAACGCAATTGTGACTTTATATCACTTTATAAACTCACAATTGCAAGAAATAGTCAGAATTGTGAGATATAAACTAATTATTGCGCGTTATAAACACAACTGTGAGATATAAACTCATAATTCTGACTTCTTTTCTCAGAACTACAAGATATAAACTTGCAATTACAAGATAAAATGTCAAAATTGCGAGATATAAACAACTGTGAGATGTAAACTTGCAATTCTGACTTTTTTTCTCGCAACTGCATGTTATAGTCTGAAATGCAACATATAAACCCAAAATTCTGACTTTATCACGCAATTGTGACTTTATAGCATGCAACTCTGACTTTATAACTCACAATTCTGACTTTATAAGTCGCAATTGAGAGTTTATATCACGTAATTCTCCAAAAAAAGAGTCAGAATTGCGAGATAAAATCTCGCAATTATACCTTTTTTTTTTTTTTATTCAGTGGCAGAAACAAGCTTCCATAGAATCCTTTGGATTATCAGTGAGATATTCAGAAGTCCATTTTAAAATAATAATAACATTTTGTTTGCAAATTTCAATTCAATGAACAGTGAAATTCTAATATACTACATACTATGTACACTTAATGCCACCTACTGTTTTTAATAGTATGCTAAATATTATGCAAAACAGTACACAGCATATACTAACAATAAACTTTCCAAATACCAGTATGCCACACTGTCACAAGACATCATTACGTTCATGTTCATTACAGTGATTCTGCAGTTTCATTCCAGTTTTTGTGAAAATATTTACTCTAGACAGTACAATCAATCAATCAATCAATCAATCAATCAATCAATCAAGATGTGAAAACTGCACTATATTAATTCCAGTTCATCAAACTGAAAATCCAGCTTGTCTCACTGAAAAAGAGCAGTGAAGTTTAGATATTTTGGCAAGTGCAGTAGGTCACAGTAAAGAAAAAGGAGTAGCAGTTTGGTAGTATATTATTCTGAACAGTCTATGTCTGGAATACAAAGTCAGAGTCCTCATGACTCAACTTGCACTAGTGCCATAGGCTAACTCTCACGATTACACTTGTAGAGTGACATGTGCAAAGAAATGGCCAGACAAACTCAGCAATTATTTACATTGTGTCCAGTCAGTCAGGCCTGAGTCAGATGGTAGCCACACTCACAGACAGCAGGTGAGCCCATAAAAGCTTTCCTCCTAGAGCCAGAGGCCACTACAAGAAAATATATTGAGGAAACGTGCTAAGCATGACAAAATAAGACAACATCACATAGAGAACAGCAGCAGAGGGAGTCTCAATTTCCAAATAAAATCTCCAAAGTCGCTTCCTCTCAAGCAAAACAATTATATTTGTTGGAAAATACTCCTCAGAAGTGGACACTTTTATTATATCGACGCAAGACCAAACCTCCAAACTGCTAAGGTGAGATCAAAAGCAAATGTGTGTTTACAGCAGTACGAGGCAGATTATGAAGCCATTGTCAGCTCTAATTACGTTTTGCAAAACACAGCCATTGGTATTCATAGAATTCATGTGCGAGTAAATGCCTCCTTCCATCCACTGGCACATAATTGAGAAGGCTGTACGGTTACTGCAGCAAGTATATTGGAGAGGGAGAATCTCTGCCAAAGTATTTGGGCGCAAGTCTCAAATCCATAATTAACCTCCCAGGTCCTTCAGAAGGCCATTATAGTGAGGGATCATGCGAGAGAAGCTTCTTGCTTTATGGATGCAGCTGTGTCCCTACTGCACTTTAATGTGTTTATTTACAGGTTCCTCGGAGTGTCCGCTCACAAGATCCTTCTCAGGTAATGGAGCAGCCACATACACACTGGCCATTGCCAGGTCCCAGTCGCCCCTTTAGCCAACAGAGGCCTTGTTATGAAGAAAAATGGAGGATGGTTGAAAGTAGAAGCTTCTGGAAGGATGGATGGCTAAATTCCAGTCCACGACCTCTTTGTGAATCTGCAAGGGCATCTGTGTTGTTTTTGGAGGTACAAGTGCATCACTCAAGCCATCAGTCACTGTTTCTAGAAGAAAGACATGATTACAGACTTGTGAGATAACCTTTTTGTTCCTTCAAAACACGCAGCTGGAGCTCTTTGGGATTCACCACAGAAATCAGTTCACGGGTAAAACGACGAGTGATTAATTACACTAACAAACCTCTGCTAAACTAGTACAACATGCTGTTCATCAGACATACAATTACCTGCAGGACTGTAATTATCACCATGTTCACTGCACCTCTACAGCACATATAAACAAACACTACTGTTGCTAATTCGCTAGCATAGTTCAAATGACTGGATTGGGCTGGTTTGTCGTAACCAGCCTGTCATTTGGTTGGCTCTTCAAAACCACAGAGTAATAACTACCCTTGTTGTTTTTGTTGTCATCTTGGTTCCAGGCATGAAGCTTTTCAGTAAGGAAGTTTCCAATTGGAAAAACCTGCCTCTACCTACATAAAATTCACTGCAGTTTCTAGCTGTAATGAACACTAGTTGCAGTAAAACACCAACAACTTTTATTCCTTTTCACACAAATTATAATTACAGGGCCAGATTATTGATTAATAAAGAATATTTTAGCACAATATTGTGCCTTGCACAATAAGCTACTGTTGTAACCTCAAAATACTTTTACCATAGAGTTAGCTAGTTAATACATATTTGATGTTTGCATCACAGTGGCTTCATTTGTATAGCTTTTCTGAGCTAGTAAACTTGTTCGGAAGGGGTGTAACAGTACACAGAAGTCTTAGTTCGTACCTCAGTTTTGGGGTCCCAGTTCGGTGCAATTTCGGTATAATAGGAAAAATGGTCACGCTTTAGTTTAGGGTTCAATGGACTACTTGCACAACTACTTTTGCGTTCTACTTAGTACTGCTTAGTACTCCTGTTGAATTTACATTTTTAAATGAATTTGACCGTTATGAAAGCGAACCATGGTTTTACTATAGTAAAAGTGTAGTAACTATGGGTGACAATGCATTATTATGATGGCTAGACTATTTCATGTTACATTTACAATTGTACTGCAAACAAGTACGAGTTAAAACTGACAAGCATCGCTGATTCCCTCATGAGAATCTGTTAACAGAATGACAATTATTATAAATCCGCTAGCATCGCACGCTAGCTGCTTTCTGACTGTAAACGAGCAGCGAAGAGCCTACAAGACAGGCATAAACAAGCCAAAATGCGTCAGCATCACACGTACGCGTCACACTGCTCACGTGACCACCGTCGGCCAATACTGAGCTGGCGTTCGGATGTAGGACCTGGAAGCGCTGCAACATAAACAGCGTAGCATAACGACAGGGAGAGACGAATAAAGTCTTTATTTTTGTTTTGTTTTTGCACACAAAAAGTATTCTCGTCACTTCATAACATTAAGGTTGAACACCTGTAGTTACGTTGACTATTTTAACTATGTTTTTACAACTTTTCTGGACATTGAATGTGGTAATTCAATGCTTTCAGTGGAGGATAAAAAACCTCATATTTCATCAAAAATATCTTAATTTGCGTTCCGAAGATGAACAAAGGTTTTACGGGTTTGGAACAACATGAGGGCGAGTAATTAATGACAGAATTTTCATTTTGGGTGAACGCAAGCCTTTCAAAGTATTCTCTTTTGTCATGAGCACAAAGACACATTCGACACATGCGCACTATCTAGTGGACTCAAGTCATTCGCATATGCGCCATTCTTCTTCTGCTCTTTTTCCTGTTGTGGCGGTTAACAAATAGAACTGCATTACCACGCAAGTCCCCTTCTGCACCGTAGTGTGGATCATCGTCTAACTGCATGAACCGAACCGCGATGTCCGTACCGTACGGCTCGGGACAAATACATGCACTGTTACACCCCTATTGCTCGGTAACTCACCTGGTACACTTTCAATTTGGAGCGTTCGAGTCTGGTGAAACACCAGCTGCAACACTGAAACGTGCAAGAATATATTTAAATAATATTAATAATAATAATAATAATAATAATATTTCTTTAAATATTTTGCAGCGATGTTTTGCATTTTTTTTCCCCCCATTGAGCCTGGATTGGACGTTTCAGAAGTGCTAAGAATTTAAGAAATTAAAACCATTTCATAAAACTAGATTTTTTTCTGTTAGAACATTTGAATAATCCTTCCTATTCCCATGTGGTTTAATCTCAAGTAAAACTCATTAAAACAGTAAAAGAATATCACAAAAGACTTTCAAGCCAATAGGCTCACCGCTAACATGATTAAATCATTGATCCCTCCGTAAAGCTGGAGGCCTCTAGGTGCAAAATGACCTTTTAATAAAATCAGGGAAATCTGGTTACCCTGAAAATAACTGATCAAAGTTAAGGTCAGGTGACTGTGGTGGCATTTTATCCATGTCGTGGTGAAAAAGGTATTTATTTATCCTATTTTTTCTTGCAGCAAGTAGAGATTTGCTAGCAGTCTGGAGGACTAATTGTAATCCTGTACGAGACAGAGCCATCTCTGCTTTTCATTAGGCCCAGAGGAAGGATCTCCATCAAAGTCCACATCAGCTTTCAGGGCCATGATTCTGGGCTAAAGCACATTTTCATTATGGTGTTCTTAACCATCACCGGACAAACTGGCTGCTGCCCTCAATCTGGAGATCACACACTTTTCAGAGCGGCTCTAAAGTGCACAAGGTTCAGATAGGCAATCAGCGCACATCCACAGTGCTGAACATTAAAACAGTGAGGAGGATTTAATCATTTTCATCTTGAATGTAGCAATACAGCAAAAGGCTTACAGAGAAGAACAGGAAGACTTATAATTTCGTAAGCTTGTTCTAAGGCGGCGCTGATTATATTTAGTCCAAAGCAGAGACCCTCAAAGCCTTACGTTTTATTAAAATCGTAAATGAAGTCCAATCCAAGGGATCGGCTCCAAAGCTCTTCCCACCTCTTCAACATTCTGCAGATCTCAATTTTCTTCCTATATTGCCAGAAATAAAATTTCTTATCTGAGAAAGCCCCTTTTTATTAATGACACTTGATGAAATATCACTTCATTTCAAATTTAATTACAGGCCATAATATTTCCTTCCCTGAACCAGCTGTTAATGTTATGCAATTTTTGAGTACAGATGAATATGCCGTGCTCAGAAACATTAACATTTATTGGTTAGACCACCTGAGGAACCACTGCCAGTCAAACTCTCATCAAAATAAAGTCAACGTGACTAAGGTTATACACATTCGGTATAAATGAATATAAATTAAAAGGCAAAAATACATACACAAACCCATCCACATGTTTGTAGTCAGGAAGATTCTTCTTTTTTTTTTCTTTCTTTTATTCAGCAAGGATGCATTAAATTGATAAAAACTGACAGATTGCATTGTTACAAAAAAAATAAATGCAGTTCTTTTGAACTTTCTTTTTATCAAAGAATCCTGACAAAAAATGTATCACGGTGTCAACAAAATTATTAAGCAGAACAACTGTTTTAAAATGCAATAATATTTCACAGTATTACTGTTTTTAATGTATTTTTGATCAAACAATCAAATAAATGCAACCTATATATACATACACTTACACATACAGTATACAGCAATCATTCTATGTGATAATTTAAAGGATTACACGTGACCTTTCTAACGTGACTACATAATGCGTGGCACATCGCAGAGCTATAGTGCAAGATGTGCAAAAGTATATACTTTTTTTTTTTTTTAATAGTTTTAGACTAAATAGTTTTTAAATAGACATAGTTTTGCTAGATAAGACCCTTATTCCTCGTCTGGGATCGTGTAGAGTTCTGTGAAGCTGCACTGAAACTGACATTTGGACCTTCAAACCGTTGGTAGCTGTTGAAGTCCACTATATGGAGAAAAATCCTGGAATGTTTTCCTCAAAAACCTTCATTTCTTTTCAACTAAAGAAAGAAAGATATAAACATCTTGGATGACATGGGGGTGAGTAAATGATCTGGACATTTTAATTCTGAAGTGATCAGAATTAATCCTTTAACTTGTTAATTCTCATATATATATATATCAGAAAACTGGGAGTGCAGGGAAAACTGGGAGTGCAGGGTTTACCTTTTAAGAAAAGTATGGACCATTTTTGTACAAATAACTACTAAAAACAAACAACAAGTGAAGACAAAGTTTTTTGTCTTCACTTGGCATCTCTAAATAATTTTCCAAATTATAACATTGTTTATTATTATGAAATGCTCTTAGTATGCTGATTAATAATGCTAAATATATGGGGGGAAAAACAAAACGTCTAGCTTCCACCAGACCGCCTTCCATATTTGACTTAAGAAGAAAGTGTAACGTCTCTCGCAGTTCAAAACACTTACGCTACATCCTACGCCTTTTGCATTCAACTTACGGAAAACTTTTTTGTAAGTTGAAAACGGAAGGTGGTCTGGCAGAAGCTAGATATTTCACTATATAACTTGTTAAATATGGATATTTTTCTTACACAAACATATCGCTTCACTTCAGAAGGCCTTTATTAACCCTCTGGAGCCGTGTGGAGTACGTTTATGATGGATGGAGGCACTTTCTTGAGCTTCAAACTCGTTGATCCCGTCCACTGCCATTATAACGCTTGGATGCATCAGGATATTTATTAATATAACTCCGATTGTGTTCATCAGAAAGAAGAAAGTCATATTCACCTAGGAGGGCTTGAGGGTGAGTAAATCTTTTCATTTGAAAGTGAACTAATTCTTTAATGTGGCGCTTTACATCTTTAGCGTGTGAGAAAAGCAACGCACACAGAGCTGAAAGGGCTTGAATAAAGCACTTTTGGCACTAGGTAAAAATATTAGAGGATCTAGTGCCGAAAGATTACCATAAATGACCCTGAGCGCTTGTGGTGCACCATTGTTTTGACGTGCTGCTCACTTTAAACTGTAGAAATGGTAAAATGGCACAATTATGTCCCGCAATTATGTCCGGATGGAACCAGGCCGCGGTCCGCCATTTGAAAACCACTGCACTAGAGTACAAATCAGACATAAGCCAGCTGACTTATTTGGATTTATAGAGAATTGAATTTTGGTTTAATCAGGTTATTACAAACAGTTAAGAGATGTGATCGGAATTTGACAAAAAAATCAGATTAATAAACAAATACTCTTGTGCATGTAAGCACAAAAATATTTTAAGGCATCATTTCCACAGCAGAGCTGAACTGGAATTCATTAGTGATTAATTTCGTCATTTTGTATTATATGCAATTTCTCCATTAACTTCTAATTTCTGCCATCATGTTGACTACAGACTCAAATGTAATTAAGGAGGGGGGGGGGGGGGGGGGGGGGGGGGGGGTCATAACTTCTGTTTTATGACTAAAAATACAAAATTAAAATGCAAAATAAAAAACAAGCAATAATTTAAGCTAGGAAGCATTCATCTCCTAACAGAGCCAGTACGTTCCAATACATTAACTGTCTGTTACCGTCATTGAAATGAGTTAGGATGCACAAACAGAGGGATGCTGAGTCGGCAGTTTGCTACAAAATGCTGCTGCTGGCTACATTTTGATGATGAGAGATGAATAAAGCAAATATGATAAATTAGACAGCACATAACACTACTCTAATTAATTATAATTAATCATTTCAGAGTATTCTGAGGCGTTATTTTAAAAAATACAGGCTGGTTGATGCATTACTGAAACAGTTTGAGAATCATCTCATTACTGAACAGAAACTGATCTGGGGTCAGTCCGATGATGGGAGCGTTTCTGAATGTGTCCTGCTTGTTCAGCTCCGCATATGGAATTTCATCTTAATTGACAGTTATCTCGCTTCATTTGCCATGCAGACAGATGCTTCAAAACGGGGTCTACCTATGATAGTGGCTCCGAAGCAGAACGCGGGACGTCTGAGTGAGAGGTTGAAGATGTTATGAAAGATGTTCTATGGATGGGTCAGTTAGCATGTCATGGTGCCCAACTCTATAACCATTCCTTTCTGTGTTTTGCAGTTGCCCTCTGTATTTCTGAAACACAACGTTTATAATCTGTCCAAGCATTGATCCACAGACCGCGCTGTCGGGTCAGGCCTTTGTTTCAGCGCGCTACCTTTCAGCTGTCATTTACTGACAGAGCTTAGACACATCCTGTGTAGCTTTAACAGGAGAAAACCACACACCTCTGACCTTTTAAACCCCTCATTTTTCGCTATTCCTCTGAGCAGGAGCCTCTTGTCCATTCACAGGTTTTGTGAATGTACCTAGGGACCGCTCTATTGAGAGAAAGACATCTAAAAGACAGGTACGGATCTCCATTCTGTCCAGATGTCGAGCCAAATGGTCCTGGATTTATCGTATGAGCTCCTCATGCATTGTGCATGTGCGGTAAGAGGCGGAACACAAAGCCAACAAAGTCAGCAGTTTTATAGCTATTGGTTCCTCAACAGTATGTTCAGACACTGACGGACACTATAAGAAATGTGTCTTCTCTGGGCAGTGTTGCGGGTAATGCATTACAAGTAACTTGAGTTACTTAATCAGATTACTTTTTTAAGTAACTAGTAAAGTAACACATTATTTTTTCAATTTACCACAAAATATCAAAGTTACTTTTTCAAATAAGTAACGCAAGTTACTTTTTCACATGTATTGACTGACAGCTGTCCTGTCTCCATGTTGAGAGAAATAAAGTGCAGAGGACTTGTGTTCGCTGTGTGAACATGATGGTTGTTGTAGTTCTAGACTAAATGTGAACCCTCATCTTACTTGCACGAAAACATTCAGTATTCCTCAAAATGAATAAAAACAGTAAAATGCAATCTTAGAATTTTACGCAAACCTGTAATAATTAACTATATTGAATTACACAACTATACTTTATGTATTTAATCTTACTTTATTGTCTTTGCTGCTGACCTTTAATGATCTAATTCAACCATATAAGCAAAAATGACTTTAGATTAGATTTAGAAATAATAGTGTTCAACTTCCTTCTCCTGTATCCTATTCTTCTGTATTCCAGAACAGCAGCAAAGCTGAAAGGTTCGTTTGAGCTGCGCCCTCTTCTGTACAGGTGTGAATATGCATTTCCTTCAGCCTGAGGTTTATTTGTTTCACTTTTGGTGTAAAAGAGCCTTAACATTTGCCAAAAATAGAACTTTTTTATTGTTATTAAAAAAAAAAAAAAAAAAAAAATCAGACAAGCAAGCCCAGTCCATGTGAGAAAAAGTAATGCAAAAGTAATGTAACGCATTACTTTTCATAAAAAGTAATGCAACCTGACTTCATCCAATATTAAGATTTTTGTTCAAGAAATGTATGCAAATTAGCACATATTTAATTAGATAACAACTCATTTGCATATTAAACACTTAGAGGTCGGATGGTCGCGCCGGCGATACAACCTCTTTTTTTTCTTGCCAGTGTGAAAGAGACTAAAAATACTCCGGCAATTTTGGTTATATATCATTAAAAACTGTGGAATGTCTTCTTGTATTTGCATACACTCACAGTAAAAACAAAATGTTGCGCTTTTTGCAAAATAAAGAAAACAAACATGATGCGTGAGCCGCAGTCTCTCTCTGAATTGAGTCCAATCTGATACTCCCTCAGAAAATGAACTGTAACATAGTGAATACTTATCACACAAAAATGAGAAAGAGACGTTAAAATGTCAGGTTTGAAGTCAAATCGAAAATTAATATTCTCTGTTTATGTAATCTGTTTGAAAAGAGAGTGATGTCAGCCGTTCACGATTTAGCGAATGGCTAAATCTTAGTGAGTTTCATGTACTTTTCATCGTTTTGAGATGCGGTGAAGAATAATTCTAAAAGGATTTACCTCAGTGGAAGAGCTGGTTTCACTTTCATTTTGAGGATCAACTTTATCAAGCCAATGATTGTGAAAGGTAAGTTTTTTTCTTTCTAATTGCGATAGTGCCTGTGAATATTAAACCGCAAAAAGACTTTAAATTTGAATCCTGCAAGTTTTGTGTGTCTCAGCGTGGATTAATGGGGCAGATCGACGCGCGGTTTCGTTTACTACACATAACTTACATTAGTAAATTGCCATGGCTATTCTCAAACTATATTGCTATACTGAGATGAGTGAAATCGTCTCAAATACATAATAAATACTGAAATAAAGCAATGTATTTCACTGCACATTAACAATTTAGCCTCTATAATATAACAAATATATGAAATGCCATAGCGATAACATGAATTTTTAGACGCTTTGCATCACAGAAATGCATTATATTTTAAAGTATATTAAAATAGAAAACCATTATTTTAAATTGTAATAATACTTCACAGTATTGCTGTTTTTCTTTCTGTATTTTGATCAAATAAACTTAGGCTTGATGAGCATGAGACTTCTTTCAAAAACATTATAAATAGTAATGCATCTAATCTTTTGACTGGCACCGTCATTTAAAATATATAATATACACATTTTTCTTCACATGATGTGCAATAATACATGCATGCATAAGATCACAAAAATAATGTTTTCTGTCAGGAGTGGACATTATATTAATGTTACAATAGCTGATATATAGCTCACAGAGGGTTTTTTCTTTTATCTCACAGATTTAAGAATCATAGTGACCAGATATTGGTTCGTATTGGACTGCATGAATATGATACTGAGATCACTGACTGGAAGCAGGAACGTTTTTCTTCTTCTTCTTCTTCTTCTTCTTCTTCTTTTTTTCCTCCAAATGCCAGGTATGTGATGTTCACATATATCTTTGAACAGGATTTATTTCCAGGTATAACTGTGTATTTGAAATGTCTTTGACTCTTATTTATATAGTTAACTATATTTTAAATAAATTTCAAACAAAAAATGATATGTCTTTTGTCATTGCATTCTTTCTCTGTTGACTCAGTCACATTCTTGACCTAAGGGCTCATTATGTGGCTCATTAGGGGCAGGGTCTTAAACGCCTCTCTGCATATGGGCTCCCTAAACAAAAAGTGTCTTAGAAATTTAAAATCAATACATTGTTTTTTTGTGTCAGAGTAGGCAGAATGATTTTTACATCATTGTGAAGCCAACACTCTAGACTAAAATATACAGTTCCCAAAAGTTTTGTGAAATATTTAGTTTATCTTTTGAGGCTGTATTTGAGAGACTTTTTTTTTTTTTTTTTCAAAAAACCACGCATATATGTAATTCTCTCAAAAATACAAATGTACATACATGTTGCTCACATATTACTGTAGCCTAGTTGTGCTGAATACAGTGTAATGAGACTTTTGACATTATGTTTATAAACAACTGAAAAAAGCACAAATCAGGGCATGTCAAAACTTCTCCAGGGCCCCAAATTAGCCTTAAACATAACATTTCAGAAAACTTGTAAACTTGTAAAGGTCGGGATTTGAACTCGGGACGCCCGAAGCGCAACTGTCAGCCCACGAGGCTATTGTCGCAGTCTTAAGAGATTTTAATAATAATTTAAAAAAAATTAACTCCTGAGGTAAATTTTTTGGAACTTGACAAACTACAGTGCTGAAAGCTGGTTTGTTGGTCTTAGCTGGTTTAAGCAGGTCTCCCAGCTTCACCAGCAGAAAATCCCTCTAAAACCAGTCAACAGTTTAGTTTAACCAGGTTGGAAGACCGCCTATGACCAACAAACCAGGTTAGGCTGGTTTAAGATTTATTCTCATTCTCTCATTCTCATTCTCATTCTCTCTCTCTCTCATTCTCTCTCTCTCTAGTTGTATTGAAATATTCTTTAAATGTCAATTTTATGTTCCACAGAAAACAGCATGAGGGTGAGTAAATAATGTTAAAATTTTAAATTCAAATTACAAAATACATGTACACCATTGCGCAAAAGTTTGCAGACAGTAAGTTTCGTTGTTGTTTCTTTAGGAAATAAATACTTTTATTCAGCAAGGATGCATAAAATTGATCACAAATGGCAGTAAATACATTTATAATGTTACAAACAATTTCTATTTCAAACAGGCCTAAATGCTGTTCTTTTCAAATTTATATTCATTAAATAATCCTGTAAAATTTGTATCAAATGCAGCCTTGGAGAGCATAAGACTTATTTCCAAAACATAAAAAAAATAACCTTACAGACCCCAAACTTTTGAATGGTAGCATACATTAAAGTTTGAGATGGCTAATCAAATATTACAGAATATCAACTCAAGGTTAACTGAATCCTGCTCATGAGTTTAGAAGTACATAAACAACATGCACACCCAGACGCTCAGAGCCTCTCGGGAGCGCGGCGTTCTGAGTGACGGCATAATGTTGTCTTTGGAGAGTCTATGGATACTGAGAAAAAGATCACTCGTGGAATCAGTGATGTATACATTAAGGGAGGGCTGCTGAGGGAAAAATGGGATTGGCGGAGTCCTTCCCACAGCAACAGACGACAGCCTATTGAATCGACCGCATCCTTGGCCGGGCTACCTAGACCAGGCAATGATGTCATCAGACAGGAGCTCGGCGCTCGAGTCTCCCTCATAGACTGTGGTCTGCGAGACTGCAGCACTTCCACAGACTCACCTTGAGGCTGTGCCCTCCGCTCTGACATTCACGTGTCTCGTGTTATCAAAACAAAGTCAGGCACGTTCAAGTGCATCATTCATCACAACAAATATGTGGAGAAAATAATTAACAGGGTTTAATCAAAGTCACCAAGCTAAGTAAAAGCCTCATTCTAATTGGATCCCAAAGTTCACACATATGATTGAGACTCTTTTTTTTTTTTTTTTTTGCTTTTTACCAACAATTTTTAATGTATGAAGAAAAAATAACGACTTTATTCAACAATTTCTTCTCTTCCCTGTCTCTTCCCCCATTGATAAAATGTAAAAGGGCAATTATACAAATATCTTTATGATATGTAATAATGTAAATACATAATAATGTTTAATGTCACATTTAAATTATGCATATTGTATGTTTCAGCATCTATCCAAGCATCCAAACCTGTAAATGTTATGTATTAATACCTACCAATGAGACCATGCTGCAAAAACAGGAAATAAAATATCCTATTACTTCTAAATAAGAATGTTTTTTGATGTAAAAATCTTGCTAACATTATAAGTGGACCAGAAAGAAAATGATAATTTATTTTGAATATAGTTCATGACCCCTTTAAGTTGCACTTGTGAGAAATTGCCACAATTATGGAGATATAAAATCAGAATTGCATTTGTCATGTGATGCATGGCAGAATCCAGCTTCCAAATTTTAGTGCTGAATTCACTAAATAGGATGACCAGACGTCCCATTTTTCCCTAGATAGTCCCGCATTTCAGCTCTATTTTTAAGGTCCCGACTTAAGAAAAAAAAAAATCTTGTTTTGTCCAGCCCAATTAAATTCGTCGTAGAACTAAATTATCATCCAATCACAACATTTGATTGATATGTGACATTCGTTATCGAACTTGCCATTAGTTAAAGCGGGATAGGTGGAATGACGCTGAATGACACACGCCAGAAGTGCTCTCTCTCTCTCTCTCTCTCTCTCTCTCTCTCTCTTTCTCTCTTTCTCTCTTTCCTTGCGCGTGATCAGTTCTCATTGTGCCTGAATAGTCAAATGCACACATAGTTGCCAAAATGTCCATTGTGTATCTCATGTAAATACAGTTGGTTATGGCTTAAGTGGAAGTAAACAGGTGGGTGAAAACCGGATGTGTGTCAGTAGATTACATCCATGAATTTGGTCTTAAAGGGACAGTAGCCTAATTAAATATTTGTCTGTCATTAATGTTAATCACACAACAAAATAAGTTAAATAAATGTATACATGGTAAATAAACAAGTTTATTTAATTTGTATCTCTATTGTATTTGTCGTATTGTTTGTAAATTTATTTTTTATATATCAATAATTATTGTGAAATAAAATTCCACCATGAGAAATATGGTCACCCTATCACTAAAGGAACTATGCAAACCAAGTAACGGTGTGTAAAGCCACCAACACACTTTTATGGCAATTTGTAACTATTTTACATTTTGGCGATTGGTGGAAAATTCATTGATATAATATGTACATGTTCGTATGATCTGCGTATGCCCCCTTGATGGTTATGTTTAGGGGTGGAGTAGGAGTGAACAGTCATGCTTACTTTTTTTTTTTTTTTTTTTCCTAAAGATTTTATATTTGTACAATAATGTAACAAAATGTCACCAAAACGTAAAATAGTTATGTTTCGGGTTGAAAACCAAACAGAAATTCTGGCTGAACACAATTTGCACAAAGCAATTACTGCAAGTCTGGCAGATCAGATCTGAGAACTGAGTTCTGCTATACTTTACTAGAATTTTAAAAACATTGAATGTGTATGTGGATGTATGCCCGGTTATACACAGTTCATTTAATTAATTACTGCAGTCATGATCAATAGAAAATGTACAAAAACATCTATTTACCATCTGCTTTCTGTATTTTGAGAATAACACACATCTATAATGAGCCTAATTTACATAGAAAGGAGGCATGTTTACATTGAAAATAGTGACAATGACTTCATTTAAATACAACTCAGAGCATTTACCGCTAAGTTAAACCAGATTGTAGGTGGTTATTGAACAAGACGCAGGGTTTTGCACTGAAATACTGTCTGCAAAAGTGGTGCAACTGTTTAGTGAACTCGCCCCTCTGTCTTCTATTCCTTTCCTCTTTTTCCATCCCATTCTTAATCCTCTTTCATTGTGTATAATGGCATTTTACGCACAATGATGCAGCAGACGAAAGGGACACTTGAAAGCGTGACCTCATGTCTGAGATCTGATTTCATGCGCAGGACAAGGCGCTGCTTCTGTTTGGCAAACAACAAGGCATGCCAGTCAACCCACATGAGATCATTATAGCATCTCCCATGCGGATGTGCATCTGCATCAGTGTGGATTTCTATATGGTGCAAAGGACAATGTAAGAAATCAGCTTAAGGGCTGCATTTGCATGCCAGCTTGCATGAGAGTTTTGGTTAACAGTGTGGCTCTCTAAGCCCTTGGTCGGCTGTGTTTTTCCAGCTGCTGCTCCTGGCATTGCTCTTCACAAAAGGACAGAATGCTTTAGAGAACGGGCAGGACTTACAAAAACAGGACTGTGCCTTTCAAGGAGGTCGCCAAACTGCTCACGGTTATTACTGAATAATATTCTTTCCTGGAAGGTGCTCTTTAAATCTGTGTGTGCATTTGCTCTGGCACCTCACAGCATTAAAACACTTATATTACACATTAATAAATAAATGTAGATTTCATTTTCCATGTAAAGACAAAAAAGAGACTAAACGTTATATTCTACTGTGGCGTCAGAATGCATTTAAACACTTAAGCCACAATTTAACACACACACACATACATACACACACACACACACACACACGCATACACACCGATCAGGCATAACATTATAACCAAGTGATTTTGTCCTATAAGTTGATGTGTCAGAAGCAGGAAAAATGGGCAAGCGTAAGGATTTAGACAAGGGCCAAATTGTGATGGCTAGACGACTGGGTCAGAGCATCTCCAAAACTGCAGCTCTTGTGGGGTGTTCCCGGTCTGCAGTGGTCAGTATCTATCAAAAGTGGTCCAAGGAAGGAACAGTGATGAACCGGCGACAGGGTCATGGGTGGCCAAGGCTCACTGATGCACGTGGGGAGCGAAGGCTGGCCCGTGTGGTCCGATCTAACAGACGAGCTACTGTAGCTCAAATTGCTCAAGAAGTTAATGCTGGTTCTGATAGAAAGGTGTCAGAACACACAGTGCATCACAGTTTGTTGCGTATGGGGCTGCATAACCGCAGACCAGTCAGGGTGCCCACGCTGACCCCTGTCCACCGCCGAAAGAGCCAACAGTGGACATGTGAACAGCAGAACTGGCCCACGGAGCAATGGAAGAAGGTGGTCTGGTCTGATGAATCATGTTTTATTTTACATCACGTGGATGGCCGGGTGTGTGTGCATCGCTTACCTGGGGAACACATGGCACCAGGATGCACTATGGGAAGAAGGCAGTGTGATACTTTGGGCAATGTTCTGCTGGGAAACCTTGGATCCTGCCATCCATGTGGATGTTAATTTGACATGTACCCCCTACCTAAGCATTGTTGCAGACCATGTACACCCTTTCATGGAAACGGTATTCCCCGGTGGCTGTGGCCTCTTTCAGCAGGATAATGTGCCCTGCCACAAAGCAAAAATAGCTCAGGAATGGTTTGAGGAGCTCAACAATGAGTTCGAGGTGTTGATTTGGCCTCCAAATTCCCCAGATCTCAATCCAATTGAGCATCTGTGGGATGTGCTGAACAAACAAGTCTGATCCATGGAGGCTCCACCTCACAACTTACAGGACTTAAAGGATCTGCTGCTAACATATTGGTGCCAGATACCACAGCATACCTTCAGGAGTCTAGTGGAGTCCATGCCTCGACAGGTCAGGGCTGTTTTGCCAGCAAAAGGGGGACCAACACAGTATTAGGAAGGTGGTCATAATGTTATGCCTGATCCGTGTATACACACGCCACTCGCACAACCCGTTTGTGTCTTGTCATGACAGTTACAGTTAATTAAATGTAAAATAACACTGTTGTATACATTAAATGTAGACTAATCCTTATTAAAACTAGTTTATTCATTCAAGAGCAACGAGTGATTTTATTTTTGTCTTTTGTTGTTTGATTAACAATAATGACTGCAGCAGATTTATTAGGCTGCTGTCACTTTAAGAGCTAATGCACGGATCCAATACACTGTTACACACGTGCTCTTTCTCAGTGTTTACATTTACTTAAGACAAACACAGTTGGTTATGAGGATACTTAATAAAACAGTATTTCGACATATTTGTGTTTAGGCTACTTGACAATTTAGGTGCTTACCTGAAGCCCATAGTATACATGTTCCACGTCGTCTTGGATTGTGCGCACAAGAGGCCGCCTAGGGAACAGTATCGCTTTCGCTACTTTATCACATTTAATAACACTGTTTAATATCAAGCATGTCCCGCAGTTTAGCCAAAAGTTACATAGTATATTGTAATTTTGCAAGATGCTGCATCCACACCAATGGATGTCAGTATAAAGACCATTGCCATATCAGCCAGCAAGACCTTTATACCGTTAACTAATATAATGAGCAAAAATCAAGCAACTCTTTCGAAAAAGTTATTTGACACAAAATGAATTTCTTCTTATGTTTTTATTTTTATATTTATTTTCATTTATTTATATTTTGCAAATATTTGACCTTGTAATATTTAATCAAAATGTCATAACTCGATCTTCCAATGAAACGACTGGTGACGTATGCCTGACTTCTCCAATTATTTATTCTGCTTAAGCCCCGCCCCCTGCAGGCTTGCATTCATCTGCCTCATCTCAACATCCAATCAACAACCGATAAACAGAACCAAGCCACCACCTTCCTTTTTTTTTATAATCTGTTGCACTAGGATGTATGTCACAATACGGAAGAAAAGATCTGCCAATGCTTGTTACATTGCAACCTTAACGATTATTTCTGCAAAAGAGAAAAATAAACCTTGTCCTAACAGACAGATGGTAAACACACTGTCTTAAGGACTCATACTACAGCTGCTGGTGTTTTGCAGCCTTGCATTACTGTGACAGATGCACTTATTATTGACAAACAGAGTGACTCAACAGTGTCGTCGTCATAGTCCTCTGGTTATATCTGGCGATATGTGAGCAACCAGTGACAGAAATGCTTCATCTTTCAATATCACTGCACCATAAAGAGTCTCTGAGCAACTCTGTCCCAGCAATGTTTACTGGTAAAGCTTTTGTCATCATTATCATGTCAGTGCTGGCTAACCAGAACAAACTGCAGATCGCCGAGTATGTCACCCATCTACTCCTGCCGCATGGAATTACATCATCCCCCCATTTATCTTTATGAGCCATAGTCACCCAATCATCTCTAGACACACTGGCCACACAAACATAAACAGGAACCATGTAATGGCCGCACTACCACTTGAAGATTCTTATGTTGTTTGTTTTATATATAGTAAAGCATGTACAGTACAGTAGTTGCAGATAAGCCATTACAAGCCACTTTAAAACAGCCAATATAATGTCTGTGCATAAGTTGAATTCTTCAATGTGGCAGGTAATAGAAACCATTATTGAACTAATGAACTATATTACTTATAATTATGAATAAAACATATTCATGCCCAAGAACATCCCTTAACTAAGATATATTTGTCTCTTTTGCACATTCGTTTGTTTGTTCATAATAATAACAATAAATAATAATAATCTTATGCTTGTGGAAATTTGAAAGGGTTTTGCTTTGCAAAAGCATGTTAATGTTTAAAGTACTGCTTAGACAATGTTTTACACTTTGTAAATAAAATTTCTCAAAAACCCTTTGATGTGCTTGAAAAAAAAAAAGTTGTTGCAAATGTTCTGCTTTGCTTTCCAAAACATGTTATTGTTTAAATGCCTGTTTAGGAAATGATGTACATTTTGCAAGTAAATTTCTCAAACAAAACCCTTTGATGTGTAAAAAAGACAAAATAATTTTTGTTTGCATGTTTTACATTTTTAATAATATTGCTTTCACTGCCAACTTAAGAAAAAAAAAAAAAAGTGATTTTACCTTTGTAAAATCCATGTTACACAGAGTCTCTTAGCTTACTGCTTTATTTAGGAACCGATAAAGGCTTTGACTCGGACTAGCTTTTATTTAATACTAAATAAGTTACTTTAATACATTATTTGTCTCCGGAGCTAAGGAAATCTTTTCCATATACTCTTGAGTCGCTTTAGAGTGCCTTTAGTGGGGATCCTTGAAGTGTCTGATGATTTGTTCGTGTGAATAATGGATTCGAGCTTCTTACACCGTTAGTGATGAGTGACTTACATTACAAATCTTCCCAGGCTGGGGATGCAGAGCTCACCTTTGTATGAACCCACTCATATTTGGACACTGGGGCTTTTTCTCATGTTACCTCAAAGCGGACTGCGTTACAGAAGCTGGCTACTGCGAAGCGCTCCTTATGCTGTAAGTCGAGCTGCCGAAGGGCCTGATGATGTAATGCTGAGCACTCAGAAAGGAGCTCTGATGATATCAGCCTCTGCAGAGCCATCAAAAATCACCCTCATCATCCTCATCACATCACTCCTTATTTCTTGCAATACCAGGAAAAAAAAAAAAAAAAAAAAAACTTTTGTGCAGTATTTTATGACAATATTTACTGATCAACAAAATCTAAATAGTGCCACCAAAAAAAGAGAAAGAAAAGAAAAAGATTTGGTAAAATTTTATATCAACCACCATTTTAAGAGTTGTTTGCTATTCGAATCAACAATGGAGTTTAAAAAAATACAGCTGATGGACCGAAGACAAGGTTCAGGCCTTATTATTATTTAGAGGACGAATTCCAGCAGGAACTGGAAAGTTGCGCGCAGTCCTATGTAACCGGACGTCACAGTGCCTAATATTTACGTTACTTTAGACCGCAATGGAAATGCAGACAGCAACAGGTCTGGGGGGAAAAAAAGTTCCTAAGAAAAAAGTTCCTGGGACAAATTGTTCCAGGTAATTTCGGTGGAAGCACAGCTTTTGAAAAGCTTGCCAGCACTGGAGAGACCTAAGCAGAAAAGCCTGAAAACGGATGCTGAGGTTGTGATGTTTCTGCGAGTTTCTGTAAGTATTTAGCATTTTCTTTTTCTTTCAAGTTCACAGAACTAATATATATTATAAGTAGGGATGTACGGGCTGATACCAAGCTCATGTACTAAAAATACCCCGGATACCAAAGGCCGATACCTCACGTGAGGTAACCGACAGAATTTTCCGTGCACAGAGACACCGACGGCAGCAGCAGAAACAATGTCAGCCTCAGAGGTGTGGAAATACTTTTTAAATTAATGATGACAACACACACATTGCGAACTGCATGCTTTCAATCACAATTCGTTATCGATTAGTGAAGGCGGGATAGGCGGATTTGCGCTGAATGACAGACCAGAAGCGCTCTCGCTCTTTCTTGCGCGCGATCACAGTTCTCTCAGACAGCGCGTGATCAGTTCTCCTCGCGCCTGAATGGTCAAATGCACACATAGTTGTCAAAATGTCCATCGTGTGGAGTATCTCACGTAAATACAGTCGGTTATGGCTTAAGTGGACGTAAACATTTGGGTGAAAACAGGATATGTGTCAGTATCCATGGATTCGGCCTTAAAGGGACCGTAGCCTATATTTGTCATTAATGGTAATAAAACAACAAAATATGTTAAATAAATGTATACATGGTAAATAAACCTACTGTATCTGAAAACAAGTTAAGAGAAATAAATAAATGTATAGGCATTGGTATCGGCAAGTACTAGGAAAAAAAGTATCGGTACTCGTATTCGATCCTTAAAAAAAAAAAAATGGTATTGGTGCATCCCTAATTATAAGCAAACTGAACTGTTTCATTGTTTTGAGTTTTATGAACTTATTTCTTTTATTTTAGACGAACTTAAGTTTAGCTGAAACTGGGCTGAGATTTCTATTTCCCAGCATGCTTTGCCCATGGCACCTGAAAGGGAGAGTTGCTATAATGTTTTTGTGTGTGTGTGTGTGTGTGTGTGTGCGCAAGATTAATTTAAAGTGGGAGATTTAGTAGTGATTAATGTTTTTTTTTTTATTCTAATTAAGAGTTTATGTTAATGTGGATTTTTGGGACGTTACCATCATGGTGACAACAAGTGGTGCATGTGGCTTGGTTTGAGAGCAAGTATGTTAAATGCTTTATATTGCTACACTCATTTAGCAAATGCTATACCATGCTATTGTTTACATTGAGGTTACATGAAAATGTTAAGTTAAATGTATGAATTAGTATACTCAAACATTTCAAATTAAGAACAATTAATAAAATAAAATTAAAAAAAAATCTGCCAGTTTTGCTTACTTTTACTTTGAATTTCTTAACTTGGAAACTACGCAACTGATTGCCTCAATTTATTTGAGTTTTGCCAACTTATTCGGGTTTACAATGTGAGTAAGGGTGCTTTCACACCTGCCACATTTAGTTCGGTTGAATCGCACTAGAGTTCATTATCCCCTTTGGTGCGGTTCCTTTGGGCAGGTGTGAATGCAGTAATCGCACTTGGGTGCACACCAAAAGTGGACCAAACAAGCGTGCTGAGACCTCCTTGAAGAGGTGCGAGAATGCTCTCCTGACGAATCCTTGATTCCTGCTCTGCTTCATTATAACATTCATATATGGTCTTGACACACTGACACAAGCCTACTAGACAGCGCTGGGAGATCCAGAGAGCTCATTTGAATTTGCCGCAGCATTAATATGAATGTAGTATATAATTTAACAGCGGGAATGACGGCTACATTCATACAGTGTTTGCGTGTGTCTCGACAGTCACAAATAAAGCCACAATAAGCTCATGGAGCGAACTTGTCAATCATTATTTTGATGGATGACTCTGACTGATAAGACGACAGTTGTACTCGCATGTGACTTGCATAAACGCATTTTGGTATGCTTTGAAACGTTGCCATGTGAAAGCGAACCGAACCAAGAAGAAAATACAACATGGTAACAAATTTAGTCCCTGTTTCGGAACAAAAACGAACTATAGGTGTAAAAACGCCCTTACATTGGTTTTGCTATGTGTTTCACAGAACCAATATATGCTGTTGTTGCTTCACTTCAGCTATGAAAAAGAGACCTTCCATCTTGTATTGCATGTTCATGCATTTTGGGGGGCGGAGCAATGAAGGGAGGGGTGTGTTTGTTTGGGATGATTTCAGATATCAACAGTGTTTCTCAGAAATTGCTTACTGCACCTTTAAATCACTAATTCTCTGTCATTTAAAAGGTGCTGGGGGGCCTAGAATCTGGGAGTTACAAAGAATGAGAACCACCATAACAGGGCGAGCGATCTAAAGCTTCATCAGAGGAAGCTGACGTGAATATCAGCTGCAGTGCCACATGTGTTGTGGTAAAGAGACTCACGTGTGACTCATTTATCACATCATCTATGTACACTGGCATCAGTCTCTTAGAGGGGAAAGTGGTCATAACCTCAAATGAACTTGTGGATACATGTGCACCTGTTTTTAAGGGTTTGTTGGCACTTAATGAAAGGTGGCCCTTACTTCATATCCTCTCAGGGGGCCACAGCTGGGCAGTAAACTTATGCCCTTTTCACTCAGTTGTCAGTTTCAGTGAAATTTCTGAAGTACGGTTTCAGATGATATATCCAATAGGAAGTGAACCATGTTTAGTAAATGTAAAACCACCTTTCTAGTCCTCTCCCTGCCCTGTCTTTCCTTTAATTGCTTGTCAGGAAGACCTCAAGCAGCCACATGAGTCATGCAAACACTTGTTGTGATGTCATGAGCAGTTGAACAGCACCTGTCTCCCAAGAACAAAGTCAGAGGCGGTTCGCTCTTGCTGCCTTATGGGCACGATTTCATCAGCTACATGTTAGGTCACAGAGGAGTCATTTCCAAAAACAGCTTTGGCAGGAGGAGACGCAGTTCCAGCATTCTAACTGTGAAGTAGCATAGTTTAAACAGGGTCAATTATACATATTCCTGTTCGAGTTCCCGTCATAAAGTTACTTTATATGCAGCGAATACCAAGTTCAAAGTGAACACCTTGTAATAATTAAGGAACATTTGGGGTGAATATTATCATAGCACAGTTGATTTTAAAACAGCTGCAATGACAAAAGAACAAAAAATTGCATTAATCATTTTGTATACGTCATTTATAAACAAGTACATGATGATTTAATTTGACTTTAAGATCATAGATTACAAAATTAAGATTTACAAGATTAAGATTGCCTGTGCAAAACTCACCACCATGATGCTAGGGTGTTATGGTTGATTTCAGGTTGTTGTTATGTGGTTGCTAGGGGCCTTTCATGCAGAATGTATTTTTCCTATCCACTGCACTAGTTTCCCATTACTTTTCAATTTAATGCGCTAGACGGATGTGTTTGACCGTTGCGCTGACGCATCGCGTCTTTTGTAGCGTCTCGATGACAGCATTCTAAAAACACGATTAACATTAAAAACACAAACAACAGCAGGAATATTAGGCTGCTGTCACTTTAAGAGCTGCACGGATCCGATATAATGATACATGTGTTTTCTTTCTCTTCTGTTTACGTTCACTTAAGCCATAACCAACTATGTTTACTAAGATACTTAGTGAGATTTCTATTTCCCAGCATGCTTTGCCCATGGTAAAGTTTTTTTATTCTAATTAAGAGTTTATGTTAATGTGGATTTTTGGGGCATTACCATCATGGTGACAACAAGTGGTGCATGTGGCTTGGTTTGAGAGCAAGTATGTTAAATGCTTTATATTGCTACACTCATTTAGCAAATGCTATACCATGCTATTGTTTACATTGACGTTACATGAAAATGTTAAGTTAAATGTATGAATTAGTATACTCAAACATTTCAAATTAAGAACAATTAATAAAATAAAAAAAATTCTGCCAGTTTTGCTTACTTTTACTTTGAATTTCTTAACTTGGAAACTACGCGAATGATTGCCTCAATTTATTTGAGTTTTGCCAACTTATTCGGGTTTACAATGTGAGTAAGGGTGCTTTCAGAGCTGCGCAAGGTAAAAAGAGGATACCCTCTAGTGGAGAAGACTAGTAATAAGATTAACATCAATCAGATATTATGTACAATGTTTACAGAAATAAATACAGAAAAAAGATCGATTCATGGCTTTTGAGAATCGATATCGAATCGACCAAATTTTAAAAAACGATTAATCAAAAATCAATATATTTTGACCAGCCCTACTATTGACCTGCATCTCATGTTTTTAACAGCAGAAACGCGTTCTGTGTGAACCTGCCATTAACTAGTTTGTTGCTTACCAGTCTAAGTAAAAAAAATAAATGAATAAATAAAAAAAAACAGATAGGGCTCTGTTCTCATTAAATGTGGCTCTAAGAGACTATTTTGTAGTCTTCAAAGCAAAAAAAAAAAAAAAAATAGCATACCTTTCCTCAACAATTCACACAATTTGAGCTCATTACTGTCTGTATAAAATAGTGTAATACATGGGATTTGTTCAAATTTCTAAGTATGAGCAATGCTAACAGCAAATCCTTAGCAAGCAGCACTAATTAGCATGAATGAGCAATTTCATGAAATGCGTTTCTGTTTCCATCAGTCTTTTGGTTTAAGTTCCTATTGGGTAAAGCCACAGACTGTGAGAGCAGTGTATCTCTGCTGAGCGTTTTGGTGATATTAAATCAAGAGTCATTTCAATATAATAGCTGCACTCTGTAATACCCACAGCAGTGGAATAACTCTGATTTAATCTGGCCTCCAATCAATATTATCTGTCGGCAAAGATTGATGATCATAAGGTAGGACTATTAACTGAGGGGAAAGTGTCCAAACCTGGATCCCACTGGCTGTTACATACTCAAAGTAATAATGTGAAAAGGAATCATTTGTCAGCCAATTCTCAAATAGGTTGAAACAGCGGGACTGCATTTTGGAAATGAATATGTGAATGAATTTTGCATTGATTTCTATTGTGAGGGAAAATGAGAAACAAGCTTGAGGTGCAAACAATGACGTTTCATTTGAAAACCCAGAAAGTCTTGCTCAAGCTGAAAGAGGTGTCTTGTGTATCTACATCCCCTAGTGAGTAAAGGTCACTGCATTGACCCTTTAAAAGTAGCACCTCAGACATTCAGTGCAGATCATTTCAAATTGTCCTCCATCACGTTATAACAGATCTTAATTGACTGTCAATATGCTGTTGCGGAGTCGACAAAAATAGCATTTTAATATTATCAGTGCAATACACCTGACTGCTTTCTAATATCCTTCTTCTATATTGAAATAAGGTCTGTCAATTGATTAAAAAAAATGTAATCAAATTATCTAATTAATTACGATACAATGAGTAAACTGCATATATAGTAAAATCAAATTATGATTAAAGGTCATTTTATATAGATATATATATATATGTATACACACATACACACACACACACACACACACAAAGATATGACATCCAAAGTATGTAAGGTAGTACAACTAGATTTCTTTTATTGAATCCAAAAGGTTTTAATTATATGTTGCTACATATAAAGGTATTTTAAAGATTTTGAAGTGTCAAAAGGTTGTTCGGTTTAACCGTCTAAAGGCGGCCATTTCATTTGTGATTAAAATATATTAATATGTAATAAATGTATATTTTTTTTATTCTAGCATGAATTTATAACATCATATATCAACACAGTGCAAAATGGTATTAAAATTATACATAGAAGTCATTGCTTTATAATGAGAAAGAATATCTGGAAAAATGAATTTCATTGATGTCATTTGGAGTAACCAATACAGGTGTATCTCATTTATTTCAGTAATTCAACTCAAATTGTGGAACTCGTGTATTAAATAAATTCAGTGCACACAGACTGAAGTACTTTAAGTCTTTGGTTCTTTTAATTGTGATGATTTTGGCTCACATTTAACAAAAACCCACCAATTCACTATCTTAAATTAGAATACTTCATAAGACCAATTAAAAAAGGCTATTTTAAACAGAAATAGGATTCTGAAAAGTATCTTAATTTCTATGCACTCAATACTTGGTTGGTCCTCTTTTTGCATGAATTACTGCATCAATGTGGCGTGGCATGGAGGCGATCAGCCTGTGGCACTGCTCAGGTGTAATGGAAGCCCAGGTTGCTTTGATAGCGGCCTTCTGGTCATCTGCATTGTTGGGTCTGGTGTCCCTCATCTTCCTCTTAACAATACCCCATTGTTCTCTATAGGGTTCAGGTCTGGTGAGTTTGATGGCCAGTCAAGCACAGTAACACCATGGTCATTGAACCAGCTTTTGGTACTTTTGGCAGTGTGGGCAGGTGCCAAATCCTGCTGGAAAATGAAATCAGCATCTCCATAAAGCTTGTCAGCAGAAGGAAGCATGACGTGCTCTAAAATTTCCTGGTTGACTGTGGACTTCAGAAAACACAGTGGACCAACACCAGCAGATGACATGGCAGCCCAAATCATCACTGACTGTGGAAACTTCACACTGGACTTCAAGCAACATGGTTTCTGTGCCTCTACACTCTTGCTCCAGACTCTGGGAACTTGATTTCCAAATGAAATTTTCATCTAAAAAAAGAGCACTTTGGACCACTGAACAACAGTCCAGTTCTTTTTCTCCTTAGCCCAGGTAAGACGCTTCTGACGTTGTCTTTGGTTCAGAAGTGTCTTGGTACGTGGAATGCGACTGTTGTAGCCCATTTCCTGAAGACATCTGTGTGCGGTGGCTCTTGATGCACTGACTCCAGCTTCAGTCCACTCCTTTTGAAGCTCTCCTAAGTTCTTAAATCGGCTTCGCCTGACAATCTTCTCAAGCCTGCGGTCATTCCTTTCACCTTTTCCTACCACACTTTTTCCTTCCAGTCAACTTCCCATGAATATGCTTTGGCACAGCACTCTGCGAACAGCCAGCTCTTTCAGCAATGACCCTCTGTGGCTTACCCTCATTGTAGAGGGTCTTGATGATCGTCTTCTGGACAACTGTCAAGTCAGCAGACTTCCCCATGACTGCTGTTGGGATTACTGACCTAAACCCAGTATTTATACCCTGAGAATGGTAATTTAATAGAACCTGAAATTAAATATTCTAATAATTTGAGATACTGATTTTTTTATTTTGATGAGCAGCAAGCTGTAATCATCAAAATGAAAACAAAAAAGTCTGAAAATATTTTACTTTATGTCTAATAAATAAGTTAATAATAAATCTAATAAGTTTTACTTTTTGAATTAAATTACAGGAATTTCATGATATTCTAATTTATTGAGATGCACCTATATAAAGGGACCATTTTGGATCAAGTCATGCGGATCAAGTCACAGGATGTGACATCATTCAGACACCTGCAAAGGACCACACGGTCATTCAGTACAACCGCTATAAAACATGGAATATGTTGTAATATTGTTGTTGGAATATTTTAAACACTTGTACTAAATATAAAATGTTTAACTGTCCTTTTGCTAGCTAGCAAGCTAACTAGGTAGCCAGTTATCAACCTGTTAGCATTGTTTGAAAATATCATCATTCGGTATAACCAAAAGTGTCATTCAAAAAAATTTTGGTTAAACTAAATGACTTTTTTGGTGACAAATTTTGTCCATCTTGTAGAAAAAAATGACAAAAGCAGTGTTAATTGATTATAAAAACCACATCTTATTGTTAACACTGAATAAAACTTCAAAATTAATTTTATCTCCATTATGTTTTTTTACACTTTTAAAAACCTTATTCGTCAATGACCCATACTGTATATATACATACACACAAACACACACACATATACATATATATGTGTGTGTGTGTGTGTGTGTGTATATATATATATCAAAATGTTTTATAATTTCATTAAATAGTTGTGTTTTTTTGCAATTTTATTTATTATATTTTATTTCACAAGATGTGACAAAGTATTTCCATACCATTGACCAAAATTCCATCACTGTCGCACAGTTCACCACATTTATTTTAAATAATTAACTGTACTAAAATAACATGTTAATTTGACAGCCCCAATTAAACGCTTCCATCGTTTAAAAAAAAACAAAGAGTAACAGTAACCGACAGTCTGTTCCCAAAGAGACTGCTTAAGAAGGTTAATACAACATTAATGTGTTGTGACAATATTTGAGAAAAGCTGGGTGTGGCTCCTAAGTTTCCATAGGGACAAAAAAACTACTTTAATACAGAAAACTGACCCATATGCTCTGACATAGATTCACTTAAAAAACACACACTGACTCAAACTCCCCAAAATTAGATTTCTGACTTTAAATAATTTTAATGAGCATGAAAAAGACTCAATGTGTCATATTTAGTTTGGAAAGTTCAGTGCATT
Organism: Elopichthys bambusa; assembly: GCA_037101425.1. Lineage (NCBI taxonomy): Eukaryota > Metazoa > Chordata > Actinopteri > Cypriniformes > Xenocyprididae > Elopichthys > Elopichthys bambusa. Next base: position 4,788,680 of record CM074442.1, on the reverse strand, counting down.
TTGGTACAAAATCAGCGTACTGACATCAACTGCGCTGCATGGGCTGAATCCAAGTTCCCCATGTGCACCACACAGCAGCAAGTGTGCCACACATGTTGACTGCAATGTGTGACGTTCTCACCCTCACGCCCACAGCGGTCCAATACAAAATTACATTTGCTGGCGTGAAGGTACGTGATGGTCGAGGATGACAGGCCTCTGGCCTCTTTCTGAGCTCACAGACATGCTGTGAAAATGATGATCGATGGCATGTTGAAAGGGCTCCAAGTGCAGTAAAAACTTGCCCAAAGAGCACCACCTGCTGACAGCTTATGTGATTCATTCTCTATCCTGACATCCTATGGAGCGCATGCATGCGTGTATAAAAGAGAGGAAACAGATAAATATATGTCTGTGTGCACATTTGTCTTGACTTACTCCATGGGGGTCTCGTGTAAACATTTAGACTGGATTTTTACACAGAGGCATGCATTCTTCTGTAGGCATGTGTTTGTGAAAGCAAAATATGAAAATGCACAAGTTATACAGTATATATATGATGAAGACAAGTCTAGTTAGTCATCCTTTTATACAGTTAGTATTTTATACATCGTGTGTGTATGTATGTACGTGTATGTGTGTATATATATATATATATATATATATATATATATATATATATATATATATATATATAAAATAATGAAATGAAATAATGAAAATAATGAAACACTAGTTTTGTCACACACACACACACACATATATATATATATGTGTGTGTGTGTGTGTGACAAAACTAGTGTTTTGTTACATGTACTTACTGTAGTTATTACAGAAAATTACTACCCTACAGTAAGTGTTAATTAATATTACCATTTCATTATTATTACCAAGTAAGTGTAACCATGTATTTTTCACAATTTTGTCTCTAATAATTGTTTTAAATGTTTAATATTTTGCTGAAATATCTGTAACAGGCCACCTAATGAAAGATTCCATTACAACTGGTAAATTTTTTTGGACTCCATTTTAATGGTTAAATTAAATTTTAGTAATCAAAAAGCATGTCTAATTAATTGAAATGTATACAATTTAACAACAATTTATTAAAAGTTTAACAAAAAATACATTTTTAGGGCCCTATGAAATACTTTTTTTTTTCTCAAATTCAGTTTTAAGTTTTCTGGATTTCATTTAAATGGTTAAATTCTGGTGTTCCATTTAAATTCTGTGTTGTGTATTTACATTTTTCTGGCAATCAAATGAAGGCATAAACCATTACTTTATCGTTCAATCATAAATTAAACTTTAAATTAAACTAAAGAAATTAAACTTTTTTTTTTTTTTTAAACAAAGTGCTGCACAACAGAGACTTACTGTTAAAATTAAAACATGGAAGAAAATGTGTGATTATTCCTTAAAAAAATAAAGTTAAAATAAAATGTATTATTATTAGTAGGGATGCACCGATACTATTTTATAAGGATCGAGTATGAGTACAGATTTTCTAGTACTCGCCGATACCGATACCTATACATTTAATTTCTCTCTCTCTCTCTCTCTCTCTTTTCTGATGTTGCAGTTTTCCAAGCACAACACAGTGAGACTAATGAATATAAGACAACTTCTTTATTATTAAGCTAACGAAAAAAGTAATTTTTATGTGCTTGTCACAAACTTAAAGATCAAAAATTTCAGTGTCCAATAACCTTCAAAGAGCATAATTACCAATATATATAATTGTTAAATAAAAATAAATGTACAAATATTACAAACAATACAACAAATACTGTAGAGATACACATTAAACAAACTTCTTTTCAGATACAGTAGGTTTATTTACCATGTATACATTTATTTAACATATTTTGTTGTTTTATTAACATTAATGACAAATATAGGCTACGGTCCCTTTAAGACTGAATCCATGGATACTGACACATATCCTGTTTTCACCCAAATGTTTACGTCCACTTAAGCCATAACCAACTGTATTTACGTGAGATACTCCACACGATGGACATTTTGACAACTATGTGTGCATTTGACCATTCAGGCGCAAGGAGAACTGATCGCCCGCTGTCTGAGAAGAACTGGGAACGCGCGCAAGAAAGAGAGAGCGCGTGCAAGAGAGAGAGCGCTTCTCGTCTGTGTCATTCAGCGCAAATCCGCCTATCCCGCCTTCACTAATCGATAACGAATTGTGATTGAAAGCATGCAGTTCGCAATGTGTGTGTTGTCATCATTAATTTTAAAGTATTTCCACACCTCTGAGGCTGACATTGTTTCTGCTGCTGCCGTCGGTGTCTCTGTGCACGGAAAATTCTGTCAGTTATGTCACGTGAGGTATTGGTCTTTGGTATCCGGGGTATTTTTATGAGTACGAGTACATGAGCTTGGCCCGATACTGATACTGGTATCGGTGCATCCCTAATTATTAGTGCTAGTATTATCATTACATTTAAATGTAGCTACATTCTACTGTACAATATTTATTTCTGTCTCAATTTCTTCAAGTTTTATTTTGATGGGTTGACATAAAAACCTTTGAGTTTCTGTGTGTTTATGATATGACAATGGTTTTTCTCAAATGAGACTGTAAAATGCTCATAAAGTGACTCCGAAAGCAGTTCATACATTCATGTCCTCATGTAGTGAGGCGGAAGCAGCTTTAAACACAGCAAAATGAAACAGAGACATGCATAACGTGCAGGATTCATGTGTTTTAAATATTATTTTTGCGGTTTAATGTTTACAGACAAGTCTATTTCACGATTTGATTTAAGTGTACTCGGCTACTTTTTATTTATAGTTTAGTGACATTCCACGTTATACAGTAAATTCCGTTTTTATGACTGAATTTCGTCTGCATTTTCCACATCGTGGAAATCAAAGGGCCCTGTTACTGGGGTTTGATGAACTATCATTATTTCAATAACATTAAAACTTTAATAGCTAAACAGATAAACAAATTTAAAGATAATGCATTTCACTACTATGCCTTACAAAACAGCACTTAAAAAAAAGAAAAGAAAAAAAAACACTCCCGTAAGCGAGAGCAAACAGTATTCTAAATTATTTGTCTAAATCCTCCATCAGAGAGAGCGCTCTCCATGTGCTTTCTTGTTAGCGGTGTCCTGATTTAAACCACATTTTTTTTTTACCACTAAGCCTTACAGATGCTAAAGGAGCGAAGAACATGAAGGTCTAACAGTAAGAATCTGCATGTCATATGACTACATCTGGCCACTTATAATAATAAGCTGTTTATGGTCAGACGTAGCGTGCTCAAGAACGTCTACCCAGTCGAACTGGAACCTCTTATAGTTTCAAGCTTTCAGTCCAAGTATGACCGGTTTGAGATTGCAGTTACTGAAGTTCTAAAGCAAATTCATTGCAATGCGAAGCGCTGTTGCTTACCACTTTGGCTATGATGATGAACTCTGCGGTGGGTAGCCAGTGGATGTCTCGGGACAAGCCTCTAAGTGAATCTCACTGGGGACCAAAATTACATATTTCCAAGATAAGACTTCAGGGTCAAGATCAAAGTCAAGGTCCTGTCAAATCTCATCACGCTCAGACGGGCAAAGCAGCCTTAATTGTCGATACAGCGCGAGGGTATTGACACCCATGACTCCCCCGCTGGACGGTTCAGACACCTCTCTTTTCACCTTGTCATTTAGGACAGGAGCTATCTTTGAAAGCGGCCCAGCATGCCAATATTAAAAAGGTTGCAATTTATGAAAGGCCAGGGTCAGAAAAGGACTGATCAATGTGCCGTATTCACTTCATATCCTGAGATATCCCTGCTGCGGGCCTGACCCTCCTGCCGATTCTGTTCTTTTTGGCCCACTACTGATCTTACAGACAGATCGATACACACTGTGGTGGTCCGACATGGAGGAGAATACCTCATCCGGTGTGGAGATAAGAACTTGCGCATTACAAATGTAGCACAAAAGATTCAGAAAACTATTTACCTTCTCGAAAAGGCAGTAAAATGTTCCTGTCAGTAACAATAGAAACTGTTTGTCCATGAATAATACATGTACTGTATAAGAATACAAAATCTAAGCAAACAAAGCATCAGTTTACTGAAGCTACAGTTTTTTTTTTTGTTTTTTTTTCAGTTTAATATCAAAACTTGTAGGCCTACATCAGGATGAAGAGCTCAACGTTTGAATAAACAACAACATATTGTCCCTTATATACTCTATGGGCTAGAAAGAGCAGATAAAAATCAGTTGAAAAAAAAAACAAAAACAAGCAAACAGTGTCTTTTGCATTATAGATGTTTCCCAGATTGCCCTAAAAAAACAAATGCAAAAAGGCTGTTTTCAAAGTGTACATTATAGGAATTTCTGGCGCTACCACCTGACACTAAGCATCGGCTCCACAGCAGACGGGCGCTGTAGTTATCATCGCCGTCTTTATCAGACACGGGCCAAACTGTGACAGCAACACAAAAATAATCTTTGAAAATGGCGGTGAAGCACTCCAGGGCCTGATGAATAAATAACCTGTATTCCAGACGCCGGCAGCTGTTCTGTTGTATATGTTGAGGCAGCAAAAGGAGGGAAAATAAATACATTAAGAAAATGCTGAGAGACACGCACCCCATCGCTCCTCACACATTTCCCCTATGCTCCAAACGCTGAAGAACAACATGTCGTGTGTAGAATGCACTTTTTGAGGCAACGGCATATAGGTTATATACGTATAGTACTGATCGTTTCAGCAGCACTCAGCCCCTCTATGGTTTGTGTAGATCAGAACCAGCTGTCATATTATTGCTAGTTCAGGGAAATCAAACAGTTGTTATGAGGGAAGCATTAAAGGATTAGTTCACTTCAGAATTAAAATTTCCTGATAATTTACTCACCACCATATCATCCAAGATGTTTATGTATTTCTTTCTTCAGTTGAAAAGAAATTAAGGGTTTTGAGGAACACATTCCAGGATTTTTCTACATATAGTGGACTTCAATGGTTACCAACGGGTTGAAGGTCCAAATGTCAGTTTCAGTGCAGCTTCAAAGAGCTCTACACGATCCCAGATGAGGAATAAGGGTCTTATCTAGAGAAACAATCAGTGATTTTCTAATATATATATATATATACACACACACACATATACATACACACACACACACACACTTTTCAACCACAAAAAGTCAACAAAAAGCTTGTCACAAATAGCTCTGCGATCCATCACGCATTACGTAATCACGTTTGAAAGGTCACACATGACATAGGCGGAAGTGTCGAGCAAGTGTTTACAAACCGAACATGCAAAGACCAAGTCAAACGCTCATTACAAAAAAAGATAAAACAACGATGTCGGACTATTTTGAAGTTGGAGGAGAAAATTAGATGTTTTTTTTACCCTACCACGGTACTTCCGCCTACGTTGACCTTTCCAACGTGATTACATAATGCGTGGCGCACCGCAGGACGAGCATTTGTGGTTAAAAAGTATATTTTTTTTTTTTTTAGAAAATGATTGATCGTTTCACTAGAGAAGACACTTATTCCTCGTCTGCGATCGTGTAGAGCCCTTTAAAGCTGCATTTAAACTGCAATTTGGACCTTCAAGCCATTGGTAACTGTTGAAGTCCACTATATGGAGAACTTAAAAACCTTAATTTCTTTTCGACTGAAGAAAGAAAGCCATATACATTTTGGATGACATGGGGGTGAGTAAATTATCAGGAAATTTCAATTCTGAAATGCATTAACCCTTTAACAGATATATTCTGAAAACAGGTCAGAAAGAAGTGATTATGGTATTTCTGGACAAGTTTTTCCACAATTTTATAAAAAAAAAAAAACCCTACCCAAACGGATCACACCCCTATCTTGATAGCTCCGCCCCCAAACTCATGAATATGCTATGCATCATTGGCACCACCCCCCTAATGAGTGTATACACCCCCTACTGCTGATTGGCTACATGTGTTTTGGTGGTTGGTCCAATCCACTTTCATCAGCATTTCTTAGAAATCGCTTACTGCACCTTTAATATGGAGGGACATACACTTTTAACACAATACTGAGTGTAAAAATGCCAATAAAAAATTGTTCCAAACAAAGCCAAATAACAATCAACAGATGGATGAATATGAGTTAGTAGTGGTCCTCCTTGAATGGATGACTGTTTTAAACAAATCAGCTGAGTGAATAATTCAATGACTCACAAATATATGAACAATACACAATATATAGTCACTTATTTAGTTCCAGAATGAATCTGTTTTTGAACAAAACAGTTGAAATAATGATTCAATTACTAACGCATACAGAGTTATTTGTTGCCATCTACTGGTCACTGAAAAACCACCACTACTAATGCACTACTAACTGTCTGGAACAAGCAAACACTGTGGAAAAAAACTCTAAATATTAGAGCATTTGAAGGTGGAGGGCATGAGTAACCAGACTACATTGTACCTCTGTTGTCTAAAATGGACCGTGGGCTCTACCTCTGCTCTACCTTGTTTCTTAATTTTATGTTCCTCACTTTTAAGTCACTTCGGATAAAGAGTCTGCTAAATGAATAAATGCAAAGATCTAGTCATAACCCTGCTTTCTTCAAATTGCATGAATTATTCTTTGGATTTTTAGACTACAAGGATTATTTTACAAAGTTCCATATAATGCACAGTATATGATGCTGAAAACACCACAGAGTGAATAATGATGTATAAACCTGGGATCTGATGCTAAAACCAATCCAATATTTGTTGGCTTTAATTGCAGTCGAGTATGGAGCACAGGCTTCAGGCCGACAATTGATAGTAGCCATTAGCAAATGATTAGGCCGACAGTGATAAACTATATTTCATCGATTTGTCCCAACTACATTTCCGACTTCTGCTAAAGGGAAGGAATAAATTCACCCCGGCATCTGTAATGCATGACTTTATATTCATAATTTCCACGAGAGGAGCCTCGGGCTCTAGAGCTCTCTGTCATGTCTGGATGGAGCTGGCAGCTTGTCAATGTCTTACATTCTCATGCGCAATGGTTTGTGCCAAATCTTAAATGACTGTTTTTCATTCAAATAAGGGTCTGAGGATTTCAAATAAGGGCGCAAGAAAGAGAGAGAGTATGGTGAAGTAAGACTTTCTTAGTTATAGGTGCCAAGGCAGGGATAATTTCTGCATTTCATATAGCATAATAAAAAAGGTCACCTTAGACAACAGATCTATTCTGTCCATTTATCTGAAACTATGTGTTAGTTTTTGACGTCATGTGTTCACCATAATTCATATATGTATATATATATTTTTTATTTATTTATTTTTTTTCCCAGAAAGATGTATTTTCAACATTGGGTAATCTCAACACCCAGGTACACATAGCCTAATTTTTATTTGTGAAAACCCATAAACATACATTAAAAACTCAGACGACAGTCCACAGAGGTAAATGTACTTGAAGAGCGCAGTCCATGATGACACGTGTGTTTACTTGGGACTGCTAAAGCAACTAAATTGTGCTCCACACAAAACATATGGAACCTGATCACCTTTGAGGTCAAGATCTCAAGCCTAATTCTGAAGCTTGCAGTGTTGCACTCCGACCTTTGGCATTCCTGTCAAACTGGATGGGCTTATGTTCAAAGATTGGCTTTGCAGTACACCAACTGGACAAAAGGTGCTCTGTTGCAGTAAAATCCAAGGAATGTTCAAGAAAAACAACACAAAATCCTTAAAAACATGATAATTTCACAATTTAGATATGTTTAAATAAGACCATCGGAACATCTGTACTATGTTTTTAATCATGTGCAGTCTTTTTAGTAGAAAGCTCACCTTGTTAGGGGAAGGCAATTAAAGGGATAGTTCACCCAAAAATGAAATTTCTGTCATTAATTACTCACCCTCATGTCGGTCTACACCCGTAAGACCTTCGTTCATCTTCAGAACACAAATAAAGATATTTTTGATAAAATCCAATGGCTCAGTGAGGCCTCCATTGCCAGCAAGATAACTAACACTTTCAGATGCCCAGAAAGCTGCAAAAGACGTATTTAAAACAGTTCATGTGACTACAGTGGTTCAACCTTAATGTTATGAAGAGACAAGAATATTTTTTGTGCAAAAAAACCCCACTTAATTCAAAAATATCTAGCGATGGGTGATTTCAAAACACTGCTTCATGAAGCTTTATGGATCTTTTGTTTCGAATCAGTGGTTTGGAGCGCATATCAAACTTTCAAAGTCACGCGATTTAGTATGATTTGTACCGTGATTCAGACTTAGTTCACCCAAAAATGAAAATGCGGTCATCATTTACTTACCCTTAAGTTTACTAAACCTACATGAAGTTCTTTCTTCTGTTGAACACAAAAGAAGATATTCTGAAGAATGTCAGTAACCAAACAGTTGCTGGTCCCCATTGACTTATAGAAGAAAAAAATAAAGTCAACAGAAGAAAGAACTTCGTGTAGTAGGTTTGGAACAACTTGAGGATAAGTAAGTGATGACAGAACATTTTTAGTTGAACTATCCCTTTAAAATGATCCCTCTATAGGCAGCTCACGAGGTTTTTGAGCAGGCTTATGCAACAGCACAATCAATTTCTGGTATATTTAACATACCGTATATACAAACTGACAGCCCTTCCGAGCCAAACATGCTTGCAAGACTAATACTTTGGTTGCATCATGTGCAAATTATTCATACGTCTACAGATCATGGTTGCACAGATATGCAGGCCACATTTACATCAACCGTGAGGGTTTCATTATGATTTTTACAGTCAAACAGTAAACAAAGACCAAGAAGTGCAGTGTACTCAGTGTACATGGACTCTGTTCCAAAACCTAAGCAAGCTGCATATGAACAGTAGACAGCATTTTAATGTAGGCAGTAAAATTGAGATGACTTTTTATGAAATCTACAAATGTTCAGTTCAGTGTAAAGACTATCCAATGTTATTTTTTTAATATTTATCTGAGTATAGTGTTAGCAACATGCCAAACTACTGAAATCAAGTCTACATAGGCAAAGTTTGTGGACACCTAAATGTGCTTTTTGAACATTTTATTTCAAATTATACTTCATTCTGTTCAACCCTTCTGGGAAAGATTTCCACTAGATCTTGGATTTGCTCCAATATATATGCTTCATATATAAGAGCATCAGAGGTCAGGTGACGTTGGGTGTTGGGGTCTGGCTCTGGCTCTGGCTCACACTCTGTTCCAAATCATCCCAAAAGTGTTCAGTGGGATTCTGCTTTGGCTTTTGTGCAGGCCAGTCAAGTTGTTCCACATTAGACTCAGTAAATCATTTCTTTATGGACCCTGCTTCGTGCACAGGGAGACCCTGTCGTGCTAAAATAGAAAAGGCTCTGCAAACTGTTGGAACAACGTTGAAAGCTTACAATTCTCTAGAAAGTCATTGTATACAGCAGATTTGTCTTCACTGGAAATACAGGAATAGCCAAAACTGTTAATTGGGGGCTGTTCACATGCTTCTGACTATGTAGTGTATCTCACTGATTCAGAGCAAAGCAGTGTAGTGAAATAGTGTGAAAATAAAGAGACTTTAGCAATATACCATGTCCAAATTCTACAAGAAAACTGATTTATTCACACATAAATATTAAAGGATTAGTTCACTTCTGAATTAAAATTTCCTGATCATTTACTCACCCCCATGTCATCCAAGATGTTCATGTATTTCTTTCTTCAGTCGAAAAGAAATGAAGGTTTCTGAGCAAAACATTCCAGGATTTTTCTCCATATAGTGGACTTTAACAGTTACCAACGGGTTGCAGGTCCAAATTGCAGTTTCAGTGCAGCTTCAAAGGGCTCTACACGATCCCAGACGAGAAATAATGGTCTCATCTAGCAAAACGATCAGTCATTTTCTGAAAAAAAAAAAAAAAAAAAAATTTTAACCACAAATGTTCATCTTGCACTGCTCTGCAATGCGCCACGCATTACGTAATCACGTTGGAATGGTAACACGTGACGTAGGCAGAAGTACCGATCCAGTGTCTACAAAGCGAATGAGCAAAGACTAACACAGTGTCCTAACCGGATGCGGCACGACGGCACGATAAAAGGTATCTTTTCCATGTTCCTAACCAGCCGCGATGATTCTATTTTAGAAATGGTTTCTATTTCTCCGCGACATCGCGGCTGGAATAGCAACACAAAGCATGGCAATGATAATATCAGGTACTGTTTATGAGCTTTATTTAATGTTGAAAGCGTCTAATGTGAGTTTGAATATCATTCTGTGTTCCCAGCTTTTTAGCTGTAATGAAAACAACACTGGCTAATTCACCTCAGATCTTGAAAATAAATAAATGGGCACAAGAACGTTCAAACTGTCAACTCAATGCGAACAAACAAGCGTATTCTGTGACAAAGATTGGTTCAGTCACTCCGTATGTACTTTAAATAATGTTTAAATGGTAATATTTATGAATTTTACTACATACTTGCCCATTTCATTGTGTCTGTTGTGCTCTTGCCGAGAGAGCCTGCCCACACTCTCTTCTGATTGGCTGTGGTTTTTGATTGATGTTATCGCTTCTCATTGTCTCAACGCGTCTAGTGTAGACAGTCACTAGACTGGTCGCATCGCGTCTGGTTAGGGCACTGTAAGTCAAACGTTCTTTGCAAAAAAGGTAAAACAACGACGTTGGATGATTTTGAAGTTGGAGGAGAAAATGAGATGGAGTTTTTCGCAGTACTTCCGCCAACGTGACCTTTCCAACATGATTACGTAATGTGTGGCACATCACAGAGCTAGTGCAAGACGAGCATTTGTGGTGAAAAAGTATATACATTTTTTTTTTTTTTTTTTTTTTTTTTTTTTTTTACAGGTCAGCTAGATAAGACCCTTATTCCTCGTCTGGGATCGTGTAGGTACCGATTCGTAACTGTTGTCCTTTAAATAATCCTTTAAGTATTCATTTTGTTCCAACCTATAAATAAAGACTTTTCACTTTTGAATAGTTTTCTTTAAACCACTTTATATCTTTAACCTACTTTTCATTACAACATTTTTTAGTTTTTCTTATCTCATAACACTTCACTATATGAGGCCAGAGGCAAGTAAACAGAGAGTATACGGCCTGAAGTATCTATTGCTTCACTGAAAAGTAGCAAAAAAGTGATGAAATCACTACTTGCCCTGTCAAATTCAACTAAAGTAAATCCTGACGCAATTACAAAGCATTCCATATTTATTTAAACTCTAAAGTATGAACATCACTGCTGAAGTCAGAGTCTCTCAGGATGATATTTTACTGGAGTTTTGGGTTTCTGAAAAGGTTGCACTTCCACTGCCTGTAGCAGGCAGGTTCTGCTGTCCACATTAAACCATTGTTTATTTCCCATCGGGCCTCTGGACCTTCCTTTGGAATATATTAAAAATTGATCAAACACATATCCCACCACATCAAATTCTGACGTTGCAATTCTGAACATCTCTCCCATGGAAAAGTTTCTCTTCCTTCATAAAACACCACATCAATATTAATTTGGGGTCACTTCCTTATAAAAACAGTCCAATGTCATGATGCAACCGAATTTGAGAGGGATACTTGGGAAAACAACAAAACACCAATTGGCAGTCAGAACAGTCAGTAAACATATTGTATGATTTATGTGAGCTGACAAAGGGATATTTGTTACCATACAAACAAAAAATGAACAAGCTCGACTACTGCTATCAGATGTTTTTTAGACACCACCTAGTTTAGAAAATAAATAAGGTTGAATTATCAAGCCCTATCCATTATAAAATAACCTTTAAAGGACTTCAGCCTCATATAATATACTCTTTCTTGGGGGGGGAAAGTGCAGAATTGCTGATGCACGAAAAAAAAAAAAAACAGGAAGGTAAGGGAGGGAGGGAGAGAGAGAGAGGGACAGATCCGTCACCTCATTATTTTTCAGACTGGAAGAGGATGGTTATAAGACAATAGTTTTACTATTCACCACACTGACAGGGAGGGGCAACCAAAACAAGTCAGAAGCGCAACTCCTGCTTAAAGCGAGGTTTAGGTTGATCGGTACGGCGGCTCCTGGGGGGGGGGGGGGGGGGGGGGGGGGGGGGGGGGGGGGGGGGAAATAAGGTGGACGGGAGAGAAGGAGAAGCCGAGCCGCCAACAGGATGTTGTGAGTGGAGGAGCCCCACTGAGCTCAGAGACAGCAGCTGTCAATCAAAGGCTCATTAGACTCAGAGAAGGCGGCACAGGGGCACTCACATAACAAATAAGAGCAAGACAGGCCACTGCCAGAGCCAGCCTGAGTGATGTGTGTGTGAATCAACATGACACGCATTCACAATCTCAAGCACAGTTCATTTCACTCCCAGTCGCAGACCACCAAAATTCATGTGAATTTTTTTTTTTTTTTTTTTTTTTTTTTTTTTTCACCCCCTGCATTTAATTTGAAATAGATAATGAGAACACCAGCTCTCTCATTTGAAATCAGACACATTTTCGTTAGTGTTTTGATGTCAGGCCTGACAAACGTGTTCTGATACTGCTGATAACGACGCATTTACACTAATACACCTAAAAGTCAATGTGAAATCCAACCTAACAAAACGTAATTACTTAATCTACCTCTAAAACGACTTTCCTTTTCAGCTGATGTCATCAGGAACTCTTATTTTGAAACCACTCCCTCCAAACCATCTGTACACGCCCCTATTTATTATCCTATCAATCCCCGATGGATAAAATCAAGTCCCACCCTACAATTTTTCCTATTCCAATTTGAAATATACAGTATCACATTAGGGAAATAAAATGTGTTAATGCGGTTTCATGTTGGAGTGAAGTGCTTTTTAGCATCTAGCAAATCATATAACACTAAATAGCACACAGAAGAACATTTGAAAATAAATAAATGTGAAAACAAAATTTGTTTTCATATTGTATATATTATAATACGTAATTATAACGTAACATAACAGGGGTCCGTTCATTGTACCTCGCTTAATACATTTGACAGAGGCAAGATCTTCTAATTGTGATAACTGATCTCTAGCTAATTTTGTTCTTCAAACAAATTTGCGGATTTGATTAAAATATCTGGATTAAAGGGATAGTTCACGCAAAAATTAAGTATTTTGTCATCAATTACTCACCTTTATGTGGTTCCAAACCTGTACAAGTTTCTTTCTCCTGTTGAACACAAAAGAAGATATTTTGAAGAATGTTGACGCTAGCCATCGACTTCCAATGGCTACCATCAACTGTTTGATTACAAACCTTCTTTAAAATATCTTTTATGTTTAACAGAAGAAAGTAACTCATTCAGGTTTGGAACAACATGAGGGTGAGCAAGTGATTACCAAATTTTGGGGTGAACTATCCCTTTAAGTTGTTCATTTGAAAGGGCAGATATATCGATACTCGAAACCACAATTAGCAATGCAGCGATTGCCTGGCGGCAAGACAGCAATGTAATGACATCATATTAAAAAAAGAACATCACACACCTGACGAAAAACTTGATGAATTTCTGGACCTTTATAAGGAAACAGTCAAGAGACCAAAACAATACATTTATAATAGATAAATGAAACTGTACTGTATAATAATTTCAATTATATTACAATTTTTTAATATTTGTACAGGCTTTACTTTTTTATTTCAATGTTGTAATTAGCAATTAATTTAATTTTACCTGCAAAGCAGATTTGTTATGTATGGAAGCTTGTTTCCACCACGGAATAACAAAATATATAAAGGATAATTGCGACTTTTTCTCTCGCAATTCCGACTTTTTTTGTGATACAAACTCGCAATTGAGTTGTAAAGTCCAATTCTGAGGAAAAAAAGACTGACTTTTTCAGAAGTTTATCTCACAATTCTGACTTTATAACTCACAATTGCATGTTATAAAGTCAGAATTGTAAGAAACACAATTCTGAGAAAGAAAAAAAAAAGTCAATTGAAAGATATAAACTCGCAGTTGCAAGTTATGATGTCAAAATGGCAAGATATAACCACACAATTCAGAGAAAAAAAGTCGCGATTCTCACAACTCGCAATTGTTTAATCTGAGAAGAAAAGTCAGAATTGTGAAATAAGTTGCATTTACATTTTTTTTATTTTTTTTATTTAGTGGCGGAAACAAGCTTCCATAGTTACGTGACAATTAATTTTTAATAAATTTAATAAGTTTCTTAAGGGTCAAGAGCATTTTTCTAATGGCACAGCAGACAGCAATTTTTTTTACTAAGTTACAGTATCTGCATCTCCTGGCTGCATAAAGTCACTCCCATAATAGCTGTCACCATTCAAATGAATTAATTATTAGGTAATTATTTCCTCACAAATAGTTCTCTCAATGAGCAAAGCTGGCTGTGTCTATATTATGATAATTATTTTAAATTATTATTGTCCCTGGTTCAATAGGGCACTCTTGTCAGAAAGTAGCAGTGGTTGGGAGTATCACCTCCGCTTAAAAAGATGTAATCCAATCCGGTTTACATGAAATAAGCCTGCTCCCGAGCAGGTTTGAGTTTACCGACCTGTTGCTATGACAGCAACCCTGGGATAAGCTTCGAAGAACCTAACAATCCTGGATCGCCAACAGTAAAATCCAGATGACTGAATAATCCACGCACGAAGAACGGACTCCAGGTCTGCATGAATACTTAGCTGGCACACTATGTAGGCTATTAAAACAATGCAGCAGCATCTCGCTCATGCTGTTTGGCTTTAATCAGGGGCAATTCATGCATGGAAAAATGTATTCCCACCTGTCTGTGAAGAGTAATGTGCATTTAAGCAGGGTCCTGCTCAGCCATCGCTCGGAACACACTAACCGGTGGCCAATCGCTTGCCACTTAACCTGCCCACTTGTTGTTTGTTTTCATTAAGAGGTAACTGTTTATCATACATAATTCATTGCTTAATGAAAGGGGTTTCATTAATTCATCATGGCTGGATATGTATTATTCAATTAGGATTTATGCATCTTTAAGAGGGATATATAAATATATACAGGCTTGGAAAGGCAAAAGGTATTTCGTTGCACATGACTGGTTTCTTAATCACAGCGATGATGAGTGGCTAACCGTTGGAATCTGAGGCGTAAACAAATGCGAATGCTAATCTCAAGGCAGCGCTCTCACACACGGAGGCCTCTCCCTTTCATTTAATTATTCACCTCTGCGTTTATGTGTTCATTAATTTAAGGCCAATTCTGAATGCCTGCTTAATGCCATCTTACGAGTGCAAGCCACAATTACGAAACGTGTAATTGAAAACAGTTGTTTTCACATGTAATTATATCACGACACGCAACTCTTTGTAGTTATGAGAATTACATTTTATGTTACACTTGTTAGGTTGTATTAAATGCATAGTTGGATTAGTAGTAGAAGGGTTCATATCATATCTTAATTATGAATACCAGGTTTTTAATATTTGATTAGATAAGCATACACTCTAAAACAACCCGAGTTGGGTTAAATATGGACAAACCCAGCAGTTGGGTTAAATGTTTGACCAATGGGTAGCTACTCTGGGTAGTTTTATTTAACCCAACTATTGATTAAAAATTACTGTATGAATGGCTTAAAATGAACCCAAAATAGGTTGGAAATCAGACACATAATTACTAGAGGCAACAGTAATAAAAGGTGAACATTTATTAAGAAGCAATTTTTTTAATTATTATTTATTAATCGTATTAATAAATGTTAATTTATTAAACATATTAATACATGTTCATTTCCAATCTATTTTGGGTTCATTTAAGTGAGCGATATAGTCATTTTTAACCAACAGTTGAGTTAAATCAAACTGACCAGCACTTTGGGCAAACATTTAACTCAACCGCTTGGTTAAAACAAATCAATCGTTGGGTTTGTCCATATTTAACCCAACTTGGGTCATTTAGAGTGTAGCTATAATAAATGCAATTTCTGTAATTTCCGTTAACATGGTGACACCATTTAAATACTGTTTGCCTCTTTTTATTAAAATGACAATAAAAATTATTTGGTAAATATTGTGATATAATAAAACGCACATTCCAAAAAATGCTGGGTTGAAACTTTTGCTGCTGCTCCCGGCCTGCTTTCCAGAAGAGGGTGGAGCTTTAACAGCTTGTGTTTCGGTTGCTCAACAACAACAAAGCTGGAGAATCTCACACAGACAAAATGAGGATTGTCAGTGACGGTGTTCAGCCTTACATTGTTTAAACCGGAGTCGGACACTGATGGAGAGACTCAGGAAGAAGGTACAACTTTTAGAATGAAACTGGACGTTTCTGAATGGTTAGTGGATAAATTTATGTAGCTGCTGTGGAGTTGATTCAACTCATCGACTAGCATGTGCCGTCATGTTAATCTTTTGTGCAAATCCTGCGTTGAATTGACCCTCGTTTGAGAAGCAGTCCGGCGTAAAATGACGGCATGGAAACGACTCTCTACTACAACAACTCTTCCTCTTCTCTAAAGCAGCCCAACATGGCCTCACCCCCTTTGTTGTGTGTTCTTGGGGGCGGGGTTTATGTACATTTTAGGGTGATGTCACTAACCCAGGAGGAAGCTTAGTAGTCCCCACCATCCGTTTGTTGTAGTCCTTAAAAAGCGATCTCTGTAAAAGAAAATATCTCCCTTTGCACCTAAGCGTCGTACCTTTGCAGATGTTGTTTATGCTCAAACAGCAAAATTACACACTAAATAAAGTTTAAAAAGTGAAATTATAATCAAGGACCCCTTTAAATAAAGTAAATAGGATCTCCACATGGCTACTGTTTGTTCTTCCTGTGGGAAGTGAAAGGGGAAAAGCAGAAAAATCACATGGTCTTGGAAATATATTGCATTATTGAAAGAAGAACTTAAACAGAAATCTATGCTCTCTGCTGTGTTATTGTCTTGACAGTTGTGAAAAATTACAGTGCTCTGGAGAGACGATGAGAATTTCTCTTAAAGTTGGAGTACATTAGAGAGACTCATAAACTGCAATATATTTTCCAACCTCTTTGTGGCTCTGAGGAAGTCGTCAGGGAAGAAGAGAGAAGTTGAGGAGGATGATGACGGTGGCTGCAAATGAGAGCTGAAATCATGTCTTTTTGAGCCGGTGATGTGTCACAAACGGTGATGTGGAGCAGAGGAATCTTTCATCTCAAGTTCTTTATGTACCCAAACATGGGGCCTGCATCAAAGAGAGATCTCATAAATGTTGAAATGTGCTCTCTCAAATCTGTGGAAACACATCCATTAAGAGTGACCTTTGTAAAAATCCGGCTTTGCCAAGTGCCAGACTTTTATCATCCTTATAAAACTCAGTGATGGTCCGCAGACCATTGCCAAATCCTAGCCTCAGTGAAATAATTGAGTCAAGCCTTTTATCACACCCTTTTGTGAAACACAGACACAGAAGAACTGAGATTACTTAGTTTGGAAATGAAACATTTTGTCCATCAAAAATAAAGCTAAAGCTGTACATGACTTACATTTGTTATTCAAAGTTTCCTTCTGGCTGGTGAATGTGTCTCTGAGACTTTGCCAAGTCTCACTGCAAGACCTAATAGGATGTTTTTTTTTTTTATATAAGCCTGACCTGCACTTGTTAGAACATATCTAGGCTTTCTGTATTTCACACATTTTGTGCCTTCTGTTTAAGATATGGTATAAAAACCTACAAATTGCATTGGACATTAAGTGACAACCCACTATATTAACTCTTTCCCCGCAATTGACGGATATTTCCATAATTTGTGAGAACTCTTCCCCGGCATTGACTGAATTTTCCGGCTTTCCATGTTATACTTTGTCACTGTTATACGCTATGACATCTTCCAAAAGAGTACTGAATCTCCTGATCAAAGCACATGCGAAGAAGATGCAGAAACGAGCGAAATTGTATGTAATCATATGCATATGTATAATAACGCTATCATCAACATTAAACAGCAAATAAATCAAAACTGCCTAATGTTACTGAATAAAAATGTAGACACAGGACGAGCTACAAGACTGTGCAATCATTAGGGGTGTTGATGGACTCAATCTAATCCATCGATCGTTCTAAAATCTGATCCAAATGTAGTCTTTGACAAAAACGCAATTTTTCTCAGCTTTTTGCTCAAAATGTTGCTTGTTATGAAACTTACCCACATAAAATAAAATAATGCATGAAGCTAGAATAAAACGTATCAAGAACTATATAGATCCAACAATACAAAAAAGAAATCATTAAAATTATATGAATGGACTGAACAACAAGTCAGTTTATAAATGCAAAAGTTTTTTACCAGCATAAAAGTGTGGTCGCTTTAACCATTCTTCTTTGAAATTTTCATGGGCAAATCAGTTATTTTAATGGCAATCCACATGTTTAGGAATTTCTTTTTATTAAAATGAAAATGAAAATTATTTGGTAAATATTGTGATATAATAAAACGCACATTCCAAAAAATGCTGGGTTGAAACTTTTGCTGCTGCTCCCGGCCCGCTTTCCAGAAGAGGGTGGAGCTTTAACAGCTTGTGCTTTGGTTGCTCAACAACAACAAAGCTGGAGAATCTCACGCAGACAAAATGAGGATTGTCAGTAACGGTGTTCAGCCTTACATTGTTCAAACTGGAGTTGGACACTGATGGAGAGACTCATGAAGAAGTTACAACTTTTAAAATGAAACTGGACGTTTCTGAATGGTTAGTGGATAAATTTATGTAGCTGCTGTGGAGTTGATTCAACTCATCGACTAGCATGTGCCGTCATGTTAATCTTTTGTGCAAATCCTGCGTTGAATTGACCCTTGTTTGAGAAGCAGTCCGGCGTAAAATGACGGCATGGAAACAACACTCTACTACAACAACTCTTCCTCTTCTCTAAAGCAGCCTAACATGGCCTCACCCCCTTTGTTGTGTGTTCTTGGGGGCAGGGTCGCTTTTACCATTCTTCTTTGAAATTTTCATGGGCAAATCAGTTATTTTAATGGCAATCCACATGTTTAGGAATTTCACACAAGGGTGAAAGATTTTCCCACACAGATTTCTCAACAGGTTCAAGCTGGTCACACAAATTTGCCGTGTTGACCAACAGTTGGACTTCTGTGTGAGCTGTGCTTCATACATCATGTGATTCGCGCTACACTATTGACAGAAAATTGACTTTTTTGCCAGTGAAATTTGGCAAAAATTTTGCTAACGTGACCACACTTTAACACATGGAACTAACACTGGGCCAAACACTGTAGTTGCATCACACAGTTTGCACCATACAGTTTCCTTGTGAAAGGGACAAGCGATAAAAGCATCTCTTCTGCTGTGTTCACACTGCAATATTTTTGCCCACTCAGCGACAGATTTTGCAAAGTCGCCAACAATTCCCCGAAATCAGAGGCAAATAGGTGCCTCTTAATAATCAAAAATATTGTTAATCAAAAATATCTTCGTGTTCTGAATATAAACGAAGGTCTTGTGGGTTTGGAACAACAGTAGGGTGAGTAATTAATGACAGAATTTTTATTTTTGGGTGAACTAACCCTTTAATCATCCTTGACCTTGAGTGACATTTTGATACTCTAGGTAGTAGAGTTGTCAAAAGTACCAACTTCGGTACCTAGTCGGGAAAAAATTTGACTCTTTGAGCGCTGTTGAGTGGATTTCGTAAACACCTCTGATTGACGCGCTCATCGGATATGTCTGTGATTGGCTTCAATGATCAACGCTGTAAAAACGTTGTAAATAGTCATCAATGAAGCTCTTCACCAAGCGCTTACACAGATACACTCAGGAGCATTTGAAAGCATGCGTCTATCGCGGACCAGTCCACTGATAGATGCCTGCTTTCAATCGCTCCCGCTTTCAAATTCAAACACTTCCATGTGCTTTTAATAGCTCCCATGCGTTGATCATTGTACCCAATCACAGACATATCTGATGAGCGCGTGAACACAATGGCCAATCATAAGTGTTTATGAATCCGCTCAATGCGTCACATTTTTAAAATGTTCAATGAGATCTCACTGGTCCAAAATCCTTCAGCACAAAAATGTCTTTCATACAAAGTATCTTTTGATAGGTGCTGATTGTATTATGCCACACAAAAGTGTCATCTGAACATCTTTATGATCAATTTATACTGATTGAAATCACGACCATTTCCCGACTGCGCCTGAGCCATTGAGCAGATGATCTTTATTAGAAGTTGTCTGGCCATCAGCGCATCGGAATGTTCTGTAAACACGTCCGGTCAGAGGCGGCAACTTTAAGAACAGGCTGATTCCACGGCATCCAAGTTTAACTCACAAAATAATTGCACTGTGTTTAATTTCAAGCTCCTGGACACCACACCACTACCACTTGGTTTATTAAACCCAGACCCTATCCGCGTAATCTTTTTTATCTTCCCCCCCCACTCTTTTCATCTTCTTTGTCTCTTTTTGTTGCACAACTGGACTTGCCACTGTTTATTGCGATAAGTCCCGCTAATGAACAAATGACCTGTCACCTGGAGCACTTAGAGCATGGTGTTAAACTCTGGTTTTAAAAACCTCTTCCAGCTTTATTGATTTACTGCCAGGGTTTGATTGTACCCTAGGGGTAGGAGGCCTGCACGGGCCAACACTGCTCTTACTGTTTTACAGTCCATACAGCAAACAAATAAATCTTCCACTCATTAATTCACTCCTGCTCCTTTCTGCCCACTGATAATGGTATAGGAAAAAATTGGGAGCAGATTCATATTGGGCTCCTGTAGCTTGATGCATTGTGTCTTGCAATGCCCTCTCACATTAGATTATCCGGAGCAGACAACTTCCACTTCTCTCTGAAGATTTCATTAGTGCTCCGGCAAACGCATAAGGAAGTGATTTGGAGTGGGCTTCGACTGTTTTCGCGAGCGACGGTCATTATTTTTGAAGTCCCGCTAGGCACTTTTACAAGGCCCCTGCGGCACTAACTGGATGCGTCCTCGACATTTAGGGAGAGATTACGCCTTGTTCTTAACATAACCAAATCCAGAGGAGCGGACGGTCCGGCAGTCAGCTGACTTTTACGAGGGGGAAGACATGATAAACAGTGATAAAGCAGGATGGATTGTACCACCAAGAGAATCGCCTCGAGAGATACACACAGAGCCCAATGTTATAATAGGGCTGCAGAAAATTGGTCAAACTTCCACATAAAATTGATTCTTCAGATAATGACTAACCATAGACACAATTACATCCTGCTTTGCTCTGTTGAGAATAGCATCAAGTTTGGTGCGACAAACAAACAGTAGGTTTTACAACAATTCTAGCTGTGCCAGGGCAATTAATTCTTCTTAATGTAACTAAAGGATGCAAAAGCTTAGTATGAAACTAACCAATTATTTTTCTTAGGGTAATCAAGTGTTGAGTTGCTTTGAAGTTCTACTTCAGTGCAGTTTAGAGGTTTGTGTAATACAAACGATGCTGATGCCAGTTGTGACTAAACAGTCCATCTAGATGAGACGTGATTGGAATCATGTGTTTGTTCAGCATGTGCTAGCATCTCCTCATCCTCAGAAATTGATGTTTGCATTCATAATGATTTCATATGATTTTGAAAAAAAAGTTTTAAAGACAGTAAAGTAATTAAAGGATTAGTTCACTTCAGAATTAAAATTTCCTGATAATTTACTCACCCCCATGTCATCCAAGATGTTTATGCCTTTCTTTCTTCAGTCGAAAAGAAATTAAGGTTTTTGAGGAAAACATTGCAATTTTGTTGAAGTCCACTATATGGAGAAAAATCCTGGAATTTCAGTGCAGCTTCAAAGGGCTCTACGCGATCCCAGACGAGGAATAAGGGTCTTGTCTAGCGAAACGATTTGTCATTTTCTATTTTTAAAAAAAATAAAACTTTTGTATATACTTTAACCACAAATGCTAATCTTGCACTAACTCTGCGATGCACTAAGCATTACGTAATCACGTTGGAAAGGTCACGTGTGACGTAGGTGGAAGTACCGTGGTAAGGCGAAAAACTTCATCTCATTCTTCTCCAACTTCAAAATCGCCTGACATCGTTGTTTTACCTTTTTTTGTAAAGGCTGTTTGACTTTGACTTTGCAACGTTCACTTCTTAGACACTGGATCGGCACTTCCGCCTACGTCACATGTGACCTTTCCAACATGATTACGTAATGTGTGGCACATCGCAAAGCAGTGCAAGACAAGCATTTGTGGTTAAAAAGTTTATCATTTTAATTTTAGAAGATGAGCAATTGTTTTGCTAGATAAGACCCTTATTCCTTGTCTGGGATCGTGTAGAGCTCTTTGAAGCTGCACTGAAACTGACATTTGCACCTTCAACCCGTTGGTAACTGTTGAAGTCCACTATATGGAGAAAAAACATGGAATGTTTTCCTCAAAAACTTTATTTTTGACTGAAGAAAGAAAGACAAACATCTTGTTTATGAGTAAATTATCAGGAAATTTTAATTCTGAAGTGAACTAATCCTTTAGGTAAGAAGTAATGACATCTTCCTTACTACTTACATACATGTGACAGCAAAGACCTTAATCTTTTATTTTCGAAAAAAAAAAAAAAAAAAGTAGATTAAAAAGTATTTAAAAATGTACTGTAACAATCTGTTTATTCTAAGCTCGTGCAGCAGTTTTTTTGTCAGTTTTTTCGTCACAAAGGCAAGATGGCTATTAATGTTTTTATCGTTCATTAGCTGGAGAATGGTGAAAGTGATTCCAATGATATTGTATCGTTACGGTTGTGGTGTGGACTATTATGTGGTGCTATTCTTTTATATTTAGAATGATTTTTGGAACTATATCTTTATTGTTATAGTTATCGTCCTTTGTGTGACCAGTCGTTTAGACTAAGGCTTCTTCTTCACTTAATTATGTACAAGAAACAGTGATTGTGTTTAAATCCAGTAAAATAAAGTTCACATAATAAACCCAAATACTATTCCCAATGCATTCTATTGTGGGTTGAGAACTTAAAGCTTCTACTGCTGTATCTCCTACTCTCGCATTTATCTAGTTAATGGCCTCTCCAAAACTACCACCATTATCTATTCTAATAGGTCACATTAATGCTACATTACATATCATTTACAATAATTGCAGTTTTTAGAATACCTAACCTTTTAAGTATTCCCTGGCCATCCTGAAGTTGTGTCAAAAAAAATTAAACAACGATTTGATATTTTATATGCTCTGACTCTATTAAACACCAGTTGTTTATTGGTATTCATGATGCGTTACAAGAAAAAAAAATGCAAGTGTTGCTTTATTCATTTCAACATTACATTAATATAGCTTCTACATTGAATTGATCTAATTAAACAAGATTCAACACTGAATTAATGTAATTATGCATTAAAGAACAAATCTCATTGGCTATGTACTGAGATGCCAATGAAACACTTCTAATCCAGTAAGATATTGCTATTGTGTTTTCTTTAGACTTGACAGACAAGTTAAAAAAAAAAAAAAAAAAAAAAAAAGGTTAAAGATATTTTTTTCCCTGTTTCGGACAGCAGGAGGGAATGAAATGCATACTGTTGGATCTATGTACAGTTATCTATAGCAATAGTAAAACATCTCTATTGGTTTAAGGATATTTTTGTTTACTTTCTTTGTCTAATATACACTCTACAAAATGTGTTGCCTTTGCAAAATATTTACGCAACAGTTTGCATGTTATGACAACTTTGAGTGAATTTATGTTCAACCAACAAGCTACATTGAGTTAGAGGAACAATCATTTGTAGCATAAACTCAAATTTTTAAGTTAAAAAAAAAAAAAAGTTCTACAACAACTTAATTTTTTTTTTTTTAATTTTAGTTTATGCCCTGGAACCAATTAATCATATCTATTTCAGTTAAAATTAACAGCTATCATAGCACATGCTAACGTAACTTATTTAACATGTATATTTAATGAACAAAAAAAAGATATTACTTGTCACTGGCATTAGCGCAGTCATTGCTTATATAGTCAATGAAGTGTTTACCTTCATGTATCTACTCTTCAGCACAATGGTAACCACAAAAACTCCAACATTACAGAAACTCTTTTAAATGTCAAACATAACAGCAATAAACACTAAAAGGTCTTTCCCCTTCACTAAAAACAAATAAATTAACAGTTAAATTCAACATTTATCCAGTCCTATGCAAAGCATGCTGGGACCTAGAAATCCACTGCCTAATTTCCAAAGTTCAAGACAATTTCATTACATTACTACAACTTAATTTTATTAAAAGTTTAAATTACAAACGATATTAAGTTGATGTAATGATCAACATTATTATGTCAACAGAACTCTACAAAATAATGTTTAATTACTTGCAACCATGCATTTATTTAAGTTGTGGTAACAGGTCCCCTGAATGACTTTTTAAGAGCATCAAATCTAGATGAATATCACTGCATTAAAAACTGTATATGAATACAAGCTAAGGTAAATACATGCAACATAACTGCAGAATAACTAGTACTGATCCAAGCAGCAACTAGTGACATGTTTTTCCCCACAGAGATGAACCAAAGAATATATATTATATTATTTTTATGATGCTATTCAGTGCTTGTACAATACAGTATAGGTTAAAAGCAACAAAGCAATGTCAGCTGAACAAAAGAACTTCTTGATATTCATAGCAAACATTTATCTTGTCTGTCTCTCTTTTCTAGAGGGACAAACGTGACAGAGAGCACATGCTACCTGTCACAGCATACGGTGAACTCCCTGAGCGTGGCCTGAGAGCCATGTGACATCTCACGGTGTCTTACAGTCCCAGCACATCAGGCAGCAGGAGATGTGAGGGTGACAGCGAACTTGACACGCCGTGTACAGCTGCTAGGGGCAAATGACTACACTGCCAAGATCCTTCTTCCTCTAGCTTCCTGCCAGAGGTCTTTGACCTGTACTTAAAACACTAAATTCACTGTCCAGCATCCATCTGATAGTCTGAGGAGGCTCGAACCACAGTGAAATAATTATAATTCTCCAAAGAAAGAAACACCAATGCACTTCTGTTGCTTTCCAGCTCTGCATAACTGGTACCAGGTGCGTACATGCTGAGCAATTCTTTAAGACATTGGCCTGGGCTCTGTTTAGCTCTTTGAGTCAGCAGGGTTGTGGCCTCCCCTGGCTCAGGAATATGACCATAACAGCCTTTTGTAATCATTTAGTCATGAGGTAGTGTCAGTCAAACAGAATCACTTCCACAAGCCAAGACGCTTTTCATGTAGAAACCATACTAGAGCGTTTGAAGAGCTTGGACACTCATCAGAGCTGAAATTCAAAGCTCAAACACACATCTGTTGGTGGAAAGAGGATCTAATAAAGCAGCTTGCAGTAACACGATCAAATTATGTCTTCTGCAAATGTATTTATCCCTACTGATCGCAGTTCGGATGTATATTTCTTCCCATATCTATTAATTTATTCAAAAAAATGCAATTCGTACATGCTATAAGTTGAATACACCTCTTCTATGATGAGGATATTTTTGATTACATTTTTTTGGCATTCATTTTACTTTTGACAAAGTAATAAAAGTGTCAGGGCGATACAACTATCCTGTTAATATATTGCAGAGAAAAAAAAAAAAAAAATCAAACTAATTAGTACATTTTTAACTTCTCGTATTCATGGATCCAATGTTAAGACTGAATTTATGGTGTGCTACTCTTGATATTGTGTCAACTGTTTTTAGCATCTTTGTAAACCTGTACTTTGTGTGTGTGTGTTTTGTGACATATCAGGACACAAATTTGTATAATGACACAGGTATGACATAGGTATTACAAGGAGAGAGTGACTTATGAGGACATTACCCCATGCCCCCATTTATCAAAAGGCTTATAAATCATACAGAATGAGTTTGAGAAAGTAAAAATGTGCAGAGTTTTCTGTGATGGGTAGGTTTAGGTTGGTGTAGGGCAATAGAAAATATGGTTTGTACAGTATAAAAACCATTACGCCCACAATTCACAAAAACAAACTTGTGTGTGTGTGTGTACATTCTGTGTTTGCATTTTATTTATATATTCTTTAAGTCTACCAGGGGTGTGATAGTTTGGGGTAGGTTCTAGATTTGTATAGTTGCTTTTTGCTTTGTATTCTTGGATTTCTTGACATATTGGTCATTGACAAACAAGGTGTTAAGTGTAAAAAAAAGTCTCAAGTGTTACCAATGAGATTATGTGGTTTTTATAATCAATTAACACGGCTTTTGTCATTTTTTACAAAATGGACAAAATTTGTCACCAAAAAAGTCATTTGGTTTAACCAAAATTTCGGTTTTACCGAATGACACTTTTGGTTATACCAAATGACGATATTTTCAAACAATGCTAACAGGCTGATATCTAGATAGCTAGCAAGTTAGCTTGCTAACCAGCTAACAAAAGGACAATCAACCATTTTGGATTTAGTACAAGTTATGTTTTATAGCGGTTGTACCTGATGTTTCGGGACATACGTCTGAGTGAGTGAAAACATAAGTCTTTTAACTATTTTGAAAAAATTAATTACTTGGCTTCATGACCATGTGGTCCTTTGAAGGTGTCTGAATGATGTCACATCCTGTCACATGATATTGACAGCATGACTTGATCTAAAATGGTCCCTTTATATTGGTTACTCCGAATGACATCAATGAAATTCATTTTTCCAGACATTCTTTCTCATTACAAAGCAAGGACTTCTACACATAATTTTAATACTATTTTGCACTGTGTTGAGTTATGATGTTATAAAATCATGCCAGAATACAAAATACATATGTTTATTATATTTTAAGATATTTTAAATCACAAATAAAATGGCAGTATTTGCCTTTGGACGGTTAAACCGAATGACCTTTTTACACTTCAGAATCTTTAAAATATTTTATATGTAGCAAAATAAAAAATTAAAAAACTTTTGGATTTAATAAAAGAGATCTAGTTGTACTAGCTTACATACTTTGGATGTCATATCTTTGTTTTTTATTATTATTAAGGCCTTTGGACAAAAAAAAAAAAAAAGACACGTCACGTCATTGACCCATTCATGCGCCCAACAGATATGTCTGTGATTGGCTACAATGATCAACACTTCGAAAACATGTTGTAAATAGACATCTGTGATGCTCTTCACCGAGCGCTTACACAGATACACACGGGAGCGTTTGCAAGCAGGCGTCTATCAGTGGATCCATAATATATGCGCTGACAGACTCACGCTCAAAATGCTCAAAATGCTGGTATCGTCACGCTTTTAAAATTTCAGTACCGACTTGGTACTGAAGTCAGCACTTTTGACAATATATTCAAGAATATATATATATATTTGATAGTGTTGTGTTGTACACTCACATGTATTCAAAGTGTAAGGTAAACATGTTATTACTTTTTACTTGGTTTACATGGCATTTCTTAGTAAATTTAAACATCTTGAAACTTCTATAAAATACACAAATGAAACTAACATGAAAAGCTTAATACAACAATCTCTTTACACTGCATGTGCTGGCAAACGCACATGAACACACTGGCAGATGCATATTTCCCCCCAGATACCTGCTGCTTATTGTTATCAGAGCTACAACTGGTCCTGGCACAGGCACAGGATGAATCTCTCCATACAGGGCTCATGCTGCAGAAACCCCCTGGCCTGAAGCTTATTGGGGGGCCTATAGCCAAAATTATGTTTTAGACCGTCTATAATCTGCGGGGCAAACGATAAGGTTTTCAGGCTTGGCTTTGCATAGCCTAATTTGCATTTAAAGGCCCTTAAGTAATCTGCAGGCTTATTTAAACCTCAGTAAGACACAAGGCGGGAAAAAAAACAGATCCACTTCCAGTGTTTTCCCATGGTAGCACAAATCCCTCCCTCTGATCAGCTGGTGCACGCTGTGCCCTGGCACACACAGCGCTTGTGTATTGTCAATGGCTTTTAATTGACTGAGAATTATTTTTCCACAGCATTCAAACAAAACCTCAGCACAGGGACAAAAAGCTGCAGCCCAAGAAATTTCAAAGCATAAACATACACAAAATATGCAAGATGATGCATTTTAAAGACATCGGCCAAAAGAGACATTGAGTTGCTTTAATAAAGCAAAGACTTAGAGGACGGGTTTTCACACTGATGTTTGGTTGCAGTGCAGCTTTTCACACATACAAATGCATCTGGTGACAACAGTAGAATGTGTTATCAGGTCATTGAAAAGCATTTTCTCTGGTGATTCCAATCCAGACAATGGAATAAATCATTTCATGAGGCTTTTCAAAAAGCCCCTATGCATCTTCATGCCTGCCATTTTAAACGTTTTCAGATTTTGCTCGCCCTCTCACTGGTGTTCATAACTATTCAATGAACACTACTGCAACAACATGCATATACAGTACTGTAGATGAAATCTTTTCTATTTTCCTGCTCAGCTAGTTCCATCACGAAGATACATTCAGACTGTTCCTATTTTGCTTCCTATATGTCCAGAAGGTATCTGAAAGATTAAATCCCATCTTTCCGTCTGAATGTATGTAATTTCGTCTGACAAACACCAGCCCTGCAGGGACGTTCCCTTCATTAATACTTGACGTTCCAGAGAAGAGTAGTGTTGTGCAAGTACTGGAAAGTGACCCAGATTCAATCTTTACTCTGATGCTTTTAACACCGAGCAACACCTGTGATGCAATATTTAACCCTGAGCATTACAAGGACACCAGATGTAACAATTGGTTGCACAGAATCCAGATGGCGAATTTTATCAAAAAGCATCACTGCTTTAGTAGGGGAAGATTTTTACAGGTTTCTTCAGATGTAAACTGCTCTGTGGTGAAGTCAAATAGAAATTTCACATTCAGTTTCTTGAGTAATACTTCCGATACGTGCAACGCATGTAAATCCATTGCAGGCACATGACATACTAGGGTACTGTGGCTGTGTATTTTTACCTCACATATTCCAGTCTATTCATATTTGCATGGGTTTTCAAGCTATTGGCCCATTAAAAAAAGAAAAAATACAAAATGTAGAAAATAGAAATAGGTCATTCTGTGTCAAATCAACCAAATTTCGGAAACTTCCCCAGCTCAAATTTTGTATTATTTTTCTGTAGAAAGACAAATATAAATACACTCTAAAAAGTAATTCACAGGAGTACTGTTGACATAATAATGTTGATCATTATGTCAACTTAATCTGTTATTTAAACTCAAATTTCTGTGTTAATTGCCTTTTTAAAAAGATTAGGTTGTAGTAACTTAATGAAATTGTCTTGATAACTTCAGATATTAGGCAGTGGATTTCTAGTTCCCAGCATGCTTTGCATAGGACTGGATAAGGAGGATAAATGTTGAATTGAACTGTTAATTTATTTGTTTTTAGTGAAGGGAAAGACCTGTTAGTGTTTAATGCTGTTATGTTTGACATTTAAAAGAGTTTCTGTAATGTTGAAGTTTTTGTGGTTACCATTGTGCTGAAGAGTAGATACATGAAGGTAAACACTACATTGACTCTATAAGCAATGACTGCGCTAATGCCAGTGACGAGTAATATCTTACTTGTTCAATAAATATACATGTTAATTAAGTTACATTTAGCATGCGTTATGATAGCTGTTGATTTGAACTGAAAAAGAGAAGACTATTTGGTTCCAGGACTACAACTCTGGTAGTTGGAGTGACTTAATTTTTTTGAGTAATAAACTTAAAAATTTGTGTTTATGCTACAAATTATTAAGTTCCTCTAACTCAATGTAGCTTGTTGTTGAACGTAAATTCACTCAAAGTTGTCATAACAAAAAAAAAAATTGATGCAAACCGTTGTGTTAATCTTTTTTGAAGAGTCAACACATTATGTTTTAGAGTGTAGTGAAAGCCAAAATATTAAATGTCACAGATGTATATTTACTGATAAATCCACTATTTTGTAGAACGGGTCAAAATGACAATTTTCACCTGAGATTTGAAACCAATTTACAGGGGTGTAAAAATGACTTTAGAAAGATGGCAGCATCATTATTTTAATATTATTTCTTGCACTTTTCCGCGTTTTTTGCCTTAAGTTTGCATGCCTGTAACTCAAGAAGTATTATTATATCTTAATATCCTTTTAGATTCTGGATCGAACTTTCCTTGGTATCTTCATTTTAAAGGCCCTTGATGGTTCAATCCCAGAGATACGGAGATCTTAATGCAGCTCCAGGAATAAATTGGTAAATTGTACACATTTTCAGCTGTCAAAAACCAAATCTGTACAGTGCTGGGTTGTAACTGATTACATGTAACCTGTACAATGCATTAAAGAGTGTATATCAGGTGTAAATTCAATAACTACACAACAAAGAAGAAGAGTTGAAATGAAATTGAGATGAATAATTGAGAGCAGTGGCTGTCAGGCAAAAAAATAAATAAATATGGCCTGCTTTGGATTACATTAGCAAGACTGTCTTATTAGTGGTGCTTGCTCAGCCAAGCATTACTATTACTATTGCTCACAGTTTTTATGGGTTAGGGATTTCAACAATCTAATCCTATTACATTTTTCAAAGTGATCAGACTTACAATTTTCACCTGGCAGACAGTAAAGTGTGTGAAAAAATCCTGTAAATTACACTGACATTCTGATCCCTAGATACAGCTCAGGTCCCTCCTTCAGAGACTTGGCTTCTTTTGAATTGGTCCAGTAAGCAACCACCCAGTACACCCCAGCAACCATTTCGAAACACTCTAGCAGCTGTCCAGAACAGGAAAACAAACATTTTCATTTAACAAAAATACGTCTAATCAAATGTGCAGCACTTTTGGTTCTCTCTCTCCTGGTTAATATATACTTCTGTTTGGGTAAAATTACCAGACTGTCAATCTGATTTTGAAAAAAACAAATCCTATCTCTTATGCGCACACACACACGCATTGAAACTACCAGAGCTTCTAGTCACACTTAAGTCTTTTCTTGCTCACTCTTCCATGCTGTAAGCTCTCTACGCACTAAACAACCATTTGGAGCATCTAAATGGCTGACTGCTCCACAGAACTCTGCCCACAGGGGTTCAGGCAGGTGACACTTGACGAGAACGTAATTGCTGCAGTTGTGTGCTGACTGACAAGGTGGACTACTTCACAAAAGGCAATAAAATATGCTTGAGATACCAAAGGCAATACTTTAGTGACACTGTGTGGCTTTCATTTTTTGTTGGACATTTATTTTCTTTAGAAAAAAGAAAAAAACAGACTGTTAAATCCAATCACTCACTTCTTTCTAATTACAGTTATGGAAACGTTTTGTCTCTTGCAATTTTGCTTTATTTGACATATGGTGGATGAGAGTCACAGGAAATAAGCGGGGACATGGCAAAAGTCTCGCTGCAAATAAGGCTCAAACCCGAGCACCAAGGGTCAACGTATAAAGAAAATGTGGATCCACCATCCCATGGCTTCTAGAAGCCTTTCAAGAAAGAGTTTTGGAGTTATTCTCTAAAAAGCCACTGACATTAAAGGGATAGTTCATCCAAAACTGAAAAATTGTGTCATCATTTACTCATTCCAAACCTGTATAAATTTCCTTCTGATGAACACAAAAGATATTTTAAAGAATATGGTTAACAAAACCCCACTGATTTTCATAGTATGGAGGAAAAAAACAAAGGAAAAAAATGGAAGTCAAAACAGTTGATGGACACCATTATCTTCAAAATATCTTCATTTGTGTTCAGCAGAAGAGAGAAATTTATAAAGGTTTGGAACAAATTGAGGGTGAGTAAATTATGACAATTTTCATTTTTGGGTGAACTAACCCTTTAACTCAAGACATAAAGCACTGCGGTTTTGTCATCTGCCGCTTTAAATTCTCAAGCGTTTTAAAGCAGGATGGATTCTGATTGGCTGTCAATGTTTTTATCATTAATCAGCTGGAAAAAAGTTCTGAAAGGGACTCCAACAATAACGTTTCTCTGTGCTGTTATCATTATAGTTGTGGTGTGACCTTTGCTATTCTTTTATATTTAAAACTATTTTTAGAACTGTATCTTTTAAGGTTGTCCAAACTACTGACTTTGGTACCAAATCGGTACTGAAATTTAAAAAATGTGACAATACCAGTATTTCCCCCTAGCATTTTGAGCACTCTTGAGCAGATTCTTAAACACCTCTGATTGGCCATTGTGTTCATGTTGATCATTGTAGCCAATCACAGACATATCTGTTGAGCGTGTGAACACAATGGCCAGAGGCGTTTAAGAATCCACTCAACAGTGCTCAAAATGTCTATTTACAACATGTTTTTTAAGCATTGATCATTGTAGCCAATCACAGACATATCTGTTGAGCACGTGAACACAGTGGCCAATCAGAAGTGTTTAAGAATCCGCTCAACAGCGCTCAAAATGCTAGGGGGAAATGCTGGTATTGTCTCACGATTTGCTACCGAAGTTGGTATTTTTGACAAGCCTAATATCTTTATCGTTATAGTTATGAATGGGCCTATAGACTAAAAACTATATTTCATTCAGTGTCAGGACAGTAAGATTTTTTTTTTTTTTTTAATAAAGAAATTATTTTATTCAGTAAGGATGCATTAGTGACAAAGCCTTTTATAATGTTACAAAAAAAGATTCCTATGTTAAATAAATGTTGTTCTTAACTTATCAAAGAATCCTAGCAACAAAAAAAATTCTTAAGCACCAAATCAGCATATTAATGAATTCTGAAGGATCATGTGACACTGAAGACTATGGGTGCAACGGTTCAAATTGCTCATGGTTCAGTTTGTATCACGGTTTCAGGCTCACGGTTTCGGTACGGTTCGGTATGTGCTATGTTCAGGGAAAAAAATACTACTGTCAAAAATTAAAATAAAGAAAATAAGAACAAATAATAATACAAGCAACAGCACAAATCAGCAGTGCTTTTCAGGTATCTAACAGGTATCTTCAGGTACAGAAAATGAATAAAAATCAAATATAAAATAACACCATGTTATCTTCACTATATAAATTAAATAAAGATTAATCATTATGTAGTTACAAAAGCTATTCAGTCAAGAGCAGTGAGGGATTTCTTGGTCATTTGTTGTTTAATTAACATTAAAAACACAGGCAGCAGGAATAGGCTTCTTTCCCTTTAAGACGCCGTAAATGACTTATTATATTAGAGCATACGGCACTCGCAGTGAACCAACCAATACAATTATACCTTAAAAAAATATTTTAAAAAAAATCAACACTTTTTACATATTCTGAATAAGAAAAACAACTTGATATGTTAGAGAACTAGATGTAAGCCCTTCAAACTCTTCAAGGTATTTTGGTTAGGCATAGACACCGTTGCGTGCCAAAAGAATTAGAGATTTCCCTTTGAGGTCACACCAGGTGAACAAGCTCAGTGAATTCAGAGTTCTCGCTGTGTGCAAAGCACAACTGAACATTTTCATCTCATCAGGTGTGCGATTTGGGATTCAGGTCATGGCGTGCATTCCCAGATGTGTGCTTTGAGTGACAGATCAGAAACGGCGATGTTCGGTGAAACACGCGTTTAAAACACACACGCCACGGTCTCGAACTCCGCTGATTAAAGAAAATATTTTGGGAAGAGATTCCAAAACTATAACACAGGGTTCATCCTGCCTGTGCAATTGGTTTGACAAACAATATCGCTGTGGAATACGACCAATTCTGGTGAGAGAAAGCAAAAACACAAGCCGATTTTCATCTCTGCATTTTGTATTGCCACTTTATGGTGATATCACTGATAACGTAGCAATATATCTGCCTCCCGAGAAGCTAAAAAAGCAGCTTTTACAGGGGGTGGGAAGGGGGTATTTTCACTTGTAATTGGGGTAGCTTTCATCTTGGCTGACAAGGGGAGCAGTAAGAAAGGGAGAGAACCAAGTGGGAGCTATCACTTCCCCTATTTCCTGGCCCCAGACAAAGCCAGCCAACCCACTGAAGATGATGTATTTCTGATCAAAGAGCTAGAGAGTTGTCAGCAGCCCCGGCTAGCTCAGCAACCTGATTGCTCCTGGATAGATTTGTCCCTTTGATCAGAGAATATTCTGTCTGCAGGCACTGTTTATGCACTGAGACGAAAGGGGGAGGAGGGGAGAGAAGAATCCAACATTATGAGGCGAGAGGAACAGATAGTACATGAGAGAGCGAGTGCGCGCTTAAGGGTACTTTGCCTAGGGACTGCGTCTGGCTTATATTTGTTATAATTAGTTTCAGCTAATTAGATAATGCTATCTAACACATCCTCAGTCCTGACCACAACGCTCTGTTATTTTTCTTCCTTCAGCACTTTCGGTCCCGGTCAGCATTTTGCTGCTGTAAAACACTGAGTATTGCAAGTCATACAAGTTTGAACCATGTGATCAGCACATAAGCTATGGTGGTTCATTTTAATAATGTCAGATAAGAGGAATTAAATACTCAAAACAACAATGAACAGATTATCAGCCCATGTTGGAAATGAGGACATAAACAGAGTAACTAGCTATACAGCCGATTAATGAGATAATATTTGGCCGATAACTGATATAATGGATGTGGCTAAGTAAGGGATAATCCACGGCTAGTCTCAGCCTCAGACGTCACGTCCACGGACCGTTGGCTGAACGTCTGATGCATATGGCACACTTATCTGGGAACACTTCAGTCGTTTTGAAGTCGTCATCTGGTTGGTTGAATTATACAGGATGTCCGGGAGACGTGTGTGTTGCGTTCTTTAACGGTCCGCCTGGAATATCAAGTGTTTTCAAACTTTAGTCTAAATAACTTTTTTTTTTTTTAAACATAGCATGAATAAAACTACATAGCACACAAGACTGATTTTATCAATGAAACAAAGTTTGAATAGAATATTTATGCTATATCCATAAAGTTGAATTCAATTGCAGAAAAGTGTGTAGAAAAATTAAAAATGTAGTGAAAGCACTGAGAATAAAAAAATAAAAAAAATTGAATAAACCAGGCCCTTGAAATTATTTTTTTCTGTATTTCACCATGAAAAAGTAGACAGACTGAGTTCATGCCTGCAGCAACTTTTTGTCTACCATGTAAAACATTCCCCAATAAACCTAGATATGCTGCTGCCTATGCAGTCTCAAGAAGAAAGTTAAAATCAGGATGAAAGGATTTTTTTTTTTTTTTTACTCGTCATCTTTCATTATTGGTAGCTTGATACTATTTTCAGCATCATTGCATGCTAGCAATAAAGACAGTGATTATGTAAGCCCTGCTTAGCATATGTGACGGCTAGATTTGGGTCAAACAGTGATGCAGAATCCAGGTCATTTCTGACAGCTGATGAAAACCGAACTCATCTGTGCCGTTGTAATGATGTATTTATGAGTAGGAAGGGATCTCTGGGTAGAAGGGGCTGAGCACAACCCTCTCAGTAATGACAGATTACTTCCACTAGTGTGTGTGTGCATTTCCAAGTCCTCTCCGCCTCTGTTGTTTCTTCTCTGCTTTACCTGCCAGCCAAACCTTTCATATCCCTGTGCAGGGGGGGCTAAATGTTGCATTATTAATATATGAATCACTCTTCAGAAAAGAAAACATGTATGATTTACCCACAGGGCAGTTCTCAAACGGCTGGTCTGTGTATCAAAGGACTACACAGTCTTCAATCCAGGGCCATTTTGTACTGAGATTTATAGACGGTTTTGTTCTGATTGATATGTTGAGTCTTTCATGAATATACCATCTGATGGGTGCTGGTTTCCCATAAAAACTGATATATGACTGAACAATACATTGGGGTCAGTGATTAAAAAAAAATTATGCAGGGGTCATTCAACATGGGGAGAGGTGCCAGTCAATAAATGGGAAAAACAAAAGTAACTTGCATTACTCGTTTGAAAAAAAAAAAAAAAATTTTTTAAAGTAAAGTTACTTTACTAGTTACTTGAAAAAATTAATCTGATTACATAACTCGCCTAACTGTGCTACACTGTTGGTCACATGACCTGAGTTTGATTTGGCATACAAAAAGTTTTTCCAAATAATAAGAATCAAAGCTCAATATTTCTTTCTAAGAAATAATAATAATAAAGGAGTCTTTTGAGGCTTTCTTTTCTTCAGTATGATATATCAGGGTAGTTCTGTCATGTAAAATGACATTATTATTTTTTTGTACACATGAATTGCATTTATGTATTAGTGAATAAATTGCGTTATTGAATCTATAGATCCACACACACACACAAAAAGCATAAAGTCAATGGTTCATGAATGTTTTCATAGCAATACCAGCACTTTTGCATGTTATCACTGAGAGTTACAATGTTAGCTTGTTGTTTTATTGACATTAATGACAAATATAGGCTACGGTCCCTTTAAGACCGAATCTGTGGATACTGACACATATCCTGTTTTCACCCAAATGTTTACGTCCACTTAAGCCATAACCGACTGTATTTACGTGAGATACTCCACACGATGGACATTTTGACAACTACGTGTGCATTTGACCATTCAGGCGCAAGGAGAACTGATCGCCCGCTGTCTGAGAAGAACTGTGATCGCGCGCAAGAAAGAGATAGAGCGCGTGCGAGAGAGAGAGTGCTTCTCGTCTGTGTCATTCAGCGCGATTCCGCCTATCCCGCCTTCACTAATCGATAACGAATTGTGATTAAAAGCATTCAGTTCGCAATGTGTGTGCTGTCATCATTAATTTTGAAGTATTTCCACACCTCTGAGGCTGACATTGTTTCTGCTGCTTTCTTTTCTTCAGTATGATATATCAGGGCAGTTCTGTCATGTAAAATGACATTATTATTATTTTTTTGTACATTATTATGAATTGCATTTATGTATTATTGAATAAATTAAATTGCGTTATTGAATCAACAGATCCACACACACACACACAAAAAAAGCATAAAGTCAATGGTTCATTAATGATTTTCATATAAATGTTTTCATAGCAATACCAGCACTTTTGCATGTTATCACTGAGAGTTACAATGTTAGCTTTCTCACAAATATTAGCTACTGTACAGCTGCTACCATTCTCCAGAAACATCACAGTGCATTATTTAACACAAGTTTGCAGTGTCAACACTTATTTTTTCTATCATGCACTAAGGCCACAACTCCGCTTGTCCTTTTTTGACAAATGATTTCCTCTCTGGCATTTACACCAAGGCAATTCATTTTTAGAATTTCAAATTTACATGCAATATACGTATCAGAATGGCCGAGGCCCATTATGTCACATATGGCTTTTGTTCGCAAGTGTCAACCAAACAAGGGAAATGTTACCGAAGGCATCCCACTCCGCTCCAGCTAATCAAAGCCACTCAAAAGTTGTACGGCACCAGATCTGTCTGTGAAACCTGACATTTCTTGGTGAAGAAACACATTTAATACCACCCTGTCTTCTGTTCGTGCCGTGTAAAGTTTAATGAGCACCTTTTGTGGCAGGACATGAATAATGTATACATTACCCCACTTTAAAGCATACATGCCGCATGTGTCTTGAGAACGGACAGGAGGCGCAGTGATGGACTGGTGAAATTAAAAGCCTGAGGGGGAGGAGAAAAGTTAAAGGCTCCACATTACGGTCGATTGTGTCACCACGTCGGTTCCAATATAAGTGGGAAGATGGAAAAGATGTCCACCCACCCCCCCTCCAGCCAAGTCAATCCTCACCAAAGATGTTCGTTTACGGGCAAAACGAATGCACTGAAGGGTGAAGCCACAGCAGAGATATAGTGTTTCCCAAGGCACAGGAAAATACTTCCAAAGGCTTCTGCCTGGATAAATGTTTCCCATATGAACCGATTTACTATTAAAGGAATAGTCCAGTCAAAACTTTTACTCAGACCATGTCCACACTAATAAGTTTTTAGTTGAAAAATATGTTTTCCCTTTAAAAACATTCGACATAGACATTTCAAAACACTTCATCATCCAAACAAAACTGGGTAAAAACGATCACTGGTTTACATTGGCTATATAACCATCCAAGGTGC
Organism: Elopichthys bambusa; assembly: GCA_037101425.1. Taxonomy (NCBI): domain Eukaryota; kingdom Metazoa; phylum Chordata; class Actinopteri; order Cypriniformes; family Xenocyprididae; genus Elopichthys; species Elopichthys bambusa. Next base: position 4,750,790 of record CM074442.1, on the reverse strand, counting down.
ATCCAAAAATCATGAGGAACAACTAACTTTGTGATTATTAAAAACGTGGTTTTATATAGCATGAATGTGCGTGGTATGAATGTAATCTGGGCTACATCAGTTATGTTGCTTTTGTCATGTGACCTACCAGTGTTGGAGGTAAAGCATTACAAGTAACTTGAGTTACGTAATCAGATTACTTTTTCCCAAGTAACCAATAAAGTAACACATTACTTGTAAATTTACAACAAAATATCTAAGTTACTTTTTCGAATAAGTAACTTACTTTGTTTTCCCATGCATTGACTGACAGCTCTCCTGTTCCCATGTTGTGAGAAATCATAAGTGCCGAGGCATTGCGTGTAAACATGATGGTTATTGTAGTCTGTAAACATTTCACTTTTGGTGTAAAAGGGCCTTTAAATGTGCCAAAAATAGAACTTTTTGTTGTTTTTATAGTAAAATGTGCATCAGATGGACACTTCTTGCAGAAAGTAGAAGGTAATTTGAGTACTTTTCGCCTACTGCTTTATGAATACTACGAATTTGGATATACTACTCACTTTTCACCTACTATGTAGTAGGGAAGTAGGCATATTCAGATGCAGGCAAGTCTATTTCTTACACGCACATATGCAGCAGTGAGATAAAACAAACTCTGCAAACAAGCTATTAAACAGTTTAGGCAACGCTGATGCATATTTTCCATTATTTTGGATCTGATTTGTTGTGTTTGTATGTTGATGTCATCATGGTGATAATTAAGAACTGGGATTGTATATATGATCAGTGAGAACCGTATGGCAACGTCATCGAGTCCAATATGGGTGGATACTTGAAATCAAAATGTTTAAAAGTTTCTGTTTATGGTGGAGGTGAACAGCACTCCAGTGTGGAAGAGATGCATAAATGTAGCAAAACCAAAATGTGTTGGTGTGGAAGTGGCCTTACCCCCCTATTTTGAAATCTGTATGCTGTTATTTTTTCCATGGTGAAAAAAAAAAAAAAAAAAAGACTTTTCACATCTTTTTCCATACAACAAGCTCAGTGTGTTCATAGTGACCACATGCTGTCAAGCTCAGAAAAGTATGAAAATGACACCTTTAAAAACCCCATAAAAATAATAATTTAATAAACACTGTTAAATGTATCCTCAAAAAGAATTTTCTATTTTTAAAAAATAGAAAAAAAAAATTTATATTCAAATAACCAAAATTATAATATTAGTAGGGATGCACCAAAACAATTTTTAAGGACCGAGTACGAGTACCAATACTTTTTTCTAGTACTCGCCGATACCTATACATTTATTAATCTTCCTCTCTATCTCTCTCTCTTTTTTTTTTTTTTTTAGTGATATTGCCGTTTTCCAAGCACAACACAGTGAGACTAATGAATGTAGGGCAGCTTCTTTATTATAACTTTAATGAAAAAAGTCATAATTTTTATGTGCTTGTCACAAACTTAAAGAATAAAAATTTCAGTGTCCAATAACCTTCAAAGGGCATAATTACCAATATATATAATTGTTGTTATATAAAAAGAAATTTTCAAACAAATTAGGTTTATTTACCACGTATACATTTATTTAACATATTTTGTTGTTTTATTAACATTAATGACAAATATAGGCTACGGTCCCTTTAAGACCGAATCCATGGATACTGACACATATCCTGTTTTCACCCAAATGTTTACGTCCACTTAAGCCATAACCGACTGTATTTACGTGAGATACTCCACACGATGGACATTTTGACAACTATGTGTGCATTTGACCATTCAGGCGCGAGGAGAACTGATCGCGCGCTGTCTGAGAGAACTGTGATCGCGCGCAAGAAAGAGAGAGCGCGTGCGAGAGAGCGAGCGCTTCTGGCCTGTGTCATTCTGCCTTCACTAATCGATAACGAATTGTGATTGAAAGCATGCAGTTTGCAATGTATGTGCGGTCATCATTCATTTTGAAGTATTTCCACACCTCTGAGGCTGACATTGTTTCTGCTGCTGCCGTCGGTGTCTCTGTGCGTGGACAATTCTGTCAGTTACGTCACGTGAGGTAACGGTCTTTGGTATCGGGGGTATTTTTACAAGTACAAGTACAAGTACATGAGTTTGGTATCAGCCCAATACCGATACATCCCTGAATATTAGTGCAGCCCTAAAATAAGTTTATACCGGTTTTTCATCACATTTGGAGATTGATAGTCTGCGGTCACTAATGCTGTTGTATAGAGAGAGAAGAGGAAAAAAACTAAATTTATATATATTATAATATATATATATATATATTTTTTTTTTCTTTCCTCTTCTCTCTCTATACAACAGCAGTAGTGACCGCAGACTATCAACACTTGAAATAGTTAACCCTGGGTCATTCTAAACGGAATCCTGGGTTATCTTGATTCACGTTTCACACTGCTCATAATTTACCCAGGGTTAACAATTAATCCTGGATATTCATAAGCTGACATTTCACATTGCACATTCCTAAACCCTGGGTTAACATTCTTATTTGCATATTTGCGATGCCAGTGTCACTGAATGGATAAGCGCAGCACGTTACCCGTTACATAAGCATTGCACATCCTTGCATTGCCGACTGACTGTACTATCGAGCTCATACTGAACAGCTATTTCAGACTATAAAAGGTAAGAATGAAACAGTCACTTCTTCACTCAAATTGTCGTTTTCTGTCAGCATTTGACATTTTTCCTCTCAAACGCTGAATTTACTGTTTATATACAATGCGCAGTGTTTCCGTGACTGTCCAAAGCAGGCAAATATGAGTACGCAATTAGTGTCAGTTGCTAAATGTCTAGCTGTAACACTGCATCGTTTCACACAGTACAAGTCTGGCACCGCAAAAGCAAAAGGTTTCATAACCCCGCTCTGAAGCAGGGTTTCATAACCCCGTGTAAAAAGAGGTGCTAATCCCGCTTCTAAATTACAAGTGTGAAACATTCCTTTACCTGGGGTTAAAAGCAGTGTTTAGAACAACGATAACCTGGGGTTAAGCACTGTGTTAGAAGCCCTTTTGTGTTCTTTGTGTTAAATAACAGCATATGGGTTTGGAATAATATACACTAAAAGGTAAATAAAGAACAGAATTTTCATTTTCACTTGGCCTTTTAAAATTATGTTACAGACTATGTAACTCTGCAGGAAGATGGTGAACTGTATCCAGTGCTATGATAATAAATAATGTACTTTTGGAGAAAAGCCAAGTATACTAGAGGGGGGGGAATCCAGAAATTGCTTATGTAATACATGTGACCCAGTGACAATGTGCGACCTAGATTTCCTAAAAGCCACAGTATATATTACCTGTAAGGTAATATGCTGATGTTTTCTTTTACGACCTTCAAAAAAGCAAAGATAAATAACACTGATAACTTCGCAACACAGTCATCTCTCTTGCTGCATTTTTATCCAGCAAACCTGCACCATATGCGACAGCCCCGCGCCCCTTTGATCATGTATAAGTGCAGCACTTCCCCCTTCCAATACATCCCTCCCTCCGCACACATGGCTCACCGAAGCCGTCTGTCATCCAGTCCTGTAACCGCCTGCTCTGCTCACTAAATTAGATATCTCTGAGCAAGTACTGCTGCTCGACTGAGCCTCATTGAGGAGATTGGTGGGCCTCTATCTTCTGAAAGATCTTCCCCCTGTTGAATAAGCAATGCAGCGTCCTTCTGGCCTGCCCAGGGCAACCCTCATCCGCGTTCTCCTCTGCTCCCCACCCCCAAGAGATTGCCTTCCCAGCTACTCTCAGTCAACGCAGCCACGCTGATGCACAAAGAGTGGATGGGCTTAGCCGCCGGGTGATGGATGCATTTTCACGGCCATCTCTGTTATCTCTCCCGAACAGGTCCCTGACTTCATTCTCTTCCTTTTTCTGCCCCTTCTACCCTCTCCGCCCCCAAGCCTTTTCTTTCGCCCCATTTTCTGAAGGTCAATCATTAATACAACTGTGCATTAGTGCTGACCTTGTGAACCCTTAACCTAAAAGCCTCAAACTCGAACACTGAGCATTCGAACCCTTGTTTTGGTCTTTCTCTGCTCAGGCTATATGCAGGAACCAAGTTTCAAGGTCAAGGACTGAATGACCTGGACCCCAAATAATGTGGAAGGGCCCCCACTCATCATTGTCTCCATGGACACGGTTCAGCAAGGCCCAGTGCACTGACTGGCTAAGCGAAGCGTCTTCAAGTTAATCAATGAGCTTCACTCGATGGGAAGAACCATGGAAATCTATCAGTAACTGACACTTGGGGCCCACTGCTTTTTCATGCTTAATCTATTTTAAAACAAAGCAAAGAAAAATATGTACATTTTCTAAGAGATAAAACACAAATGGTCCAACTTTAATAACATCAGGTTATAGAAAACTGTAGAGCTGCAATTGGGCCAATGACACATAATGTCCACAATAACAGGAAAAAAAAAAAAAAAAAAAATCTAGTTTAAAACACGTGCCAAATTCTTTTTTATTCATGTTTCATACATATTTGTATAAAATCAATTTTACAAAAAGTTTACAATAAAAACCTTTATGTGGTGTAACCGACTTTGGTACCAAGTCGGTACTGAAATTTTAAAAATGTGACGATACTATATTATATATATATATATATATATATATATATATATTATATGTTATGTTATATATATATAAAAAATATAATATAATATTATATTATATATATATTATATGTTATGTTTTATATATATATATATATATATATATATATATATATATATATATATATATATATATATATATATATATATATATATATATATATTTATATATATATATATATATATTTATATATATATATATATATATATATATATATATATATATATATATATTTATTTATTACACACACACACACACACAATATATATACATTATTTCAAACGCGTGCATGTGTATCTGTGTAAGCGCTCGGTAAAGAGCATCAAAGATGTCTATTTCCAAAATGTTTTTGAAGCGTTGATGACTGTAGCCAATCACAGATATATCTGATGAGCGTGTGAACAACGGCCAATAAGAGGTTTTTACGAATCCACTCAACAGCGCTCAAAGCATCATATTTTTAACATTTTAGTACCGACTTGGTATCGCGGTTGCTTTCGACAACACTACTTTGAGCCACAGAGCAGTTAAACACAGAGACCTCTGAATCTTGGCAGGAGACTAAACACAATAAATAAGGTGGAAACACTAAAAATGGTTTAACTGAGGTTGAATGCAGGTTCAAACATAAATTCTAGAATACATTATGCCACACATAACTCTTTTCACAGTATTGGTGGCATTTTGTTTTACGTGTCTTTATTCATTATTAATGAAACAACACATTGGATTCTTAATTAGTCAACCAAAAGAGACCCCACAGCATCCTAAAACAAAGAAATATGGACCTGGGGGCTTTTAGGAATTGAAGAGTGCACAGAGCACTGCCATCACAACCAAAGACTCAGAAACATACCAGAACACATTCATTCTGGACAAGCTTCTTCATCACAAGCAATGGTGTTTGGCCCCAAACAACACCCCCTTTCATTCCTGAAAACTCGGCATTTCGGGCCTCCCTCTCACAGCTCTGGAGTTTCACCAGAGCCTTGATGTATCACATATCTCTTGTGTTTTTCCTGCATGGCCGTGTCTTAGAGCCAAAGGTCAAAGGGTGAAATAAAGCAGAAGCTATTTAAAGTCTGACAGGGCCTTGAAAGTCAGAACTCACTGCTGTCCCTGCAGCCATACTTCTACTGAGGCCCCATCCAACAAAGGTGCGGTGTGTTACAAACTCTTACAAAAAAAGAAAGGGGGAAAAAAAAGATACATGAGAGAGGATTATTGGCGGTTTTCTTGACCCTTGAAGCCCCTGGAGAAGAAAATGTTTTCAATTTTTAACAGCTGGACAAGCCTAGTTCACACACAGGGAGTCGAACATGCTCTAAAAACACAGGAATAACATGAGTATTACTGCAGTGTGCAGACCATCGACATGCTTACAAACATACAGATCATAAATCACTTCTTTGGATCACACACCATTTATGATAGTCAATATCAGCAAAACCCCCAGACACCATGCAAGCATGCATACAGAGAATGACTTTAACCAGATTAAATCTATATGCCATGTTAAATCATTTACACTTGAGTCCAAAGCAAGATTTGCAATATTGCTTGAAACAGCGTTTTTTTCCCCCATTGAAAGATAGGCTATTTTTCATTTACAGCAGGAGATCGACAAATGTAGGCTGTGTGCTGTTTGCTAAACATATCATCAAATCTTGTAAAGCCTGCTTAATATTTAAACTCCTGGCTATCCGAGCTAATGGCACAGGGCAAGAATAAGCTATTATAAAGTCAATAGTTTTATTAAGACAAATGATGCCATGGAGAAGAGGTTATTCTGATTAGTTTGGTTCATGCTTTTTAAAGGGACAGATGTACAATAACCTTATATCAAAAGAGCTGTGCGCATTTCAGCTCATTTCTCTCTTTTAGTGATGTTCAATTAACAAACAAATCTTTCTTTCGAATCAGTTCTAAACAATTTCTTTGAAATGATTCACAAAGTGTTTATAAACCATTTGATTTTGGAGCGATAATTCAACATTTTCAAGAAATTAAACAAAAACTATAATGATAAATCATAAATAGTCAGAGATTAAAATACTTTTTCAATGTATGGTTAAATTCAATTAGGTCTGCAAAATGATTCAAAACTCAATTGAATTAGCCAGTCATTTGAACTAGCTAATTGAAACAAACTTTCTAAACAAATTGAGTCGAATGAATTGGAGGTTATTAGGGCTGGGACAATACTATCGATGCATGGCGATTCGTGGATTGTTTCCAAATGTATCGCAAATCGATTCTGAGCTTTGTTTTTAACAGCAGATGGCACTCTAGGCTATTTTTTAACTGCATGCTTAAATGCTCACGAAGAGCGCTCGTGCGTTCGGCTGAGTCTGAGAATGCATTTGTACCTCAAAATGCTTTTATGACGTGAGATTAATGTAAACAGCCCACTGCAAACACCCTTGTAATTCGCTTCAACCTTTTCAAACTTTATGAATGATTATTTTATTGAAGGTTCAAGTGGTGTGTGTAAGGAATTGGAAGCAAGCAGAGTACGGCTGTTTCTAAAGCACGCAGTGCCATCTGCTGTTGAAAACTAAACTCAGAATCGATTTGAGAGAGAATCTTTACAAAATATCAGAATCAATCCAGAATCATTTCTTGATTCGAATGTATCGATGTATTGTCCCAGCCCTAAAGCTTGTGTTTGTAATGGAATACTAGCTCATTTTGTGCTGGATACCGCACAGTGTACAGTATACTGCAAACTGCCAACTATATTGAACGAATGATTCAATGACTCACTCACTTGGTTCATTACTGAATGAATCAGCATTTTTGAACAAATCTCTTGAATGAGTGACATACATTTTTAACAGTGACTTGCTGCCACCTACTGGTGTAATGACGTAATTTATACACTCTTTATTTGAAGCGCCCAATTACTTTTAAAGGTGATTTACTATATTTTGATCATTACCATGGACATCAGCGTTTATATCCAAACTATAAACTTTTATTATACTTGAATTACAACTGCTCTCTCTGGCTCAGCGGCAGCACCAATGCAGATTTGAATGATTTGAATGTTCGCTGTGATTGTCAAAGGTTTAATAGACATAGCTAAATAATTTTCATTTAGGAATATGATTGCGTGGGAGTTTGAATCGAAATCGCAATTTTTTAACAATTAATCGTCCAGCTCTAATTTATTCTAAACATTTATTAACCATAACCAACTATTGGAATAATAACATTAATTTTGGCAGAAATTAAATGGTTAAATTCCTTCAAGTCTGCATACTGATTCATGACCCTAATGAATCAGTGAATCATTTTAAACTAGTCAACTGAAAAACAAATTAACAGGAGGCTATGTTTGCAAAAGAATACTAGCTTACTATATACTGAATACTGCCTACTATTCAAAACACAAGATTATACAAATTTAAATTTAATTTGTCTCACTGGAAACAAAGTGCAAACAGAGTCACACAGACACTTCGGCAGCAATACAACTGAATTTAGACAAATACCGTGACTTTTAAATACAGTAAATTAGAATTTTGACTGTTTTGCGAGTCCATCCAAGCCACTGAGACTGAAAGAGCATGAATCACCCAGCTGCCTCTCTTACAGTGAGTAAGCTTGATACAGCATGTAGCCAAAGCTGTAGACCAAACTAGCATCTCCAAAATCTTATGATGATGTAGGCGTTAATTGCTTTGACGCCCTAAATCTGGCAATAATCCTTATTAAACTCAACTTGCATGTGATTTAAAGAGCACACAAGCACATCTGGCTCACATCAGAGGTCATCATCTGCCAGAATAGCAACCGGCTGCTAAAACATGGGGTGATGCTTGAGAAATTCAACACAGCAGCAATCTACAACACTAAAGATCAACATTGATATTTGGAAAAATAAGTTTCTTATTCTTTTGCAGTATATTTAAATCAAAGGTTAATAGATTTATAGATAAGATTTCACCTACTGAATAGAGAAAAGCATCTATAGAGTGAAAGATCTTACAAGACAAAACCCAGAGGAGACGTTTCTACTGGACCATCTACTCTTGCCTTGCTTCTCTTTATTTTTGTTATTTTCCTCAATGGACTGCAGTCTTGGAGGGCAATTCCAAATCTTCAAAACACAGGCCTCTTTCAACTTTGGTCTTTTCCCTCTAAAACACACGCTCGCATGCACTCTGACACATTGACAGGCGCCAGGAGTCAATGCTGTGGTTGACCTCCATGGCCAGTGGTTTGGTTCACTGAGTGGGAGGCTCCACAACAAAGAGCAGCAAACTCAGCTGGCCTGACCTTCCGTTCCTCTCCTCCTCATATCTGGCCAACCAAGCAGGCAACACAAAAACAGAGCAAATGGACACGGAACAAACCAGTTTTCACTTGCATGAGCTTTAATTGAGGTAGGGGCTACCTGATGTACACTAAGAGTACATTTACATGACAACAATGCACTAAAAACAGAAAAGTTTTTCCTTTGCGGTTTTGAAAAGTTTCACACACAGACAACAACATTGTCAAAACGATCCCCATTCACACGGATCCAAGAAAAAGATGTATTATGCATGCCAGGCCAGTAGTTGGCGATATCACTTTGTAAAGAAACACTGTGTCTGTGCACATATGCACTTTTCCACTGTTTTGCATGTTTTTTAATGACTTGCATTGTAGTTTTGATCGTCAAGTACTCGCGCATGCCTATAGACTGAACACGTAATACTCAAAATACGTAATACGTTTTCACAAATTCACATTTTTGTACACAATTTGTAAGCACTGCTAGCTATCATGCTTAATCATGTTAAACAATAGTAATCATGTTAGTAGCTCATGCTCGAAATCATCAACATTAACTAGCATAGCTATCGCTAGTATCCTTGAAGTGGATAAAGTTTCAGATGACCTAGGCTCTGGCTGCTTTTAAAGTTTAAAGTGTTGACACAAGGAGCTTTGACAGAAATGAATAGAAATTCCTCCCTAAACTTAAAGTGGATTTTTTCTGACCAGCAAAGTAGTAGGCGGCTCTCAAGGATGGCCCACTTGATAAAACTTGAAAGAGTTTGAAAACGTCAAAGAAACGCTCAAATAAATCGAAAACATTTGTTCTGCAGAATTTCAATTCGGGGGAAACCTTGATGCCTCCTACTGTTTCCATGTTTTCTATGTTTTGTGTACATATAAAAGATATATCTGCCAGGGTGCACCAATGTAGACACTGGAACTTTGCCAAATATAAAATAATAAAGCTATCTTCTCCCATCAGAAAATGATACAATATCCCCCTTAGGATTGCAGGATTGCCAGTCCTAATTTTATATAATCAGTATATTCGGGGCCCATAATTTCCAATAATTACTTACAGTAATAAAAAATATATTAAAATAATATGAAAATAAATCTTATTATACAAAATGATAAAACAAATACTAATAATAATGATGATGACTTCATAATTTCTACTACAAAAAGTGTTTTCAAAAGGCAACTTGGGCCATGTTTTGTCTTTCTGGATCCACTGATGGATGATGAGCAGCCCACATCTGCATGGTCTGTCAGTTCTCTGACGGTCTGTGTGAGGTGGATGAAAGCCATGACCAAATAAACTGACAGAGCCAAACCTTTACCTCCATTCACCTGCTCTCCTCTCAGCCTGAACCTACAGGCTCTCTCCCGTGTGTCTGTTTCAGTGCCAGAGCATTTGTATCAAATCACCTAATACGCGTATTGAGGAGGACTAGACCTCACAGACAAACTCTCTTGTACTGTCATTTGCTTGGATTCAGACCAGCGCCCATATGACTGGATAGAAAGGGGGGAAAATGAAATCTGCACCTATATCCCAATACATAACTTCTGCACTGAAGTCCATTTGGAAATGTAACTTTAAGTTAGGGAGGCACAATTAATCGATCAGCTGATTAACCAATCAAATAGAAATTGCAGTATGGCTTAGTGCAGTTATAAAATTGAAAAGGCTCTGATTGAATTAAATAATTTAATTAATTAATTAAAGGATTAGTTCACTTCAGAATTCAAATTTCCTGATAATTTACTCACCCCCATGTTATCCAAGATGTTTATGTCTTTCTTTCTTCAGTCGAAAAGAAATGAAGGTTTTTGAGGAAAACAGTTACCAACGGGTTGAAGGTCCAAATTGCAGTTTCAGTGCAGCTTCAAATGACTCCCAGACAAGGAATAAGGGTCTTACCTAGCAAAACGATCAGTCATCCCCCCCCCCAAAAAAAGGTATATATATATATATATATATACACACACTTTTTAACCACAAAAGCTCATCTTGCTCTTATCTGCAATGCAACACGCATTACGTAATCATGTTGGAAAGGTCACACGTGATGTAGGCAGAAGTACCGGTAGGGTACTTAAAAACTCGTCCAACATCGTTGTTTTACCTTTTTTTGCAAAGGCCGTTTGACTTAGTCTTTGCATGTTCGCTTTGTAAACACTTGTTCTGTACTTCCGCCTACATCACATATGACTTTCCAATGTGATTACGTAATGCGTGGCGCATTGCAGAGCGTTTGCGGTTAAAACGTTTTTTTGTTTCTTTTAAAAATGACCGATTGTTTCTCTGGATAAGACCCTTATTCCTCGTCTGGGATCATGTAGAGCCCTTTGAAGCTGCACTGAAACTGCAATTTAGACCTTCAACCCGTTGGTAACCATTGAAGTCCACTATATGGAGAAAAATCCTGGAATGTTTTCCTCAAAAACCTTCATTTCTTTTCGACTGAAGAAAGAAAGACATAAAATTCTTGGATGACATGGGGGTGAGTCAATTATCAGGAAATTTTAATTCTGAAGTGAACTAATCCATTAAATGTACTTTTCTGACAAAGACAAGCCAGGTTTAATGTTTGAAAATGAAGAAATTTAGATTATTATACTAATTTTTTTCACTACTCTATTTTACAGTAAAATATTACAAGAGTAATCTTTCTTACTCTGTTTAAACTTTTTAGCATGTAAAATTGTTATTGTTATTATTATTATTATTGCTTAGTTGTAATGATGATATATAATCAAATGTTGGCCCAACTGTGCAGCCCTAACAAGCACAGCAAACCTGGAGCTTTTAATAATATTAATAATAATAATAATTGTAATCACAATTTTATCAGAAAAATATGATTTTTTCCCCCCCAATTTTTTTTCTAGAGCTTCCTAATTCTAGGGTGTCAATTTATAAATGAATGCAGTTGTAAAAACAGAAAAAAAGAGACACATTTTTTACATAATTTCAGAAGAAAAATAATAATCATCACAAATCCGTTTTGTTTCTCAGTTAGATCTCGGGGAGATACTCTGGAGAAATGACAGACAGAATGAGATTATCGTTGTTTGTATGCTTAAGTTTAAAACGGCACTTCAATTATACCAACTTAATGTCTGTAACATATGCGACGACATGCCTTAATACCTCTCTGCAACATAAAATCACATCTAGTGCCATTACAGCAGATTCAGCCGCATACGACACAGTTTACCGCTCAGCCTGCTGTTTTGTAGCATTTCAACCATTCAATTATGCTAATGCGAAGGTGTTAGTGCACAATGCTGAAAACATATCATTATTTAAGCCAACTTGGGTAAAGAGCACTACTCTTGGATCAGAGAAGCGAATGTCATTTCTCTGACGTAATGAACAAAATGTTCAGGGAACATAGGGTGCTTAGTTTGAAGTAGTTTGAAAGCCTCTTGTACACCAAGTGCACGCATTCACTGTGGGGTTTTATAATGAGTTCCTCTCCTTTTTTTGCTCATTCTGAAGGCACTGATAGGCACTGAATGCGGGCGAAATTGCTCTGGCAGGAGCCGATCCAGCTCTTGCCTTTCGTTCATTATTTGTTTCAGATCAGAGAGAGATGTGGAGAGTCTATAGATCACAGTGTAAGCTCTACATATGCATCCCTCTATCTCCAAGGCACACAGACACAGAGAGAGCGCAATTTACTAAGGCTGCTCTGAAGGATCAACATCACTTCAAAGAGGCCCTGGCTGAGTGCGCTGCCGCGTACGCCAACACGGGTCTTGTAAGTGTGGGTAAACACGAGGAGATCACAAGCCCTCTAATAGCAGCCTGTATCTGAAGAGGTCCCCACCTTCTGCCTGTCTTTTAAATGTCTTACGAGCTCGAGACACAGAAAGCCTCCGCTCTCATGTACATGAAGTACTTATGTGCACCATTACTCTGAGTGCCGGCAAAATGCACGCGCAAACACCTACTGATTTTGATAAACATACAGCATGACTTCGTCTGGAGATGAGTCGGGATCAATTTTTGACATAAATATATATACACACATTTATAACCATTCAAATTATTGGGGTCAGTAAGATTGTATTTCTATTTTATATAAATGCTCTTCTGTTTAACTTTCTATTCCTCAAACAATCCTGAAAAAAAAAAAAAAAAAATCACATTTCCCACAAACATAATAAGTATTAACTATTCTCAACATTGATAATAATAAGAAATGTTTCTTGAAATGTTTGAGAAAATAAAGATATTGAAATTTAAAAAAATAAATGGTTTCTAATGGCTGCTGAAAATTCAGCTTTGCCAGCATGGGAATGAATTACACTTTAAATTATATTATAAGAATAATAATAATAAAAAAAGTTTAAATTGTAGTAGTATTTGACAATATAATCATTTACTGTATTTTTGATCATTCTTGCTGAGGAATATATGGAACTTTGTTTCCACCAGGGAATAAAAAATAAAAAGATAATTGTGACTTTTTTCTCAGAATTGTGTGATATAGTCATAATTGTGAGTTTTTAAGTCAGAATTTGTGGGATATAAACACGCAATTGCGAGAAATAAAGTCCCATTTTGTCAGACTTGCAATTCTGACTTTTTTTTCCTCGCAATGGCAAGTTTATATCTCACAATTCTGACTTCTGTTCTCAGAATTGTGAGATATAAACTTGCAATTGTGAGTTATAAAGTCCAGTTTCGAGGGGGAGAAAAGATTGACTTTAGATTTTTTACAGAAAGTTAGGAAAAGCTTATATCTCACAAATATATTTTATTCAGTGGTGGAAACAAGCTTCCATAGGAATAAGAGTCTTCTTTCAAAAACTTTTTTTTTTTTCTTTTTTTTTTTAAATCTTTTTTAAAACCAACCCCAAATTTTTTCTAGTATTGGCACATATGGTTTATTTACTAAAGACCTACATTTCTTATGTTAATGAGAAATGGTGGTATTAATTTTCCACTCTGACATCACTATTTCTAAAGTATAATTATCAACCAAGTACAAAATTACAATCATACTATATACATTCCTCTTTCTCAGTTTTCACTTGTGTGCCAGTGTTTACATCTTTGCATTTCTAAGGAGGCTGACCCTTATCCTGTAAGCTGTACCTTTTTAAAGGTCTATTTTCAACAAAATTAGTAGTTAATAGTGTAAACTTGTCTTCAAATCAGTTTTGGGCAAGTCTACCACATGTGCCACATGGAGAAGGAAAGTGATTTCTTCACTGATTAGCTTAATAAACCATCAAACAGTGGCTTAGATGCATATGTTTTAAAGGGGAAAAAAACTTGTTTGGATGTGATGTTTCTTTTTTAAGCCATGCCACCTTATACACTTGACTAACCCCAAATCCCTGAGAGAGTGAAGTGTAGTAAATAAAACTCCACTTTAACCATCCAAGTGATTAATTTAGCACATCCAGCAAAAAATAATGATCTTATAACACTTGCCTTTTGTTTCTTGTGTTATGCTAAGCAGTATTGGGGAAATTCTGATGCTCTCAGTTGCTCTATAACCTTGTAAGAATCCAAAATGAGATGAATAATAACAGGCCTCAGAGTGGGTGGCAAAGTATTCCTCCATTACATATATCAAGGTTCTCACACCTAAAGACTCAGGAACACTGACATCTATTGGCTCAGAAGTTTAACTGCATGTGCGTAGGGCAAACGCTATATTATGTGACCCTTTTTCAATTCACATTTACAATCCATTTCTTTCAATCACTGCCTTTTGACTTCTGGGGGCTTTTTTTCACCCTCAGATTAATAAAATATAAGTAAAAACTACTGTTTAAACTTTTGGGGACAGAAATGTCACAAAAGATTTCTATTTCAACAAAACAGATGCTGTTATTTTGAACTTTCTTTTCATGACAGAATCCCGAGAAAGAAAAAAAAAAGTATCAATTTCCATAAGAATTTTAAGCAGCATAACTGTTTTCAACATAATAATAAGAAGAAATGTTTCTTGAGCAGCAAATCAGCACATCAGAATGATTTCTGAAAGATCATGTGACACTGAAGACTAGAGTAATAATGCTGAAAATTCAGCTTTGCAGACAAATAGTTTTGTTTTTTGAAACTTCTGTAATCTGGCATAACATTTCAAATAAAAAATGTGATAGAACTTGATTTTATCAATGCTGGATGCTACATACCAGAATAGAGACAGGTGGTGAGATTTGTTAGGTCAGCAAAATGATGACTGAAGTAGAGGCTAATGAGAAGTACACCAAGGATAACTAAATTAGAGTCTCAGATATGCATCCTCGGGTAAAGTAAACCCATATAAACAATGCAGATGGGATATTCAGGCCCATTCAGAGTGAGAAAAGGGAGAACTGACAACTGCAGGTTTGTCAGAAGTTTGCTTCATTGACATTGATCTCCATCTGTGGGCTTTTTACACCAGTGGCTTGAAGTGAAGCACTAAAGCCATGGTCGTTCTTGAACATGACACCATCTTTCCCTCCCTCCCAGCTGTGAGTGCCCCTCAGTGAGGGTACTGTGGCTCTGGCAAAACCCCCACCAGATGTTCCAGCTCTCCAGGGACTGATGGCAGGGCCTCCGATGAGGATAAGCAAATTGTCATTAGAGTCATTATGGCAAACGGGACTTCATTTCCAAAGGCAGGTCACAAAGTTTGCAGTACGCTTTGTCTCACATGCCCAGAGTGGGCGTTGATGGATTTGTTGCCCGTGAAAACAGAAGGCCAAAATGTCCTCCGCTGCTGTGCTGGACTCACTGTGATACTGTATAGGGCTGAGGCCGCTCTGAACATAAACAAAGCATTGGCGTAGGAGTATTTGTGAATGTATTTCACACTTTTCACTTTCTCTTTCACTTACTTTGTGTCTCTTTTTACAGTTTTTGATGAAAGTGCCTATTAGCCTGCTTAATGCAGTGCCTTGTGTAATAATAAGCATAAAAATACATAGAACACACAAATACTGGATAAAACATTACATTTCTTGTTCAAATGAATAACAAAATCTGCATTTCTTATGTTTTTATGTCGCAATGCATTCTGGGATTGCTTTCTCTGTGAAGGATACATGCACTAATGCTTTACACTGTAAAAAATAATTTTTGGTTTAACTTAAAAAATGAAGTTACCTGGTTGCCTTAAAATTTTGAGTTCATCGAAATTAAAAATTTGAGTTAATACAATGAAGGTGATTAGTTTAATCAACAGAAACTCAAAATATTATGTTATCTGAACCACATTAATTATCTAAGTTGATTTGATTTTTACAGCGTAGGATTTGGCTGATAGGACAATAGAAGGCAGCATAATGTCTTTTGGAACAGCTTTCAAATCTGGAGTGTATCTACTGTCAAATTTACACTGCAACAGTAGCACAGAAGCACTTCTGCCATTTAGTTGTCTTTACACAGACTGTTTAATGCTGATCAGATGTGGCATAAATGCATTTACACAACGATTGTAACTATATACTTTGACAGAGGATGGGTCAGAGCAGTCATAATTTTAATGCAGCATTACATCCTTACACTGAATTTTGAGCTGACACAGAGTAGTATTAACTTTGCTGTGTAAAGATGCCTATGGTCAGGGCTTGACATTAACACCCACCAAATGCAGGTGGATTTCAGCAGTGGCGTGTAACGCAGTCACTCCTTCTAGCTACTTACATTATATACATTTTTCAATTGTAGTCTTTTAAAAAGGCATCTATAATAAACTAAGTGCAATGTAGTGTCAAAAATATAGATTTTTCGATACTGAAATATTTATAAATGCTTTCAATACTCACTGTCCTCAGAATAGATACACGATACCAGCCTTGCTTTCTTTCTCTCTCTCATCTCTTGGACAGTGAGTTGACACAGAAACCCGCCTCCCCTCACTCACTTGTTTCATTTGCTCTGGATGAATATTGTTGGTGTTACAGGGCTTGAATTTCGGCGTGGGATTGTGCATATTGCACATAATTTTACTCATTCCCGCAGATTTTGTGCTCACACCCAAAGTGCACACACACAAAGCCACCTCTCAGTACTAAATTGAGTTCTTTTTCGCTGCTTAAACAGTCAAATACACACAAAATAATGTCAAAATGCCAGTTTTGACAAGTATTCGTGTAAACACTGTCAGTTGTTTTAAGTGAACGTAAACAGTTGAGAAATAAAACGCATGTGTATCAGTATAATGGATCCGTGCATCAGCTCTTAAAGTGATAGCAGCCTAATATACCTGCTGCCAAATTATGCAATAATATTACAGTTATCTACATGGCAGATTTTTCCTCATGGTATCAATGTCAAAATTGTGGCCAGTGAAAATGCTGAGAGCCTAGTAACTTTGGAAAACCATTAGCCACAATGGCCCTGCTTATGGTCAAAATCCCTTTAAGATAAGTCATTTCACTCACAAACCGGAAGTCAAAAGACAATGAGCGCAGCGCTGAAAAGAGGCGGGGCTACATAAGGTCTATAGAGACGTGCACTTAGGACTCACTGTGCATGCGCATTAGCTTGATCCAGCCTGAAAATGCTTTTTTTTTTTTTTCATGATTCGAGCGTTTAGAAAGACAGTTGTCAGATTTCATTGGTGATTTCAATGATATTTAATCGGCGAACAGCTTTGGAGAATTAGATGTTTCCCCATTCAAAGAGACAGGAGCTCTATCTTTTCGCGGTGAGTCCTAAGTGCACGTCTCTATAGACCTTATGTAGCCCCGCCTCTTTTCAGCGCTGCGCTCATTGTCTTTTGACTTCCGGTTTGTATTTCCACAGCAATCTTACGTATTTATGAATGAACTGCTCATTTTAAAATCTTCCCAGTCTACTGACATTTGTTAAAACATCTGCTTTAAACATTACAATGCTCATGATAACTTTCGTTAACTCTACAACAGGTAAATCCACTTCACCAGCTAATTATTCTTTGACAGCGATGCCATAGAAATGTACAGAGCTACCGCAAAAATGTAAGTTCAAAGGTCTATAGGAAATGTGTCTGACTGTTTCTATAGGAACCGGAGCGTCTAACGGCAGCTGCGGTGATGTGATGACTTTACCAATCAAAGATTGGCTCTTATTTAGAAGGCGGGACTTATTCCGCCATATTGTGCGTTGCACTTTCTCTCATTCATAATAATACGAGTGCACCATCTTTCTATATATAAAGTCTTTGTTATGGTGTCTTAAAATGTAAGCAGCTCACTAGGTTTCGGAAGAGAACTGATGTTTGCTGACTCACCTCTGAGCCCCACACACCACCAAAACCACCACACACACTTTCTTTCTCTGACTACTTTAATCTCTTCTTAAAGCAGTTTGTGGTTGGTTGATAAAAGGTTTTTGTTTGTGTGTGTTTGGAAGCATAAATCTCAACTTTGTTAGGTGTTATCAGTGCAACTCCTCTTTTGTCCTCCCCTGCTCAATCACTCTGCAATCTCTGCATTTATTATCAAAGCAGAGCCGATAAGAACAAACACAGAGCAGTTTGTCGCCACCTGACATGCTTTCCATTGGAGGAGATGAGAGGAATACTTATCTTGTGGGCTAGATGAGATAAAAAAGAGAATATTCCTAGAGGAGATCAATAATGGTTATTCAGTCCAGAGTTCTACCTTTGAAAGCAATGACACTGTCCCAAGCCACTGCTGGGATATTGATTTCAATTTATTTTTAACTTAGTGATGGATATGGGACAAGCTGATAGAAAGGTATTGGTTGGATAATTACTAACATCTATTAATTGGAGGATGAGATGGAGCACTCAGTTTTTATTTAGCATAACAGCAAATGCAGACGGACTAGTCAATATGATGCAATTTACTCTCACAGATGTTCGCTGGATTAAAGAAGATAAAGAAGATGCTTAAGATATTTACATTCTAAAAAGGCTAGAAGTTAAAAATCAGGGCCTGCTGCTATTTAATCACAGCTCATTATAATAATGAGTCTATATACAGTATATATAGCCTAGACTAACATTCAAAAGTTTGGGGTCCGTAAGATTTTTTAATGGTAAGTCTCTTTTTCTCACCAAGGCAGCATTTATTTGATCAAAAAATACAGTGAAATATTGTGAAATGTTATTACATAAAGGGATCATGAACTGTGTTGTTTTATTGTTTTATAATGTTTCCTGGGGTGCACTTATAATGTTAGCATGCCTTTTAGATCAAAAATTGTCATAATTTAGAAATAAAAGGCATTTTTCCTACCCTGATTTTAGCCCTCTTATTTGAACTTGATGTGAGACTTCAGTGTAAACGCCCACTGCTGTGATTGGCTGACATCTTTCCATATGAAATAGCTAAGTATTACTCTTCAGCTAGTCAGCTTGAGATCCTTTCCATCTAAACTCGTTATATATCTTAAGCCCAGTATTAAATGTTTTATAAGCAGTGTAACCATATTCATCCGCACAGTCAGGCAGGGCTGAAGTACAACCAAAACAATGTTCTTCTGCAAAATGCATGCAGTTTTGTTTTTTAACCTCTAGAGGGCCAAAACGTGCATAGTGTACCTTTAATTATCAAAGGTAAAAACTTAAACTCTTTAACTACACAAACACACACACACAAACATAGTCACATAAAGGTTTGAACCGACATGAGTAAATAAAGACAGATTATTTTAAAGGTAAACCATCACTTTAAAGATTCATGATTTTCTTGCTTATGGATTTCTTTTAGGATAAATCACATCCCATGTATCTACTTCAGAATCCTATTCCATGCTTGGCGGATTAACCATTTGTTTGTTCTTTTTGTGATGTATTTGGGCAGGTGAGTAGTGGAGCAGCAACAGATGGTGTTTATGAAGATAATCACCGACAGCCTCATCTGAATGCATGTCAGACCAACACTTGCCTTTTGTGGGAAGAGAAACAGGTAACCATGACTGCTTTGACTGCAGTACATCAGAGACTAGGATAATCACTCCACCCCCAGCATCATTTTGCAACAGTCAGATAGACGGAGTGAAGCGATCGAGGAGCGACCGGTTCTTGAACGCGAGCATACAGTCGCGCCATTAAAAATAGAAGGTAAGGATCTGCCCTTCAGGATTGCAACTATCAAACACCTGCCTGTCATGCAGCTAATCTCCTCGCCTCATTGGCTTTGCTCGGCGGTTAATAATTCAGTAACTGAAAGATTAATTGTTGCTCATTAAATTAACTTAGCCTCTTTTTAGTAGTTTTTTCATTCTAGTAAATGCAAATGCACTCCATGACTGAGGGGCAAAATGCGCTGCATGCTGAGTTCAGTGCAGTCTGTCACAAACAAGTTCCTTGCAGTACTGGAGATAATAAGTTCATGAATTTATTTTGTGTGGAAATCGAAGAACTTTATTTCTTCAAAGCGAAGCTGCATTTGCTACCGCTTGTGTTTTTACACTAAACTACTTTACACTAAACTTTTAGCGACACAATGAAGATTACTTAAATCATGAGCTGAACATGATTTAATATATTGTATATTTTATGCTGATATATAACATACAACATTTGTTTTGATATTCCCTCAAGTCAAGTTTATGCTGGGAACTAGAAATCCACTGCCTAATTTCTGAAGTTATCAAGACAATTTCATTAAGTTACTACAACTTAAAAACAGTTAACACAGAATTTTGAGTTTAAATTACAGACGATATTAAGTTGATGCAATGATCAACATTATTATGTCAAAAGAACTCAACAAAATAATGTTTGCAACTTAAAAGTTTTAATTAATACAATAAATTAAAATTTTTAACTGGATTTAAATACATTAGGGTAAATCTTAATGCCTTGGTCACATTTCACCCCAAAATCTAAAGAAAAAAAAATGCATAATTGACCCTTAGCCGGAAGTTTGATTGACAAGCAATCTAACCAATCATAACGCCGAATCCGTCATTTTGTCCGACAAAGCAGTCAGGAGTTAGAAGATTAACCTTGGTGGACTTGAACTTGGAAAATGGTGTGTATGTACGTCTTTCCGTGTTTTAAAAAACATTCCTTCTCATGTTTATTCATGTTTATTTGATGCTATAAATTAACTAGTAGGAAAAGATGATTGGTTCACGAGCCGCTTGAGCTGAGGCGGTCTGTCACGACACATTAAAGAGTTTTTTATTGTTCAAATTTCTTAACAAATGATATTTGTTTAATATCATAAGTAACCTGCTCTGTCTTGTCTGTCGATGTGTTGTCAGTGTCCTCTTTGCTCCGCAATGTATTTTTCACTGCGTGTACGCCACACAGCAGAAGCCACACAGCACAATGGCTTATCGGACAAAGCAACAGTAACTAAGGGGGGGCGGGCCTTTGCGAAGGGTCAATTATAGTTGATTTGTGACATTATTTTACATAATTAAGCACCTTTTCCCTCAAATTCCTAATCATGTAATGTGTGATTTTATTTTTTGAATTAATTAATTTATATATATAAATTTGGAACCAAAAATTAATCAGACACTTTGACCTGACCATGTTTTGCTTAAGTGTTATCTGACATAATTAAGATTAATCTATAGTGAATAAACTGTATTAATGAATGAAATGTTCAAGGTGTCTGTATACATTTTGGTTTGACTGTATATACATACACACACACACACACACACACACACACATATATTTATACAGTCAACGGGAACATGAATATTTCCGGAATATGGTACATTTTATCCCAAAGTCAAAAAAGTAAGAAAATAAATTCTTACAAATATTACATCATGGTAAAAATTTGTTGTACTGCCAATTTATGCAGATTCAATCAAATATATTCAAATATAAACATAACAGTATTACGTTACATTTAATCTAATGAGAATCTCCATTAAGAATAATTGTAATTATATATATATATATATTTATATATACAAATATTACCATGATGTATAAATACTTTTTTTTTTTTTTTGACTTTGGGATAAAATGTACCGTATTCCGGACATATTCATGTTCCTAATGAATGGACATATTCACACAAGTTGTGCAGGTATAATACACTCTAATTGCATTAGGATTAATAAAGGCTAATTGTTATGCCTGTTTTTATATTTATTCTCTTTTTTTTTTTATAATAACCATGATCCTCATTAGATTAAATTTACTGTAATACAATTATTTTTATATTAAATTTGATTTGATTAAATCTGCATAAATTGTACAACAGATATTACCATAATGTTTATATATATTGAAAAAGACATGGGAAGATTGTGGGAAGACTGTAATAAGAATGTAACATGTTGTGTTCACCAAGGTACTATATGTTTAAGCATGCCTTGTTCATATTCAGTGACTTAGAAATAAAGTATGCATGTTTACGATGACCTGTCAACAACACATCAGTGGCCTTTTCTGCTACCAGACAACACCCTGGGAGTTACAAGAGCAAACTTCATTTTCTTACACAGTTTGACAGCGTAATCACTTGATTGAAGAAAATCTCACTTCACTGTGGGAGACGCATAAAATAAAGCACTACGGTCCTGTTTCTTCCCCCTCACCTATATGCAGCAGACCATAAGGCAGCTCTGTGCAGCCTGAGTGCTGAGGTTTTTTAGGTTTTGCCTTATTCGCTTTGGGTATTAAGTTCTAAATTCTATCCAGCTGGAGAGGGGAAACCAACTCATCTACCTCCCTTGGTTCCCCCTAAATAACATAAAAAATATCCCACACCACTCCCTGCCTTCCACTCCACACACTATTCAGGGCTTAAGTAATCGTCCATCCTGGAAGGTAGAAAAGATTTGGAGGTCATTCGACTAGTACGGCTCTCATAGAGAGTGAAAGAGCGGATGAAAGAATGAAAGAAAGAGATTGAACGAGGGGGGACAAGAACACATGGAAAAACAAGGGGATAGATTGCAGGCAGGCAGGTGCAATCCACACGCATACGAGGTGGCGATTAGGGAGTGTGGGGCCCTGTGTGGGGCGAGGGGAACATCTGTGCCTATACCAGCCCACACAAAAGAGGTGGAGGGCCTCTCCACTCTCTCCATTCCCCAAAACCAGCCAGGCCTTCTCCAAATAGGCCAGTCTCAATCACACAGACTAATTTAGAGCACTCAGCCCCACAGCTCATTAGCATCTGAAAAACTGCAAGGCAGAATGTGTCATGGGTAACTCAACAATACACTACATTCGACTACATCACTCCCTGTTTAAATTAGACATATTCCAACTGAACTTACTTGACAACACTCAAATGAGAAGAAAATAAAAATTAAAAATAATGGCAAACTCTCTGAGCAAGACACCATTTAGATGTTTTGTTCCTGAATTAATCAGTGTTTTTGAACGAATCATTGAGTGAATGGTTCAAATGACTCTCTCATACAGGCAGTCACTTGTCGCCACCTACTGGCGTAACCTGCAAAGACAACCGCTGAAAATCTCCATCACTTATGTAAAGGCTGCCAGTCTCTGTGTGATACGCTCAAACACAGACAAACCGGGTGATACAAAGAGTGAAAAGTCCCAGACGCTTGTCCAATCAGATTCAAAGACCGGAACTAAGTGTTATGGATGGATGGACGGACAGACAGACAGACAGACAGACAGACAGACAGACAGACAGACAGACAGACAGATAGATAGATAGATAGATAGATAGATAGATAGATAGATAGATAGATAGATAGATAGATAGATAGATAGATAGATAGATAGATAGATAGATGGATGGATGGAAAATTTAGATAGACAGTCAGAGACAGAAAAACATAAATAGATAGATAGATAGTTGGATGGATGGATGGATGGATGGATGGATGGATGGATGGATGGATGGATGGATGGATGGATGGATGGATGGATGGATGGATGGATGGAAAATCAGACAGAGACAGAAAAACATAAATAGATAGATAGATAGATAGATAGATAGATAGATAGATACCTTCAATATTATATTCAATGAACCTCTTTCTCCTTGAATTCATGGTGTGTTGGATTTTGATGTGTATCTGGTTTAAAACCAGGGTCCCTTGTGGAAAACATTGGGAAACAGATGAATCTTATAATCAGTACTGATATTTGATGAGAAATACTCCACATATAACCTATGCAGTCTAGTCATTTTTGACATTGAGGCAGATATGTGCAGACATAGCAATGCATTATGCATAAATCTATGGTAATGTGTTTCAAGGAAGAAAGGTTTATACAGATAGAGGATTCATTCTCTTCTATGTGGCCTTAACAGCATGAAATACCAAACAGTTGCTAAAACATTAAAAAGCTCTTTCAAACTACTCACACCAGAGCACAATAACAAACAAATATGTAAGGAGAATCAAGCCTTTATCATAAAACTTACATACATATACATGTTACATAAGTCAGAAAAGACTATGAAAGATGATATAAAAAAAAAAAAAAACAGTAAAGACTCCATCATGCAACACAATGTCAATGTCAAATCAATGTCTTTTTTTTTTTTTTGTATACTCGTTTGTGTGATTCTAGATAAGGCTAAAATGATAACTATATTGTCTTCCAGAATGTAAATAATATTAACCAAGATGAGATTGCATCAATAAATGTTTAAACTGACATAATATTTGCATGAGAGCCAGTGAGACAGTGTTTACCTTTGCAGTAGCTAAGCTAACATGCTGAACTGTTAATGATGGGACATGCTAACAGCTAAAGCTAACTTAAATGACTTGGAGCTCACCGTACTGACATTTCCGCTTTTCTTTGTCTGTTGGTGTGATGAAAACATATCTCACAAACACACTGTTATGACCCCAGATCTCTCCCATCATATTCATGGTGGGTATCTGTGACCGTCTTTTATTTTCACTCCCTCGCTCTCAAAATGCGTGCGTGTGTTCTTCAAAATATCGATATAAGCTGGGCCTAATCCTTCCACTCTGACGGCTTCAATGACAGAGGCACACCATCAGATAAGAGGTCAATGAACTGAAGCCGCCATCCCTTCATTCTGAATGAATGGGGTGCAGAGAGAGTGCACCTTCAGCATGAGCCACACTGCTCTGTTCATAATGAAAACCTAATGCATTTTGGATCGTACGGCTGACTCTTATGGGAATATTGAGCCATGATATTGTCTAGTGACATACACTGCTATAATTCGTACATCAATTGGGAATTGGCGAAAAATGAAAACATTTTCAGTGCCCATATAAACCCCACGATGCAACACATTTTTTTTAGCATTATAGTCTACAGGAGAAATTATTTTATGTACCATGTCTTGTGTAGATAAATGAGAATTACTGGAGACTGAAGCTGATTTACAGGGTCCTGACACAGGGTTTACTGCTCTTTTAAAATGCACTGCAATGTCATCAAACACAGGCATTACATCTCAGAGATAATAATGACATTGTTATATTCATGTAAATATTACTATATAAATACATTAAAGGTGCACTATGTATCTTTTTTTGTTCAAAATTAACAAAATTTAAATAATGAGTTAATATCATTCTTCTTCTGAAACATGTTTTTGTTTTACCTTGTTAAGCCGTGTTTATACTTAGACCTGTCGGGATGGTTTTCGCTGATACAAAGTCGCAATTGTGTGTTATAAAGTCAGAATTGTGAGTTTATATCTCGCAATTCCGACTTAATAACGCAATTGCCAGTTTATATCTCGCAATTCTGACTTTATAACTCACAATTCTGACTTTATAACACAATTGCGAGTTTATATTTCACAATTCTGACTTTATGACGCAATTGCGAGTTTATATCTTGCAATTTTGACTTTATAACGCAATTCTGACTTTATAGCTCGTAACTGCGAATTTATATCTCGCAATCCTGACTTTACAACTCGTAATTGCGAGTTTATATCTCGCAATTCTGACTTTATAACGCAATTGCGAGTTTATATCTCGCAATTCTGACTTTATAACCCAATTGCAAGTTTATATCTCACAATTCTGACTTTATAACGCAATTCTGACTTTATAACTCGCAATTGCGAGTTTATATCTCGCAATTCTGACTTTATGATGCAATCGCAAGTTTATATCTCGCAATTCTGACTTTATAACGCAATTGCGAGTTTATATCTCGCAATTCTGACTTTATAACACAATTCTGACTTTATAACTTGTAATTGCGAGTTTATATCTTACAATTCTGACTTTGTAACACAATTTTGACTTTTTATTGCGAGTTTATATCTTGCAATTCTGACTTTATATCTCGCAATTCTGACTTAATAACTCGCAATTGCGAGTTTATATCTCGCAATTCTGACTTTATAACTCGATTGCGAGTTTATATCTCACAATTCTGACTTCATGATGCAATTGCAAGTGTATATGTTGCAATTCTGACTTTATAAAGCAATTTTGACTTTTTATTTCGAGTTTATATCTTGCAATTCTGACTTTATAACTCACAATTGCAAGTTTATACCTTGCAATTCTGACTTAATAACTTGCAATTGCGAGTTTATATCTCGCAATTCTGACTTTATAACTCGATTGCGAGTTTATATCTCGCAATTCTGACTTTATAAAGCAATTTTGACTTTTTATTGCAAGTTTATATCTTGCAATTCTGACTTTATATCTCGCAATTCTGACTTTATAACTCGATTGCGAGTTTATATCTCACAATTCTGACTTCATGATGCAATTGCAAGTGTATATGTTGCAATTCTGACTTTATAAAGCAATTTTGACTTTTTATTGCGAGTTTATATCTTGCAATTCTGACTTTATAACTCACAATTGCAAGTTTATACCTTGCAATTCTGACTTAATAACTTGCAATTGCGAGTTTATATCTCGCAATTCTGACTTTATAACTCGATTGCGAGTTTGTATCTCGCAATTCTGACTTTATAAAGCAATTTTGACTTTTTATTGCAAGTTTATATCTTGCAATTCTGACTTTATAACTCACAATTGCGAGTTTATACCTCGCAATTGCGAGTTTATATCTCGCAATTCTTACTTTATAACTCACAACTGCAAGTTTATATCATGCAGTTCTGAGGGAAAAGAGTCTAGTTACAAGATAAAAATTGCCTTTTTTATTTTTTATTCAGTGGCGAAAACAAGCTTCTATAGTTTTGTTTTTTAAACACTAGAGGGATGAAATTTATGTAGTAGACCTTTAAATAAATATACTATAATATACAATACAATTTTATTAATAAAATATACAAATATTTAGGCTATTTAGTGATGCGAATTTGAATTTTCAGCAGCCATTACTCCAGTCTTCAGTGTCACATGACCCTTCAGAAATCATCAGCCCTACATAGGACAAGTGGTTTGGGTTACAGGGTTTAATATGAATATAAATGTGATTAGGTTAATTTATCAAATTAGTCTTTCACCGATGATGCATCAGATGTGCCATATACTTGAAAAAAACTGCATAACCATTCCTGAGGTGAATCAAGCAAAATAAAGATGCCAATATCCCCATTTTCACTATGTTTATTTATATACTACAAAGGTAGTGGACAATGACTGTGGGTAAATCTCAGTTTAGATGGCCCACTTTACAGGGCACTATTGGACAACTGGAATGTACCTTGAGCATGCAAAGAATGTGTAAAAATGCAGATATCAATTTATACTTGTTTTTGTAAATCAGCTCTGCGAGGCATGGCAGCTTTCATCGGTTTTAAAACAGCAGGAGTTCATGATTTTCCGTAACAAGCACTGGCAAACCTACTGAGTTTAAGGGAAACAAGTGATTGGTATGTCTTCAGAAATCTGATGAAAGAGTCACTTTTTTGGCATTTCCTGCAGCTAATTCCACTGGGATGACATCAAAAGTTTAGTCATAACATTATGGATGTGGCATGAGGCATAGCTGAAATATGCAGATGATATCATTTGGTTGTGGTTGCGAGAACCCTTACTGGGAGACATCATTTGATTTACTCATGCATGGTGTCACTCGGCATGGAGCATCACAACAAGGAACTCGGTCATGCACTCCTCGAATGAGCGTCTGTTGCTAGGCAATTACTGGAATCAAGAGACAGGATTTGTAAGAGGAAAGCATGTTTACCTTGGTACAGAACTTTTAAACAAATCATGCCGCTTTGAACATTCCACTCATTATTGTTTATAAAAGTTCATCTGGATCAGCTTCAGACTGATTCGTAGTGCATTTGAATCACATCAACATTCTACTGAACAAAAAGAGCATATACTTAGCTAACAGAAAATATGTTATAGAACTTTTTTCTACTGTTCCCATTCAGTTATGAAAATGTTATTTTTAAATAACATTAAATAAACTGGACTTTCAAAACATGCAGTTAATTAAATGTTCAAAAAAAAATTTTTTTTTCTTGGTTATTCGACTATTAAAGGAATAGTTCACCCAAAAATTTAAAAAAAAAATTAAATTCACTCAATTCATATGGATAAGTTCTCTGATCTCTTTATGAACTTATGAATTTTCATTTTTGGGTGAACTATCCCTTTAAATGCAACATTATGTTACAGGAAGAAACCAATAAAATATTCATTCTTGAATAAAGTCAACTTTATTAAAGGCATAAAAGTATAGAGCTATAATATTAGTGTGAAGAGCAATCTTTTTTTCCCCTTTCCTACAGAAACAGTTATTTTGATCCCACAAAACAATTCTGTGTTCCATAAGAAGTCTTATAGAATATAGAAATATTGCATTGAAAATGGAGTGGGGCCACGTTTGTGGTCCACTCTTTGGTAAATACGTTTGTCACCAACCCATCAAGACAATTCAAAACACAATTGGTGGGCCAAAGTTTTCAAATAAAACTTTCAAATCGCCTTTATTTTTCCAGTTCAAGTAAATGGGTGAATGTTGTATGACTATTTGTGCTGATAGAGGCAATCAGAAGGAGCTAGCTTGAGAGAGATGGATGTTTTGGTTCCAGCAACAGCACAAGGCACAGAAAAGGCAGCTTGGCATTGGAGGTGCAATCACTCAACTGAGACTTTACTTACAGATCAATACATTCAAGCTGGAGGTCATCAGAGGTATTGCTGTTAGCCTGACTGCAAATGCAACACAGTCAAAGGAAGGCAACAACAAGTTTCAGGTGATCTACAGTCCAATTTGTTTTCCCCCTCACAGTATTTCATCATATGGCTGGTCTCATAGAACGCTGCACTCATTTAAAGATCAGCCCTTTAGTTTGCTAAATGTGTGCTCAGTAATTTTTACTTATGTGCTTTAAATGGTTTACACATAAAGGATGAAAAATATATTTAAATGTACACTCGCATGAGATGAAGAATCCAGTCATAGTACTAATTAAAGCTGCAAGCAGCATTTACTGGGGTTCAAGCATTTAAGACCTTTAAGCACAAATGCGTAAAAAGGAATTATTTTATTTAGCAAGCATGTAACCACTTAAATCATAGAGGAGCAGAGCTGATATATGCTAAAACAAACAGAGAAATAAAAGGCTTAAACAATAATACTTGATAAACAACAGGCATGCTTACACACACACACACATAAGCACAGACACACACATATTTTCTTGTAGATTCAGTATTTGAAATACATGAAGAGTAAAGATGTTTTCTGCAAATCTCAGTAAAACATCATTTTCAGGTTTCCTTTTACTTAATGTGGCACAACAGTTAAAGCTAATACTCTAATGGAAATGTAGATGAATTTTGACAAAAAAAAAAGTGTTAGTAAATGTTAATGATTTTAATGACTTAATAATGATTTTAATGACTTAATAATTAGACTTAATAATGATTTTATTAAGTCTAAATATGAATTATAGAACAATATTAGTGAGTAGTATGAAAAAATTACTTTTTTAGACAGCAGGTGGCAGCAGAGGACCTCTTATCAGCTCACTTTCATTTTAAAAGTGTCTGTTTTGTCTTAAGTTTATTTTCCATGTTAACTCCATTAATTAAACATGCTTACACACACATTTTGTTGCAGAAATGGATATTTGAAATCAATAATGAGGTAAGAAAATCTGCAGATTTCAGGTTTCCCCTTTAAAAATCATCATTTTCAAGTCTCAGTGTAATTGTAATGTTATATTACTGCAAAAACATACGTCACATGAACAAATAAAGTGGTAAACCTTGACAAAATGTGATTTGTAATGTTATTATAAGGATTTATATAGTTTTAAAGGGATTTTGAATGACAAAACCTTGAAACCTTGAACTATATTAGTGGCCTTCTGCTGCCATCTGGTGGCACAAAATGACAGTATCAGGCAATTTACTATAGAAAAAATATGGTTTTAAAGGTTTTTTGACAGTTATAGCGCCATCTATTTCCCGATTTCCACCACTTTTTTTAGGTGTCCTCAGAGTGTGCCCATACATATGTGTGTTAATTTTGGTGAAAATATCTAATTTCGTTTTGAAGTTATAGATACTTATATATATGAGAGCATAAAAAGTGACCCAAGAACGTCTTTGTTTGGATTTTTTTGCCACTTCCTATCCAAATTTTGACATTTGGGCCCATAGGTTTAGTTAATCAACTTAGGTTCCGTGTTTCCTACGCTAGTTTCGTCTCGATCGGACTAACGGTTTTAAAGATATTCGCAAAAGTTTTTTAAGCACTAAATCACAACGTTGCACAAACCATTAGTCGAAAGCTGACAAGTCTGGTATCGTTGGATTCGGCAAAGTTTCAGGAGTCCCATGAAAATAAGTCGACCACTCCCAAAGTTATACACATTTTCATCCAAAACATATGTTTTTAACAGTTATAGCACCCCCTATGGTCCGATATCCATAAAAATTGGCACGCTTGTTTAGAGTCATATGCTGCATGTGCTCACCTATTTCTGTGAAGTTCTGAGTTTTCATTTAGGCTTTATAGGCTTTTGGGTATATTTAGCCACGCCCACTTTCTAAATGACCCTGTTATAGCGACCCAAAGGGTAAAGTTAAACTTTTTTGATAATTATTGATCTAGAGAGTCTGGAGAATTGTCCTGCACTGGTTTCGTTCCGATTGAGCCAAAAACCTAGGACTAGTTCGCAAAAGTACGTTTTTCATATATTTGCGAATAATTAATTAACGATTTGACTGACAGCATTGGTCCTTGAGGCAAAGTTGTTCAGAAATCTATCAAATGATATGCATATTGTGTGGATCTGTTAAACACCACATGATTACTGAGGTGTAAAAACTCGTTAGTGGCCGATTTCTGCACTGGTTTGGTTCTAAAAAGTAAAAGTAGGTTTTAGACAAAATTGAAAATGGCAGAAAATTTTCCCAATGATCCCGATTTTCCCAAAATTTTACAATGATCTCAAAAAAGTTGTGACGGGGGCATGTGTACCATGGTGTAGCATCTCTTCTTCTTTTCAAAACAGTTTGAAGACGTCTGGGCATCGAGGTTATGGGTTTTTGTAGTTTTGGTGTTGGAATTTGGTCCCATTCTTGCCTGATATAGGTTTCCAGCTGCTGAAGAGTTCATGGTTGTCTTTGACGTATTTTTTCGTTTAATGTTGCTCTAAAACCTTTATATACCTTTCAGCATTCATAGTGCCTTCCAAAACATGCAAGCTGCCCATACTGTATGGACTTATGCACCCCCAAACCATCAGAGATGCTGGCTTTTGAACTGAATGCTGATAACATGCTGGAAGGTCTCCCTCCTCTTTAGCCCGGAGGACACGGCATCTGTGATTTCCAACAAGAATGTTGAATTTGTACTCATCTGACCATAGAACACTTTTCACACTTTGAAACAATCCATTTTAAATAAACCTTGGCCCACAGGATACATTGGCGCTTCTGGACCATGTTCACATATGGCTTCTTTTTTGCATGATAGAGCTTTAGTTGGCATCTGCAGATGGCACAGCGGATTGTTTTTACCAACAGTAGTTTCTGGAAGTATTCCTGGGCCCATTTAGTAATGTCATTGACACAATCATGTCGATGAGTGATGCAGTGTCGTCTGAGGGCCCGAAGACCACAGGCATCCAATAAAGGTCTTCGGCCTTGTCCCTTACACACAGAGATTTCTTCAGTTTCTCTGAATCTTTTGATGATGTTATGCACTGTAGATGATGAGATTTGCAAAGCTTTTGCAATTTGACATTGAGGAACATTGTTTTTGAAGTATTCCACAATCTTTTTACACACTCTTTCACAGCTCTGCCCATCTTTACTTCTGAGAGACTCTGCCTCTCTAAGACATCCCTTTTATAGCTAATCATGTTACAGACCTGATATCAATTAACTTAATTAGCTGCTAGATGTTCTCCCAGCTGAATCTTTTCAAAATGTCTTGCTTTTTCAGCCATTTGTTGCCCCCTGCCAACTTTTTTGAGACCTGTAGCAGGAATCAAATTTGAAATTAGCTCATTTTGTGCATAAAATTGTAAAATTTCTCAGTTTAAACATTTGTTTTGTTATCTATGTTCTATTGTGAATAAGTTTGAAAGTTTTTTAGTTTGCATTTTATTCAAATTTGAAAAACGTCCCAACTTTTCCAGAATTCGGGTTGTAGAAAATAACTACACATGTAAACATGAGGGAGAAAGTCTTCCAAATTTTTTTTTTAATCTTGTATTCAGCACAATAACAGCCTAATATTGCTTTTGGCAGCATTTTTGCTTCCCTTCTATTCTACATCCACTGTGCAATTTTGTTAGCTTAGAGATACAATGCTGACAGCATGGCCCGCCTGTACCTCATTCTGCATATTTCCTAGCTTCGCTAATTAATAGGAAAGCCTGGGATTACAGGAATGATAGATGGCACAGTTTTGCAGGAGAAATCCTGTTGTAAATAGAAGTGCTTCCAAAACCCTCGGGGAAGATGGAAAACTAGGGTAACATCCAATTTGATCTTTCCAAAAAATCCTCCTGTTTCCAAGGAGAAAAATGATTCAAGAGCATGATTCCAAAAACACATATTCGTAGAGTCAAAAGAACACGCAATAACTCGATGTTTTATGTATATAGATATTTTCATGTAGCATGACAGAAAATCCTGTGTGCATTCAAATAAATCTATCTGATAACACCCATATCACAGAATTGCATTTCCCCCTTTGTTTTAAGCTGTTCAGATGTGGGAACCAGAAATTCCCTGTCTTTTATTCTGGGCACAAACCTTTCTTTCATGATCCAGGCGGCAGTGGAAGGTCTTGACCCCACTTCCACAGCCCTCGTCTCCTCAATACCTGACGCTTGGCTTGCCTCCGCGTGGATTATTGCAACACTCCATGCAGGCACTTTGATGTAATAACTATGTGCAACTTGAGGGTAGAATGAAATCTCACCTGATGGAACACAGAATAGACAGACAGATGGATGGAATGTTTCAGCAACACCACAATATCTGCAATCATCATGCAACAGTCGCTTGCTTCGTTTACAGAAAATAGAAGATCGTGCAAAGCATGACTTCCACTTCTTTTTGTCTTTGGATAACTAATTTTCTGTAGGTTTTTTTATGTTAAGAGTGTAATTTTCCCCCCAAAACAAGTTAAATGCAGTCACCTATCAAGAAAAGTTTAGAGTTCCGAAAAATCACGAATGGATTAAATCAGGACAAACAGCAATGCTATACATACTGTAATCATGTGCTACCAGTGCTATACATGAAAGGGTTAGTTCACCCAAAAATGAAATTTCTGTCATTAATTACTCACCCTCATGTCGTTCCACACCTGTAAGACTTTTGTTCATCTTCAGAACACAAGTTAAGTTATTTTTGATAAAATCTGATGGCTCAGTGAGGCCTTCATTGACAGCAAGTTAATTAACACTTTCATATGCCCAGAAAACTACTAAAGACATATTTAAATCAGTTCATGTGACTGCAGTGGTTCAACCTTAATGTTATGAAGTGATGAGAATACTTTTTGTGCGCCAAAACAACAAAATAACAACTTTATTCAACAATATCTAGTGATGGGCAATTTCAAAACACTACTTCATGAAGCTTCAAAGCTTTACGAATCTTTTGTTTTGAATCAGTGGTTTCAGTAGATTTCAGTAAACGAGGCTTCGTTACATCATAAGTGTTTCGAAATTTCAATGGTTCACCACTGGGGGTTGTGACTTTGAAAGTTTGATACACACTCCGAACCACTGATTCGAAACAAAAGATTCGCAAAGCTTCAAAGCTTCATGAAGCAGTGTTTTGAAAAACTGGAAAAACTGTAATAGATCTTACATTTTGTAAGTAAAATACTGTTAAATGTACAATTTTTTAGAAGTAAAAAGAACAAATCATCTTATAATTTACAGTAAAAAAACGTAAACTGACATTCCAAGATTTCACTGCACGACACTTCACATTTGATGGTTTTTAATTTTAATATTTTTTTCTTCGTTTTTTTTTTCTTATCAGTTAAGTACAATGTGGGTTTTATATTAATGTTGTTAATGTTATTATGATCTAATGTTGTTAAATAAATGTTTCTTGAATTATTTTAGTGTCGTGTGTTACCATGATTATGGTCTCATTATGGTGGATGTCAGTGTATGTATAAAAGTACGCAAAACATTTTTACAGATTTTAGTATGTCCTTGCTAATTCAGTGCCTACTTTGTTTATGGAAGGCTCTTAAAATGTTAAATGGACTGTTTTTCCCAATCTGTTTTCTTTGATATATTGTACCTGTTTTTGAGTCAATGTGAGGTCTTGTTGTGAACAGTATGACGTTGAATGGATATGATGTGTGTTGTTTGTGTCTTACCTTTGTCTTTAGAAGCTGGCACTTCCAACCACCTGGACTGGTGTTGTGCCATCTAGGCCCTGTTTCCACCTGGAATTAAGATGCGTTTTGATCGAAGTAGATAAGGGAGACACATTCCTGTTTACACCTGGTGTTTTAATCCGTCTCTTTTGTCCACTTTTAATCACTTCTGTCCTGATTTCTTTGAGGGCAGGGTCTATGGCTGGGTAAATGTATGGGCTTTTCAGATATTTTGATCTAATGGTGGAAAAAAACTCACGCAATTTACATATGAACGTAACCGGAGACGACTTATGGAGAGCATCAGCTTTTGTTTCTGCTCTGACAGCCGCAAGACCACGCCGAACACGGAGAGTGTGTTAGAAATCAGGAATGGTGAGAGAACATTGTGCTTGGTACATTTTTTGTCATCAAACCAAACTTGGGTCTTCAGCAGACAAAGCCTGGCTAGTGCGCTTCCCATAATATTTACACATTAAGTCAGTTGGCAGAGAGTAGGTGGTCTTTTGTGAGTGTCTACACTACAAAAGCAATCCAGTCTGGAAGTGGTAGAAAGTGGACAAGCTCAAAACATTTTAGACGCTGTTTACACTTGTATTTAGCGTTGTCCACTTGTTATCTAATTGACCAAAACGCGTCTTAATACCAGGTGTAAACAGGGCCTAAATTTGAGATCAGTTTTCTCTTTTGTCTATAATGGGTAAACCACATCACATATTTGACTTTTCTTCTGTGGAATTTTCCAATAAAGGTAATTCTTCAGTCAACCTTATTGGATCCAAGAATAAACCCTAGTTTTGGTGTATTAATCCTTTACAACTAACCATACAATAAATTAGGTTTTTTTTTTTCGGAAATGCACAAAAAGGGTTGTGTTGTCTTTATCAACTTCAACAGGCAATTAATGTTAGCTGTCCTAGCAGGCTACACTTACACACCTTGATCTGTTTGAAAGTGTCTAAGTGTCACCTACTGATGGATTCAATGCATCAGATTTAGCTGATGGCAGCTATAAACAAATGGATGAACACAGAGTCCAAAGACGATGGGTAATTCACTAAGAATGGATTGCAAAGACTGATAGTGTCATTTATTTGCACCAAATCCACTAAAGGAATTGACTCCAATGCAAATCACCACAGTGAGTTGTGCTGAACATAATTTGCGAGGTACAACTGTCAATCTTGTTAAAAGGATAGAGAAGTCTTGAGCAGACTAGCATGATCTGACATACTTTACTGAGGCCATATGGACTCCCAACATATGAATGGCTCCTTAAATGCTGAAAGTGTGCTCAACTAGACCTTGCATCTATAAGTCTGGTTATAATGCTTCGTTGTTTGATGAATTACTGCTGATATGATCACTAAAATGTACAAATTCTATTTACAAGCTACATTACACCGGTAATATCACATTTTTATTAATACATTAATCTTATTCTAAGTTTTAGATGCTGTGTGATTTTTACACTTCACAGCTGTAGATTCTCAGATTAATTTGATTAAAGATCAATTAACTTCATTTAAAGCTTTAAAAAAATATGACTTGCTCTTGGTCTGCCATCACAGCAATTGGAAAGTTGAATTTATTGTAGTGTAGTCGTCTTTGCTAACAATGAGAAAAGAACCCATAAACACCTTTGAAATCAGTTGTCTCGAAAATGATGCAAGTGGCGTATTAGGGCTCCTTAAATGAAGTCCAGAACGAGTCATGAACAGCCAAATACCACTTGGGAAATAAACATCTTGAAATAGGCATGGGGCCAGGAAATGGATTTCATTGCAGAACTAATCAACATGGGCCATTTTAGAAGGGAACAATTTAGATTTGGATTGGATCTTTACTGACATTAGAGTTATCAACTTGTCTCATGCCAGCCAGTGTAATTTGATCCTTCATGTCCACACCAAATCCTGACAGATGTAGGCGGATCCAGCTAGGACGTGCAGGTTTGCCGTGGTATTAAGCGGGCTAATCAGAGTTAGCCATTACATTTATTAAGTGATGTGGTTTGATTGGAATTCAGATTATCTTTCACTAGTATCATAAGGAATCTTTCAGCACAAACTCAGGCTACAAACACATGTCATGAGTGAAGCTGGATTCTGTTTGGGCTTCTTCACAAGGCAGAAACCTAAGCCATTTATTCCATTGGCAGCTAAAGAGAATTATGCCTCTCGTAAAGCCGCTGCATCAAAAAAAAAAGGAATACCCCATAGTGTGAGAGTGAATCAGTAGGCTGAACTGAATTTGAGGAGATCTGAAGACTTAGATGAATGCATTTCTTGCCAGTACGTGTCAAACTTTAAGACTGTCCCATCATTACATGGTTACAATCTTAAAGCTTTTCTCTCTGCCACTGGTTTCTCACTGCGCAACTTTTATCTGTGCAGCAGAGACAAAAAAAAAAAAAAAATGAATTATCCATTTCACCTTTTTAGAAGTCATTGTATGACTTAAAAACATGTATATATAGTTTTGCTCTAAGCAAAAGTTGTCAGTGCGTTCATAAAAACCAAACACAATCTCACGGCAATTCGTAACTATTTTACGTTTTGCTGAATTGGTGGCTAATTCTTATGAATTTTTATGAACTCATTTGTACGTTCGTATGATCTGTTTAAACCCCAGTGACGATAGGTTTAGGGGCAGGGTTAGGGGTGGTCCTTCATAATGAGATTCATTTGAAAATCATACATTTTTGTACAAAATGTACAAAATCGTCACCTCGTAAAATAGTTACGTTTTCCCGTGAGATCGGGTTGAAAACCCCAAAATATCCCACAACCCCTTTAATCTCTACTTTCAGAGCAGCAACAACAGTGAGTTGAAACATTCAGTAATACAATAAAAAAAATAAAAAAAATGACAAACAATAGGACAAATACAACAGAAAAAAGATATGAATGAAATAAACAATTTAGACTACTAATGAAAATAACTTACTATACAGAAATGATATAAAGTAATCAAATGTTAAAAAAGCCCATTGCAGTCTTCACTGTATTAATTAAATATTGATTGTTATTAAAGTTACTAAAGTTATTCAGTGAAGAAAAGTGAATGATTCACTCTTTTTCTTTTGTTGTTTAAGAATAACATTAAATGACAGACACAGCAGAGGATTTATTAGGCTGCTGTCACTTTAAGACTACAAGTTCGATTACTTTCCTAACTGTTCATGTTCACTTAAGACATAACTGACTGCATCTAGATAAAAACTCACTGAGACAGACATTTTGAGTGTATTTGTTCGTTTAAGTGCATACCCAAAGCCCAAAGTAGACTACACTTGTCTATGTTTCTCTCCGTCTTGGATCGGACGAACAGAAAGCTGAACAGTGTCTCTTTCACAGCTCAATATGCTTTTACACGTTAGATGAACTGACTGATTTAGGTGTTACGTAGAAAGGATGACAGCACACCACTTTCAAAGAAAGGAACAGAATGCGGCATTGTGACTTCACAATCGTTTGAAACCAAAATCAAAAACAATACTAAAAACAGGCCTATAGGGCTCTCTAATACACCTGGCTTAATGCAACGGCAGGCGCCGACGCAAGTGTTTTTTTTTTTTTTTAGTTTCAGCCCAACGCAGTTATCATTTTCACGTCCAGCTCCCACGTTGTTTAAATAGCAAGTGCTGGTCTGAAAACGAGGTGTGTTCAGGCGCATTGTTGGCGTGTTGCTATTTTGAGGCAACTGAAAATGACTGCAACATTGACCAACAAAAACCTGGTCTAAAGTCAATGGCGCAGTATTTTTTTGTTATTTAAAGGGCGCATTAGTCTTTTGCGCCTATAAGCGGGCGCACAACAAGCGTACACTCTGCCTGTTACACACACAGTGACGTGCAGCAGCTCACAAACATGCCAAATATTAAAAATAAAAGGATTCCTCTCTGGAGAAGCGTTCAGTCTTTGACACTCTGATTGGTTTATTGCACGTTACGCCCAAAACACACCCATGACTCATTAAGAGACTAGGTACAACCCTTTTGGACCATGCACCTGGCATGCCAACCATTTTTTCCGTCATTAAACTAGCAAAAGTGGATTCGGATACGCCCTGCGCCATGTGCTTCAGACCATGCGCTTAGATCGTTCAAATAGGGCCCCTAATCACTGAATCATTCTTGAGGGCAAAGGGGGCCCCCTGGTGGTTCGGGGGCCCTAAACATCTAACATACTTTGAGTATAGAGAAGTATGTTTTGAATGAACAACTGGAATGAACATTAATCTTGAGCAGGTAAATTAACCATAAATAGACTACTACTACTAAAATCTAGCAATGAAAAGCAGTTTAAATAAATATACCTTTATAATAAAGACTTAAATACACACAGAAACTATAACCAACACATATGGATCATCTGTGCTACAGTATATTTCCCCATTCAGAGTTTTTGTTGGCTGATCTCTCATTCACTTGTCTGCTTTATTTCAGCAATCACACATAATGAAAGAGTTTCATTGCGTTCAGCATCTGGTCTTTTGGCAGCCGTTGCTGAACCTGAACCTCGTGTTGGACTTTCCTCAAGTTGGCGTGAAAAGTGTTAGCATTTACTGTTATCATGGCACATGACAGTTACTTTTAAGCTCGTAATACTATTGATCATTCGCAGACTTGGAATCGAAAACACTCATTCAGACCGAACAGTGTGGTATTCTCATTATTCACACATTTCTGTACGTTTAAAGGAAAACTTGTGTTTTTAATAGATTATTTGAGGAAAAAGGAGGCAGGTGCATACTGAAACTCCTCATGTTTTATGCTGCTTTGACAAAGAAAATAGCCTAAATTTCCTGTTGTACTGAGATCAAGAGCAGTACTTTTTAATGTGCCACATTCTAATCTTATTTATGCAGCGGCCAAGATCTCCTGATGCCAAATACCATCAAAACCGACAGCTTTGATGCTGGAGCCAAAGCATTAAAAAAACTGGAATGTGGTAGTGCCTGCAAGTGCCAGGTGTATATCACCCTGTAATTAGGCCTGAAATGAATTAAATCTGGGTATAAAATACTGTATGAAATGTGTGATGCTGGCATTACAAATATTAGCTTAATATGCACAATGTCTGACCAGAGCAACTACATGAAAAACAACATTTTATGGACAGGTGTGATTCTCTGATGATTTTTCTCTACATCAAAAAGAGTGCTTCAAATCTCTTACCCCTTGCAGGCGATCCCTGAAAATGAAAGACACACTTTTATCCTCCGCACATGTTTTGGTGTGTCAGAGTATCCCATTTTCTTCTAGTGTGTAATAAGTTGACAGTGTGTTTGGCACTCAGCAGGAACAGCTCTGAGGAGCATAAAAATGACCTTATTATTTTCTTTCCAATGACATCATTGCTCATCTGCAAGGTGTTAATTTGAATTTGTGGAAGTTTGTGTGACTGAGCCATTTCTTTCAAATTAGTTTAACTGTTCTTAGGCTCGTTTCCTCTGTTATAACAGGCCCACGGTGCTTTATCTTGAAAACAGATGATTCATCTTAACTAGAAAAAGAAAAATAATTACAAAACACCACATTGAATTGGCCTCATGTCAGTATGACAATGGGAAAACAAAATATTAATCTTTGAAGTGATGAAACGCAGATAATTACAACCTTTGTTTTGTGAAAATGTAATTGCAACATTCAACATTAAAAGCTCTCATTAATGACAACGGTTGATATATTGATACTGTGCAATTACAATACAGAACAGCCAAAAGAAAGAAAGAAAGAAAAAAGTGTTAACTACTTTACATGCTATGAAATAATCACTGTTTGCCGCTTTAAGGGGGGCTGTCAGAATAAAACCCTTTAGGGAATGATGAGCAGTGCAACACACAAAAAGAAAAAGATCCATAATGCACAAAAAGTCTAATATTCATTCTGCATTATTAAGGTGGATTTATATTAAATATTAAAAGGATCATATGCTGTTTTAATATTCATAGGACTGAACTTTTACTGAAATATTGGTGAAATGCTTTTATGTGCGCTTGGCTGGAGAGCTGATCTGATTAAATTTCATTGTTTGATCACCTTCTCGTGCTCTGAGGGTGAATGAGTTGAATTGAGTCCAGGTCTCTATTTCCAAACAAGCTGGCATTTGATCATAAATCTAAAAATGCTTTTTTTTGTGATATACTATAATTTATTGTGTTAGGGCCTGTTCACACCAAGTATGATTACTATAATGATTATCAATCTAAATTTAAAGTCTATACCACAACTATAATGATAACGGTGCATATGAACGATATTGTTGGAATCACTTTCAAAATGATTTTTACCAGCTGATGTCCTTAGAATTAATAGAATGTTAGTGTGCGTTCATGTGGATGCTATTATAATTATCGTTATAGTTTTTTTTATAGTTCATCATGTGCTGTTCTTTATGGAAGCTTGTTTTTTGTAACTTTTTATCTCACAATTCTGACTTTTTTTCTCGCAATTGCGAGTTTGTATCTCACAATTCAAACTTTTTTCTCAGAATTGCGATATAAACTCACAATTGCAAGTTATAGGCCTAAAGTCAACATTGTGTGATATAAAGTCAGAATTCGGAATTGCAAAACAAAGTCAGAATTGCAAGATATAAAGTCGGAATTGCGTGATATAAAGTCAGAATTTTGAGATATAAACTTGCAATTGCATGTTATAATGTGCAGTTGTGAGAGAATTTTTTTTTTTTCTCACGAGTTTATATCTCACAATTCTGACTTTATAAGACGCAATTCTGACTTAATATCCCACAATTCTGACTTTATAATGCGCAATTGCGAGTTTAAATCTTGCAATTCTGAAAAATAAAGTCAGAATTGTGAGATAAAAAGTCGCAATTACCTTTTTTATTTTTTTATTCAGTGGCAGAAACAAGCTTCTATAATTCTTTAATAAATAAGAACTTAAATATAAAAGTAACTTAAAATACTTCCATTACTTATTTTTCTCCAACATTGAAAATAGTTCAAACTTCATTCCAGAGTGTATCAGTGTTTTGAATGCATTGGTTGAGTGATCGATTCAGTGACTCACTAATAAAGTTTTAAAGGGATAGTTAATCCAAAAACAAAAATTTGCTGTTCACTTACTCACCCTCAGGCCTTTGGGTGACTTGGGTGACTTTTTTTCTTCAGAAGAACAGCAAAAAAGATTTTTTAGCTGAAACCGTGGTTCTCAGTGATTCATATAATGGAAGTCAATGGGTGCCGTCACTTTGAGATTAAAAAAAAACAATGCAAAAAACACAAAATTAGTAATACCTGTGACTCCTGAAGATACACTGAGGTATTAAGAAGCAAAACTATTTCGGAAGCGAAACAAAGACAACAACCAACTAAAGAAACTAAGAAGTAAATATACACAGGATTATGAAGAACTAAATTAGGTGAGGAACATAATCGGTAAATGTAGAAACAAACCTAATTAGAAACCATGACAACCAAGGAAACAGAAACTAATACCACAGGAACCATGAGCTGTGTCTTCCGGAGGTTGCATTTTTCAGCCACATACGTCATCAAGGATTTCTCATTTTTTAGAAGAGTAACCAATACATTCCAGAGTCATATGCTTCACAAGGAATAATGGTCAATTTTATAATTTTTAATTTTCTGAATGTATTTTCAAAATGATTATTTTCCACCTTCTCTCTGACCCTTAAAATTAAACAACTTATTTATTTTGTTATAAGAACTTTTAGGGTCATAGTGAAATGATCATAGTGAAATGGTACCTTGTTAAAAAATAATCTTAAATAAATGCTGGGGTTGCCTTTGGATATGTGAATATCAAAATAATCTGGTCCTATTATATAAAAAGCTCCCATGATTCTGTTGTAATAAGTACCAACTGTGCATGAGAGGCCTTTCCTTAAGCAATGTGTTCACAAAATAACTTTTGCATTCAGAAAGAGTGAACCTCTGTTTTGGGCCTTGAGAGAGAACTCTAATTGGATTAAAGAGGGGGTTGAAGCCCGCTTTATCCGCTTTTGTGTTCTTTTAGAGTCGAATGAAGCTTAGGACTAACTGCTGGGTTACAGCTCTGACTGGATTACCGTGAAACACCTTGACCAATTAGAACAAGGGCAGGTTTCATGCTGGTACCTTACCCCACCAAAAAATATAGGACTGCTCTTGGCATCTGACTAATACGCCCTCATTAACTGACAGCGACTCTCATTTGCCATAGAGCCAACTCTTTTGTTCTTCTTTCCCTCGTAAAAGTAACGTGATCTGCCTTACCTTGACCTCTCCTCCACTGAGAGCTAATCAGGCTCACCTGTGTGCGCTCCCCAGTGGCTAGAGAGCGCTAACTCAGCAACACCTGATAAGGTTTCGATCCCTCAGGTAAATACCAGAGGCCAAGGACCCTCCTCAAGATGGTCTTGCAGCCTGAGTGAGGCTTGTGGGACACAGTGAGGTG
This sequence comes from Elopichthys bambusa, assembly GCA_037101425.1. Taxonomy (NCBI): domain Eukaryota; kingdom Metazoa; phylum Chordata; class Actinopteri; order Cypriniformes; family Xenocyprididae; genus Elopichthys; species Elopichthys bambusa. The sequence goes on along the minus strand of CM074442.1, from coordinate 4,707,822 downwards.
AGCTCGTGAAAGACATTAGCCATGCTCTCTAACATCCATAATGTTGTCTATTGCAACTGAAAGGAAATAGTATGAGTTATTGATAGAGAATCCAGTTGAGGGTAGTTAACAAGTAAGAAAAATCTCTTGTTAACTTTGATCTTTGATCCAGAGTGCAAATTACAGAGGGATTTTTTAACAAATTCATTGACTAGAGAAACCCTAAAAGAAAAAGCAAGGCACTGACATAAAATAATGAATAAAAATATAATGTAATTTTACTACTGTAAGTTAAGGACTACATTCATGATAATTCTTATTTTTCGAACATTTTCGAAAACATGAATTTTGAAGCTGTTATATTTATTTAAAAAAATTTGGGGTGTGAGTTGTAGAGCAAGTATCATCAAGTTATGTATGTTTACCACAGGCCTTATTATTCATAAACTGAAAAACCCCAATATAAAACCCCACAGGAAAATCTCAAGAAACCAGTTTTATAGGTATGTAGAGTTGAGTGTCGTCCATGTAACAGTGGTACGACACACCAAATCTACTAAAAATTGACCATGTATAATGAAAATAATAGAGGTACCAAGATCGACCCCTGGGGTACACCACAATTAAGGTGAGCCACTGTGGATGAGTGGGCACCTAAACTAACGGAAAAACTTCTATTTGACAGGAAAAACTGGAACAATTTTAGTACCATACCTGTGATGCCAAAAGAATGTTCCAGGTAAGATAAAAGAATCCTATGGTCCACAAAGTCAAATGCTGAGCTCAAATCTAAAAGCACTAGCTTTTAGATTTGTAGTACAGACTACAGTGTCTGTAGTCATTAAAATTACATTAAAAACTTTTAAAAGGGAAGATTTAGTGCTATCTACCTCCTCATTGTCCTCCTGAAATAGTAAGAGTAGTAGTGTGCTACTTCAACTTCGGTCAGTGTTTTGTAACTTCAGTTTGCCACCACTAGAGCACATAAATCACACACTTCACCTTTAAGAAGAGGACACTCGCCTGACAAAGACAATTTACAATACTGTACGTTACCAGTACAATATTCTCCTGAGAGGGGTTTCTTGGCCTATTTTTCAAAAAACAATAATGATAATGACTTTCTCCTGATTTTGAGATGTTAAATAATTATGATTTTGCCAAAGGTCAATAATAACACAACTGCTGACATTCTCATTTGGCACATTCTAAATTGTTAAACATTGATCTATGGTTTAATATTTGCCATCCAACAGGCACGACAAAGGTTTTTTTTTTTTTCTTCTTCTTTTGACAGAAAACCATAATGCGTTCTGACATGCAAGTGATTACTTAAATAAGGAGTGACAGTAAATGCATATATGAGCATAGAAAATGGGTCTCAGCCATTTGAGATGAATTGCTAGATTAGGATTCACGACGGGATCGAATAAGAGAGAACATGAATAATATCAATGCAGAATTAGGGAGATGCACCCATTAAAGTAGTTATGAGTTTACATAAGCAGGCTAATTTACAATATGGCTGCCAGAGAAATTGAATACAAAGGAAATAGTAAATTATGATGCCAAGAGACGCCCAAAGGTGAATGCATTTGCTCGGTGAAAGAGATGAAACAACTTCATCCTGCTGTTTAATGTGATAACATATCCGCAATATATATATAGATGAGAAGGCTAACAGGGAATTTATTGTACATTTAAAAGACGCTAATCACCCTCCATTATAAAACTAGATGTCTTAATACAGTATTAATGTTTCATTAAATTCTGAAAAGTGCTTTATTTCTTAGCAATTAAAATTAAATACATTGATGCATTTCCCATAATGCATTGCTGAAGGGATATGAGGTCAGATCAGGGGAACTCTGAATCACCTTCCATTAAGATCAAAGAGAAGACACACTTTGGCCATAGTACCCACAATCCCACCTGCTTCTCCTCCTCCTCTCTGCTCAGAAGCTGTTGTTTTGTCACTGAGCCATGGTATCCCAGCATTCCCTAATGAGATTAGATGGCCACTAATGAGCGCTACAGTGGGTAAAATCAGCTGTGCTGTGAAGGTCAAAAATTTTACTACAGATTGTGCTGTTGGACTTCAAGAATCATTAACTAATAACAAACAAATGATTTATGAGAGAAGCGGAATTTTTGTTGGCCTTTAGGCAGGGTTTCCCTTTCTTCATCCTATTTTTAATGAGCATGAAAATATGGAAGTGATACTAAGACCTGGTGCAATAACATGCAGTGAGCTGTATTGATTAAGATCCTTGATATTATTTTGGCATATGTTCACGTGGCATGCGTTCAGATGGACTAGTTTAGGTCTGTATTCACCTTGAGTAAGTAAATGTTTAACTATATACGGCAAACATGTTACCTATGAGAATAAAGAACTTCTGTTATCCGTTTTTTCTTTTATGATGGAACATAATATTTGCTTTTCCAGACTGATCCTTACAGCTTGGTGGCTCAAAAGAAGGTCTGTAGTCAATGTATATACACTGTCGATGTGAGGTCATACCATTTTTTTCCACGGGATTGAAATGCAATGAACCGTTGACCTTTATTGGATTCAAGACAAGAATTCATCTAAGATTTCCCCCTGTTCAAACACTCATGTTTAACCTCACTGACCTTTCATCAAGAGAAATTAATTTTCTTTATTTGTCACAGGGAAAAAGTTGCATTGCTGGTAAAATGTTCACCCGAGCATCAGCATTTTGTTATATTGACATTCATTTTTGATTCTGAAAGAGTGTAAATCCCCTGTTAGCCAGTAACCTCACGGTGCAATTTCAGTGAGATATAATCAACATGCAATTTGCTAAGTGGACAGAACTATCATTTTTGTTAAATGTGCATATTAGCAATGCAAATATTGCTTGTCACAGTGTTTCAACCGAAAGCGTCCAATACATCTTCCTATCAGAGCTAAAAGATGCTTGTCAGAGCTAAAGTTTTCTGTCCACAATTATTGCATGAGTGAGCCCAGTGAGATGTCACGTAAAAGCCAAGACTGTGCGACATCAACGGTCTTTTATGTTTAAACTGTCAGGCCTTAGCTAAGACTTTGGTTGCAGCTGGCAAAGTTGTCAGAGCGATCAGTTGTGTCACGTTCTGACATACTCATTGACACTCAAAATTAAAATGGTTACCATGTAAAACCAATCAAGCACTTGCACTAATATTAGCAATGTTTTGCCTGGAAAAGAAAAATAATCAAGGTTATTTTGGCAGTACAATTATACACTGTAAACCTTAATGCTCAAAATAATTAATTGGTTTGAGTAGGGTAAACTTAAATTAAATCAATCAAATGAACTTTTATGTGTATATAAAACACTGTTTCTTTTGAGTTCACAAAACTGAAAATTTTAAGTAATCTGCATGGTTTCATAGTTTTGAGTTTTATGAACTTCCTCTTTTAATTTAGACAAACTTAAATTTAACTGAAACTGGGCTGGGATTTCTATTTCCCAGCATGTTTTGCCATGACACTCGAAAAGGAGAGTGCAAGATTGATCCTAAGTGGGAGAATTTAATTTGCTATGATAATTTAGAAGAGTTTCTGTTGCATTGTTTTTTGGGGGTTATCATCATAGTGATGAGTGGAGCATGAGCTTGGCTTGAGAACAGGTAGGCTTATATGTTTAATGCTCTATATTGCTACACTCATACAGCAATTTCTATGTTATGATAATGCTGTCAAAGCATTGTGTTACCAATTAGCAAGTTTGCATTTACTGAATTAGATAGTTAAAGCTAGCCAAGTTTCTATGGAGCGAAAAATGATAAAAAAATAATTCACGTAAAAAAAATGATGCACACATGCGTAGCCTATTTCACATGTGTGAAACCTAATTCACGTGCACGAATAAACAATTCATGTGTGCAAAAAAGGAAAAAAATACATTCACAAAAAGCAATTCACGTGCGCAAAATAAAATTATATATTCATAAAATACAATTCACAAATGCAAAACACAATTCATAGATATACAACTGTGCACAAAAGTTCCGAATGTTTGAAACTTACATGTTTATCCTCACATTCGCGTGTGAATCAACTTGGATTTGTGTGTGTATTTCTGAGACTCCCCTCCCACTGCATCTGGATCATTCGTACTCTTCAGCCAATCAGATTAAAGCTTATTAATCAACCAATCATTATGGCTGTTTCTCAATATGCATTCTTAAGCGGTCTTGCCAAAGCCACTGGAAGGCAAGCCTGCAAGCTTTTTTAGCCAAAAAAGTGTAACGGCTAATGCTAACACTTCGCCGTAACACAGGCCGTTTTTTGAATGGATGTCAATAGATGAGAGGCTTCGCTATGCTGATTAAACAGCTTTTGTGGGGAAATAGCTAATCATTTAATTAATTGACAGCCTGTTCGCTAATCTTCAGCATGTTTTACACTAAACAATACTTTTGTTGGGAACTATATGTAGATTTTAGCTTGATAAAAGTGTATTTTTTTAAGAGAAGGCAGACTAGGGAATGTTGTGACAGGTAGGACTCATTTACAGCATAACCAACAGCAAATGTGCCACATTAAAAGCCACTGGAAGGCAAGTCTGCAAACTTTAGCCAAAAAAGCGTAACGGGCTAATGCTAAGGCTCCGGCTGTGGCGGTACGCATGGAAGGAGTTTTGAACGGCGGGCACTGATGTCACTGCCATTACACAATAGGCTGAGAGGTGCTGCACGTGATTAAGTTAGCCGTTACGCTTTCTCCAATGGTAAGAGATACAGACCCTCTCATCTCCCTATAATAAACAATCTCTGGTCTTGTGTTCTTGCTCTACGTCATCATCAACCGTCGAAGTTCAATTCCAATACTCAAGAACGCAAGAACAGAGGACACATGGAAGTACGCGGATGTGTTCTTGATATCGTGGATGCATCGAATACAGACTTGAGAGAATCGAACCGTTAAAAATCCCAGAAGATGCTGCGGGCGGTCGACGTACTTTGGTACGGAAGCCTGCAAGTTTAAAGTTCTCGTTTTCACTAATGAGATTCCCGCTACAAGCTCGCAAATACGTGACGGCTCGTGAAAGTAAACATTTGTCCTTTTGTTTTGCTTAATTTTAATAAAGTGATAAACTGAAGAAAGCCTGAAGTATTTTTACTGGCATATAAAAATAATCTTAACATTGACAAAGCATAGGTAACACAAAGGCTAACGTTACTCATTTTCATAAATACACGGGGTAAAATAAACAGATATAAAAACAATGTCTATTATAATATGATAGAAGTCTTTTAATAGGTTATTACATTTGTTTGTGATGTTATGTTGCATTTATTTTGCATTAGCCGCTGCTTATTATATGCTGGGACGGTCAGTTGAGCATCAAGAGCGCAGCACATCTCAATTCTCACAAGGATGCGTTCTGTGTCCTCGCGTCCTTCCGAGTTCGTTCTTTCAACGTCGCCTGGCAAGACTGGACTCCACGAGAACGCAAGTCCGTTCTCTGCGTTCTTGGAATTGAGAAACAGCCTATCACATGAGGGCGTGCCTACCCGGGTGTTACGTCATCAGCTGTCGACCAGAGTTATGTAGAGAGATACGTACTGTTTGATCAGTTCATATGTGTTTATTGAAGTAAACGAAGTTAGAGATCAGTTGAAGCTATAGTTTATTAACTATTAACAGATATAAGCAACTGCTGTTGTAATCATATGTCCCATTTTGTCCAAAATTAAGAGGAAATTATGCTTGTTTTGTTGTATTTTAGATGCGGGTACAGAGATTGCAAAACAATTATCTGTGGCCAGTATCCACCCTAGCTCCCACTTAGCACTGACTTCAGCGAAATCAGCTTTCATATTCTTTAAATAGTGAATAGACCTACATAGAAATATGTACTTGGCATTTGTGAAACAGTATGCAGTGTTAAATTATTACACACTTATTGTTTCTCTGCATTTTTTCAGGATTAAACACTGTTGGCTTGATATCTGGATATCAGTCACAAACATCTTAATTCATTTTGTTTCTTTATGCTTTTATACATTATATATTAATGTCTTAATATATCCAATATTCATCTACTTGTGTTCTGTGCTGTATTGTCATCTCAAGGTTTTTAATGTCACAGGACAATGTTGTGAAGCAATAACTGGTAACACTTTACAATAAGGTTTCATTTGTTAACTTTTTTTTTTTAATGTATTAACTAACATTAATTATGAAGGCATACTGATCAGAGATGCAATTAACATTACTCAGTAAACTCTTTTGTTATTTTACCATCACCTCTTGTACTGGGTGCTGACTGCTTAAAATATCAGACCAAAATCTGATATGTCCTGACAAAGAAGACTGGATTGAACACATCTATACGTTAACTTTTGACCTGATGTATTGCACTTATATTTATTATTTGGCCATAAATATTTATCTACTTTAAAAGAAAAGAAGAACACCACCATCATCCCTGACCAGCCCTGCAGTGGAATTGTGGTTCCAGTTGAATGGCAAGTGACTGAAGAACTTGTAGCCCAGCTTCAAACTGTTAGTAAGCCAATCTCACAACTATGGAAGAGACATATTTCTCTGTACTGAATGTTGTGTTCCTTCATACTTGAGATTGCCAGTTCATGATCTTCATATGTAACAGGTACAATATAATTAATCATGGTCATTTTATACAGATTTTATTTCCAAAGGATTCAGAAACTTTCAAATTAATAAAACGTTTTCAGCAACTGTTGAATCTTTTAATTCTGACATAAAACAAGAACATTTAATAATGCATAGCAGGGCTTTATTCCTTAAGCGTGTAAGTTACATATAGTCAGCGGGATATAAATGAATAGTAACAATGCATGACTTTCAACCTCTTGTTGAAACAACTGTCAAAGTGGATGCCGTGCAACAAGACTATTTTGAAAGAATTACAGTAGGAATGGCAAACTCAGGGTACTGGTTGTCTCTGCAACTTCAACATCTGCCTCGAAAATCTGACACAATAAAATACATAAATATGCAGCTTAAAAAAAAGTAAACGTTCTCCAATGTGCAAGTCATTACATACATTATCATCATCAATTGAATATGAGGTGGGTGTGACATGCAGTACAGTTACAAACACACTGCTGTGACTAGGGCTATGCGATGGGCTGCATCTGAAGTAGCATTTAGATGCATTTACACAGACAGTTTAATACAGCTCAAAGGTGACAAATGAATAACCAGCAGTTACAAATGCATAAATAATGTTTTGACGTTTTAAACAAAAAACGTTGAATACTGATATTTGAAATTATTTAAAACACGAAGAGATATAAAACCGCCACTAGGTGGCAGCAAGTCATCATTAATGAATGAGTCATTGAGCTTCAACCGATTCATTCAAACGGCAGGTTCATTCAGGAACGAAACATTTGACTATCATAATCTAATTCGTTTAAAAAGCTGATTCGTTCAGTAAGGAAACACCGCTGTGTGTTGCTTAGAGTGCTGTGGCTTTGTTTTGAACCATTTTCGTTGGTGAAATAGAGCAAAAACAGGCAATATGGTGTCACTTAATATTAACTTGTTTATTAAACCTTGTATAAATCAATGTCACATTTGTTATCATGCTGATATCTGGAGAAAAATCGCACTCTTCGTGTGATATTAACTATATTAAAATTCTATAAATATATACTAAATCTTGCAGTGAAAGCGTGCATTCTAAATGTACAATCGCTAGTCTAATCTACAAGACTACATCATGTAATGTATGCATGCATTCTCTCTGTGTGTGAGGGATAGCCTATACTCAATGTCAGATCGCACATTGTTAAAACAACAATTATGATTATCGCAGACGATATTTATCACACACCCCCAGCTGTGATTGCTCTTTCCTATCCTCAATAAATAAATGAATAAACATTATTTTTTCATTATCGTATATACAACATCTCTCATCAGTCAAACCATTGCTATGCACTCCATGGAGTTGATCTAAAATCCTAACGTATGATATGCACATGAATTCTTTATGAAGTAAACATAAGAATCCATCAATACTTAAAATAAATGTTTATGTTCACACTCGGACTAAACAAAAGTTAATAAACTATAGCTTCAACTGATTTCTTCGTTTACTTCAATAAACACAGATGAACCGATCAAACTGCACATACCTCTCTACGTGACTTGAACTTTGGTCGACAGCTGATGACGTAACACCCAGGTAGGCACGCCCTCACGTGATTGGTCGATTAATAAGCTTCAATCTGATTGGCTGAAGAGTACGAATGATCCAGATGCAGTGGGAGGGGAGTCTCAGAAATACACACACAAATCCAAGTTGATTCACATGCGAATGTGAGGATAAACATGTAAGTTTCAAACATTCGAAACTTTTGTGCACAGTTGTATATCTATGAATTGTGTTTTGCATTTGTGAATTGTATTTTATGAATATATAATTTTATTTTGCGCACATGAATTGCTTTTTGTGGATTTTTTTTTTTTTGCGCATATTGTTTTTTGTGCACGTGAATTAGGTTTCACGCATGTGAAATTGGCTGCGCATGTGTGCATCATGTTTTTTGCATGAATTATTATTGATACAATATTGGCTCCATAAGTTTCCACTACTAAAAATATTTAAGTTGAGATTACATGATAATTTTAAGTTAAAGGTATGAATTAGCTTACTCAAATATTTCAAGTTAAGAGCAATTAAAATGTGTGAGTACAAAATAAAAATCTGCCAGTTCTGCTTGCTTAAACTTTTAATTTCTTAACTTAAAAATTGTGATGTAAGTGATTAACTCAAATGTTTTGAGTTTCGCCAACTTTTTCGGGTTTACAGTGTAAGGGAGCACTAAATAATGAGCTTTTTGAGTCACATATAACGACAAGATGGTAGTATCAATATTAACGTAATATCTTTCTCTCATACACAGTCTGAGAATGATCAGAACTTGAGTTGGCCATAATAGTCTTGTCTTTTTCAAATTGGATTTTAAACAGAATCTACAGAAAATCTGAGTTTACCAATATTTCTAAAAACATTTATCGAATTGAATATTTTTACTGTTTCATTTCGGTTTCTAAAGATTGGAAATCATGAGGTTATATTTGAGTAATGATTCACCTGCTATTTAACCATGAGTCTGATGTTTGAATGCTGCACACGCATTTTTGAACAGACTCTTTCTTAACTTCTCTATTCAATCACTGTTCAACTCACACACACGCGTTATCAAGTGTGTATCCATTTAGCTCCAGGTTCAAAGCATCTCATGAAACAAAATTAGCTTCAAACACGGGACGCTGGCCTTTAAGATGTGTTACACAGAGCTACTAAGACGTCCACTAGCTTTTCCTCTGACTTGGAGAACTTTGACGTATTGGTTGTGCCAGGTTTTGTGAAGCTAATGAAAGTATGGGCTCCTCTATTAACCTCAGAGAGGAAAGGGGAGGTAGTTTGATGCATTCAGATTGGCAATACCCAATATTTCACCAAGACAGGCATTAGCAATGAATAATTAAGTGTTTAATATAATGTTCGTGAAGAGAGGAAGAAAGGAGGGTAGCGGGGAAAGGGGAATGATTAAACTATAATTGATTATCCTTAAAAACCAATGGACTATTACAGAGTTCTCGATAGTGAAAGTGTTTGTGTGTTTGTGTTCAGAAAAATGGCTTTTTGATGGCACTGTCAGGGCAGTTGCAGTCATTAGCTTTGAGAACTCTTCTATGATGGAATTCAGAGGCCTGGCATGTTGAGATCATGAAAATTTAAGTGGGGAATTTATACCAGAGAGACCGCCGCCCTGGCAGTGACTCGTGAATGCCCGGGGACACATGTTTTCACAGGGCGCAGCGCTGGACTGATGTGGCTGCTGATAAATAGTTCAGAAACTAGAGTTGTTTGCACTCTGACGGCAGTGACAGAGCTGCTCAGTGCCATCACATACTTGAAAATGCAGTTTGGAGAAACGATAAATTCATATTGAATTACGACTGTGGACTAAATCAGAACAGTGTGAGGTTATAGATGGTACTACCACATGAATTATTTATATATATTTTTAATAATTCACAGTTTTAAAGAGATTCAATACCTGTGTTTACAAAGCTTTGTGTGATATTTTAAAATGTACAATTTGATCTTCTAAGAAAAAAAGGAAGAAGTTGATACATTTTATGGAACATATTATCGGGAACAGATGTCATGTCTCCGGTTATAAAAAATGAATGCTAGATGTTAAACATTTCAAGAATGTTAGATTATATTTTTGATTATTTATGACTAACATTCCAGTCTTTGAAATTTTATGTCACATATGCAGTTTAGTAAAGGATGTTTCATTAATTAAGAAAATAAAATGTTGTCTCAGATTAAACTCAGCTTCAGCTTCTGTGATTTTACATGGTAATTTAAAACATATGTGCTCTATTACAGCTAAAAATATCGACAGGTTCCCTGCTAGGAATCAGTCTACTGTCTCAGAGAATTACGTCCTCACACAGACAGAGGTCAGCAATTTCCATACCTCAAATTACTGACCTATGGCTTCCTGTCCTGCATATATGTCCTTCTTGTTAACCAGCTGACAGATTTTCATGCATATTCATAGATGCATATGGTCTGCCAGAACGAAAGCCGTCTCATCTCCTCAGATTCGGCCGAGTAGCAATGTATGAAGACACTTCATTAATGGATGTAATAAAAGAAGCGTTGTCTTAATTTTCTTGCTTTTGTGTTTGCATAAATTGCAACAGCTGATTTGAGACTGTAATGCTGCAAAAATACATTTCTTAATCAGTATTATCCAAAATCCAACAAATTAGCTTGAGAAGGCAAATGAATTGAAGCTTGTTTCTGCCACTGAAAATGTTTTTAAAAAAGGTAATTGCAACTTTATATCACACAATTCTGACTTTATAACTCACAATTCTGACTTTATATCACGCAATTCTGATTTTATATCACACAATTCTGACTTTATATCTCAATTCTGACTTTATATCACACAATTCTGACTTTATATCTCAATTCGGACTTTATATCACGCAATTCTGACTTTATATCTCAATTCTGACTTTATATCACGCAATTCTGACTTTATAACTTACAATTCTGACTTTATATCACACAATTCTGACTTTATATCACGCAATTCTGACTTTATATCTCAATTCTGACTTTATATCACGCAATTCTGACTTTATATCTCAATTCTGACTTTATATCACGCAATTCTGACTTTATAACTTACAATTCTGACTTTATATCACACAATTCTGACTTTATATCTCAATTCTGACTTTATATCTCACAATTCTGACTTTATATCACACAATTCTGACTTTATATCACACAATTCTGACTTTATATCTCAATTCTGACTTTATATCTCAATTCTGACTTTATATCACGCAATTCTGACTTTATATCTCAATTCTGACTTTATAACTCACAATTCTGACTTTATATCACACAATTCTGACTTTATATCTCAATTCTGACTTTATATCACGCAATTCTGACTTTATATCTCAATTCTGACTTTATATCTCACAATTCTGACTTTATATCTCAATTCTGACTTTATATCACGCAATTCTGACTTTATATCTCAATTCTGACTTTATAACTCACAATTCTGACTTTATATCACACAATTCTGACTTTATATCTCAATTCTGACTTTATATCACGCAATTCTGACTTTATATCTCAATTCTGACTTTATATCTCACAATTCTGACTTTATATCACACAATTCTGACTTTATATCACACAATTCTGACTTTATATCTCAATTCTGACTTTATATCTCAATTCTGACTTTATATCACGCAATTCTGACTTTATATCTCAATTCTGACTTTATAACTCACAATTCTGACTTTATATCTCACAATTCTGACTTTATAACTCACAATTCTGACTTTATATCACACAATTCTGACTTTATATCACACAATTCTGACTTTATATCTCACAGTTCTGACTTTATAACTCACAATTCTTGACTTTAAATGTTACAGTCACATGGACTTTCAGTTTGTTGTTATCATCTGTCATGTGTTCCTTTGTTCTAGTTTCCCGCCACAATCTGTTACCATGGACACTAATCACATCCATCACAGCTGTTCGTCATTTGAGTTCAATCATCAGTGTATTTAAGTTCCAGTTTCTGTTGAGTATGTTGTTGGGTATCGTTTGTGTTTATACTGGTGTATGTTCCTGTATTCTCCTATTGGATTTTCAAGTAAAGACTCTATTAGCTCTATCTCCTCGTCCGTGTGCTTAATAACCAGTAAGATTGTAACATAACTCGCAATTCTGATTTTATATCACGCAATTCTGACTTTATAACTCACAATTCTGACTTTATATCTAACAATTCTGACTTTATATCACGCAATTCTGACTTTATAACTCATAATTCTGACTTTATATCACGCAATTTTTGACTTTATATCACACACTTCTGATTTTATATCACGCAATTCTGACGTGCTTTTAGAAAATTAATCTTTCATTTAAAATTGCTGCTGTTTACACTTTATTTTGATGGTCCACTTTAGACATTCTACCAGCTATAAGTAACTTTGCAACTACATATAAACTGGCAGAGTATCAGTAGACTGTCTGTTTAATATCTGCTAAAACTTTATTTTGATGCTCCTTAACAGACATTCTACTGACTATAAATAACTTTGCAACTACATGTCAACTTATTCTACTAACCCAAACCCTAACCTTACAGTCTACTAATACTCTACATGTAGTTGCAAAATTACTTATAGTTAGTAGAATGTCTAAAGTGGACCATCAAAATAAAGTGTAACCTTGTTTTAAGAATAAACCTCACTAAATTTTTCATAGATTTTCACTAAGAACAACAAGTCTGAATATGTTACACAATTTTAATATTAATGTAAACTGATCTTTTTTATGGATATTTTTAGTGAAAGAAAAAAAAAATCCCTTAAACAGAGAGAAAAAACCATGACAGGTAACAGCTGCTGCGCTGAATGGAAAGCACATGTGAGAATGTCATTCTGCTAAGACATGGTACTTTATTTCCTCAGGGCTAATCAGACGTAGTACATAATCATTCAATAAAGACGGGGTAGGTTGCCGCAAACTAATTGCACTGTAGTATTTTTGGAATCCAGGTCTGTCTGGAAAATTATGTCAAATATGCTGAGTGGAATAGAAAGATGTGTTTATCCACAAGCCTTTACCTTGTGATGACTGATAACTGACAATGAACGGGCTTCCGCTCCCAATACTGAGTTGGCGTTCTGACGTAGAAACTAGAAGCACTGCAATGAAAAAAGTGTAGAAGAATGACAGAGAAGAGAAGAATTTGTTGAATAAAGTCGTTATTTTTGTTTTGTTTTTGCACACAAAAAGCATTCCCGTTGCTTCATAACATTAAGGTTGAACCACTGTAGTCATGTGGACTACTTTAACAAGCCTCAAAAGGTGCAATGACGTTGCTGCCTATGTGTGGTTCAGAAACCCTCTGATTTCATCAAAAATATCAATTTGTGTACGAAGGTCTTACGGGTTTGAGGAAGACATTAGGGTGAGTAATTAATAACAGAAATTTCATTTTTGGGTGAACTAACCCTTTAAAAGGAAGCAAGACAATGTTGTCAAAACTAATGCTGCATACCTGAGGTAATTTTATGTTACACTATACACTAATAATCTCATGTCCGTTAATACTTCTCACCATTTATTCCAAGGGTATGACAGATTATTTTCCATATATCCATTTTCTTTAAAGTATCCTTAATCGAAAAGGGATTTGACTTGTCAAACAGTGGGGGCTTTTTCTGGACCTCGGCAATTAACTTGTCGTATACCATTTTACATGTGAGCCCTTGAATTAGAATGGATTCTGATTGGCTGTAAGTGTTTTATCATTCAACAGCTGGAAAAAAAATTTCTGAAAGTGATCCCAATTATATCATTCCTCTATATCGTTATAGCTGTGGTGTAGACTCTGCTATTCTTTTATATTTAGAACGATTTTTAGAACTATATCTTTATAGTTATAGTTATTGTCCTTGGTGTCAACTTTGCATAGCATGAAATGTGCTTATGACGTGTGAGGTATGGAAATACATATATGCTGACAGGCAGGTAGGACATTGTGTCTACTGGACGGAAATGTTATGGTCCTACACCCTCCACAGATGATTTTATATATATATATATATATATATATATATATATATATATATATATATATATATATATATATTATACCACTTAACTTAGTGATTGCTATTAGGTTGTGAAGAGACTTTCAACCAGCATAACAAAAAATGTTTCTGAAACAAATCACCTATACACTGCTTTTAATTAAATCTTACAGGTTATTTTTTGTTTTTGTATACAAATGTTGAAATACCATCACTCTTTTTTACATGTACAATATACAAAATATACAAAAAAAAAGCATTCAAACAATAACCATACAGTAACCAATTTCATGTTATTTACATTTGGTAACATGATTTATGTGTCCTTCCAGTGACTAGTCCTGCACAGGACGTCAGTGACATGGATATTTATGGCTCTATAACCGATTCTCTCCACCTACCGAGTTACCTGAGACAGGTTCAAAACCTGTTTGACCAAGGTCGAGAGCTGTGTCATTCCGGTGCTCAAGGTCCACGAAACCATTCCAGAGCACATATGTGCTTGTCTGTGGCATCACCGCCTTCATCTTGTCGCGGTCACATTCAGCATGCACTGTGCCGTGAGCTCCTCTGCCAAACAGGTGTTCCACCCCAGCTAGGCCATCAATCTGCCCACGGCCCATCTCTGTAGAATTCAGGGTTAATTATCATCAAATAAGCCATTAGAAAGAGTGATGAAAGGGAAGGGTAAGGATTCTGGGTTTGATAGGAAACAATGGTGTATGGATAAGTGGAGACGGATATTACTCCATGTTGTTGTGTTAACTGGATCAAGAGCTAATGCGGTTCTCTAGAAGAAAATGATAGGATCTTCTAGCCCTTTCTTAAATGGATCCCATCCATTAAAGGTAATTGCAGTTCAAATAAAAGCACATAACACATTTCCCTGTGCCTTTCTCCAGATCTTGACACGGGGTCTTATCGTTCTCATTCCAAATAATTTCACAATCTGTAACTGGTAAATGCCATTATGCTTCTTTAATGTGCTTAATGTATTAATTGGCATTAGCGTTACATTAAGATCGCGTAGTAAATTATTCCATGGCATTAGATGACACCTGACCTATTGTAAATTTTACACTGTGCTTAGGACTTCATTTATCTATGCAGTATCCCTGTGAATATTTTAAGCACCCAATTAAATACCAACTGACCTGAAGGTCTAAAGCAGACCGGGAAATTGAGCTGTCTGGCGGGTTTGGGTGCTACAGGGCCGGTGTTTAATCACAGTAGTCTTTGGAAGGAACTGGGTGTCCTGGTCTCTCAATATCATCAAACCTTTCATTGGGTTCATTCAAAAATACAGATCACTAAAAAAGAAAATATTATTTACTCACCTTCATGTCGTTCCAAACCTGTATGACTTTCTTTTATTTTTTCTGCAGAACACACATACAGTGAAAGTCAGTGGGGATCAATGTTGTTTTGAACCCCACTGACTTTCATTGTATGGACAAAAACAGTTCTTCAAAATATCTTATTTTGTCCTGTAAAGAAGAAATAAAGTCAAACAGGTTTTGAATGACATGAGCAGTGTTGGGGGTAACGCACTGCAAGTTACGTAATCAGATTACTTTTTTCGCCCATCACTAGATATTATTGAAAAGTCATTTTTTCAAAATAAAAACGACAAAATAAAAACAGGGGGTTCAAAATAAGATATTTTGAAGAACTGTTTTTGTCCATACAATGAAAGTCAGTGGGGTTCAAAACAACATTGATCCCCACTGACTTTCATTGTATGTGTGTTCTGAAAAAAAAAAAAAAGACATTTTTTTAAATGAACCCAGTGAAAGGTTTGATGATATTGAAAGACCAGGACACCCAGTTCCTTCCAGGGGTTAGTAAAGTCCTTCTGAAGCATTTGTGTAAAAAAATATCCATATTTAACAAGTATGAAGTAAAATATCTAGCTTCCGCCAGACCGCCTTCCATAATCAACTTACAAAGAAAGTGTAAAACTCTCGCAGTTCACAAAGCTTACACTACGTTAATACTTTAAAAAGATTTTGGACCCTCATAATTAATGCAAATGTAGCAGAAATAATTGACTATTTTGCACATCTCTTTACACAACCCAACAGCACCCTATTCAACTTACGGAAAAAGCTTAATTTTTTTTTTTTTTTACACAAATGCATCGCTTCACTTCAGAAGGCCTTTATTATTCCTCCGGAGCCGTGTGGAGTACGTTTATGATGGATGGATGTCAGTGGGAGCACTTTCTTCAGCTCATACTCGTTTGATCCCGTTCACGGCTATTATAAAGCTCGGATGCGTCAGGATATTTATTAATATATCTCCGACCGTGTTCATCAGAAAGAAGAAGGACATATACACCTAGGATGGCTTGAGGGTAAAGCTTGGGGTAATTTTCATTTGAAAGTGAACTAATCTTTTAAGTCATATTATTTTAATATATTATTTACTCTGCGGCCCCCTTGGAAGTTTGCTGAGGACCCCGAGTTGGACCCGGCTCCCTGGTTGAGAACCACTCCATTTAAAGCTTCACCTTCTCGGTTAATTGAAGTGTTTTATGATAAATTCTACATTAAGTTACAAAGATTTATATAGTTTCTGGCTGATGATGTGATTTAACGTATAGAGCTGCACAATTACCATCTCTCTCCTGTGTTTTCTGACATCCACGGCTTCACTTCACTGTTAAAAGCATGCCATTTTACAAGACAGATTCCTTTGTGCTATTCTCATTAAAGAAATGATATGGCTACTTCCTAAAGAAATGTGCTATTTGTGTAAATCTCAGGTCATAAATACATTCACATGTAGTCATAATGAAGAACGGCTATAACCTCCTGTCTGGCTTTAAATATATATCAAAGGGTAACAAGTCGCTGTGAATTATAGGTCACCCTGCATTGTATGAGACACAATAAAAATAAATCAAAGCATTTATGTTTAATCACCACTTGCCGTAATGCAATACCTCCTTCATAGATGCTAATTTTAGCTGTCAAGAAAATGTGCTAGCTTTTCACCAAATGTGAATGTTGTGAAAACAGCATTTGAAATCTCCCATTCGCAGCATTTCAAATCCATGCCAAACGTTATCATTCAGCGGCCGACTCTCGTGGCGAACTCGATTACCTTAAACCTCTAAAGAACACAAGGAGTGATTTAGAGCGAAACATTTTCGTAAATTGCGCAGGACTTCACATGCGCCCGGCCAATGGACTGCCGTTCACCCTCCTTTCAAATCAGGCCCACTTCCAAGTTTCCAGTTATGAAAAATGCCTGGGTAGGGCACTATCATTACAGCAATCATTCCTGTCTGTTGTATCCATTTTGCTTTAAATGTATCTCTAAAGCTCATACAGGCATTTCCAAAAGCACTATCATTTCAGTCAGACTGTGATCTCCACTGGCAATCTGCATTTCGTTGAACATGCGTGCGGAGGGAATAGAAACCAGACACCTGTCTCTCCACAGTGGGATATTAAGGAGAAAGAAAAGCCACACTAAATTCTCAGACCAGCCGAGCATATCAAAGCAGTGTGCACTCAGACCTCAGATTGCAATAGGGATATCATTTTAAAAAAGGGGGACAAACCATACCTTGCAGGCTTCAGGGCCTAATAATCATCATGTCACCCATCGCTGCGGTCTGCAACAGTAATCTTACTTTCAGTTGATTGGCTGATGCAATGACAGCTTTTGGACGACTGACATGTGGACAAACACAATATGGCTGTATGAAACAGAAAGCTGTCAGTGAGCTGTTTGGCAGGGTTATGTTTTTTGAAATAGATCTGAACCTGAACTTTCAAGCTAATTTTCAACTAGAAGCCTTGAAAGGCACGCAAGCTTAAACTCAAACCTCTGAAGTGGTATAAATGATATCTTGAAAAGGAAAAAGAGAACGTCTAGTGGTCAACTACTTTCTTTTGAAGTAAACAAGTTAAATCGGAGACATTTGGAGTTTCTTACCATTAGTCATCTAAAAATCATATAGCTGGATCTTGATAAATGGGCAGTTGATGTTAGAAGAAGTTGACACGTCATGCATGCTGTACATCTGAAACTAATTCTTTTGTAATTATTATGCATGACCTTATTTTAATTGAGAGACTACATGGAATATTAATGTATGCAATTAATGTAGTTTTTAAAAATGCATTTGTCACAGCAAAACCATGTAGATGGATAGTCCAGTCAAAAATATAATTTCTGTCATCATTGCCTTAAATTTTGTTCTGTTTCTTACATCAAGTTGTCATATTGTTTCTATATTCTGTATATACAGACATATAATACTGTTTTCATTAGGATGTTTATGGTGCTTTTTCATCATTTTGGTTCTTGACAAGCACAGTCACCATTCCCCTTTGATTGTATGGAAAAGATTTTGATATATATACAGTATACACACACACACACACACACACACATATATACAGTTGCAAGAAAAAGTATGTGAACCACTTGCAGAATCTGTGAAAATGTGAATAATTTTAACAAAAGAAGATAATACAAAATGCATGTTATTTTTTATTTAGTACTGTCCTGAGTAAGATATTTTACATAAAAGATGTTTACATATAATCCACAAGACAAAAAAATAGCTGAATTTATTAAAATTAACCCCATTCATAAGTATGTGAACCACTGATTCTTAATACTGTGTGTGGTTACCTGGATGATTTACGACTGTTTGTTTGTTGTGTGATGGTTGTTCATGAGTCTCTTGTTTGTTCTGAGCAGTTAAACTGAGCTCTGTTCTTCAGAAACATCCTCCAGGTCCTGCAGATTCTTCAGTTTTCCACCATCTTTTGCATATTTGAACCCTTTACAGCAGTGACTGAATGATTTTGAGATCCATCTTTTCACACTGAGGACAACTGAGGGACTCAAACACAACTATTAAAAAAGGTTCAAACATTCACTGATGCTCCAGAAGAAAACACGATGCATTGAGAGTCGGGGGGTGAAAACTTTTGAACAGGATGAAGATTAAATTTTTCTTATTTTGTTTAAATATACATTTTTTTTATTTAGTACTGCCCTTTGGAAGCAACACAAGATACTTTCATGTTTCCCGGAAGACAAATTAAATACAATTTACCTTGATCTTCAAATTCCAAATGTTTTCACCCCCCGTCTATTAATGCATCGTGTTTCCTTCTGGAGCATCAGTGAATGTTTGAACCTTTTTTAATAGTTGCGTCTGAGTCCTGTGTCCTCAGTGTAAAAAAACGGATCTCAAAATCATTCAGTCACTGCTGTAAAGGGTTCAAATATGCAAAAGATGCTGGAAAACTGAAGAATCTGCAGGACCTGGAGGATTTTTCTGAAGAACAGAGCTCAGTTTAACTGCTCAGAACAAACAAGAGACTCGTGAACAACCATCACACAACAAACAAACAGTCGTAAATCATCCAGGTAACCACACACAGTATTAAGAATCAGTGGTTCACATACTTATGAATGGGGTTAATTTTAATAAATTCAGCTATTTTTTTGTCTTGTGGATTATATGTAAACATCTTTTATGTAAAATATCTTACTCAGGACAGTACTAAATAAAAAATAACATGCATTTTGTAATTATCTCTCTTATTTTGTTAAAATTATTCACATTTTCACAGATTCTGCAAGTGGTTCACATACTTTTTCTTGCAATTATATATATATATATATATATATATATATATATATATACATATATATATATATACACACATATATATGTGTGTATATATATATATATATATATATATATATACACACGGGTATATATATATATATATATATATATATATACACACACACATATATATATATATATATATATATATATATATATACACAGTATATACATACAACAGTTCTTTCTGGTTCTCGAATCTGATTGGCTGAGAGCAATGTAATATTCTAGTGATAACAGCACTCCTTTTCACCATTTGTATCACTCCGCTTGAAGCAACTGTCATGGCGGTTGAGCAAATCCACTGTTATTTTTACATATACTACACTTGTACCACAAACTGTAGTTTTAAGTCAAGAATGTAGTTGTTTAGACCTGAAATATGTGACTCATATTTAATCATAGCTCCTATTTTACAATTTGTTTAGACGTTTTTGGAGATGCGAGCTACAGGCCATCAGCGGCGGTTCAGAGCTCGTGTACCCGCAGAGAACAGCTTAATCTTGGCCAGTGCTTCGGGAATTTGCCGCTGTCTGGTTAAACATGAGATATAATTCATTCTGGGTACATAAAACAGGCAATCTTTGGTCTGATTAATCTGTTACTTGTTCCTGAGCAAATCAAATTAGGGTATATTAAATTTAATAATTTAATAACAAGGCTATATTTAACCTACATCACGTAAAGCAGCAGTTCCCAAACTGGGGTACGTGAGGTGACAGAGGGGGTACGCAAACAAAATGCCAAATTGTGCCGTTTATTTAATTCTTCCCCACTTTAAAATAACATTAAAACCAAGCATGTATTTTCTAACAGGCACAATGCCGTAACTACATGACATCCAATCAAAATACCACATCTTTTGCGGTCAAATCTGACAGCGTCCATTTCCACACAAGCAGCGTGCATTTGGGTGCATATATGTTGCCTGCAGTGTCTGCTGCCTACATTACTGCTGTTCTTGACAATGTAGTCGATTTAGCACTTACTATCATGAAGAACAAATAGCCTGGCACAAAAGGTGCATAAAGATTAATTTAAGATTCAAACTCTTGATACAAAACATACCTTTTGTGAGTTCTTGTTTTTAATGTTGATAATATTTTACGAGCAAGAATGAAAATCCAAATATCCACACAACTGCAAAAGTGACACTGATTTTATACAACAGTTCAACAAACAAAAGGGTAATATTAAGTGATGTTCTTCACAATATTGTCAGTATTTGCTCTATTGTGCAATGAAAGCCACAGCAGAACTACAACACAGCGGCAATTCGTGAACGAATCTGCAGCTTTGAACGAATCGTTCGTGAAAATCAATGATTCATTCATAAATACAGCCACTTGCTTCGTTGAACAAATAAATGACTCGATGACTCACGCATTAAGACAGTCTACTGGCAGTTTTAGTATTTAAAATAATCACTTTTCACGTTTTTATCATTGCATATGTCTCTATTGAACATTTTTTTTATTTAAAACATCATTAATGTTGTAAAGATATTTATAAAGATAAAAAAAAAAATGCACTGGAAAGTCAATGTAGGGGGCAAATATTGTCCCTTAATGGAAAAGGTGCAGTCTAACGCGGAAGGATGGTAAATGCCTCAGGGGGTACTCCACTCTAAAATGTTTGGGAACCACTGCTTTTGTAAGTTTGACTGAATTGTACAATTGTGTTTATTTCCTATTGTCATTTATAATGGCTATTGTTGTTAATTTAAACAATATATATATATATATATATATATATATATATATAAAATATAGGCCTATATCTCATAATCATTCATGGATTCATTGATGTTACTATCCAAATAAAAAAGCTAGTAAAATTATGTGATTAACTCATAAGTGATTCATTCAAGCTCACAAACCCGCAGCATTATTCCATGAATCTGTTCTGTAGCTTTGTCCATCTGGCTGTTTGTCATTGGCTCTGGATTAGAGAGCGTCTGTGAGCTCCCGTCACCCTGCTCAAGCCTAAGAATTCATAAGGAGCATTCAAAGGATAGCCAAAACATGAAGTCTACAGCCCGACAGGCAGCAAAGTTCACGGACGTGCTGTGAGTTTTGTGTGGCCATGTTCTCCCAAGAAACCACTAAACTAGAGGGAAATATGAGGTATGAGCCCCTCGGATACTCCCGGAGAGAATATAGCTCATGTGAGATTTTAAGACGACTTCATTTTCAAGGTCTTGCTATTATATGGGAACATAATTAACATTTCCCCATCAATTACAGTGGAGTGGAAGCACAGGGATCCAGGCGGACATGCTTAAATCTGCCTTGAATTACTCTCTGCTAACTTCCTATTTCAGCTGAATTCTGATGAGCCTGTCTGGTCATTTATTCAACAAGGCTACAGAGCACTTGTTTCGAGTGCGACCTGGCAATAGCCACATGAAGGGAACCTTTGATCAGGGTCCTTGTTGCTTATAACAGCAACGATGCTTGCAGCATATGTAATATGTCTTTTTAATCTCTCTAATCTGAATTAGTCATAATTAGTTTGAGACAGAAAGAGCAGATGATCAAGAATTTTTCTATCATCTTTTTTTTTTTTTTTTTTTTTTGTTTCTTGTGTGGTAACCCGTTATTAGATTTGAAGTGAAATGTGCAGCCAACCCCCTCTAGTGGCCGCTTGTGCATTATATGTAGTGATTCACATATTTAAGCAGTTGTCAATCATTCACTCCTTGGATACATCAAGGAATTGAGCAAGAATGCCCTCTAGGGATTGTTCTATCCTTGTCTCACTAAATCTTTGTCTGTTTCTTCTCATCAATGTCCTGAATACACGTCATGCCATTTGCCGGGGCTAATAAGAGAGCACATGTGATTGGCTAAAGGGTCTGGCGTGCTGCAGTCAAGCAGGAAGTGACTGAAATACATCAAAAACATCAATTCATGCTTAAAGCTATGATGAATCCCATCTATAGTTTCAAATTAAATTTCATTCGGTTTCTCATCCATTTTAAAGAATAATGTAGCTGATGCTGGCAACATGTGTGGGCTGACCCAGCTCCAATTTGATCATTTTATCTGATTGTGAGGAAAACAGTTGGGTGATGGATACCATCTCATTACGATGGGAAAGTGAGAGTTTAATTTCCTGTACATGTTCCATCTTTATTAATGTCAGGAACAGCGGGTTGTCAATTGCATTAGTGCTCTGTTCTTGTGCTAGGCGTTGTGCATGACACAAACAATGTCTTCGCACTGAGCTCTGACAAACACACACATGATCTAAGCAGCCGTGACATATTTCAACATCAGTTGTGGAAAATATTGATACACTTTAACTGCAAACCCCTTTCTTACTATATTTAGATCTTCTCTGTGGAACATCTCCAGCTGACCTGGGGTGCGTTTCCCAAAGCGAACTATGGTTGCAAGTTCCGTCGTTACCAATAGAGTTTAATGGGACTTACGACCATAGTTGGCTAACGATGCTTTCGGGAAACATACCCCTGAACTGAACCCGGAAATCAGAAAAAAGACTGAAGACTGCCAGCATTTTCATCATTATCAGGGTTACTTAAAATATATTCCAGTAAAAGTGATTCATACTAAATATTAATACAATATTTAATATATTGTTAATAAATGCTAATTACTGACAAAATAAACATAATGACCTACTGAAATCCAGAGGTGTCCATACTTTTTACTATACAAAGGACCAAAAACCAAACTTGAGGGATGTGGACTGAAAGTAATTGTTGTGTAGGGGCCATTTACACAACGCTGTTCCCTTTCGAAAGGGAACTTCTACTCTGCGTTTGCAACGCTATGGGGAACGCAGAGTCTCGTTCCCTGTTCTCAGGGAACCCTGGTTACATTCGTAACCTGTGACGTTCCCTTTCGAAAGGGAACTTCTACTCTGCGTTCCCCATAGCGTTGCAAACGCAGAGTCTCGTTCCCTGTTCTCAGGGAACCCTGGTTACATTCGTAACCTGAGACGTTTTCAACTAAAAACGGGAAACTTTTTATGCATTTTGGCCGCTCATTTACACGACAATGTGTTTGGGGTGCCTGACAATGGGTATTAAAGTTCAAGTTTTTGAAAATAATGTGTTAGTGTTATCTTCTCCATGTAAACTAAAAAAATGGCGTATATAGGCGTGTAGTGTTTCTTTACAAAGTGACATCGCCATCTACTGGCTTGGCAGCATAATACAGCATTTTTAAGTCGTTTCCAACGTTGGTGTCTGTATGGAAAAAAAACGCAAAGCCAAAACTTTTCCATTTTTAGTACATTGTTCTCATGTAAACAAACCCTTACCTCCAACTATATTATATTAAAATGTATTTTTTTAAAAAAAATCAAATTCATTCTCTACATTTCAATGCAAAAGTAAAATTCACAAATGCTAAAACAAATGTTAAAACAAAAAGATAAATTAAAAATGATATGCTTACCCAATACCCCGTTCCAAACCCGTATATTCCTGTGGAACACAAATGAAGACATTCTGAATTATGTCCTGCTCTGTTTACCATGCAATTGCAATCAATGGGAGACTTTCAAGCTTCAAAAGGGATGCAAATGCACCATAAAAGTATCAAAACTTGTCTTCTGAAGGAATTCAATTTCTTTTCTTTTTTCTTTTTTTTTTTTTTTGTGGGAAAACATGCAACATTTAAGTCTTAAAGATGCAGTGTGTAAATTTTAGCAGCATCTAGCGGTAAGGTTGCAAACTGCGCTCACCCCTCTCTTTCAAAGCACACAGAGAAGGTGGCTGTCTGGCTGACACAAGACAGATGTCATCGTCTGAGACAGAAAAGAGTAGCCAGTCTCTGCTTCTAATAAACCAGACGGCTACTACTACTACTACTACTTCTTCATGCATTTTCAACATAGTGACGATGCAAGCTGCTTCTAAAAACATCAAGGATTTAGAAGAACAACATAGTGATGAAACGCGCTCTGTAGAGCGGTTTGTCCTATCAGGGCTACTGTAGAAACGTCGGTGCAAAATGGCGACTTCCATGTAAGGGGACCCGCGGTGTATGTAGATAGAAATGGCTCATTCTAAGGTAATAAAAACATAACGGTTCATTATGTAAGCTCTTTATATACCACTGAAAACATAGTTATGTATATTAAATTGCATTTCTGTCAATAGATCCTCCTAAATTTTACACATTGCAACTTTAAGGGCCATTCACAGAACGTGTTTTCCCATTTCAATATGCTACTTTTCCATTGTTTTTCTATGTAAACACGCTAGACGGATGTGTATGACCGTTACACTCGCGTCTTTCTGTCTTGCAAATGAGCGCTTTTATCAATGTCAGTTACAAAACAGTGGCCCAATCAGAAGGCCCCAGAGGCGGGGCAAGCTTTGTGAGCTTTTGTTTACAGCAGCAAGTTGGCATGGCAACTGTTTTATTTTATGGCAACACAGTGGAGCATGCACTCATGGTGGCTGTATCTGGATAGCCAATGGAATTATTTTCTTTTTTTCCATGCCAAAAATAGTAGCTATCTATTCTGCTGTTTGGCTATTTCTGTTATTTATGTTATTGCATCACATCTCAAAAGCACTCTATTCACTCTATATTTAAATTACCTACAGTATGCTAACAAAACAATACTACACACAAGTAAAATGACACTGTTTTTCTTAAAATGTCTTTAAAAATCACACTCACTGAAAGGATTTTTTTTTATTTATTATTATTTGTATTGGCTACCACAATGATTCAGTTTGCGAACTGTTTCAAAAGCATGGGCATGTTTGTATTATGTTACTCCCCAAGCCTGTCTTACAGAGAAATGCTAAATGCTAAAGCGTGCAACGAAAGAGTTTTTCTTGTTTTGTGAGACTTAAAGTGTGGCAGTAAGGGACAGGATTGAGTACACGAGAGTGTGAGAGTGTGAATGAAAATGAGAGAGAGAGAAAGAGAGAGCTGAGTAGCAGTAGTAGTTCTCCTTCGCTGGCTGCCTGCAGCAGCTTGTATCAGGGGCTCAGGGGGCCTGCAGAACTATACCCAGTGTGCCTGATTATTACCATGCTAAATTTATATTGATTGCTGTAGCTTAAGAGCTAAATTCGAGCTATTCCCTAGATGCAGTCACAATATATGGTCTGAAGTGATCTGGTAATCCAACTACAAGAAATGCAATGTGTTTGTCATGCAATAAACTGCACTACAGTCCCAAACTATAGTCTTCCTCAAAGAATCGTGCCGGTTGACTGGGCCGAGGGAGGTAAGTTTTCCTCAGCACTTGAGGTGAAGTTATAACTGCCCTCCTGCAGACACTTTTCATCACTTCTATGCATAAGCGTTTGCCCTTGACATTATCAGCAGATTTATGAGGCCCTGAGGTAGCTAAATAGTGCTGAGATAGTGAAGACAGTGGCCTGCAGTTGTCCGTCGGCTATATTTGCACTCGTAGAGGAAGAAAAAAGCTCTGTAACAGAGCAGGCCCCCGGGGGAAAGCCCCTAATTAAACAGTGATTAAATTAAGGGCCAATGTGAGTGAAATGCACATTGATTGACAGGCAGCTCCTCTCGCATTTACTTCTCCTGGGTTTAGAAGGAGTGTGCGGACTCGCCGATGACTTCTCTGGCTTTGGTCTCAGAAGACGTCCAATTAATCCATTTTAGCATATAAATGTGCATGATTGTGACTCTTTGAAACTGTTTTCAACCTGTTTTGGGACTGAAACTCATTAACATATCTGAAAGAAACATTTCCAGGTCATCTTTATGCATGCTTGAGGCGAGTCACACAATCAATGTGTGGAAATCACCTCTAAAATCTCATTTAGCAAAAAACTGTGGCCTTGAAATCGGTTTAGGAGTCAAATAGGTTCCTAATATTCTTAGTGAATTTTCCCTTAATTTGTACACATAAAAAGTGAGAATTCAGAATCAAATGTGAGAAATGTTTGCCCTTAAACGTTTTGGGCCCTATCATACACCTGGTGCCAAGCGACGCATATGTGTTTTTTGCTAGTTTCAGTCCGACGCAGTTATCATTTTTACGTCCAGCGCCCACGTTGTTTAAATAGCAAATGCACTCGTGCCCATCTGTTCACCCATGGGCGTGCTGGTCTGAAAACGAGGTGTGTTCAGGTGCATTGTTGGCGTGTTGCTACTTTGAAAACGACTGCACCATTGACCAACAAAAACATGGTCTAAATTCAATGGCGTAGTATTTTATTTATTTATTTTTTGTTATTATAAGGGCGTGTTAGTAATATGCGTCTATAGGTGGGTGCAGAACGCTCATACACTTTGCTTGTTACACACACAGGGATGCGCAGCAGCTCACAAACATGCCAAATATTAAAAATAAAAGGATTACAATGTAAAAGATTATTATTGTGTACATGAAGATAAAATGCCTATGTGTCATAATGGATAGTCATTGCATGTATCAGAATTACCTATTTCCAGTAATGACGAATTAAATTGGCAAATTATTTGGCAATACACACATGTATTTAAACTGACTCGTCAGGTTGAGGGTGTCTATATTCCACACCTGGGGAATGGGAGATGACACTCTGCCTCAAAACACACCCATGACTCATTAAGAGACTAGGTACAATCCTTTTGGACCGTCCCTTTTTTTTTGTTGTTAAACTAGCAAAAGTGGATTCGGACATCCCCTAAGTGCACCTGCGCCATGTGCTTCAGACCATGCGCTTAGAACGTTAAAATAGGGCCCTTAAAGTTGTGTAATGGTAAGAAGGTCCTCTCCAGCTGTAATACAAATTCAAATAGCTGTTTATTAAGATGGATAGCAGCTTTGCCTGTTTCTTGCGATATAACTCCGTGGCAGGTATTGAGCCCAATGAGTGCTGACTTAACAAACAGCACATCTGCACAGCTCATAAAAGAATCATACCCAGAGTTACATTTACACTGTCTTAAATTGAAATTGGGTTGGAGAAACCTTCTGGGTTTTGGAGGGATAGTGTATACCAAGGTGTTTATGATTTAACAATAAAACACTAGATTTTTGTAGAAGAAAAAGAAAATGGCCTTTTTTAGTTAACTTAATTTACTTAATTTAAGTTAACATTTTAAGTAGTGCTGTCAAATCGATTAATCGCATCTAACAAAGTTTGTTAACACACACACACACACACACATATATATATATATATATATATATATATATATATGTTAGGGCTGTCAATAGATTAATTTTTTTAATCATGATTAATCGCACACTTATTGTGAAATTAAGCATACACCATTTATCTTGTTTAACACGTCTTATTTAATATGAACGTCCATTTTGCCATCATTGCCTATATCCAGCAAAGATTGAAGTGTGATTTTCACAAAACTGTATTTTTCAGCTTTTTTCAAGGTAAATTTAGATGTCTTTCCAAAAAAGGACACCAAATAACCAATTTGATTTTATATAATTCATACATTTATGAAGCCTACACCAAAGCACCCATAAAAAAAATCACAGCAAAAAAAACAAAAAACCTTTCAGAATTCACAGTGTAACAAGTCAAGTTGCGATACTGAACATGGAGATGCCAAAAAAAACCCCCAAAAAACCCTAAACCAACCGCCTTGACCTGCATTTAAACTAAAGTACACAGCAACATACACAGGACAAATCCAAACATTATCCTGAATGTGTGTGAAAACGACGTGAATGTACTGAAATGTGTCTGTGCGTAAATACAATGTGCGATCAGTGCATCAAAAGCGCTCATACATGATTTGTTTGCGCATCAATATAACAGACTCACGCGTGCTTCATCGCAAATGTCTTTACTTTGATTGTAATCCTCATCCATCAAAACTTTCATAGCAAGAAGCTGGTTTGCTTTATCCAGCCGAGAAACATAGTTTTCATATCATGTGGCCATACAGCGGTGGGATGGTTCGTGCTCTTCAGATACAATGACAGAGAGTTCAATTAAAGCGAAACAGACACTGGAATGAATAAGTCTCTCTGCCATCTCTGATATTATCAGCATCTAACTGCATGATGTAAAATACGTTATCACGCAATTTCACATGCTTTCGTAATTTTTTCACGTTAAATGCATCAAATTATTTTAATGCGTTTAAGGATTTTGAATTTATTGCATGCGTTAACACGTTAACGCTGACAGCCCTAATATATATATATATAGTATTGGTATCGGGCCGATACCAAGCTCATGTACTTGTACTCGTACTCATAAAAATACCCCCGATACCAAAGACCGTTACCTCACGTGACTTAACTGACAGAATTTTCCGTGCACAGAGACACCGACGGCAGCAGCAGAAACAATGTCAGCCTCAGAGGTGTGGAAATACTTCGAAAATTAATGATGACAACACACACATTGCGAACTGCATGCTTTCAATCACAATTCGTTATCAATTAGTGAAGGCGGGATAGGCGGATTCGCGTTGAATGACACAGGCCAGAAGCGCTCTCTCTCTTTCTTGCGCGTGATCACAGTTCTCTCAGACAGCGCGCGATCAGTTCTCCTCGCGCCTGAATGGTCAAATGCACACATAGTTGTCATAATGTCCATCGTGTGGAGTATCTCACGTAAATACAGTCGGTTATGGCTTAAGTGGATGTAAACATTTGGGTGAAAACAGGATATGTGTCAGTATCCATGGATTCGGTCTTAAAAGGACCGTAGCCTATATTTGTCATTAATGTTAATAAAACAACAAAATATGTTAAATAAATGTATACATGGTAAATAAACCTACTGTATCTGAAAAACAAGTTTATTTAATTTCTATCTCTATAGTATTTTTTGTATTGTTTGTAAATTTCTTTTTATATAACAACAATTATATATATTGGTAATTATGCCCTTTGAAGGTTATTGGACACTGACATTTTTGTTCTTTAAGTTTGTGACAAGCACATAAAAATTATGACTTTTTTCATTAGAGTAATAATAAAGAAGCTGTCCTACATTCATTAGTCTCACTGTGTTGTGCTTGGAACATCACCAAAAAAAAAAAAAAGAGAGAGAGAGAAATGAATAAATGTATAGGTATCAGTATCAGTACTAGAGTACTAGAAAAAAAAGTATCGGTACTCGGTTCTTTAAAAAAATGGTATCGGTGCATCCCTAATATATATATATATATATATATATATGTATGTATGTGTAAACACAAACTTTTATGTTAGATGCGATTAATTTCGATTAATCGATTTGACAGTACTATTTTACATGAACATGGCAATATGCCATGATGACTTTGTCATTATTTTAACTACTTGCATTACTATTCAAAAGTTTGTCTTTTATAATGTTACAAAAGATTTAGATTTCAAATAAATGCTTTTGAACTGTCTATTCATCAAAGAAATCAGAAAAAAATGTATCACGGTTATGTACACTGTATAAAACGTTGATAATAATAATAAATGTTTCTTGAGCAGCAAATCAGCATATTAGAATGATTTCTGAAGGAAAATCATGTGACACTGAAGACTGGAGTAATGATGCTGAAAATTCAGCTTTTCCATTACAGAAAATTTTAAAATATATTAAAATAGAAAACAGTTATTTTAAATTGTAATATAAAATAAAGCTAGTGTAGGCCTATCATAAAATTCAGTATAGGTCTATCATAAAATTATCTGAATAAAACTCACTTTCTATGTTTGAAAAAAAAAAAAAACTGATATATCATAATCATAACAGAAAAGCTGCATCAAGATGCATTATTTCTAAAAGCTGAACTTTAAAACAGTAAAAAGTAAACAAAACACAATCTAGTATACTATATAACTTCATACAACAGTCATTTTATATTGCAGACTTACTCCCATTTGCTATGCTGGTGTTAGAGGATAAATGTGCATATCCCAGAAGATTGCTAAGGAAATGAATCTAATATTCCTCAAACTCAGGAAGCGCTCTAAAAGCTGAATTGCTGATGTAGTGCACTGCAGCGGGGAGCATGAGACAATGCTTTGCATGTGCTGGCCTAATGGTGAGAGTGATGCCAGGCCTACTGACCTCATCAACCATGACATTTACTACAGCGCCTACTGCTGCGTTCCTCATTCCTCCCACAGCGCATAGCAAACAAGCACAACTAGCCTGATATCCATGTACGCATCATGTACAGGACCCAGCCTTTAATGCCTGAGATGCTGAGAGCATGCAGCAAAAAAAAAAAAAAAACAGTGCAGACTGCAATCTAGCCGTGAAGCCGAAAACTAATCTCTAAGGAAGGCTGTCAAGTCTGCACGCATAACGCTCTAGTGGAATTGAGGCTTAAATGCTTCATAAAGCTTTCATAAATATGCAATCGGTGGGCTAATAGCTGTTGCTAAAACCTGCCTCAGCCCTCATTATCCAGTGGTAGCCCATTGGGAGCCTCTGTGGTGCAAGGTACAGGGGAATATGTTTTGCATTTGCCCCTGCTGAATTCAGCTTCCCTTAACAAATTCCTTTTGATCTGCTACCCAAGTCATAGCAGGAGACATATTTTCAAGAAACTGTGCCAGTTACGGTGAAACACTGCAAGACTTGCACTTTTACTACATAAAAATAAGTTCAGTATACAGTTACCCACAAGGCAGTTATAATATAACCACATCTAATGCTGCATTTAGTCACGTGATCTTAGAATTATCGTAAATACGAGTTTCCTAGGTAAAAATTGCACATGAACGCCCTCCCATTTCGAAACTTGAATGCGATGCACTCGTAATCACGACTTCAGAAATGGGAATTATCAAAATTCCCGTTAGCACATGAAGGCAGCATTATTACGCAGCTGACTGTAATGCTTAATTCTGATTAGTCGGTTGCAACATTCTGCAGTCAAATATTTTTGTATTGCAACTAGAAAAAAAATATGTTTTTTGGGTTCAGATGGTGTAGTTACTACTTCTACCAGCAGGGGCTAACTAGACCACACTGCTAACTTAGGCAAACCTTGAACCTTTATATCTTATATTTTAAAATATATTACAAGCAGCTGGTGATTTTTTGACTGGGTGAGGCTTAGAAAATATGTCACTTATCAGGGTTAAATATGTAGATTAAGATCTACAGTATTTTGTCTGTGTCTGTTCCTAAAATTTGCTTCTCAACCACTAAAAAGTTCACAAGTTCGTTTACCCATACAATCTTTAAGGGGTTAGTTCACCCAAAAATTAAAATTCTGTCATTAATTACTCACCCTCATGTCGTTCTACACCCGTAAGACCTTCGTTTATATTCGGAAAACAAATTAAGATATTTTTGATAAAATCCGATGGCTCAGTGAGGCCTCCATTGCCAGCAAGACAATTAACACTTTCAATGCCCAGAAAGCTGCTAAAGACATATATAAAACAGTTCATGTGACTACAGTGGTTCAACCTTAATGTTATGAAGCGACAAGAATACTTTTTGTGCACCAAAAAAAACAAATAATGACTTTATTCAACAATATCTATTGATGGGCGATTTCAAAACACCGCTTCATGAAGCTTCGAAGCTTTACAAATCTTTTGTTTTGAATCAGTGGTTTCGAAGCGTGTATCAAGCTGCCAAAGTGACATGATTTCAGTAAACGAGACTTTGTTACATTATAAGTGTTTCAAAATTTCAATGGTTCACCACTGGAGGGGCGTGACTTTGGCAGTTTGATATACGCTCTGAACCACTGATTCAAAACAAAAGATTTGTTAAGCTTTAAAGCGTCATTAAGCAGTATTCTGAAATCGCCCATCATCACTAGACATTGTTGAATAAAGTAATTATTTAGTTTTTTTTTGGTGCACAAAAAGTATTCTCGTCGCTTCATAACATTAAGGTTGAAACACTGCAGTCACATGAACTGTTTTAAATATGTCTTTAGCAGCTTTCTGGGCATTGAAAGTGTTAATTATCTTGCTGGCAATGGAGGCCTCACTGAGCCATCAGATTTCATCAAAAATATCTTAATTTGTGTTCTGAAGATGAATGAAGGTCCTATGGGTGTGGAACGACATGAGGGTGATTAATTAATGACTGAATTTTCATTTTTGGGTGAACTATCCTTTTAAGCTAATAAGGTTAAGCTTGCTGTCCGCAGTGGAGGGGCTCAAGGAAGCAGCTTCAACTCAAGCTTAGATTTACCCCCTAGTGGGACTACTAGTGCTTGGAAGAGGAGTATGGTAAACAAAATGCCTAAATTATGTTGGTGGAGTTGGGGAGGGATACCAAAACAGCTGATGCCAGAGCAAGGTGAGTGGCTGCTTATATGCTCTGGCAGTTGATTCAAAAAGATTAGATGGGTTCTCCTGAAATTACGTTTGTGAACTTGACTAAAATTTCTTAAGGCTAGAATACATTGCAGAGAAGAACTTGGCATCCCACTACACCAGTGGATCTCCGTCTTTTTTTACTTCAAGACCCCCCATTGTCCATAACAATATTTGAAGGCCCCCACTCACAATTTCTATCATATAAATTATTTTAGAGCTTGGCATAACTATTGTAGAATTGTATATAATATGTGTATAATATGTAATAATAATAATATATGTATATAATATTGTAAAAAATATTAAGAAATATATTACTTTTTAGTTATTTTAGCTTATTTGAATGCTTGTTTTGTCTGTATTTTAAGTACTGAAGTCATTTTGAGACCCCCTTAGAAGTTTGTTGAGGCCCCCTGGTTGAGAACCACTGCACTAAACAACTGAGGATCACACAGTAACAGACTTTCAAGTTATTTCGTAGACAGCAAACTCATGCAGAAAAACACGTCAGCTAGGAGACAAATGAAAACTATGGCCCGGTCCCAAATGGCACCCTAAACTCTCACGGTCTTCCTCTGAGTCCACACTTTCGTGACGTAATGCTGCTTTGACTGCCGGGTAAAGTCCGCTGCGTAGCTTGCAGACTTGCGGGCTCAGCTGAAGTGTGCATCGAGGCCACATAGTGGCCGCAAAGGGGGTGCTCACAAGCACCCTTCTGAAACCTAAAATGATGAATGGGACACCCTACGGTCTCGTGGACTTAACGGACACACGCATGTGGCAGCCATTTTAAGTCCACAAGACCGAAAGTGCGTAGAAGTGTGCAATTTGGGATTCAGCCTTTATGTTCTAAAATGTTTGATTCTCCAAGTGGATGAAATAATAGTTTGAAACTAGAAAACTGAAATCTGTGCCCATCAAACACCACAGATTTTTTTGTGAAATCTATCAACTCTGACTGGCCAAAAACTGCAGACTGTCTCTGGCTTTTGGTGACTAGCAACGACTCTTCCAGACTGTAAATCAGGGCAAAAATCTGTAAAAGATTTGCGAAATGCATTCCAGCCTTATTTTGTTTATGTTATGTTTACAATATTTGCAAATGGTAATATGTAAGAAACAAGATTATGAACCACAAATTTAAATGCTAAAAGTTACAACAGACTTTCATTACCTGTTTGTTTGTCTCCAGGCACTCACCAATCATGATTTAAAGAAAGTGGACCAACCAGCGATTGAAAGCCAACTGTCCAACGAATAATTAGATGCCATTTTGCACTGCAAATACCAATTATTATGCTCTTACAGCATGACATCCGAGCTGGACCCAAAATGGCGTGTTTAGAGCATGTTGAACATTGATTCTCGCTTTTGCATTTTTATGACAATTAGGGGAAGCTGTGCTTCCAGTGCAGTAAAGCAATTGCCAGTTTTATTAATAGAGACAATTCAGCATGCCAGAGTTTGTATAATTTATTTGATTGATATAGCCTACTTTCTTCTGAACAATTAATTTGATGTAATTTGCAGTTACAGGAAATATTTTGTTCTTTGTAAACTTGCAACAATATTTATATTAATGGT
Organism: Elopichthys bambusa; assembly: GCA_037101425.1. Lineage (NCBI taxonomy): Eukaryota > Metazoa > Chordata > Actinopteri > Cypriniformes > Xenocyprididae > Elopichthys > Elopichthys bambusa. Next base: position 4,673,197 of record CM074442.1, on the reverse strand, counting down.
TATTTCAATATATATATATATACTAATAAAATTTATGTAAAATCAAGAAAGACATAAAAGTAAACAAACCTGGCCCTCAATAAGAACTTTTTACTGTAAACTAGTGCATCAAATAGAGTGATTCTTGGACATTATAATTTGTTGTGAATGTAAATGAAACAGGGCTAGAAGAATTGTACCTTGGCGCTTGTCTCATCTGACAGTAGATCAGTGTGCCCTTGGTTCCCATTGAGTAATGCTCATCAAAATGCTTGTATTCCTCCATAAACCTTAAGTCTCATACACAATGAGAAACGCCGAGGTATAGGTTGAGAGACCATTTCTCTTGACATTCACAATGGCAGGCTCATCAGTCATGCTGTCAGAGGCTAGTTTGGAATTTATGAGGAATAACGATGGGTTGAAAATAGACGAAAGCCTTGCTCGTACTTCTGTATGGAGTGTTATATGCTTTGCTTGACCCGGTCTGAAACCCTATTTCTTTCCGCTACTGACCCCCTTGGGCTGATTTTTCATTCCGTGTGATTCCAGAGTTTTCTGTCATATTAAAGTTATGGGTTTGTGCATCACAGTAGGGTCTGGCAGTTGTCGTCCGGCAAAGGTTGAGACATTTCACAGGGTGATTTAGAAAACATTTTTACTTAAAACTGCACAGACATAAAATATAGCATAAAATTGACAAACGTACAAATTATTCATAGATGACTGTCAATATCTTTTCTGAGAGTGGTTTTCCAGTGGTTCTCAATCAGGGGGCCTCAAGGTGACTTCATGAATTAAAATAAGCTAAAAAAAAAAACTAGATTAATTCAACAACCAGAGTTTTCACTGTCTTGAAGGTTTCAGGCTCTAAAATTGTGAGTAAAACTTATAAATCCTTATCTAGTAAATTATGAATAGCTGAAAAAGTAATTGGTCCTTCAAACATTGTTGTGGACAATGGGATCACAAAGGTTTAGAGATACTCAACACGAGAACTTTGATTAACATGGAAATTGAAGCTTCTTACATTGTGGGAGATGAACAGTTGTGACACAAGTCCAGCACATAGGTGACAACTACATTTGCATTTTGTTCTATTTGAAGTTTATAAGTGATGAGAAGAATCACAAACAACCGATTTAAAGGGTTAGTTCACTCAAAATTATCCCATAATTTACTCACCCTCAAGCCATCCTAGGTGTATATGACTTTCTTCTTTCAGTCAAACACAATTAGAGTTATACTAAGAAATGGCTCTTCCCAGCTTTATAATAGGAGTGAATAGTAACTTATTTTGAAGCCCAAAAAAGCACATCCATCCATCATAAAAGTAATCCATATGGCTCCAGGGGGTTAATAAAGGCCTTCTGAAGTGAAGTGATGCGTTTTTGTATAAAAAAATATCCATATTTATAACTTTGTAAACTAGAATCACTGGCTTCTGTACATAAGTCAATTTCTGGTGGAAGAGTGAACTTTGACCCGACGCATGACGTATTGATAAATGCAGAAGTGCAGAGGATAGAGCAAAACAAAACACCGGTCAGGAATTGGAAGTCTAAAATGAGGACTTTTAAAGAGAAATGTCAGAGGAGCTTGAGTTTGTTTTTCTCCTTTTAAACACCTATTTGCCACCTGATGTCACCTGTTGGAGTTTGGGTTCCTTGCCGCTGTCGCCTTTGGCTTGCTTAGTTGGGGACACTTGACATTTGATATTCAACCGTGCCATCTGCCTTGACTCCATTTTCTTTAAGAGCTGCTGTGCAGCCAAAATTATATACCAGTTATCACTGTAAAGCTGCTTTGACACAATCTGCATTGTAATATAAATAAAGGTGACTTGACTTGACCAGCAATATTTGCTTGAACCGCGAGAGGCCTCTGCTCTCACCTAAGCTTATGCTACTCTTACATCCTACGTCATACGCTGGAACACGACTCTCCCGTGAACGCGAGGACTGTTAATGTTACCGGAAAGTAATAATTATGGATATTTTTCTTACAAAAGTGCATCACTTCACTTTAGAAGTCCCTTATTAACCCCCTGGAGCCATATGGATTACTTTTATGATGGATGGATGTGCTTTTCTGGGCTTCAAAATCTTAGTCACTATTCACTCCCATTATAAAGCTTGGAAGAGCCAGGATATTTTTTAATATAACTCTGATTGTGTTTGGCTGAAAGAAGAAAGTCATATACACCTTGATCAGCTTGAGGGTGAGTAAATTATGGGATAATTTTCATTTTTTTGGCGAACTAACCCTTTAAGATTAAAGAAAGAGTCCCTTAAAAGCTAGTTTGTCTTTAAAAGCCATGAAAGATTCTTAGGATCTTTATGCCACTTTTAATCAAAGCTTACAACTCAACTTCCCAAACATCTAAGAATTACATAAAGAAATTTGTTGTTTTCTGTCCGGTCCCCTGTGTTGAGTTGTTGTGGGAAGGAAAAAGGAGACCAAAACTCAAAATGTGTCTTTTAAGACTTAGCTGAAGGGCAAAAATTGTACTCCCCATCCAATTGCCTAGTTTACCAGACTTTATTGCAGAGAGCTGGAGATTTACTTTCACTGTTTTTCTTCTAACAACGAAATAGTGAACATTCAAGTCAAACTGAGATTGATGGACCAGTGCCATAGACATGATGGAGGACTTGTCATATGTTCCAATAAGAACTCACTGTGCAAATGGCCCTCCAAAAGCCCTGCCATTTGCTTCTGCGGTAGTTGTTTTTCTCCCGTTGTTTTCTCCAGAGTTCAGGGACACTACATTGTCTGGCCGCAAACAAACCTTAATGTAGACAGAGCCAAGTCTGCAAATCTCAGTGAGTACACACAGCCAGACCCCCCTCGCCTTTTCAGCTGGAAGTACACAGGAGAGCGAGGCATTTTTCAATGCATTTAGATGAGACCTTTAACAAAGGTCTCTAATGCAGATATCAATGATCCCTGAGAGAGGCTATTGGAGTGAAATTGGCTGACGGGGATGTCACAGCTTGCATGAAAAATGATGGATCCAATTTGTCCGCTTCTCTGCTCCATTCCTGCAGCCTCGGTGCAAGGCTACATGAAGAGTCTTGAGAGGAGGAAGAGAACCGATAACAGGGCCTGTAGAGTTGTCTAACAAGTTAACTACTTGAATTGCCACTTTACCTCCAATTTGATCAGGCTGTCAGTGGGACTGTAACAAAATATGATGAGTCAATGATCGCCTCCATGGAAATAATAACAGCCTTTGGTTTCAGCCAGGCGACAGAGGAAGGGTTTCTGTCAGCGCAAACAAATGATTTCTGAGAATATTGCTAGAAAGCACCTTCAAACACCACCCCTTGAACTCCTAGAACAGATCCGGAAGGGGTTCGCCACTGACAAGGGGTTATTTTAATGAAGTGACTCCAGGAAGCCCAGTGATAGAGTGCTCAGCATTGCGCCCTTGAGGGGAAAGGTAAATTTGTGAAGTTAATCACTTAATGAGGCCAATTAAACATGGAGAGCTCAGGTGTAATGAGTGCCACCTCTGAGCCTGCAGCAAATGAGTCTGATTTCTCTCTCCGAGCAAGAGGACGACAGCAGGGTCTTCTGTTATTTACCCCACAATCAAGAATGACCCACTTAGGTCATTCAAATAAAGATCCCAAACACCAATGTGTTTTGTGCAAGTACGGTCCTTCAGGCCACAAAATCAGTCATAAAACAGCAACATGTGGTTATCATCACACAAACCCTCCAGTGTTTTGACAGAATTATGCTGAAGACTAACGCTAGGCTAATGCTAAAATCTAAGCAAAAACAATCCTTTTCGAGTTTCCACAGCAAAGTGATCTTATAGAAAACACCATGGACTTTGGACAAAGATTTAGCCTCAAGCTTGTAGGCTAGCCACACCTAAAAGCTTTTTTCCTTATATTCCTTACAAAAAGTAACACCATAGTAGGCCAAAAGTGATAGTAGCAAATGGTAATGTCTTGAAACTTTCGTATAGGCCTATACCATGGCAATGAATGTTTACCATAGTACAAGTTAAAAACTTAACATATTACAATGGTACTAACAATATTTAGCAGTTTTTGCTACTTTATTTATTGTACTAATTGGAGTTTTCCAAGCAAATACTAGTTCAGTCGCTTCAAAATTTCAAGTTTAATTCATTGTGTTAGATTATTATTTATATTACTGTCTGATCCCAATCCCAGCATCAACTAAATTTTAAAAAAAGAGACAGATAAAGCACAAAAATCTGGTGCAAATAGGGTAAAATAACCCTTACCCTTCATTCACCCCATAATGCATTGCAAATAAAGAACATCATGTCAACATGTCAATGACTGGATCTCTGAGCTGGTGTGAGTGGGTGGAGGCGGGGCTAATTTGCATATACAACCGCGTATATTTAATAAGGCAAGGGAGTTACATTCAAGCTATGTTTTAAGGGATAAAATTATTGACTACAGGGGAAATTTAAATATGCAGACATACTATAAGTCTAAATATGTCTAAATATGTCAACAATCTGGCTCTGTAGCACTTTCAAAACATTTCTGTTTGTATGAACACCCTGATCCACCGATCATTTTTTGATAAAGAGGCAGATAAAGCCCAAAAATCTGATGCAAATAGGGTAAAATAACCCATACCCTCATTCACCCCATAATGCATTGCAAATAAAGAGGGTTTTTTTTTTTATCAGATGATAATACACCTCTTCATAATATGGCAGGTGACCGTGTATTGTAAGGCTGTGACTAAAATACCTCTTTGATTTACACTTATTCCATTATTAGCCTGTCTTTGAAGTGACCCGAGAGCACTCGCTAACTCCTCATTACGCAGACAGAAATTAAACTCTATAGCTGTAGAGGACTTTGATGTTTCCAGACACCCGTGAACCTGGGAGCAAAACATTGTACTCTCTTACATCAGATACAGTGTTCGTCCCTTGGGGTAGTACATTTATTAAATGTGATAGGAACAGATAAAAGACAATGTCCTTCCCCTTGTCATGATTAGGTTAAGGCATTGGGTGATGTTGCAGTGCGACTGTGACTGTGATTTTATAGACCAAAACATACCCTGAGTAGATTTACATATGCATAAATAAAATACATAGAGCAATTATTGACATCACTGCTGTCTGATGAGATTTATTAGACTGCGATTCACTTAAATCTGACAGATCTCAGAAACGGCAGTATGCGTGGCAGGAAAATGATGGCCTTCATAAAACATTATATTACTGCAATGAAATGGCATTAATCTTTCATAACATGGGTCATCGTTATATGCTAAACAGATTTCACTCTGGCAGGTTGTTCAGAGGAAGGGCAGGACATGGGCATGTAGAGACATCAGTATACCTGTAGTAAATGCACAAAAGGTGAAGCAGGTCCTTTTTCGATGTTAAAGTCCCCCTGCGATGAAAACCAAAGACAGTCTCAAAAATGCTGTTTGAAATCGCTGGTGTTTCTTACATCACAAACTACCTTGTAACCAATCACGTCAACAAATGGATCTCTGAGCTGGTGTGAGTAAGTGGAGGCGGGGCTAATTTGCATATTCATAGATCCGCGTATACTAAATGAGGCAAGGGTGTAGAGTTACATTCAAGCTATTTTAAGGCACGAAGAATTTTTTTTTTTCAAGGACAAAACATTTGTCATTTTGGTGATCAAAGATGAGTTTTAAGGGATAAAATTATTGACTAGAGGGCAACTTTAAATATGCAGACATACTATAAGTCTAAATATGTCAACAATCTGGCTCTGTAGCACTTTCAAAACATTTCTGTTTGTATAAACACCCTGATCCACCGATCATTTTTGGGTTACACTTTATTTTAAGGTATCCGTGTTACAGTGTTACAGTACATTTAAGTACTAAGTAATAACAATTAACTTCATGTATTTACTATAGGGTTAGGGTTAGGGTTAGGATTAGGGTTTGGTTTAGGGTTAGTCGCATGTAATTATGTATAATTTATAATTACAGTAACTACTAGGGGTGAAATGGTTCTCGGTAAAAAATCTAACCGTACCGTTCTGCACACTCGGTTCGGCACACACTTGCACCGCGGTTCATCTAATTTCTGACGACACATACACATCTATAATATGGTTTGTAGAAAATAAATAAAACAGACAGACAGAGTTAGGCTAATGGTTGTTTCTGTCGATGGATACGCATTCTGGCTTCCCCTAAACTTTGTTCAATGCGAGTGACATATGCTTTATATGACCAGTCATTTATGCCGTCATTACCCGAGTGTTGATAGTGCGAGCGCAGGTGAGACCTGAACAGCACACATTGCTATCTGCGTTTAAACTAAACAAATTTAAGCCTTGCCAATTTAAACATTCGAGTGCAAATCGCAAAAAGAGAACTTACGTGCGCGCCATGAGAAGACTTGTGCACTCATTTGAAGCGCGTGTACAGCGCACAAATATTGAGGTCTCTTTCAAGTCTTGTGTTTGAACGGACAAATTCACACAAGATTATGTCAACATGCCCGTCTTGGCGAGTTTCCTTGCAAGCATAGTCGGTTATGTCTTAAGTGAGCTTATACACTCGAGAAAGAACGCATGTGTTCACTATCAGTATGAATGAGGCAGCAGCCCTTACATTCCTGCTGTCTGAATGTGTTTTTAATGTTAATCAAACAACAAAAGACAAGGAAATCACTCATTGCTCATGACTGAATAGTAACTTAATAATTAATAATGATTCATTGATCTTTATTTAATTTATACAGTGAAGATTACATGCAATGTTGTTTTACATTTTATTAGCTACTTTATTCAATTTCTGTACCTGAAAACTGGATACATAAAAAAACCTGAAAAGCTTTATTTATTTGTATCTTTGCTTTACTGAATTTATTTGTGCTGTTTGATTATGTTCTTATTTTCTTTATGTTTATTTGACGTACCAAACCGTACCGAAACCGTGAGCCTAAAACCGTGATACAAACCGAACCGTGAGTAATCTGAACCGTTGCACCCCTAGTAACTACATGTAAAATAAAGTGTCACCCAATTTTGTTAATTTATGAAGAAATAAAACAAAAAATAAAGCAAACATAAAATGTCACAATAATTAAGAGCAATTAGGGGATTAGATGAATATCAGAATATCAAGTATGACAGTAACATCCCACTTTATCTAAATAATAAATGAAAGGGATTTTAAAGGTAATTCTATTAAATTCAAGAAATTTCCCCAAAAACAATGTAAAGCAAAGAGTTTGAGTGGATCCCTGGAGTGATGATTTTACATGACACTGCTTGTGATGTGTACAGTTCTCAATCTGTAAAAATCAATGAATTTTTACATTTTAAATCAATACAAGCACTGCAAGTATTCCATTAAAATGATATGCTAACATTGGTAATGGTGACCGTGATTTTGCCAAGTAAGACATGGTCCTGGATTCCTGGAACAACATTTCTGTCAGAAAATTTAGTCCTAACCCTATCCCTACCCCTAAAACTAACTTTACCCATAACTTATTCCTAAAATCAGAGGGAAATGATAGGTGATTAATACTGATGTAGAAGCACCTAACCCTGGATTTAAGCCTAAACTTGACATAAACTGTAAACTTGTCCCTCAAATCTGATTGGTTGATTGAAATATTGTTCCAGGATCACAAAGATGTTGATCCAGGATCATGTTGTACTTGGTGAAATCACGTTCACCCCTTTGGAATAGCACTTAAAGACTTCGCAAATTCAGCTTTGAATATTCAAATTAGTACAATGCATTAAAATGACCTCTCCTATAGGAAAACTATATTGAAAGTGGAGGGGTACACTCCGAAACATGTTTTCATTCAGGATTCATCCTCTGACATTAAGCATGAGAAGCAGCGTGGCCATCCATGCAGTTAAGCAGTAAAGCTCAAATGCAAATGGCACAACACTCTGCTCCAGTGCTGCCTCATCAGTTTTGACACCCTGCTGGAGTGGTAATCTGTGAGCCATATGCATAGCAAAGCATCATGGCCATCTGCCCTGGGAACACACGCATCCATCTTCCTGAGGATACAGGTTTGTATACATGTAGGTCCTGAACATGTTGGGAGGGTGAAAAAGACAAATCAGGAGAGTGATTGTGAATACCACTGGCTCCCTCTGCTGTGCTAAATACTGTTCACCAATAACAATTAATAATCAAAGCTGGGAATTAAAGGTGTAGATCAGTCCAAATTTAAATTCTGCCATTATTTAGTCACCCTCATGTCGGTCTTCTGTGGAACACAAAATTAGACATTCTGAATATTCTAGACGCAGGTCTTTTCCATAGTTCAAAATGACACATAAGCACCAAAATGGCACAACAAAAGTGGTCTATACAACTTGTGCTCTTTATTCCAAGTCTTCTGAATGTGTATGCTCGCTTTGTAAGATTTAACAAATCATTACGTATAATTTTGTGAATCAGATCACTCAGCTCAAAAGAATGACTTGTTTACTGATCCAATTCTCCAGTTTCTGAATGATACCAATCCACACTCTGACAGCCTGGAATCATAACCAGTCCATGTTAGTTTATTTGGCCAGAAGAGAACTGGTCCCTCAACTGAGCCTGGGTTCTCCCAAGTCACAAGCCACTGTCGTCTTTTGGAGACACATAATATTCACCCATATTATTGATTTGACTGCACTGACACTATTGGAATGAGAACTGAACTGAGCAGGACAAAGGCATCACTGTTTTCTACAGAGTTGCTTTATAGATGAATTGAACACGTTTCATATTTAAAAGGTAGGGTGGGCAATTTCGGAGCGGCTAGCAATAGCAAGCTAGCATTGAAAGCATAAGATCCCACCCTTCAGAGCCTCTGCAAAGCCACGCCTCCTCCAAAACACATGAACGCGCACAGCAGGGAACAAACAAAAGCATCATGAGAGACGGCGTTAAACTACCTCATGTCTCAAAGCACATAACATTACAATAATAATGAAAGTAAACAACTTAAAGAGCACTGACCTGTACCACCTGACTGCTGCAGATTAATTTTAGCGATGATAGTGTTCCCATTGAAACGCATAAATTTGAGTCACAAACAGCTTCGAGTATAATATCATGGGTTTCCATCTCGTCCAAATTACAGTAGTTATGGCGTGAATGCAGCATAGGCTCATTGTTTTGGTTCAGGAGGAAATGTAAAATGTGGTTTGGTTGCGGTGCTCATGACGTCTGTCTTAACTCTGCATAGCAAATGATGGCATACAGTAGTGGTCGGCAATAGGCAGCCTGCGGGCCAAAACTGGCCCGCCAGCAATAATATCTGGCCCGTGCCCGCAGCCATGTTATTTTGATAACCACGTTGGTTCTGAAATAGATCTTCGTCTCGTGGTGCAGTCTAATATTATCACCGTGTCTACACCAGATGCAACTTTTTTCACGTTGCATTGCGCCGCAAAAGCTAAAAGCTGTCTACAATGAACACGACAAACCGACCGTTGCAAAGCACTTGGACTACGTCAAAAACAGAGAATCCAGTAACACTTTAGTATAGGGAACACATATAAACTATTAACTATGACTTTTCCCTCAATAAACTCCTAATTTACTGCTTATTAATAGTTAGTAAGGTAGTTGTTAAGTTTAGGTATTGGGTAGGATTAGGAAGGTAGAATAAGGTCATGCAGAATAAAGCATTAATATGTGCTTAATAAGTACTAATAAATAGCCAATATTCTATTAATATACATGCTAATAAGCAACTAGTTAAAAGACCCTAAAATAAAGTGTTACCGGGAATCCGTTCACTGTCGGGAACGTCTTGGGTCGTGTGACTCGCGTCGCACCGCGCCGCATCCAGTGTAGACAATATCACTGATTAAAATGGGTTCTATTATCTTTTGACGCTTCGCGCTGCTTGCTTCTGGTGTTGACACAGTGTTTTATTCTTTGCAAACAGCGACAACTTCGTTGCAGATAAGACACACCGGCTTTGCATTCACAAAACTAGGTAGGATGAACACATAGTTGTCTTTTCATTCTTCTTTGTATGCCCTATTTTCGCTGTCAACTTTACTCTTTAGACTCTTTGATAGTACCATTTTCTCTCACCAGCTGCCTTAAATGTTAACATCACTCTGCACATGACGTAATAGCGTACCCCAGCACACAAACAATTAAAAAAATGCAGTTTAGTACGTGAGGATGCCAAGGAATAATTCTGAGTGTAAAAGTAGGCTACGTCAAATAATCATTACATAATATTTTTATCCATTCCGCATCTCCCACATATGTGTGTTTTAGCAAGGTGGTCTGTGTTGCAAGTTGGTGAATGAAGATACTTGCCAGGTTACGTGTCACTACTCTGCTTTATTATTTTATTCAGTGTAAAACCCTTTTTACAGAGTAACAGCTCATTACCAGTTACAAAAGACACTGTAACAATCTGTCACAGGAAATTCTAGTTGCATTTTTCATCAATTAATTCAAATTATCCTTTAACTATGTTCTGGCCCGCCATCTAGTGGAGAATTTCTTTTTTGGCCTGATGTCAAACTTAATTGCCAACCCCTGGCATACAGTATAATGTCTGTGCGAACAGGGTGTGCAAGGGTATGAAAAAACATATGTTGACAGGCAGGAAGGACATCCTATCATATGCCTTGGACCGAGGGGTCACAGGCAATATATACATATAAATACATTTAGACCACTTAACTTAATGATTGCTATCAGGACGTGAAGCGACTTTTAACCACCATAACAAAAACATGTTTTTTTTTAAGCAAATCACCAACCCTGCCATTAACAGGCTCCATAACTAATGCCTACATGTCCACTTGAGAATGATGCAGTAAACCTTACCAGACCAAGCTAAGAATGATATTACCACAGGCCAATCTGTTGTCTTTTATTTTTAGAATATTTCCTCAGAGCATCTAATCAGTGTTCAAGGCCCAGCAACACCAACGTCTCCCTGCCTGGAATCTTATCATACACTAGGGGCTTTTATCCCTTCTTCCAGTCATTAACAACGAATAAGTGGATGGCAGTCTAGGAAAAAAAACAAAAAAACAAAGCCATCCTAGTGGTTCTGCATGATGTCAGTGCTAAAAGGGGTTTTGAGAGAGACCTGTAAGTTTCCAACAGTTCCATGATTCATGGTATTTCAATCAAGTAAGTACAATTTTTTAACCGAAGGAAGGAACAGCACCCTGTTCAGCTGTGATCAATTTGAGGACTTACATAACTCTAAAATGTCTGCATTACTAGTTTCAAAGACTCTGCTCAAGGTGAACAAACATAAACTGGGTTTTCATACTTTTGGTTAGGCCTTTAATTAACTGAAAGTGAAGCTGTAAAGTAGGTTTAGGATGACAGCTACACAATGCTCTGAGACAGGTTGCCTGAACTCCAGCTAATAAGTGGTGAATATATCCCAATGGTTTATGACATGATTCTGTACCATCTGGCAGTCATCATAATAAAACTTTTAGCCAAACTTATGAAGTGATGAACTAAGTTAGAACTTTGCACAACATCAGGTATTTATTCATTCATTACTGACAACATTTTAAGTCAAATATTAGGGCTACTTTTGATACGTTTTGCTGCCAGATGTTTATTATGATAGATGGTGGTTATGACACCTGCTAACATGCCAAACCTTCATCTTTTGATTTGGCCATCTTGCCATACAATTAGCTCAATCAGTGGCATGAATTTGTGATCTGTTGTCAGAGACAGTATTTGAGAAAATTTGTTTGGCAACACTCATAAAAAAATAAAAATAAAAAAAACATACACACTACCTTTTTGGGTCAGTAAGGTTTTTGGATGTTTTTGAAAGAATTCACTTATTTTCATGTATTGAAAAAAAAAAAAAAAAAAAAAAATGAAGCGTTTAACTAATAATCATTTATCTTTGACAGTATGGTCCTGACTGAAAGTACAAAAAAACAGTAATATTGTTACATAGTAACATCATTACAATTTGAATTTTACAATTTGATTTTACAGATATACATATATATATAGATATATGATTTGATTTGATTTTTTCAGTATCATTACTCCAGTCTTCAGTGTCACATGATCCTTCAGAAATCATTTTAATATGCTGATTTGGTGCTCAAGAATTTATTCACGAATGCATGTTCATTTATTTTCGATATTTTAGTTTTAGTTATTTTAACTTTATTCTCAAAATTGAACGAGTTTATTCTCGACATTGTATTTTAATTTTTTTTCCTAGAAATTTAATGAGTTTAATCTCGCATTATAATGACTTTAATCTCAAGATGGTTTTATTTTTTTTATTATTACTTGGCCCTAATCCTCTTCTGTAGAGAAGTCATTAAAAGAATAAGAATTTATTTAGTTGGAAGTAAAATGTTTCTTTTGTCCAAGTGTATATATATATATATATATATATATTAGGCTCATCAAGTTAAATTAAATACGATATCATACTCAATAACCATTCATCTTAGAGCAGACAGCATGCCGAACTCTAACATAAAAAAAAGGTATGTTGTCCTTGCAATGCCAGATGCAGAGCTTGTATGATGTCATAGGCCACTCTGACAATGATCAGTGTCAGTACGTTTTATCAATCACAGAGCAAGTTATCATACACCCATTTCACAAATGAACAAAGCAAATTAAACCTCAGCTTCTCTCCCATTAACACAGGGGTGAACCCAAGGATTTAGGAAGGATATGTGTCCCTACACTTCATCAAAGTGCTTTTAATAAGAGCATTCTGTTGAAGGCCAAGCATTGTCCTTCTAAAAGTGCCACATTTACATACTGCACAATTACGAAGCCGAGAACCGAGGCAGCCTGAGAAATTATTTCGCATTCCCCTCTGTTGCGATGACGTTGAACAATGATATAAACCATGACCTGCAGGTCAATCATTAGTCCCTGTTCTATACTTGTCTGATGCTTTGCAAGCTGCATGTTTAATTTGTTGATTCATGGCATTGTGGTCCATTCAAGGGATTAAAACCCCAAGCAAGAACCCTCTTATTAAAATACTGGTTCCATTGACTATATGACCTCCCAACCTCCAAAATAAGTTAATGCGATTAAAAATTAATTGCATAAAATAATTGATCAAAAGTGCCACGATGGTTCCCACTCAAGACCTTTCTTCTTAACTATTAATTCTTGCAATTAGGCAACTTACTATGAGTGTGAGGGTCCATGCAATATTCATAGCGATGCATAATTATGTAATAATTTCCAGACATAAGAAGATATATATCCACAGTGGGCTTGTCAAGATATAAGACATTTTTATTTGCTTTATAAGACTGTTTCATCTCCAAGAGGGTCTTGGTGTATAAAAGAGCCTTCTCTGCTACAACGTTCTTAGTGACCTCCCATATTAATTCTATCAAGCATAAGACATATGAACATTGGTGTTCAACACAATAGGCAGTCCCACTATCAAAGTGTAGAGAATGCACCAAAGGCTTACCTTAAAATATATATATATATATATATATATATATATATAGATGAACCACTGAGCCTGTCAACAATGGAACAAATAGGGCCCCACAATGAGGCTGTAGAACGTAATGCATTGTGTGATAAATTATATACTATGTTCATGTAAGTATTGGAAGATTATTGAAGGTCTCAACTGTGCCAGAAGCAAATATGGAACCCCAGCTACAATGGACTCGCTGTAGAAGTTTGGCTTTCATCTCGAGATATGCTTCAAAGCTTGCTTCGAACAGAGCAAACTGGCAATCAAACTAATGTGTAACCAGGCAGTTGTGCACTTCACAAAGCCCATCATCAGAACAGCAGCTGGGATCACACAGAGACAGTGCCGTCTCCTCATATCAAGCATACAAGGTCTTTGGAACATGTTATTTTTTCCATGTTGAAAGCCATGGGGAGACGCTTTGAGAATCTTTAATGTCTTGCATGTGGCATGTGAAAGAACATCCTCTTACTTAAAGATCCATCTATCAGAAGTCTTCATAAATATATGGAAATGAAACAGAAAGCTTCAGTATTATTCTTGCTTCTTGTTCAACTTTTCATCTTGGATTTCTAATCTTGTAAGGACCATTGTTGGGGAAAGTTACTTTTAAAAGTAATGCGTTGCAATATTGTGTTACTCCCTTAAAAAGTAACTAATTGCGTTACTTAGTTACTTTTTACGGAAAGTAATGTGTTACGATACTTTTGCGTTTCTTTTTCTCACCTGGGCTGAGCTTGCTTGTTTGTTTTTTAATAACAAAGAAAAACAAAAGTTCTATTTTTGGCAAATTTGAATGACGTTTCTCACCAAAAGTGAAATGAATAAGCCTCAGACTGAAGTCCAGCAGAGTAGAGGGAGCAGCTCAACAAACCTTTCAGCTGTTCTGCCTCATTTTGGATTGCAGAATAATACAACAGAGAAAAAAGTCAAAAATAAACAGCTGAAAGGTTTTTGCAATAAAATGTGATTTTTATTTAAAGTCATTTTTGCTTATTCATATGGTTGAACTGGATCAATAATGGTCAGCAGCAAAGACTTTGGTTAATAAAGTGATATTAAATACATAAAGTATATTTGTGTTTTTTAACATTTAATTATTGCATATTTGCATAATATTCAGAGTTTGCATTTCACTGTTTTGTTAATTTTGAGGAATACTGAATCTGTATTTGTGCAAGTAAGATGAGTAAATGCCTGCTCACATTTAGTCTAGAACTAAAATAATCAGGGCTTCACATTAACACCCGCCAACCTGCCAAATGCTGGTGGATTTCAGAAGTCGCACCTACTAGCCACTTTGGCAGGTTTAATTTTATACATAATATATATTTTTCAATTGTAGTCTTTTAAAAAGGCATCTGAAATAAACTAAGTGTAACGTAGTGTTGTCAAAAATATAGATTTTTCAAAACATATCGATACTGAAATATCTGAAATATGCTTCAAATACTCATTTTCCGCAGAACAGATACATGATACCAGCTGCACTTTCTCTCTCTCTCATCTCTCTGACAGTGAGTTGACACACAAACCCGCCTCCCCTCACTCACTCATTTCATTTGCTCTGGATGAATATTGTTGGTGTTACAGGGCTTGAATTTTGGTGCGTGATTTTGCGGATTTTGTGCATAATTTTACTCATTCCCGCAGATTTTGTGCTCACACCCAAAGTGAGCGCACATACAGTCACCTCGCAGTACTAAATTGAGCTCTTTTTCATTGTTTAACGCGCTTGAACAGTCAAATACACACAAAATAATGTCAAAATGTCAGTCTTGGCGAGTATTCACGCAAACACAGGCAGATGTTTCAAGTGAACGTAAACAGTTAAGAAAGAAACCGCACGTGTTAACAGTATAATGGACCTGTGCGTCAGGTCTTAAAGTGACAGCAGCCTAATATACCTGCTGCCAAATTATGAGATAATATAAGAAATATCTATATGGCAGTTTTCCCCCATGCCCATGGTATCGATGTCAAAATTGTGGCCAGTGAAAAAGCTGAGTGGCTAGTAACTTTGGAAAGCCACAGTAGCTGGTGAGCAAAAAAGTTAATGTCAAGCCCTGATAATAACCATTATGTTCACACAGCACAAGCGCTACACTTACTTCCAATTTCTATCAACATGGGGACAGGAGATCTGTCAGTCAATAAATTGGAAAACAATGTAACTTGAGTTACTTATTTGGAAAAAGTAAATTTAAAAGTAATGCGTTACTTTACTAGCTACTTGAAAAAATAATCTGATTACAGCACTGAACTCTTTGATAATACTTTATGCATTATCAAAATAATTCAAAAATACAATAAATATAAATATAATATAAAAAATGATATACATAATATATAAATGTTCAACGACTTTTGATTCAGTACATACCTGTTGTTTAAAGGCCATTAGGTCCACAGTTCAAGGTCACTTTTTTCTTTTCTGAACAAATGCAAAAATGTGAAATGTGAAAGTTAGAAAATAAAGTATTTTTAATTCTGAGTGACAAGTTATATTTACACCGCTCCATAGACTACTGATACGAGTGTGCTTTTTTTTTTCTTTTTTTTTTTTTTAAACTTAGAAACGTTTTAAATTTTAAAATTAAAATCATTCAAAAATCATTTTGGGGGAACTGTTTGATAGGATATGGAAAGTGACACCATAGCATATGATACACCTACACATTACATGACAGCCTGCATATTACATGATTGGTGTTCATTATTACTGTTACATGAAATAAGATACAAAATGGTGCAGTACACATTGCAGAGCATGTAATACTACACTAAATGAGCACTATGCCCCAGCCCCAATCAAAATCCAAAGAAAACATGGATGTACTTTTAGTTCTGTGAAGAGTTTCCTGTTTCCAATGGTCACTGGAGGGCTGCCATCTATTTTGAGGTCTGGTATGGATTAGACATTCTGATATTAAACAGGCAGGTTTCAAAAGTCTTCTTCTTTTGAGTAAAATAGTAGCTTGGGGGAAAAACGATTCTAAAGGCTTCCTAAGTCTTTGTAAAAATAATTCTGACTCTTTTTTTGTTGTTAATCTGAAAAGATTTTATGTTAAAAAGATGGGCCCTAGACCTTATTTCATATCATTATGGAAAAGGCCAGAATATTTATGTAAAAATGTACCACTGGAAAAAAAAAAGAGAGAATAAAGATTTGAAACAACATGAGAGTGAGTACATTTTTATGTCTGGGTAACTATTCCTTTAAAAAGACTACAGTATGTGAGATACTAGAAATCACAGCTGTGAAATGTCAGGCAGGCACAAACAAAATACCTCGCCTCTATAGTGTCATTCAGATGTTTATGCTACCATAGCTTGTGCAGAACTTGCCATGAAAACATCTAAATGACTTTATCTCTCCCAGTTATTGCGTGAAAGATAAAGCTATTAAGAGAATGGAGAACAAATGGCAGTTAAAGGCTAAATTTACATAGAGAGGAAAGGAAGCATGCTGAGACATGCATTTGGTGTCCATCATATGCTGGATAGTAGTGTGCTTATAACCACCCAGGAGGCCATGGCTGCATTTGTTCAGCTTATGGCTTTAACATATAGATTTCTGGCATGGACAATAGGGACTGGCCAAGTCTGATGGTTCCTCAGCTCCCGTGGCCTTATGGGAATAGTAAAGTGTCTACACTTGCATCTCAGCATATGCAGTATGTATGAAAACACCTACTTATTTGAGGTACTGCTTATCACTTTGTAGTATGGAAATACACATATTCACAGAGAGTGTTACTACACAGTGTAAAGGCAGCTATAAATGATTAAATATATTCAAGGAAGACAAGATCAATCACAATTCAGTATGTAAATAATTGTAAAAATGGAAACCAACCACAATGTCATTTTAGTATCACTGAAGTACTATTTTTTTTTTTTATTAATACTTTGAATTAGTTTGTATTATCTTATTTCATTTAATGTTTATTTAAAATAACAAAAATGTTTTAATGGTTTTAGTTTTAGTTAACTGTTAGTTAATTTTTGGTACATTCTTAATGTTCAAAATTCAATGAATTTCAATGTGATTATTCATAAATAATATCAATGGGAGATTTTCAAACTTTAAATCTTAACCCCTTTTAGCTGTCACCGTCTGCTTGGCGCTCTTTATTTTGTGCATTTTTTTCATATCACATATTTGAATAATCATCATAAATTAGGTATCATTCAAAAGCCTACGAGCTCAAAATTCATCCTGTGAAAACAGTTTTGAAACTGGACGATGCGTTACCATGGAAACTGTAATCTAAATTCTTTTAGCAGGCTCCTCCCCTAGTGGGCAGTGTCAGGTTGCACGTTAAAAATTTTAACTACTTTATATTTAAAACTTTTTCTAATCTTGACAAAACATATCGTCGGAAAGGTCTGAGTCTCAAGGTTATATTTGGTGATTGTTTTGTGATAGAATCGATATTTGGATAGAAATAGAAATGTATAAATTTGTTACAGGAGAGTGCATCAAAAAAAAATTCAATGGAATGTTGGTGACACCCGGTGGATATTTTTGGTACAGTGCCTAAATAACATTTTTGTGATATCAACTTCAAATTTGGAACACAACTTGGTTAGATTTGATAGCAATTTTAGAGTAAAAAAATATTTAATGAAATATATAATTTCTTTTCTAGTACAGTACATTTGATTTACAGTAAATATAAACTTCCATAACTTTTTCATACTTTTATTTTTTGAAGGGCCCTAACCCTAAAATGAGACCAACCTTATGTCTATATTCCAAAGCATTCTTGAATTACAACCATTTAGGTTTGGATAGTGCATTTTCATGTCTATGCTCAAAAAGGGGGGTGACAGTTAAGGGGTTAAATCTTCTTAAAAAGTATAAAATGTATGATGAATAAAGGAAAGTATAATATAATGAAACAGAAAGTACAGGTTTTATGTATAAATACTAATTTTGAATGAAGGAACATGGTGCAGCAGTGGAAGGGTGCATTTAATAGGAAGACATGCAACATGAAAAATGATCTCATATGGTATAAGTAGCTGGATGGTGTCTAACATATTATTTAGTAATCAAAACCTTGGTGATGTATGAGGAATGCTAGTCAGTACTGTGCAGCGTATTAGTGGTCTCTTTATAAGTGTATCATGTACACTTGCATCCAAGGAATTTTGGCTGTGGTTTTACCAGGCATTTAGGAACTTACCCTTTAAAAACGTAGACATGTGCGATCGTATTCCACACTTCTTTGAGGACATCTCCTCCCCCTTGGTATCCTGAAAACATAAATCAGTATCTCATCCTTTGATCTAATTACATTTCAATGCAGTACGATCCTCATTTAGTGAAGCTGTCAAGTTAAAATGATATATTAAAGTCAAGGTAATGCTGCTTTTGAAGTGAAAGGAAAGAAATATGGCTTTTTACTCATGCACTACCACATGAGTACTATATGAATGATAATCAGCTCATTTAGGATGTTTAACAAGTTTTTTGTGTTTCTTGTATTTGGATTGCATTTCATTAAATTAGGATGTTAAATTCTTGTAACTAAAATTATGAGTTTAGATCATTTTCACAACTATTGAAAGTCACTTTGTGTATTTAGTTGGCATATTAAAGGAATAGTTCACCCGTAAATGTAAACTTTGTCATTATTTACTTAACCTCATGCTGTTCTAAACCAGGGGTGGGGAGCGTTGATCCTGGAGGGCCATTGTCCTACAGAGTTTAGCTCCAACCCTAATTAAACACACCTGAAGCTAATCAAGGTCTTCAGGATTACTAAAGTTACAGGTAGGTGAGTGTTTTTTTCAGGGTTGGAGCTAAAGTCTGCAGGACAATAGCCCTCCAGGATCAACGTTCCCCACCCCTGTTCTAAACCCATATGAACCTCTTTTTTCTGTGAAACACAAAAGGTGAATATTCTGATGATTTTTCTTTTAATCAAAATGCATGGCAACAGTATAAAAACAGTAAAATACTGAAATTGAGATCAATATTCACTAAAAAAAAAGCTTGACAGCTATGGCCACCATTCACTTTTATTGTCTGGAAAAGAGCAGCTTGAACATTCTTCTAAACATCTCCTTTTGTGTTCTATGCCCGAAAGAAACCAGTGGAGGTTTCAAAAGACATGAGAGTAAATAAAGAGTGAAATAATTATGAGAATGTGTGCTTTTTTTTTTTATGAAAAAAAGAGAAGCTATGTTTTCTTAAAGGGATAGTTCACCCAAAAATGAAAATGGTGTCATCATTTACTCACCCTCAAATTGTTCCAATATCTTTCTTCTGTTGAACACAAAAGAAGATATTTTGAAGAATGTTGGTAAGCAGAAAGTTGACGGTAGCCACTGACTTCCATAGTATTTTTTTTTTTTAGTCAATGGCTACTGCCAACTGTCTGATTACCAACATTTTCTTTTGTGTTCAACAGAAGAAAGAAACTCATTCAGGTTTGGAACAACTTGAGGGTGAATAAATGATGACAAAATGTTCTTTTTTTTGTGTGTGTGTGAACTATCCCTTTAAGAGTTCCAATGGCCCATTGGACAAAACCTGTGCATCTTCATCTGATTAATGACTATCCTCCGTCTAATAAACAGTAATTGAATGGTCTACTGCAGAGGCCCTGAAAGCCTGGGAGAGCTGCTCGCAGCCCGTTGTATCATCTGGGGGTTGATTATGGTTGACCTTGTTGTGAAGCGCACTTTGAAACAGTGAATCTAAGCTGGGAAACTGTAGCCAGAGACTAAAGCAGAAGATAAATGAACAGATATTGTATTGACACGGCAAAAGGAGATCGATAACGTGATCAATATCTATTTGATTTTGATCACAGAACTCTGTGGAGGAGGAAGACGATTGATCAAACGTGCCAGGACACATTGGCATATCTAACAATATTAATTAAGAAAAACTGCTTAGGTGACTGATTGCTAAATCAGTCAATATTGTTAAAATCAAAACAAACGATTGCTGCATTCAGATGTGCGGCCTAATTCTTTCTCAGGATGGATTAACTGTAAGCTTTGTACTACAGTAGTTGTCTTAACATGCTAAATGAGTCCTTAAGCGTAGTTATGATGATAAAGGTTAATAGAAGTCATATTGATTCATTTTTAATATTATTATGTTGTAAATTGTGATTGAATAGAGTCAGAGTACTTCAGAATTAAAATTTCCTGATGATTTACTCACCCCCATGTTATCCAAGATGTTTATGTCTTTCTTTCTTCAGTCGAAAAGAAATGAAGGTTTCTGAGGAAAACATTCCACGATTTTTCTCCATATAGTGGACTTCAACAGTTACCAACGGGTTTCAGTTTTCAGTGCAGCTTCAAAGAGCTCTACAGGATCCCAGACGAGGAATAAGGGTCTTATCTAGTGAAACAATCGGTCATTTTCTTAAAAAAAAAAAGAAATGATATACTTTTTAACCACTCTGTGATGCGCCATACATTACGTAATCACGTGACGTAGGTGGAAGTACCACGGAAGTACCGCGGTATCTCATTTTCACCTCCAACTTCAAAATCGTTCGACATTGTTGTCTTACCTTTTTTTTTTTTTTTTTTTGTAAAGGCCGTTTGACTTAGTCTTTGCCCGATTGCTTTGTAAACACTTGCTCGATACTTCCGCCTACAACACACATGATCTTTCCAACGTGATTATGTCATGCGTGGCGCATCGCAGAGCTAATGCAAGATGAGCATTTGTGGTTAAAAAGTTTTTTTTTTTGTTTTTTTTACAAAATGGCTGATCGTTTCGCTAGATAAGACCCTTATTCCTCATCTGGGATCATGTAGACTCCTTTGAAGCTGCACTGAAACTGCAATTTGGACCTTCAACCCGCTGGTAACTGTTGAAGTTCACTATATGGAGAAAAATTTGTTCATTCTTAAGCAAACTAATCATTTAAGTTATTCTAATCAGCTTTTGAAAGCACAAATATATAGTGAAAACCAGAGCATTTCACCTACATTACAAATAAGAATAAAGTACTAAAACTGTAATGCCAAAACTGAAATAAAATAAAGCTAAATTAAAATATATTTAAAAAAAAATGACAAAAGCATATAACAAAATTAGCAACTAAAACTTAAACTAAAATTAAATTTTTGTAAATAAAAGCGAATTCAAAATATTAATAAATACTTTAACAGTATATAAATAAGACAATAATACAATTTCATGATAATTATAATTATTAATAAATATAATTAATATTATGTAATTAATATAATTATTCATTAATAACAGGGACTAAACTTTTTTTTTTTTTTTTTCATTTTTTAAACAGCAACCATAGGTAAAATGAAATTGGACAGACAAAACATACTTATTTGTAAGTGAACATAATACCAAAACATTGCATTTGCTATAATTTACTGTAAACAATCTTGATGTCTTCATGACAGCTTAGCTTTTCTTTTATCTATGGGCTGGGGTTCAGCGTGTGTTAATGCAAATCAAAAATGGCATAATTTCTGTCAAGAAGGCTGTTCTGACTAAAACACTTATATAATTGAATCTGTTCATCAATAATAATAAAAAGCGCAACTCTAGTAACAGTAGCGGGGGAAATATAATTCAAAGGCGCATCAACGATGATGTAATATTTATTTTGACGCATGACTCATATATAGTGATGAAATGTTTTAAGAAGCTTTCAAATATATCATGCTTTTAAGAAGCCTTCTTATATTACATGCTTTTAAACATCAGAGGGTCTAAAGGATATGAGCACATTCTCACCAAAGCAGCACTTTTACATTATAATCTAGCACAAAAAGATCGTTTTTATTCTTTGTTCTCATGTGAACACAATGCAGCTGCCATTGTAAAATATATCTATGATGGTGACGGTGGATTAAAACCGTCACCTCCATATAAAAATTGCACAGCAGCCTCATAATAACTCATTATCACAAAATATCTACACCATAATAAACACGTTACTGTCAGACTTTTATGAAATAGATCTCTTCAAAGGTCATAATCAAGCGTTATGATGCCGGATAATAAACACGGCTGGACAGGAAAAGAACAGCGTGTCGCAGCTATGTGTGCAATGGGAATACAAGCCTTCAGCGTGAGAATATTTATTGGACATTGTTGAGTGCTGGGGAACATGGTTAATGGTTAACATTACGCAGTCCTTCGGAGCAAGAGCAAGATTAGCACTTACATGTCTTTAGTGTCGACACTGGGAACGGTCATAAAAAGGAGCCCTCATCTGCTCTTGTAAATCAAATCATGTTTTGAGCGGTGATGATGATTCTGCCAATTAGCTGAGGCCGGACTGGTGAGAATTACCACTCACTATTACACATGGTCCATTCCTGAGATCTATAGCCTCCCTCGATTTGGCAATCTCCATACAGGACTAAATGTGATAAGAAATGAATTATACTATTGATGAGGTCCTTAACAAGGTAATAACCATGCTCCCCAGTCAATAATTATTTCGATAAGAATATCTTTATTATGAAAATGCAGACTACAGCAGAAAGTCACAGCACCAAAACAATACCCAGTGGTGTAATTGCCTTTGTCTGAAATTATAGTTTTCATTAAATGGAATGCTGCATGTTATTGATTGTTTAAATAAGACTCGATATCTTCCTGTTTCAAAGCACTGTGAAATTGCATGGCATTGTAATATTCCAAAGCATTGTTGTGTCTCTTCATCAATGTTATGAGATTCACACTATAACGAGTCAAGGACTATTGGCCACAATAACTGCTGTATCTAAACGGATTCATTTTATTGGGTTAGATAACAGACAAAAAAAAAAAAAAAAAAAGCAAGTCGCTGCCTCTCTCCTCATGACCACATTTACTGTGTGAACAGAACGCAGAATGGAATATGACAGACTTAGGCTGTTCAAGGTCGATGTGGGATATTCGTACTAAATGTAACAGATGTAGACCAGTAAGAGCCGTGTGTGTAAACCGACTGACGTTAGAGGCTGCAGTCTTTAGCCTCCTTGTTAGAGTGCCCGACTCCCACGACGGAGACTCAGAACGGGTTGAGTAGAACCGGTTACATTGGTGCCGTTGACCCGGATGGGAGTGAGGCTTAGGGGGGTGAGTGTAAAGCTTGTGCACACAGGGACAATTATCGCGCGCGCTTATCGCCGGCATTTAATGTCTCGTGACTAAACAAAGGGGGCCAATGTGAGTGTACACACCGATGCGCAAAACGGCAAGAAACGTCTCGGGTTAGTTTTTTTGGTTTGACGCGCCGCGTTAAAAACTGGCCGACCAATGAGATTGGCGCTTTTGTTCACGTGCCTGGAGCTGCTGAAGTTACAGTAAAACACGACATGGTGGCGCTCAAGCACAAAACGATCTTGCCGAGCACACACTGTTACCTAAGAAGAAGACGACGAAGAGGAAGTAAGTAGACGAAGACCCCTACAAACTATGGGTGCTCTGCCAGTTCTTGGCCACACCAATAGATGTGTAATATATGCCATTTTATTTCTGTATTTTTATTGTTGTTGTTTTTTTTTACAATCAAGAAATATAGTTGAGAATGTTTATTTCATGAATATGTTTATTTGCACTACCGTTTACTTGCACTACTGTCATTGTGACTTATTTGCACTACCTTTTCTGACTACCATCTCCTCATGTCATGTATATGCCATATATGCCCTTTTATATCTGTATTTTTATTGTTTTATTTTCATTCAAGAAATATTATTTAAAATGTCTAATTCATAAACATGTTTATTTGCACTAGCGTTCTATTGCACTAAGCACAGGCGCCATATACTGTCAGGGAATGAATTTGGGAATGAATAAACCTCACTCCCTGCAGCCTCTAGCCTCCTTGTTAGAGCGCCCGACTCCCAAGCGGACATTCCCAGGTTTGAGTCCCGCTTAGAGCGGGCGGTTCAAACCGGAGGGTCTACAGTGATTCAACCTTAATGTTATTAAGTGACGAGAATACTTTCTGTGCACAGAAACATTGTAAACGCAGTGCAGTGCTTCCGAGTTCTATGTCAGAATGCTGACTCATTATTGGCCGGCTCCTGCGTCAGCATCACACGCATGCATCGTGCTTCTCACGTGAACAGCGTCGGCCAATACTGTGCTGGCGTTCTGACATAGAACCTGGAAGCAAATTGTTGAATAAAGTCATTATTTTTGTTTTATTTTTTGCGTACAAAAAGTATTCTCATTGCTTCATAACATTAAGGTTGAACCACTGTAGTCCCGTGGACTATTTTTACAATGTCTTTACTACTTAAATGTGGTAATTACGTTGCTTTCTCTTGGGGATCAGAAACCTCTCGGATTTAATTAAAAATATCTTAATTTGTGTTCTGAATATGAGCGCAGGTCTTACGGGTTTGAAACGACATAAGGGTGAGTAATTAATGACAGAAATTTCATTTTTGGGTGAACTATCCCTTTAAGTTGAAGGTCTCCTTCTGACTCCCGGTATGTTCTCAGATCTGCTGATGGGCATTGTGTTTAGGTTTACTAAATTACCTACTAAGAGACTGGTCAAAGCACAGTAAAGAAGA
This sequence comes from Elopichthys bambusa, assembly GCA_037101425.1. Classification (NCBI taxonomy): domain Eukaryota; kingdom Metazoa; phylum Chordata; class Actinopteri; order Cypriniformes; family Xenocyprididae; genus Elopichthys; species Elopichthys bambusa. The sequence continues at coordinate 4,648,221 of CM074442.1, read as the reverse complement.
CTAAAGTAAGAACAGGCTGATCTGACATTCAGATCCTATGCTGAGAAGGCATTACAAGGGTGCAAATTAAATTCTCTTTGACCTTATTGGTTCTGGAAGGGGATGACCTTAGATGGCCACTTTCTGGTCGGGGGTCTTTGTGGGAGTTTTGTTCCTCCTCAACTTCTTTTACTTCCATCTGTGGGAGAAGAAAGTATTCAGCTTTTTCATTGCTGCATCCTAGTTTTGGTATTCAATAAGCTGCAAGACTGAAATGTTACATCATGTATATTGGTTGTCATCTTCACCTGTTCTATGGGAAGATCCACCTTCATATTTTCATCTTCCAGGACTTCAGATGCTACTACTGCCTCCTTGCTTTTGTTGGTGGCTCTGAAGACACTTTTTTCTGGAGAGGGCGATAAATCCCAAAAACGTTTATAATCAGAAGATTAGAGACAGCAGCATGAAGTAGGATCAGGCTGGTCCATTAGAAAGAACCTTGAGTTTCACTGTTCACAGTGCACGTAACAAAATTGACATAGTAAATGGCCAGGCTCTATTAAGACTACTAGAACTACAAATCAACTAATGTTTGTTACAAAACAATCAATATCTTCTCTCAAAATGCAGAAGATTAACACAGACAAAGAAAAAAACCTGTCTGTAGATGGAGCGTCTTCTTTCAGCAGACAAGACATGAGGGTTAAAGTGATAAACACTCTTCAGCATTACCCAAAACACTTCACCTCGCATCAAATCAAGTCGAGCTCAGCACTTCACAAAGCATTTAATGGGCTTTCTTGATCCTAAGATGCAAACTGCATTGGTTGGTGCCTTTGACATTCAAAGGTAAGACAATCTTGGCTAATGATAGGCTGACAGCAGATGCACTCTTCCTCCAGTAGGTGATGGGAATGGCTCTCGCAGTCATGGCATGTTTGATTACCCCTCTGCAGCGATTGATGTAGTTAAAAGGAGGTTTCTTGTTTTATTTTTTTTGTTTCTGCCATTAGGAATGGCATTATGTGAATCTTATGTGTCCCCATGAGACATGATCAAGTGTCTAGAGTAGGTATGAGCCTTCATCGAGGGGCTTTTATAAGCATGGCTGCAGACATACCGTCAAAGGCTAATGCGAGATCTGCATGAGTGAGGGAAACTCAACTCCATCACAAGGACTGCTGGCTCGGCTCTTATGAGTAAAGTGATGGCAGCCCCGGAGCGCCTGCAATTACTCACTGAATGACCTCATGGCATGTAAAAGACACAATGCACTTGCTCATTCAAAGTCTTGTTCATTTGACCTAGTTTACAAAAGTGTCATGCTTATTCACATGCACCCCCTCAGATTTGTGAGCCAAATAGATTTTAAAAATAACAACAACAACAACAAAAAGTATAAACAAAAAATAAGAAAAACATAATTAACAATGGTTTTAGGTAAAAAAAATAAAATAAAAAAAAGTACTTAAATTATTTAAGTGATAAAATATAAAATGAATTCTATAATTATATATTTATTTATATATTCATTCCACCATGGACTACATCTCCCATAACCCATTGCCCGGACTCCTTGTGCCTGATTGCTTTCAGCTGTGTCACATTAGCTTGTTTAACTCTGCCTATATAAACCCGGTGCTCTCAAGCCCTGTTTACACTAGTGCGTTTTAGTTTTAAAATGTATAACTTTTGCTATGTTTACACCTGTCGTTTACACTACTCTGGCGTTTTCGACCCTCGAAAACGGAGACACTTGAAAACGCTAGTTTGAAAATGACCAAAATGGAGACTTTTGAAAATGATGGCGTGGCTGCCCACGTTCACTCTGCTTATCTTTGACGACCGTGTAAACAGTAACATGGAGACTGAACTGCGATCTTTGTTGGCTTTGTTGTCATTTTTAGTAGCCATTGTGCAGTTAAACTCTACATTTTTTTTAATACTGCAGCTACCTACATGCACAAGAGACAACTGTTTACACTTCTACGCGCATACCTTGTGTGCATGAACGGTCATGTGACATGCGATTTCGGTCGTGTAGTGTAGATAGAGATCGTTTCTGAAAGGCCAGTGTAGATGTGTAGATCGTACAAAACACACTATTGTAAACGAGGCCCTCAGTCATTCTTTGCGAAGTCTTGTATGTGACACTACTGCAATACTGAGCATTCTCGTCTGTTTCATGGTTTTGATCTCTGCCTGTTCTTTGGATTATCTTGTTCGTCTGTGTTTCTTGGACTATGTTTTATGTTTGGATTGTCTGCCTGTGTTTTTGACTCTTGTGTCCGTCTTGTGGATTACAGCTTAATAAAGGATTATGCTTAATAAAGACTACATTTGGATCCTCAACCTTGTGTCTCGGAACAGTTTGTGACACTTATGCTCACGACAGCTGCATTTATTTGATTAAAAAAAAAACTACAGTTAAAACACGCTGTAACATTGCATACTTGCTGAATAAAAACATGAATAATTTAGTGATTAAAATCTTAGTGACCCCAAACATTTGACATATATGATAGAACACACTGTCACTAAACAAACAAAGGTAGCGAAAAAACACTACAATATAAGTCTCAATATGCAACAGAGTGAGAGAGACATGGTGAATGAAAGCAAAAGAACAGAAACCAACATAGAGAAAAAAAATCAGAGAGAATGAGAGAGAGATTTCTCATGAATAACTTATGAACATTTTGATTACCTATCAGGAAAAAAATGGAAACATTTTGTTTTCCCTGGCATAGCTAACAAGGCACTTGCATACATTTTAAACAAAATGGCCTGATTGAATTTATCTATGATTTAAAGCCCTTCGCAGCATTTGAATTCATGCTGAGGTTTAATATTCCTCTCACAGGACGGCCTTCTATCCAAGAATGAGAGCGTATTTCCCTAATGTAGGTGGGCTTTAGAGAACAGCCTGTCAATTCAAAGCAATTTGTGGCGCACACACGCCTGCGCTCGCTGTATTGCGCCGCACACATGCAGTACAGGATCCCTCTTTTTTGCCACTCTCTCTCACTCCCTTAATCATAAATGCATCACAATCACACAGCAGAGTCGGTATAAGAGAAAGACGGAGCAAAGGGAGGAGAAAATAAGACTTCTACAAAAACAACAGCCTGTACAGTGCCTATCAGCGATGATGTAAAAAGCCTGTATCTAGTAAAGGAAGAGAGGGAAATGGAACTCTAGGGAGACAGAAGGAAAATCGTATCACGACTTGCCACACTCACCAGGCGTAGCGAAGAGATCTGGGATTTTCGAGCCCTGCCCAGGCTGTCTGGCATAAAAAACTGAGCCGCTGATGTCCACTCCTGGTTTTGCAAACTACAAGGGTTGAGAAAGCAATCTTCAAATAAAGACCATACATGGCTTTGATTCAATCTGATCCTTAAAGTGTGTCTACAATCCGCTGATAACAAGAAACAACTGTGTTTCGAGCACAGCTTGTTCTTCCTCTTTTACTCTCTTTTTCACATTTTCCATTGACCTCAATTTTTCATGAGCTGATATGCTTTGTAGCTCCCCAGCGACCGGCACGGTATTGAATTCATCTGGTTCCAATACATCCCATGCACAACCTATCAATCACCAGAGAGCACAGCAAACTAATCATTTATTGATGAAACAGGGCAGCCATGAATTTCTAACTGCAATAGTCTTATTTATCAAGCCAGATCAAACAATGAGGATCCAAACAAGCTTTAAAAAAGAGACTTGTGGGGGAATAACTTATTCTTCAGCAGACAGCAGACATTTATTGATGATGAAAAAAGAAGACTGGGGCACTGGAGACACAGAGAGAGACAGAACAGTGGGAAGAGGAGTTTAGAGTGATGCTTTGACAGCAGGATGCATGTCTGAATTAATACTCCCACAAAAGGTAATTTTCTTCCAGCAGGCAGTGCATATCGGATCTACCATTGGGAGCAAGGTGAGCCATTTCTGGCACAGTGAGGGAAAGAGAAGGCTTAATACATTTTTCTCCAGCACTTGCCACTGTTAGTTGGCTCCATAGAGAGGCGGCTTGGGGGTACTTCACTGATCTCCGTCTTCCACTGGTACACACTTCGGGCAATGGTGTTTGCAAGCCCACTAACATGGGGCCTGGGGAATAGCTGTATATTTGTTCTACCCACTTGCTTTTTTAAAGCAAACTCTGCCTGACATCCTTTTGAATCTGAACAGCTGTTGGTGGGCAAAGGAGAAATAAAACAACAGCACTGCCAAAAGTTCTGCTAGAATTCAAGTTCATCAATGAAACTTTCTTAGGATGATCGTGCAGAATCTGAAAAATGTGAAAAAATCCTGTAAACTCAAACTCAAGAAGTTGTTGTGAAAAATTAGATATTTATAAAACTATATTACTTTTTTGAAGAGTTAAAGGTCAATTTTCATTTATAATCCCAGCTGCAGATGGCCTCCCAACCAGTGTTGGGTTACTAATTACATCATCAATGTTGTATTTAAAATACCTTTCTAATTACTGTCTGAAAAAGTAATTTAATTACTCAATAATTAATTCAACTCTAGTAACAATTTTCAGTTTTAGTAACAAATAGGGATGTCACGATACCAAAAATCTAGTAGTCGGTACCAATATATACCAATATATAAGAATATCATAAAGTTTTTTTGTTGTTTTTTTTCTGTAATTGAATTCAAAAAGTAAAACTTAAATATATTCTAGATTTATTAGACATAAAGTAAAATATTTCCAGACTTTTTTGCTTTCATTTTGATGATTACAGCTTGCTGCTCATCAAAATAAAAAAATCAGTATCTCAAATTATTAGAATATTTAATTTCAAGTTCTATTAAATTACCATTCTCGGGGTATAAATACTGGGTTTAGGTCAGTAATCCCAACAGCAGTCATGGGGAAGTCTGCTGACTTGACAGTTGTCCAGAAGACAATCATCAAGTGATCTCTACAATGAGGGTAAGCCACAGAGGGTCATTGCTGAAAGAGCTGGCTGTTCGCAGAGTGCTGTGCCAAAGCATATTCATGGAAAGCTGACTGGAAGGAAAAAGTGTGGTAGGAAAAGGTGAAAGGAATGACCGCAGGCTTGAGAAGATTGTCAGGCGAAGCCGATTTAAGAATTTAGGAGAGCTCCCAATCTTTGGAAAATATACTGAAGAGTTTTTTTTTTGTTTGTTTGTTTTTTTGGAGTACTCAGAAGAAGGTAAACCAAATACTCAGAAGCAGAACTGTATATTGTACTTTGTTTTCTGAGTTTGTCTGTATTTATTATTAATGGACACAAGTTTCAAAGTCCAAACTGATGTTTTTTGTACAGCAGGTTGCAGACTTACAGTGATGTATAAGTTTTGAGTGAAGGTTCTATCTATCATTGTGCTATCTATGGTAACTATTTCAGGAAAAAAAACAACAAAAAAAAAACACCCCTAAAAGTCATGTAATAAACAGTGGTTGGTCACTATACATGTTGATCTGACGGACTCTTCCAATACAGTAAGTGTACAATTCTTGACCAGACTAATGCTGCCTTCATGTGCCATCAAAAATGTCCTACTTTTCACTTCTCAAGTCATAATTATGAGTTTGTCACATTCAGGTGCTTTGTTGTTGGAAAGAATCAAATCATGGAGGCAAGGCCGTCGCTTGCGTATCCGGTGCAGGTTGTTACGCCCCGTGATTCGCCATCACCTGTCACTGCGCTAGATAGTCATTTTGCAGACAATTCTTGAATTTCGATATAATTGAATTTCAAATAAATGCGGTTTTACATACAATACATTCAATATGCATCAAATGGATATTGGTATACGTAAATATACATGACTGCAACGCCAAGAGAAATCAGTGTAGATGTTGTGGGGAGAAAAAAAAAAATAGTTATCTTCTCCATGTTTATGGCCCGTCTTACTCAGAAACTTGGTTATCAAAATTATCTCAGAGTTACCCAGTTGTAAATATGACTTGAGAGGCTGTTCATGTCAAATTTCTGCCTATAGGAAACTTGCATTTATGATAATTGTGAAGCACATGATGACAGTATAAGCTGCAATATGGATCAGACAAACTCTAAAGTTTGTCTGCACACTGTATGATTTATAAAAGTCCTTTACGACTGTTGCTTGTCAGACTGTATGAACATGATCCCCGCTGTAAGCCATGTCAGACTGTAGGATCTCAGTTGTCATTCATGTCAGACTGTACGGCAGTCAAGATGCGCTGAAAACGGACACACACAAGAAGACTCATCCGGAGTTTTACATTCTCAATCCGTGACGGGTTCGGTGACTGTGAGCTGCATTTAAATGTGGGATTGAAATGGTGGCTAGAAAACAATCTTCATTTTGTTCATGGCTTGTCTTAAAAAGAAAAATGGAGAAAAAAAAAATGAAGACGATGTGTTTGGAGAAGTGGTGGTTGTTGTTGTCTCACTAATTGTGTCACGAGGTTCTGCGCTCCTATTGGTTTTTGATTTGATGGTTATGGTAGGGGAAGCCACACTGCAGGATTGTGCATCAAATCTTCGGACACTGCCAGAATTACGTCTGAGGATAAAATCTGATTACAGCGTTCATTAGTCAGCTGTCGGCGAACATGTCAAACTAACGATCAAAGACTTCAGATTTTGGCCTAGGATCAGAGGAATCTTTTAGGATTCTCAACATTTGTCTCATACAGCCAAATCGTGGCCAAAATCGTACTGTGTGAACCCAGCTTAAAGGGTTAGTTCACTCAAAAATGAAAATTATCCCATAATTTACTCACCCTCAAGCCATCCTAGGTGTATATAACTTTCTTCTTTAAATCTTTCAGAGTTATATTTAAAAATGTTCTGGCTCTTCCAAGCTTTATAATGGGAGTGAATAGCGCTCATGATTTTGAAGCCCAAAAAAGTACATCCATCCATCAATCATAAAAGTAATCCATACAGCTCCAGGGGGTTTATAAAGGCCTTCTGAAGCGAAGCTTGGCCAGACTAATGCTGCCTTCATGTGCCATCATGTGCTTTTTGTAAGAAAAATATCCGTAATTATAACTTTATAAACTGTAATCACTAGCTTCCGGTAACGTCTGTCTGAGCGTTCACGAGAGAGTCGAATTCCGGAGTAGCGTAAGCTTAGGTGAGAGTAGACATTTCTCTTTAAAAATTCTCATTTTAGACTTCTAATTCGTGACCGGTGTTTTGTTTTGCTCTATCCTCTGCACTTCTGCATTAGTCAGTGCGTCATGTGTCAGGTCAAAGTTAACTCTTCCACCGGAATCGACTGTATGAAAGCCAGTGATTCTAGTTTATAAATATGGATATTTTTTATACAAAAATGCATTGCTTCCCTTCAGAAGGCCTTTATTAACCCCCTGGAGCTGTGTGGATTACTTTTATGATGGATGGATGTGCTTTTTGGGGTTTTAAAGTAGTTACTATTCACTCCCATTATAAAGCTTGGAAGAGCCAGAATATTTTTTAATATATCTCTGATTGTGTTCGTCTGAGAGAAGATAGTCATATACACTTAGGATGGCTTGAGTGTGAGTAAATCATAGGATATTTTCATTTTTGGGTGAACTAACCCTTTGAAACTAGTTTTTAGTTCAGTTCAGTCTCAGTTCAGTTTGTAATGTTAAAAAAAACATACATAAGAAAACCTATATTGTACATTTGATAAGCCAAATAAGGCCCTAATCTAAGACCCATTTTAATCAGGACGGCGTCAAAACCAGGTGTAAACGGGGTTCAAAACATCGAGACATCAGCATGTTAATATTAGGTATAAAAAGCAACAAGTCTCAGTTGACCACTTGTGAAAGTGACATGACGTGTAGCAAAGTATAATGTTCCCTACTCGGGATTTGTGCTCTGCATTTCACCCAACCAAGTGCACACACACAGCAGTGAGTATTGGACACATCCCATGAACACACACCTGTTTTTGCTTCGGTGCCCGGGGAGCAATCGTAGGTTAGGTGCCTTGCTCAAGGGCACCTCAGTTGTGGGTAATGTGTTCAGTCACTCCCCCCACCTACATTACCTGCCAGTACTCGAACCTGCAACCTTCGGATTAGAAGTTTGACTCTCTAACCATCAGGCCACAGTTGCCTCAGAAGCAATGTCCACTTCTGGTCATAGTACCTCTTGCGGTCTGGGCCTGTGCCACAGGCTCGAACCCACGACCTGGCTTAGCAAGTTGCGCCACTCTAGTTGACTCTATGTGATGGGATCTGCTGATACGGATCTTGATACCAGGCTTACACAAGGTCTAAGAACAGGTTGTAGTGTCCTTTATACTAACAGAAGAATGGAAGTACAGCAAAAGCTGGGGGATGGTAGCTTCAATCCAAAGCGATGTGATAATGACTCTGAAGCCAGGCGTGGAAGACCCCCCACTGTATCAGCGAACCACTCCCCCTGCCTGCACAGGACAGGCCTGACAGAGAGCAGCTGGATGGGTGTCTCTACCAATCCCCTCGAGAAACCAATGTTGCTTCAAAACAGGAAGCCTCCGCAGGGACGGCAGCAGGTCTGACATGAGCAAGTCATTGGAGATATGAGGAGACAGCTTCGCCCTGCAGTCCCACAGAAAGGGTCGGGGACAGCTTTACTGCCTCCGCCTGTCACAGTCACGGATATGTGGCCCCTAGTACAAGGGGGTGTGATCATCTCTGTCCCTGCTGCACTTTTCCACCCATGTCAACTTTGCTGACACCTAGCTCAACATCTGTTAGGCCAGTAGGAGAATAAACACCAAATGCTGTGCTACTGCTTTCATCTGCCAGTGCAGTGCCAGCTCTGTCACATGGAAAAAAAAAACCCTACAGAGATTTCTAATAATACTCAGTGCAGTTTACATGACAATAAAATATAGGCTTAAACACACTGTATCGATTGCTTAAAGAAGATGAGACAGATTCTTCCGTAATTCAATTTCATTATCAAAATGTTTATATTGGAATGACATCATTGGATAATGTAAGCAGTTTTGGTAGAGGTGGCTGACGGACACCAAAGCTGAGTCTTTGTCTCCCTCGTGTGGTCAATACACGATCTGTAGAAAGGATGCTGTGAAGAGGAAATATAGTGCTTGGGATTAAGAGAAATCATGCTATGTAATTATAGAATGGTGCTGTCAAAAGATTAATCACGATTAATCGCATCCAAAATGTACATTTCTTTGCATGTGTGTACTTTCTATATTTATTATGTATATATAAATGCACAAACAGACGTATATATTTAAGAAATTTTACATGCATATATGTATTTATATTTATACATAATTACATATATAAATATCAATACTTTATATATAAATATAATATATTTTGTTAAATATATACATGCATGTGTGTGTATTTATATATGCATAATAAATATTCAAAGTACACACATATATTCTATAAACACAAACTTTTATTTTCGAAGCGATTACTCACAATCGTTTGACAGCACTAAAAATATTAAAACTTTTGAAAATTGATTTTTAATTTAATATTAAAACAACATTTGTGATCGGTAAGATTTTAATGTTTTAATGTCTCCTATGTTCACCAAGCACCAAGTCTGCATTTTTTTGATTGATTACAATTTACAATGATAATTTGATTATTATTGGAGCCAGATTTTTTGAACAGCATTCAATTGAACTGGAAATCTTTTTAACAATGTCATGTTTACTGTCACTTTTGATCAATTTAATGCATTCTTGCAAAATAAAAATATATTTAAAAAAAACCTTTTGAACCTAATTGAATCATAATATAATTAAATATAATAAATGTATTTAAAATATTTTAATAGTATAACAAATGTATCATTTTATAATTATTAAATGTAATATATATATACAGTAACTCTCAAAAGTCTGGAAACACTAAAAAATGTTATGTTTTTGAAAATGTTCTGTTCTTTCAAAAAAATAAATAATAAAAATTTTAATTTTCCACACTTTTGACAGCCCGTTCACACCAAGAACGATAACTATATTTGCGTCCACACCAACAAACGATAACAGTCTGTTTATTCTAAGCTCACGCGCTGTGATTTCAAAATGTTTTTGCTGTTCTTGTTGCATTTACACGGCTTCAACCAGTAGATGTCCTCAGCATGCTATGTTTCGAGTGAATAGCTAGTGTAATGATCTAATATAACAGTGAATTTAGCTGACGAAGTCAATATAGTGGAATAAAAACAACGTTTAGTCTTTTTTACTCCAACTTCAAAGGAAGCAAGACAATGTTGTCGAAACTAGTGCTGGATATCTAAGGTAATTTTATGTCACACTGTTTGCTATAATGATCTCATTGTTAATACTTCTCACCGTTTATTCCGATTGTTTTCTATATAACGTTATCCATTTTCTTTAAAGTATCCTTGAAAAGGGGGCTTGACTTGTCAAACTGTGGTGGCTTTTTCTGGACTTTGACGTAAATGCGCGAGCCCTTAAGCTAGAATGATTCTGATTGGCTGTCAGTGTTTTATCGTTCAGCAGCTGGGGAAAAAAAATCGTTCTTAAAGTGATACCAACGATATTGTTTCTCTATATCATTATCATTATAGCTGTAGTCTGAACAGTGCTACTCTTTTATATTTAGAACGATTTTTAGAACGATATCTTTATCGTTCTAGTTAATCGTTCTTGGTGTGAACAAGCCTGTACTGTATATTACATTTGATATTGAAAAAAATATGTTTTGTAAAGAAATTCAAATGCATAATATAAAATAGCCTACATTTAATTTCAAACATGAAAACATAAGCCTCTAGATCTAAATTCCCCCAAGATCTAAATGTGCTTAAGATCATAAGAAACCAATTAAATAAACAGCATCAAATCATTTATCTGGTAGTGTATATAGTAAAGCTTTGAATTACTAGATTCTCTGAAGGGGAAATTAATATGTATTAAAGTGTTTGTTTTCCTCTCAACAAATACAGATTACAGGTAAATGTAAACAGATTATGGAACAACACCTTGGAATTTAATGACACTTTGATGAGAGTTTGATTGCTATTCCATCTTCATTGTATCAAAGATAATTGGCCACTTTCTTTAAATTATTTCCTCCACTCAATGAAGCTGATGAAGCATGAGATTCAATTAGACATGGAGCAACCACAAGTGCTTTCCCTTCTAACATCAACAGGCAAACAGTTTTGCTGTCATTTCTCTTGTTTACAATCACCAGATGTCTCAAACTTTACTTTGGAGAGCTCCAGGTCCCAGTCCACAAAGTGTGTATTTTTTCTCCATCACTTATTTGCCAGGTCTAGCTTTTATTGTAGTCTGGACCCTCCCAAAGCATCAAGTCAACATGCACACTATCACAAAACAATTTATCCTCATTCTGTGGGTACAGGGGAGGGTTTTAGCGCCTTCCCCCGGTGAGGGAGTTCGGCTCTCACTTGATCAAGTAACACAAACTCTGAGCGCTGGGACAGTTTGAAAAAGGAGAGGTGAGAAGAACTCAATACCTCCTACAGACAGTGATTGATGAGGGGAATGTACCCACTCCCCTCTCGCACGGACACAGATCAGCCCGATTGGAGACACTGAGATCCTGTGACGGTAACATTTTTCTCAAGTATCTGATCTTCAGCGCTAATGAACAGTAGCCAATTTATATCTGGTCCAAACTGAAATTTTCTCGCTAACTGGGTTGGGTCAGAAGGGAAAGGGATAGGTGCTGCTGATCAAGATTGGTGTCTTGTAAACTAGTTCAGCACATTAGCTCTGTTATATGTTTAATCTCCATATTACTGTTCAAGAGAGCAAATAATACTAATGTGGCACTCTACACTTGTTTGCCTGTGTTCATCCCTGCCTTCTGAAGAATTAGCCTATTAGCCACTGATGAGCAAAATCAATACCAGCATTTTCATTAGATATTTACATAGATATAACATCACACCCATGCCATAACATACAAACAAATGCCTGGTTAAAAACAACCCAAGTTGGGTTGAAAAAATGAACAAACCTAGCGATTGGGTTGTTTTATTTAACCCAACTATTATTTAAAAATTACTACATGTCTGGCTTAAAATGAATCCAAAATAGGTTGGAAATTAAAAATCAGACACATAATTATTATTAGAGGCAACAATAATAATCAAAAGTTGAACATTTATCAATAAACAATTTAATAAATGTTTAATTATTATTCATTAAACAAATGTAAATTTCATTTATTAAACATATTAATAAATGTTAATTTCCAACATACTTTGGGTTCATTTTAAGCAAGCAATACAGTGATTTTTAAACAAAAGTTGAGTTAAATAAAGCTACCCAGCAGGTTGGGCAAACATTTAACCCAACCGCTGGGTTAAAACAACCTATTCGCTGGGTTTGTCTAGTGTTTTGTTTTTTAGTGTATGCATATTTTATCCATTTAATAGTTTGATACTCTTATTTCATTATCCTTACCAAAGTTCTGTCTTGTTTTCCTTTTTTTAGCGCTGGAAGAATACCACTGTTGATCCTAAAAAGGAGGAAATGAAATAGTTTAAAGAAATAATATTTAAATGAAATATTAAAATATTATTTAAAAAATATGATAATTAAATATTTTAAAAAATTGTTTTTAAAAATCTGTTATCGTGTACTCATCCTCTGGTTGTTCCAAACCTGTTTGCTTTCCTTCTTCCATGGAAAATATTAAAATATTTTGAAGCCAGAAATCTGTTTTATGTCATGTCAGTTCTGGCATTTTTATTAATTCTAATTAATGAGTTAATAGTGCAATCTAAGATATACATTTTTCATGTTATTTAAATCGCCAATTTACAAATATATTAATTTTACTTTATTCCTAGATTTTATTTAATATAACCTACCAACCATTCAAGTTTGGAGTCAGTAAGATGTATTTATTTATTTTTTATTTTTATTTTTTTTGAAAGAAAGAAATACTTTTATTCAGCCAAAGTGACAGTGTTTCAAATAAATGTTGTTCTTTTGAACTTTCTATTCATCAAAGAATAACGAAAAAAAAAGTATCACAGTTTCCACAAAACACAACTGTTATCAACATTAATAATAATAAGAAATGTTTCCTGAGCAGCAATTCAGCATATTTGAATGATTTCTGAAGGATCATGTGACACTGAGGACTGGAGTAATGATGCTGAAAATTCAGTTGTGTCATCATATAAGTAAACTGAATTTTAAAATATATTAAAAATGTAACAATATTTTACAATATTCATGTTTTTACTGTATTTTAGCAAATAAATGCATCCTTGGTGAGCAAGTGACTTCTTTTAAAAACATTAAAAAATCTTACCAACTCCAAACTCAAACAGTAGTGTCATTTGTTCACATTTCTGCATAGAATTAATCATATGGCTTCAGAAGTGGACTATTTTCCCATAGTCCTTCTCTTTGTGTACTCCATGGAAAAAAAAAAAAGTCAAACAGGTTATGAATGGCAAAAGGTGAGCAAAAGATGGAAAATTTTACTACAAGAAAGTGCAACAAAAGGGTATTATACATCTGTCATTGCCACTGTAAAACCGAACAGTGAAATTAATTAAATGAAATGAGTTCATTTCACTCAATAATGAAAGTTCATTATACTTAATAAAAAAAAAGTTGTGTGAACTCAAAATTTGATTGTAGCTGAACTTAATACGATTGAGACACCTGACCTGTGGCCTTGCTCTGCTTCCAAGGCTCTTGGCACCGACCCAGTTATTACAAAAAATTGAAGTTCTACTAACTTAAAAAAATTGAGTTAGTTTACTTAAATGTTTTAAGGTAAGAAGTTTCCTCAAATGTTTTGAGTATTCCGAATTTTTTGAGTTTTACAGTGCAGTTATCTTGTCTCATAACCTTACACATCAGTGAGGCTGTGGATTACTCCTTTGCTTGGAACCAGATGATATGGCAAAGACCGGAACCTCTCTGCCCCTACAGCAACATAACAGTGGTTGTTCTGCAGCTCATATGCTCCACGTAAAGGCTTCCCATTCAGCATGCACAATCTGAAAGGATTGAGACCACTGAATATCATCTTTAATTTTACACATGTTCATTTCATGAAAGCAGCACATACCTGTGTACAGCTCCAGTGCGAAGGTGAACTTTCTCGGTCACCATGGCCAGTACGTTTTCCCAGCTAGCAAGCGTGTGTTTTGGAATCAGCACCCGTGCTGGAGGAACCAAGATATCTCCATTGGTAAAAACACTACAAAAGAGAATCAAATTAGGCATTTAGGAACTCAATCCACACATTTGTGCTTCCAAAACTGATGATTAACAACAAGCGAGAAAATTAGATGCCATTCGAAATAAATAATTAAATAAAGCAGAGATCATTGATCTGATTTTATACCATTAGACAGCATTAAAGAACTAGACTTTGCCATAGCCTGAGGGTTTGCCATTGAAGACTTCCAATAGGGACACATTAAAAGCAGGGCTCACTTGATGGTGCACGACTCATTACTGATTCTCTTCCATCGGGCTGGGACAATTATTCTGCTGTGAACTACAGGTTGGATCTGCAGTGGAGACAAATGAGTAGGACCCCGCTGAGCATCACTGACAATAACTGTTTCACTACTCATTTAGGGCACTTACACATCTGGTTTTCTTCAATCAGCTGTCTTAAATGTTGTGTTGGTTGCTGTACGGATGGAAAAAGGAGCTAAAAGGGTGACAGACACTGACATATAATGCCATAACCTCAAGCAAAGTTACTCTAAGTGAGTATTTTTATGATTATTGCTCTATTATGGTCTACTGCATTTTGGTCTCTGAGGAAGAGTGTAAAAACTATTAGCTTAATAAATCACTTCAAATAGTTCAAACTTTGAATAGTACCAAGCCTGCATCGTCTAGAACCCTAAACAAAACAGCTGAGAGTGACTAAACTGTTTTTATGCTTGGCATCACAGAGACCCAAATTATGTACATGTAAAAAAAAAAAAAAAAAAAAAAATCATCCATTTGGATTATACAGTTTTAACATAAACAAAACTAATAAACTCAATGTGATGCATACTTGTCAGTCATATATAAATGAAACAGGTCAGAATTCTGCACTCAAAAAAATCATGGCTTAGCTATTTGCATCTAACTATTTAATAATCATATTTTAAAATGCATTTATTAAAATTTCTTAGAATGGACCTTTTTCACAGACTGTGATGACGCATTTTAACGGTCATCATCATTGTAAATCCTGTTTACAATGTTTGTTTGTCTTTTTAAAATGTATGTACATTTATAATACTATACTTAGTATTATATTACCCTTGCATCAAATTACAAAAAACTAGTTAATGCTGTCAACGTCAAATTTACATCTTTCTCTCTTCTGACTTATCAATCTCTCTGTTTTTTGTTTTGTTTTTTGAAAGTTGTGAAAACACTATTGTGGAGTTTTTCTTTTGCTATTTGAGCAAATGGGAAAATATATTTATTGTAATATATTTATATTTATTCTCTCATACTCTCAAACCCGGAAATCGGTATAAATCTTTATAAGTCTTTTTGTGGCTGTTTACGCGACACCGTTTTCAACTAAAAACTGAAAACTTTTCAGGGGCCAGAAAACGCAAACTTTTGAAAACAGGTTTCAAAGTGCAAATAAAAAAAAACAAACAATACAGTTATTGTCTCTGTGTAAACTACAAAAACGCAAATTTTCTGAAAATGGTGACGTCATGCGCGTGCGTATTATGTGTTCAGTCTATAGGCGCATAGTGTTTCTTTACAAAGTGGCATCGCCATCTACTGGCCTGGCATGCATAATACAGTGTTTTTAGTCATTTTTGTGGATCTGTATGAACAGGGATTCACAAAAATTGCTCTAAAAAATTGCCAGAAAACTTTTTTATGCGCTTTGGCCATTCATTTACACAACAACCATGTTTTGGGGGCCCAAAAAGGCAAAACTTTTGAAACAAAAAAAAGCTATCATTATCGTCTTCATGTAAACTACAAAAACTCAAATTTGTGAAAACGGTGATGTCATGCGTATTATGTGTCTATAGACCCGTAGTGTTTTTTTACAAAGTGACATTGCCATCTACCGGACTGGTATGAATAATACAGCGTTTTTAGTCGTTTTCGCGTATCCGTGTGAACGGGGATCGTTTTGTCAACGTTGTTGTCTGTTCACAAAAAACACAAAAGAAAAACTTTTCCGTTTATAGTACATCATTGTCTTGTAAACATACCCTAAAATTGGAAAACTTTTTATGCGCTTTGGCTGTTCATTTACACGACAATGGTGTTTTGGGGTCCAAAAATGCAAATTTTTGAAAACAACTTTAAAAGTTCCAAGTTTTTAAAAATGATATCGTTATTATCTTCATGTAAACTACAAAAATGCTAATTTGTGAAAACGGTGACGTCGTGCGCATGCGTATTACATGTTCAGTCTATAGGCGAGTAGTGTTTCTTTACAAATTGACATCGCCATCTACTGGCCTGGTATGAATGATATAGAGTGTTTTTAGTCATTTTCGTTTCGACAATGTTGTTGTCTGTACGAGAAAAACGCAAAAGAAAAAACTTTCCATTTATAGTACATCATTGTCTTGTAAACATACCCTAAAATTGGAAAACTTTTTACGCGTTTTAGCCGTTCATTTACACAACAATGGTGCTTTGGGGGCAAGAAAATGCAAACTTGAAAACACCCTTAAGTTCAAGTTTTTGAAAACGATACCGTTATCTTCTTCATGTAAACTAGAAAAACTCAAATTTGTGAAAACGGTGATGTCATGCGCATGCGTATTATGTGTTCAGTCTATAGGCGAATAATGTTTCTTTACAAAGTGACACTGCCAACTACTGGCCTGGCAGCAGAATACAGCATTTTTAATCATTTTCGTGGATCTGTGTGAAAGGGGATCGTTTTGTCAACGTTGTCATCTGTACACGAAAAACACTTTTCTGTTTTTAGTAAATCATTGTCATGTAAACATACCCTTAAGATAACATTTAACAAATATAGTATTTTGGTATCGTGGTGCTTATATTATGCTAATGTTCATTATAGGACACTTTCCTGCAGTGTTTTGCTCCAACTTTAATGAAAAACACCTGAGCCAGTGTTTGTCTGAAAATTACAAGTGTTGTGAGCAGGAGTGGAACTGAAATCTGCAGGAAGATAGAGCTCCAGAGCAGGGCTGAGCACACTAAATTGTCGCACTGGTAATTATCCAACAGATAGCTCTAAACCGTTAAACAGCTGTAACCACTTATTTTTTGTGGTTTTGTTTTGGTTGTTTTTTTCATATATTTTAGGAGTACAAAACTATTTGTTTTGTTTTTTCTCACTTTCAAAAAACATGTGAGCCACATTTATTGACCAAATAAAGATTTTAAGCACTTTATCCTGCAGTGGGTTTTTGTGAGTAAAGTTTGACATTACTGTATACATTAGAAAATGAAAAGAAATCAGAGGGGGGAGCTTAAGTAACACAAAGCATTTGCAAAAGAGCATGTAGTGAATGCTGACTAAATAATTTTCTAAAATAATGTTATGAGTAGTCAGAAAACTAAGCCTATCCCAGCCCCTGACAGTTTGAAATGGAGTGAAACAGCTGACTCAAATGAAGATATCAATACACTTTATGGTTTTCAGCAACAAGAGGCATAAAATCAGTCATCCGCTACAGTCTGGAGAAACCTTGCAGTGATATTCTGTCGGAGAGATGTAGTAGAGTCAATAACTATGTAGGACGTGGAACAGCAGTAATGATCATACTGCAAACATGTTATGATTTGCCTCCCCTTTACCGTTCTGATATATGTACTCAAAAAACTCACTGAAGAAAAGAAAACATGATTTAGATTATATTTAAAATATCAAATATAGTATGATATAATGTTTTGGGAACTGTAGCTTCCAAGACTCTTACCGGTTCACTTTTCTTTTTTGGCAGTTTCTGTGTTATGTGATGATAGCTATCAAAAGAATAAAGGAGAGAAAAAAAGTATAGTTAACATAATAATAATAATAAAAACATAATATGGTTAATATAATTATATAATAAAAGTATTTAAAAAAGTAGCCTATATTTTTTCATGGCTTTGCAATGTAAATTTCATAACAAAGTAGCCTATGTAAATACACTGATGAAGCACTACATGGCATCACAATTAACACAAATTATGCAAGAAATTAAATCTGCTAGAAATAAAAAAGGAAACTGCTAAGATTAAAATTTAATTCCAATTAATGATATTGCTGATTCAAAACCTAAAAGTCATTCAACCCAAAACCACAGAAGTTTACTTACACTATAATAGTTCACTCAACTTTATTAGAAAATAATTCTACCATTAACATGTGAATAAATTAACTTACTCGAGTTTTTTCAGTCTCTCTGCTCCGGCTGCCACATATCTCTCTCCGTGCACCAGCTGCTCCAGATCCATCACCCTGTGACCCTTGTTAGGGGTGTAAATGTTTCGCACTGCCCCAAATGGAGCTGTGATGCCTCGAGTGACAGTGTTCAGAAAGCTATCAAAAGTGTATGATTGGCGTTGATTGATGACAAACCTTCGGCCGGGGTAAAAAGCATCTCCGTTCCTGAACACATTAACCGTTTTGGTTAGCGGAAGCTGTGAATGAAACCCCCGACCAGACATTATGAACCAAATCAATCCTGTTGTAATCCACTGGGAGGTGCTGAAAATCCCAAAAGCAAGCATATAAATAAAACACTAATTTAGTAAGCACGGCCGAAAGTTAAGAGTTGTTTAAAACGTTGTGCTTCAGGCAGCCAGATGTTGTTTTGACGAGATTCCATAGTAACGGAGTGAACATGCTAAAACGCGAGAAAAGGCAAGTATAGGCCTACCATCAATTCCCTTTCAAAGTAAGGATATATTATAGAATCGCCATAACCGTTTCTTTTTACTTTATTGGCTCGTTTAAAAAATGTTTTAGTCTAGTTTGTGCTCTGAGGTAACTGGAGATTTAATGGCGGCGGTCAGGCATCCAATTAACCTAACTTAGACAACCACCAAACACTAGATTAAATTTTAATCAGTTTAGCCTATTACTTACACATGTCGTAGCAGACAGGACTGCTTTTCAAAAATATCAGTTTCATCTATAGGCGTCGACCTGATTTTTCCTATTTTGTTAGGTTCTTAAAGGGATAGTTCACCCAAAAATAAAATTTCTGTCATTAATTACTCACCCTTATATCGTTCCAAACCCGTAAGACTTTCCTTCATCTTCGGAACACAAATTAAGATATTTTTGATGAAATCTGAGAGCTTTCTGTCCCTCCATTGGCAGCTAACGTTACACACGTGAAAAGTTGACGCTTCGAAAAGTTCATAAAGGGATCGTAAAACTAATTCATATGAATTGAGCAGTTCAGTCTACATTTTCTGAAGAAACTCGATCGCTATTTATGATTTACATTTAATTTAGGCTTTTATTCACATATAAACACTGAATGATTGGAAAAAGCCGGGCAAGATAGGTTCCTTGTGCCATTGTCTGTTTGGTCTGACAGGCAGTGTAGAATAACGGATCAGTTTACACAAGCAGGTCGCCTTATTATGTTTGTAAAGTTCATTTTAAAGACCTGTTATGAAATTCCAGCACCCTTCGTCTTTAAAGATTATATATTAGCCTATTATACAGATTGCCATTTTGCCACAAATTAATCCGATTTCCTGCATTCTCTTATATTTTCATGCATAGTTAATTCCAGGGCTTGACCTTGCCATTAGCAGTACATATACAGTAAATAACGAAGGACAATAACAGTGTGTAGAGCCAGACTTGACCACTAGAGAGCGCCAGATTACAACTCTATCAAGCTAGCTGTACAGCGTAAAGACGAAGAAACCTTGTAAAGAGTAATGGAATTTTATTAGTGCCTCAGAAAAACACACACACAAAAAAACGAATGGACAAGGAATGTTTTAGGACAAAACTGTTTGTTCATGATATACAGATAAAATGTGTTTATTTATAACAAAGTTATACATAAATACATAAAATGTATGCTGTATAATGAATCCCCATCTATTAGGCTATGTTTTAGGAATATCTTGCCATATTAATTGTTTACACAGAGTTAGTAAGAATAGTAAATAATAATAAATAAAATCTCAAGAAATTAAACAATTAGTGTTATGAATTATGATATAGTGTCATAATTAAAGCATTATGGGGAAAGCATGGACATTAATTTATAAACTTAGGCCCTATGTGAATATCATCCCGTTAATAAAAAAAAAAAAATAATAAGAATTCACACAAAAAGACGTTTAATACCACATTTACAACTTTAACACTAAGCAAATATTGTTAAAGATATAAATCAGCTTAATATGATGGGTAGTTTGTGATGATGCTATTTTGATATGGTATTCAATACATATTTTTGACTTTTTGTCCTTATGTGACCTTGACATTGCCCCTATAATGTATTAATTATATTATTTTTCTGGGAGATACAGATAAAACGTGTTTATTTATAACAAAGTTATACATAAATACATAAAATGTATGCTGTATGATGAATCCCCATCTATTAGGCTATGTTTTAGGAATATCTTGCCATATTAATTGTTTACACAGAGTTAGTAGGAATAGTAAATAATAATAATAATAATAAATAAAATCTCAAGAAATTAAACAATTAGTGTTATGAATTATGATATAGTGTCATAATTAAAGCATTATGGGGAAAGCATGGACATTAATTTATAAATTTAGGCCCTATGTGAATATCATCCCGTTAATAAAAATAAAAAAAAAAATCATTCACACAAAAAGACGTTTAATACCACATTTACAACTTTAACACTAAGCAAATAATGTTAAAGATATAAATCAGCTTAATATGATGGGTAGTTTGTGATGATGCTATTTTGATATGGTATTCAATACATATTTTTGACTTTTTGTCCTTATGTGACCTTGACATTGCCCCTATAATGTATTAATTATATTATTTTTCTGGGGAGAATAAATTGTGTTTGACAATTATAAAAAAAAAAATAATAATAATAATAAAAATAAAAATAAAAAACAATTCCTAACCTCAGCCCTACAGTACACAGACTATGTTATGTAAATTTACTCTTGTTAGCTAATCTAGTATGCTGACCTATTCAGTATATTAATAATAAACCATGTCATTCAAATACCAGTGGCAGGGAAGAAAGACAGCAAAAGGAAATGCAGTAGGAAAGAGATGAAATCTCTGGAATATAAAATTGTATATATAATAAGATAAAGAAAGTATTTTTCGTCCATTTAATTGATTACATTTATAATTTAACATAGTTTAGTAAACTAGATGCCCCACTTTCGATCTGTATAACGTATATACCTGCAGTGTGACAAATACATTTTAAAAGTACAAATATTCCATATAGTCTCTCAATTGAGGTCTTAAAAGGCATGTGCAGTATTGTTCACCATTTTCACATCAGTACGATTTTTTTATTTTTTTTATTTTTTGAAAGAAATTGATACTTTTATTCGGCAAGGACATTAAATTGATCAAATGTGCCTGTAAAGACATTTACAATGTTATAAAAGATAAGTATTTAGAATAAATGCTGTTCTTTTAAACTTTCTATTCATCATTTATATTCATTCAACTGTTTTAAACAATAATATAATAATAATACATGTTTCTTGAGCAGCAAATTAGCATATTAGAATGATTTCTGAAGGATCATGTGACACTGAAGACTGGAGTAATGATGCTGAAAATTCAGCTTTGCATCACAGAAATAAATTACATTTAAAAATATAAATAAAATTATTACATATATGTTTGTAATAATATTTCTGTTTTTACTGTATTTATGATGAAATAAATGCAGCTAATGAGAGATAGTTGACATGTAGTTGCAAAGTTACTTATAGTTAGTAGAATATCTAAAGTGGACCATCGAAATAAAGTGTAACCAAACTAATTTTGTTTTAAACAGCTTTACATAACATGTCACACTGCTGTGACTGCTTAAAATGTTATGTGAACGATGAGAAAAGGTAGAAATGCTGTACCTTTTTCATTGAAATTTCAGCCTTTTTTGTATTTATTTTAAACACTTGTATTTGGCTTTCCGCCCTACAGATGTTTAGTGAAGTCATACTGAATCCTTGTCAAACTCACACACAAAGTACATGGTGAGGTGACAAGCTACATCAATCCACTCGCCTGAAGACACCATCTCGACGCAGTCCTCGTCGTCGTAAGCGTTGTTTGGCTCGCCCTCCCTCCACTTGCTGAAAGTGGTCATGGGCGAACGCTCCACATACACAAAGTGGCCTTCTCGCTCCAGGTCGTTAATGCCGATATACACTCTACTGAGGCCAGCTTCAGTGACGTAGCCAGCGATGGCTCTGTTAGCCGCTGCATCCTTGGGCATGGCCAGGTGTCCACCTCGCCCCTGACAAAACACCTCCGCATCCCTGTAGCGTTTTTCCTCCTTCACCAGCAGATAGACCTTGCTGTCTGTCTCTTTGATGCCAGCGACAGCTGCGGGGGAGGGCAGTGCTGAAAAATGAGGATCTGAATTTCTATAATCACACCGCAGCAGCCAGCGTTCACACAAGTGCATTTAGACAGTCAAACAAAAGAGCTTCGGGCTAATAGCTAAATACTTTTGTCTAAGTGTATTCACCCTGCACATCAAAACGAACAACTGTATAAATCAACTTGACAACTTAACATTATTGTAATCTCATGAACGTTGGTAGAGAGAGCAAGCGGTTCATTCTTTCTTTTGGACATACCATTTTTAATGAACTTCAGCTCACTGGTTAATTGCGCCACTTGAATATCTATTTCACCAATCATTTTCCGTAAGGGTGCGCACTCACAGGGGACGCCTGGGGAAACAAATTAAATATGAGACCATTCACACAAGCAGTTCAAGCATTAAACAGATTCCTATTGAGTTCAAACCAATTATAAACTGAAGCAAGGCCTACCTGGCTCTCCATCTGGGCCCTTGGGTCCTGGATCTCCCATATCACCTTTTAAACCTAGAAAAAAGTACCATTGTTAATCAGTTAGACAAAAGAAGCATGATTATTTTTAGATTTCTGTTTTTTTCCCACAAGCTTGCCTTTGAGTCCAGAGGGACCCATCTTCCCATAACGTCCAGGACTACCTTTTAGGCCTTTGACTCCGGGGAGACCTGAAAAAATAACTTATAAACTTAATATGTACAAAAATTATATGCATGGATACAAACCAAAGAATAGCAATTTCGCAGTTTGATTCCTTTGTTTATCAGTATGTTAAATCATTAAAGGATTAGTTCACTTCAGAATTAAACATTTCCTGATGATTTACTGACCCTCATGTCGTCCAAGATGTTTATGTTTTTCTTTCTTCAGTCAAAAAGAAATGAAGGTTTTTGAGGAAAACATTCCAGGATTTTTCTCCATATAGTGGACTTCAACAGTTACCAACGGGTTGAAGGTCCAAATTGCAGTTTCAGTGCAGCTTCAAAGAGCTCCACATGATCCCAGACGAGGAATAAGGGTCTTATCTAGCGAAACAATAGGTCATTTTCTAAAAAAAAATAAAAATAATTATATACTTTTCAACCACAAATGCTCGTCTTGCACTGCTCTGCGCCACGCATTACGTAATCATGTTGGAAAGATCATTTTCTCTGCATCTACAACTACAAAATCGTCCGACATCGTTGTTTTACCTTTTTTGGTAAAGGCCATTTGACATGGGTGTTGTAGACCGCCTACGTCACGCGTGACCTTTCCAACATGATTACGTAATGCGTGGCGCATCACAGAGCAGTGCAAGACGAGCATTTGTGGTTTAAAAAGTATATAATTAAAAAAAAAAATTAGAAAATGACCAATCATTTTGCTAGATTAAACCCTTATTCCTTATCTGGGATCGTGTAGAGCCCTTTGAAGCTGCACTGAAACTGACATTTGGACCTTCAACCCGTTGGTAACCATTGAAGTCCACTATATGGAGAAAAATCCTGGAGTGTTTTCCTCAAAAACCTTCTTTTCTTTTTGACTGAAGAAAGAAAGACATAAACATCTTGGATGACATGGGGGTGAGTGAATTAAAAGGAAATTTTAATTCTGAAGTGAACTTTAGAGGCATTTATAAACACAAGTCATGATTGGTCAATACTAGCTCTCATGAGCTCAACTATCTAAAAGCAAGATAAGGGAAGTTTTAGGGGCTCCTTAAAGTGTAGACTTTTGGCAGCTCCCTTTTTGGAAATTTAGCAATTTCTTTTAACATCAAAAACTTCCTTATAGGTTCAGAACTTGAATCATGTTTCATTGTGTAAGTGGATAGTAATTAAAATGCATGTGATTGAATTCGATTAACCTCTCAGAACAGTTTAGTATTACCTGGCTCTCCAGGTGGTCCTACTTTCCCAGGTCTCCCAGGTGCTCCTTTCTCTCCTTTCTCTCCTGCTTCACCTATAAGACAACAGGAACACTTTGAACAAAGTAATAGGCTGCATCCAAAATTGCATACATCCCTACTATATAGTAGGCGAAAAACAGTATGTGACAAAAGAAGTATGTCTGAATTCACAGTACTTATAAAAGAGTATGCAAAAAAAGTGCCCAGATGGCCTACTACTTCTGGTGAGATTCTGAAGAGCGCATTCGATGGACACTTCACTATCCCATGAGGCCACGGGAGAGGATTTGTGAATGGCAGTGAAGTGACACAACTGACGCTGGTAGGTCACGTGACAATAACATGGCGAATGTAGTACGTTCAGATTACATTCATACTATTTAGAACATACTTTTTTAGTAGTTGTAAAGTATTTACTTGTTCAAAATAAGGACCTACTCAAGAGAGTATGCGATTTCAGACGCAGCCATATACTATATTTGTACTATTGTTGCAGTAGTATGTAGGGTGAATTCAGGGTGATTGGGACACTTTTTCCATTGAGATGACTTGAAAAAAAAAAGAAGTGTCCCAATCAACCTGAATTCACCCTATACTTTGCACAGTATGCACATTTTCTATATGCACTGAATACCATTATGACCTACATACTAAATATATACAAATATACTGTATCGCACACAATTTGAGCTTCCATGTCCAGTGTGATGAAGACATTTTCATACAAACTTCAAATTACAAAGATATGCTAGTACAACGGTAGTATATATACTACCTTTCAAAAAAAAAATTTTTGAAAGAAAATGTATTCAGCAAGGATGCATTAAATGGATCAAAAGTGGCAGTAAAAGCATTTATAACGTTACAAAAAAAATGTATTTCAAATAAATGCTGTTCTATTGAACTTTCTATTCATCAAAAAAATCAAAAGAAAAGAAAAATTACAGTTTTTACTGTATATTTGATCAAATCAGTTAGTGTCATTAGTGTGATGTAATTTATTTGTAGTACCTTTGAGTCCAGGGATGAGGATCTGGACTGAGCATGGTTCTTCTGGCATGTGCTGACCATAAACTGACCTCATTAGTGTCAAACTTAACATAGTGACCAACAGACAAGCCACCAGCTTTTTTCCACCCATACTGGAAACAGAAGATTCATGTTTATCTACAATCAAATGCTAAGACCAATTTCAATGCCATGTTGATTGTAAAATGTAGTAGCATCTGTTATTGGATTCACAAAAGCGTTGGTGCTCAAAAAATGTGACTCAACATTTGATCTCTCCACAATCAATTAATCTTGTGACATACAAGCACAAACGAGCTATACACATTGTACACAGAAAAGTATATCTAACCATCCACCTTCATTTCAAAGTCGATACTAGAGAGTAAACAGCCACACCATGACGTCTCCTGTAACTACCAACTTTAAAGGTAACATCTGAGTTGTCTCGTTGTTGTCGGTACCACCTGCGGGACACCATATTGCTTTATAAAATAGACTTACCTTATGTTGAATTTCAAAGCCCACTATATAATATGCAGCAGACCCAGCCAGTACATGGATCCAAGTGAGTTAATGGAGCTTTGCTCACTGGTGGTCTCTCTGAAATTTTTCATCTCACACACCCTGCAAGAAAGAGCAAGTACGTGTAAACACAAAGATAAGAGCGGCTCTGCAACACTTCTCTCTGATAATTCCATGGGAAAACATCAGGGTCAGTGACAGAACGACTCTTAACACATTCCTCACAAATGAAACATCAAAAGCATTCCCAACATTCATAAGTTTTAGTTAAGATAGTGCTGAAGGTAAGAAATTAAATGAAATGTATATATATATATATTTAGATGCCAAAGCAAACACATAATGTAAGAAAACATGTAAGTTACAAAGAAGCTTGATTAATTTTAGGTCAGCCAGGATGAGAAAAACTTGGGAACAAAAATGCTGCAGTTTGAGCATTGGTACACAGGGTGGCAGTAGATATTTACCGGAATTTCATCTTGAAAAATCCAGAAAAAATGAATGGCCTCAGTTCTTGTGCTGCTGATGTTGTTGTTGGCATTGCTTGGTTTAATAAAATAATTCAAGCTGCTTTGCTAATAAAAACGATATTATATTATATTATATTTTATAGAGCCGTGCGATATTCTAGTGATAACAGCACTCCTACCTTTTCACCATTTGTATCACTCCACTTGAAGCAAATGTCATGGCAGCCAAGCAAATCCACATTTTTTTTAAAAATACTACACGTGCTGTACCACGAACTGTAGTTTAAAGAGTTTTTAGGTGAGAACGTAAATTTTTATACCTGAAATATGTATTCATAGCACCTCATATTTAATCATAGCGCCTATTTTACAGTTTGTTTATACGTTTTCATAGATGCGAGTTCAGAGCTCAAGTACCCGCTGAGAACAGCTTCATCTCGGCCAGTGATACGGGGATTTGCCGCTGTATCTTATAGTCGTTAAACATTACTTGTTCCTGAGCAATTCGAATTGGGCTATGTTAAATTTAATAATTGAATATTAAGGCTATATTTAATCCTGTAGAGCACTGCTTTTGTACATTTAACTAAATTGTACAATTGCGCTGTATGTTATGAAAAATACAAGGACAAATAGGATCGCTTTCCTTACCAGACATTCAAATGGATTTTTACAATGGATATAATATTATGGACATGAAGAATGAATGTTATATCAGACACAGGTAATGCTCGCTTGGGCGATCTCTTTCTGTATCTCTCAATAATACTGTACAAAATATAAGTTTCAATGAAGGAACTCTTTCGTTACTAGTTCTAAAGTGACGTTTTAGAATTAGTAACAGAGCCTTGGTTAAACTGATAACTTGAGATTTGAATCCGTGGCGGAAGGAAGTAGTGCTGCACAAAAGAGGGTTTTAAAGACACTCCGTTTTTTCTTATTTATTTTCACACTTGTGCCGTTGAACTGTTGTATAAATGCAATATGACACCCGTAGCCATGAGATATGGCTGTATATCAGCAAGCTGTGATTACCTACGGCCAAATATATTTACCTATGTGCTGATATACGGCCATATCGCACGGCTAGGGGCGTAATACTGCTCATATATTACATTACATTACATTATATACAATTATATTATATTATTTAGTGCTGTCAAAAATAACCTGTTAACGCACGCAATTACTTTTTTCAGTTTAATGCGTTAAAAATATTTAATGCAATTAACGCAGCATCCATTTCATACTTTAGCTAACGTTACATTATATGGTCACGCTTTTATTCATGCAAATGCGTGATAAGACTCAAAAGAGAATGCAGTGCGGTACTGGTGACACTTTCTCCCGTCTGTGTGACACACACACACGACTCGTGCACACAGAAAGCTGCTTCAGACAGACAAATTCTGTCAAATAATGCTACCTGGTTATGCAACCAATCTAAGGGAAAGTTTAAGGTAGGGGTAGGTATGGATTTTAATAAAGTCTCAAACCACATGAATATGATGCCGGTAGCATTTACCGCTGTCGAATTGTGCTACCTACTGTAACACCGGCTGCATTGAGTTATCTTTCGCGCTTGAACGGAAAAAAACACACAAAATTATGCCAAAATGCGCATTTCTTAAATGAGTTAAATACAGTCTTAATTACTTTATTTACCGGGAACACTTCCTATAACACCAGATGTACTCGTTACATCAAAAGAAGAATGGCATCTACGCTAATATTAGTCTTTCTGTTTATCCCGAGGTTTACCGTAGTCAACCGTATCCGGGCCGTATCCAGGTGAGACCAAGGACCTGCGCCTTGACACGACCACAACGCAGCCATGAGGTGTCAGCAGAGATTGAGTCAACTAGATCATCCACTGTGAAGGCCTCATCAACATGACAACCAGTGGCACAGCTCCTCAACAACCGTCCATACCGGCGTGATGAATACAATCCTCAACTGGATGGAACTGAATTAAATACTTTGAATGTTGCAATCCTATCGGACTTATGATAGCAACCTGAGTCGTAACAAAGCACTGTTCGCCAGAGGAGAACTGGCCCCCCGACTAAGCCTGGTTTCTCCCAAGGTTTTTTTTTCTTCTCCATTTTAACACCTGTTTGCCACCTGATGTCACCTGCTGGAGTTTGGGTTCCTTGCCGCTGTCGCCTTTGGCTTGCTTGGTTGGGGACACTTGACATTTGATATTCAACAGTGCTTTGATCTGCCTGCATTGACACTATTCTTTAAGACCTGCTGTGCAGCCAAAATAATGTACCAGTTATCACTGTAAAGCTGCTTTGACACAATCTACATTGTAAAAAGCGCTATATAAATAAAGGTGACTTGACTTGACTTGACTTGACTTAATTAACACAAAGAGTTGAGAGAAAATAGGATGCACAAAAAATTAAATTAAAAAATTAATTAATTAGTGTGATTAATCATCATTAATTACAGAAAAATGTGTGATTAATTGGTTATTTTTTTAATTGACTGACAGCACTAATTATATTATACTATATTAACTTCTAATGTTCTTTTTGTTGTAATTATTTAGCTTTCGATTATTTTTTCGAATTGTAATTAATTCTGTTAAGTTGTAGTTAAGTTGTTCTGAAATGAACAATGTTTATTTTCTCGGTTGCACTAGATATCCCATAATTTTTTTATAATTGCACTGTACTTACAAATGAGTCACATGCCAGAAACTGACAATGAGGATCAGATCTACATGTGCTGCTATATATATTCACTGGTAATAATAAACAAACTTAATAAAACCATTAAGATGTCATTGATCTCCAGGGCTCTATCGTGCTCTTGTTAGTTGCTAAGGAATGTTCTTCCCTTGGTAACAAAAACTAACATGATAACGTGATAAGAGAAAAAAAAAATCGATCCCTTTAAATTGAAATTGTCCTGCAGCACAGTTATCACTCTGACACATAGCACTACAGTGACACTGCATTCTGAGGAAAACCGTCTTATTTTTGTATGTATGGGGTCATGGTTATACCTTTAAATGTGGCGTAAGTGTCCCATACTGTCTAAATACACTGCATATACTGTACACTACCATTCAAAAGTTTGGATTTTTTTAAATGTTTTTGAAATACATTTCTGATGCTCACCAAGGCTGCATTTATTTGATCAAAAAAAAAAAAAAAAAAAAGTTTTCTATTTTAATGTTTTAAAAACGTGATTTATCCCTGTGATGGCAAAGCTGAATTTTCAGCATCATTACTCCAGTCTTCAGTGTCACATGATCCTTCAGAAATCATTAATATGCTGATTTGCTACTCAAGAAACATTTACTATTATTATCAATGTTGAAAACAGTTGTGCTGCTTAATATTTTTGTTGAAACCATGCAAAACTTTTGCGTGAGAATGCAAAAGTACTAACTTATATACGATATAAGATATAAACTCTTTAGGGGCTCCATATTGTTTATTTATCATGACAAAACACCAAATAATAATAATAAATATAATTATTATTATTATTATGATCAGCTGAACTGAGGTTATTTAAATCAATTTTGTTTTAATTATCATTATCATCATCATCTCTACTTTTCAGCTAACTGTGACATTTAGAGAATACTCTCCTATAGCATTACTGACATTAGCACATATGAAAATAAATAAATATACAGTATTATCTCTGTTATTTGGAAGCTTGTTTCCGCCACTAAATAAAACATAAAAGGTAATTGTCACTTTTTATCTCACAATTTTGACTTCTTTTCTCAGAATTGCAGAATTGCGAGATATAAACACAATTGCGAGAAATAAAGTCAGAATTGCGAGATATGAACTCAATTACGAGAAATAAAGTCAGAATTGCAAAATATAAACTCACAATTACGAGAAAAAGTCAGAATTGCGAGATATAAACACAATTGCGAGAAATAAAGTCAGAATTGCAAGTTATTTCAAAATTGCAAGATATAAAGTCACAATTGCGAGATATGAACTCAATTACGAGAAATAAAGTCAGAATTGCGAGATATGAACACAATTATGAGAAATAAAGTCAGAATTGCAAAATATAAACTCACAATTATGAGAAATAAAGTCAGAATTGCAAGTTATGTCAGAATTGCGAGATATGAACTCAATTAAGAGAAATAAAGTCAGAATTGCGAGATATAAACACAATTGCGAGAAATAAAGTCAGAATTGCGAGATATGAACTCAATTACGAGAAATAAAGTCAGAATTGCAAAATATAAACTCACAATTACGAGAAATAAAGTCAGAATTGCGAGATATAAACACAATTGCGAGAAATAAAGTCAGAATTGCGATATGAACTCAATTACGAGAAATAAAGTCAGAATTGTGAGATATAAACACAGTTGCGAGAAATAAAGTCAGAATTGCGAGATATGAACTCAATTACGAGAAATAAAGTCAGAACTGCAAAATATAAACTCACAATTACGAGAAATAAAGTCAGAATTGCAAAATATAAACTCACAATTATGAGAAATAAAGTCAGAATTGCGAGATATAAACTCACAATTACAAGAAATAAACTCACAAATGCGAGAAAAAAAGTCAAGAGTTATGAGAAAAAAAGTCGCAATTACCTTTTTTATTTTTTATTCCGTGGTGGAAACAAGCTTCCATACTGTTATTATCTACATGCTGACAATAGATTTAAATTCTCCTAGTAAATGGGAAAAAAAATGGTTATCCATTTTCTCTCAATAAAAGCTTAACCCCCTCTGTTTTGTCTGACATTGTCCTGTCTCTGAACCGAAGAGGATGAGGATAAAGCCTGAATTTAAAAAGTGTGCTGTTGGATGTTTTGCTCTTGCATTCTGCACCACTAAGGCTAAAAGCCCTCTGTGGATCAGAGCCCTGAGAGGACGAACCTTGACCACCGGAGCATGACAGCCATAGAGGCCTGTCTGACTTAAGAGCACCTTCGGAAAGATGGCACTTTGTGCTGTGTCAGGATCAGGAGGTTGGCAGGCGGCTCAGCTGTCGGACGTAACACCCATTCACCCATCTCAGCTCATTAAAGGCACTTATTTTCTTGAAAGATGAGTGAATAAATCACGCTGTGCAAGGGTGCCAACTTCTACTTGTTAATCAAGAGATGGTTGATATAAATCATGCATTGAAACCTACAAGCTCAGTGACCTGCATGGATGTAGTGCTTTTAGAAACACTGTACTGAATGAAAAAAAAAAAAAAAAAAACTTTTCTTAGATAATCAGTTATTAACCATCAAAAAATTGTTCACTTTTCTCTGTTTTACTTTTTCTATTTTATATGCAAATACACATGATATGAAAAAAAAACAAAAAAAAAACACATTATTAAAATACGAATATAATAAAATTTCTTGGCTCATCTATGTTTCTCTTTCCTACACCTCCACATTACGCAGGTCTCTTCATCACAATATGCCTCGTGTTCACAGTTAGATTATTGTGTGTGCTATGAGAGCTATTTCAAGCACAAGAGGGAAACAAAAGCCATTATGAAAGACAGTGAGCAATAAGACAATAACTCTTATAGTTATTAATACATGAAATCATATTAATGCTTAGATTAACATATTAAAGTAGATACATTTTTACATATGGGTAGTTATTTATAATGTGTTCATAGGTCAAGATTTGTGGTTAAATAATTTATATACTATAAATAGATTTATATTAATGTAATAAATTATATTTATATAAATTATTTGTTTTGTATTAAAAAAAATTAAGTGTCAGTCCTGGATTCTGATTGGTCAATACAGAATTCCAGAATAGGTTGTTTGCACATGACATCGTTGCTGCACGTGAAATGCGGCTGGAGGGCAAGGAGTGATTTTTCTATATAGGAATCCTATCACAAACTCAAAATTCCTATGTTTTGCGTCATTTATGGTTGCTCAAATTTATCAAACCAAGAAACCACAATGAGCTTTTATCGTTTACATAACTTATATAATTTTTTAACTTTAAAAGT
This sequence comes from Elopichthys bambusa, assembly GCA_037101425.1. Taxonomy (NCBI): domain Eukaryota; kingdom Metazoa; phylum Chordata; class Actinopteri; order Cypriniformes; family Xenocyprididae; genus Elopichthys; species Elopichthys bambusa. Next base: position 4,615,899 of record CM074442.1, on the reverse strand, counting down.
TGTCACCTTTTATAGCGTTTTGCGTCTGCCGATACTGAAATGAATACGGATACCTATTTTTTTTTAAGAATAAGAATATAAAAAACTTTGCAGGATTTACGATATTGATGACCGTTAAAACGCGCCATCACAGTCTGTGAAAAGGGTCTATTGAAAATTAAGTTCCAGCTAAAATATGACACACCCATCCCCCATATCACTGAACAATATATCAAATGGACTAAATCTTTTAGGAAAGATTTATTTAACTTTATAACCTTTTGTTTATAATGCTTTGTCAACAAATATTAAGTCTGCATAATAATGATAAAACAATGTTATATATTTCTTATATATCTAATTTCTTATATATTCTTTATTCTTATTATATATATATATATATATACACACACACACACACACACACACACACACAAGTATATACATATATGTATGTATCAAGACCCTCTACAATGAGGGTAAGCCACAGAGGGTCATTGCTGAAAGAGCTGGCTGTTCGCAGAGTGCTGTGCCAAAGCATATTCATGGAAAGTTGACTGGAAGGAAAAAGTGTGCTAGGAAAAGGTGTACAAGTGAAAGGAATGACCGCTGCGTAGGCTTGAGAAGATTGTCAGGCGAAGCCGATTTAAGAACTTAGGAGAGCTTCAAAAGGAGTGGACTGAAGCTGGAGTCAGTGCATCAAGAGCCACCGCACACAGATGTCTTCAGGAAATGGGCTACAACTGTCACATTCCACGTACCAAGACACTTCTGAACCAAAGACAACGTCAGAAGCGTCTTACCTGGGCTAAGGAGAAAAAAGAACTGGACTGTTGCTCAGTGGTCCAAAGTCCTCTTTTCAGATGAAAGTAAATATTGCATTTCATTTGGAAATCATGGTCCCAGAGTCTGGAGGAAGAGTGTAGAGGCACAGAAATCATGTTGCTTGAAGTCCAGTGTGAAGTTTCCACAGTCAGTGATGATTTGGGCTGCCATGTCATCTGCTGGTGTTGGTCCACTGTGTTTTCTGAAGTCCACAGTCAATGCAGCCATCTACCAGGACATTTTAAAGCACTTCATGCTTCCTTCTGCTGACAAGCTTTATGAAGATGCTGATTTCATTTTCTAGCAGGATTTGGCACCTGCCCAAACTGCCAAAGGTACCAAAAGCTGGTTCAATGACCATGGTGTTACTGTGCTTGACTGGCCATCAAACTCACAAGACCTGATTGTCAAGAGGAGGATGAGAGACACCAGACCCAACAATGCAGATGAGCTGAAGGCCACTGTCAGAGAAACCTGGGCTTCCATGCCACCTCAACAGTGCCACAGGCTGATCACCTCCATGCCATGCTGCATTGAGGCAGTAATAAAGCAAAAGGAGGTATTGAGTACATATACAGTAAATGAACATACTTTCCAGAAGGCCAACAATTCACTAAAAATTTATTTTTTTTTATTGGTCTTATGAAGTATTCTAATTTATTGAGATAGTGAATTGGTGGGTTTTTGTGAGCCAAAATCATCACAATTAAAAGAACCAAAGACTTAAAGTACTTCAGTCTGTGTGCATTGGAACAATACAAAAGAAACATGAAACTCAATAAAGTAAAGAAAAAATAAACGAGGGTGTCATTAAACAAAAGAAATAATCAAAACAAAACCCATTAACTAACACCCAACCCCTAAACTGACTACCAAAAGGAAAATGTAGAAATAAAACCAAGACCGAGACCTAATGACCAAGATGATTGACAGTTCTCCAGTCCAATAAGATCAACCTAAACATAAATCGAAAGCAAGATAACAAAAGAGAGAGAAAAACAAACAAAACACAATACAAAACATACGTGGAACGTAACAATATATATATATATATATATATATATATATATATATATATATATAATCAAAAAGATTGCATATGACATACTTAAATATTTACTGTGTGTGTTTGTGATTTATGAGGACACAAATTTGTAAAATTACATTACACAAATATATTTGTATATATTTGTATTACACTGTAATACAATGTATACAGGACATTTCATTTTTATGAGGACATTTCCTGATTAAAATGGCTTAAAAACATACTAAACAATGTTTTACTAAAAATGCAGAATGTTTTCTGTGATGGTAGGTTAGAGGTAGGGTTAGAGAATAGAATATACAGTTTGTACAAAAAACAGTATGCCTATGTCCTGATAATGATAGGTGCACCAACATGTATGTGTGTAGTTCAGGTAAATCCTACACTGTAAAAAAATAAATAAATACAAATAAAATGTGCTGGTTTAACTTAAAGTAAGTTACCTGGTTGCCTTAAAATTTTGAGTTCATTGAAATGAGAAAATGTGAGTTAATACAAGAAGGTGATTGTTTTATTAACAGAAACTCACAATATTATGTTATTATTTGAACCTAATTAATAATCTAAGTTGATTTGACAAAAGGAAATATGTTGTAATAAATCATGAAAATATTTTTTTACAGGGCACAATATGGGGACAAAATGTCCCCACAAAGATGGCAATATCTGTAATCCTTGTCCTTTTTTTGTTCCCTATGAGGCAAACAGCTTATAAATCATAATAAGTGATGTTTTTTTTTTTTTAAATGTAAAAACACAAAGTTTTTTGTGATGGTTTATAGGATTAGGGAATAGAATATAGTTTGTGCAGTATAAAAAGTCATTATGTCTATGGAAAGTGTGTTCTTGTATATGAGGACAAAAATGTGTATATGACAACTCTCGGAAGATCGTTAGCATGGTAATGGATATGACAATGTTAATGTATTTGGTCTTGATGGAATAGATCTGCTACACTGCTGCTGAATTGCTGTTGTTGTAGAATATTGCTGCTGCAGAGCAAGTACAAGAACTTGCTACTGCCAATACATACGCAGATACACTGCTGCGAGTAAGACTTGGCGCTGCTGCACAAATAATATATATCATTAACCCATAGCAGATCCATACAGGTGGAGCTGGGGAAGGTGGAGGGTTTTAGACGAATGATAACCAGCCATTTAAATGTGTGAGCAACAAGCTCATTGGCTGCAGAAGTAACGTGGACCAATCAGCTTGTGCCAGTAGTTAACGCTGTAATTATCATCAGCTTGTGTTAAGGACCCATCAGCCTGCGCCAACTAGAGTTTTATGACTGAACTATGTATATACAGTATCTCACAGAAGTGAGTACACCCCTTACATTTTTGTAAATATTTTATTATATCTTTTCATGTGACAGCACTGAAGAAATTAAAATTTGCTACAATGTAAAGTAGTGAGTGTACAGCTTGTATAACAGTGTAAATTTGCTGGCCCATCAAAATAACTCGCACAGCCATTAATGTCTAAACCGCTGGCCACAAAAGTGAGCACACCCCTAAATGAAAATGTCCAAATTGGGCCCAATTAGCCATTTTCTCTCTCCGGTGTCATGTGACACATTAGTGTTACAAGGTTTCAGGTGTGAATGGGGAGCAGGTGTGTTAAATTTGGTGTTATCACTCTTTCATACTGGACACTGGAATTTCAACATGGCACCTCATGGCAAAGAACTCTCTGAGGATCTGAAAAAAAGAATTGTTGCTCTACATAAAGATGGCGTAGGCTATAAGAAGATTGCCAAGACCCTGAAACTGAGCTGCAGCACAGTGGCCAAGACCATACAGTGGTTTAACAGGACAGGTTCCACTCAGAACAGGCCTCGACATGGTCAACCAAAGAAGTGCACATGCTCAGAGTCATATCCAGAGGTTGTGTTTGGGAAATAGACGTATGAGTGCTGCCAGTATTGCTGCAGAGGTTGAAGGGGTGGGGGGTCAGCCTGTCAGTGCTCAGACCATATGCCTCACACTGCATCAAATTGGTCTGCATGGCTGTCGTCCCAGAAGGAAGCCTCTTCTAAAGATGATGCACAAGAAAGCCCACAAACAGTTTGCTAAAGACAAGCAGACTAAGGACATGGATTACTGGAACCATGTCCTATGATCTGATGAGACCAAGATAAAATTATTTGGTTCAGATGGTGTCAAGCGTGTGGGGCGGCAACCAGTTGAGGAGTACAAAGATAAGTGTGTCTTGCCTACAGTCAAACATAGTGGTGGGAGTGTCATGGTCTGGGGCTGCATGAGTTACATGGGCTACAGTTCATTGAGGGAACCATGAATGCCAACATGTACTGTGACATACTGAAGCAGAGCATGATCCCCTCCATTCAGAGACTGGGCAGTATTCCAACATGATAATGACCTCAAACACACCTCCAAGATGACCACTGCCTTGCTAAAGAAGCTGAGGGTACCTAAACCCTAGTGAGCATCTGTAGGGTATCATCAAATGCAAGGTCTCTAACATCCACCAGCTCCGTGATGTCGTCATGGAAGAGTGGAAGAGGACTCCAGTGGCAACCTGTGAAGCTCTGGTGAACTCCATGCCCAAGAGGGTTAAGGCAGTGCTGGAAAATAATGGTGGCCACACAAAATATTGACACTTTGCGCCCAATTTGGACATTTTCACTCACTTTTGTGGCCAGCGGTTTAGACATTAATGTCTGTGTGTTGAGTTATTTTGTTATACAAGCTGTACACTCACTACTTTACATTATAGCAAAGTGTAATTTCCTCAGTATTGTCACATAAAAAAAGATATAATAAAATATTTTCAAAAATGTGAAGGGTGTACTCAGTATCTGTGAGATACTGTATACACACACACACACACACACATATATATATATATATATATATATATATATACTGTATACTATATATACAGTTGGTATGGAAAGTATTCAGACCCCCTTACATTTTTCACTCTTTGTTATATTGCAGCCATTTGCTAAAATCATTTAAGTTCATTTTTTCCCCTCATTAATGTACACACAGCACCCCATATTGACAGAAAAACACAGAATTGTTGACATTTTTGCAGATTTATTAAAAAAGAAAAACTGAAATATCACATGGTCCTAAGTATTCAGACCCTTTGCTGTGACACTCCCTTTCTTCTGATCATCCTTGAGATGGTTCTATACCTTCATTTGAGTCCAGCTGTGTTTGATTATACTGATTGGACTTGATTAGGAAAGCCACACACCTGTCTATATAAGACCTTACAGCTCACAGTGCATGTCAGAGCAAATGAGAATCATGAGGTCAAAGGAACTGCCTGAAGAGCTCAGAGACAGAATTGTGGCAAGGCCCAGATCTGGCCGAGGTTACAAAAAAATTTCTGCTGCACTTAAGGTTCCTAAGAGCACAGTGGCCTCCATAATCCTTAAATGGAAGACGTTTGGGACGACCAGAACCCTTCCTAGAGCTGGCCGTCCGGCCAAACTGAGCTATCGGGGGAGAAGAGCCTTGGTGAGAGAGGTAAAGAAGAACCCAAAGATCATTGTGGCTGAGCTCAAGAGATGCAGTCGGGAGATGGGAGAAAGTTGTAGAAAGTCAACCATCACTGCAGCCCTCCACCAGTCGGGGCTTTATGGCAGAGTGGCCCGACGGAAGCCTCTCCTCAGTGCAAGACACATAAAAAGCCTGCATGGAGTTTGCTAAAAAAAAACACCTGAAGGACTCCAAGATGCTGAGAAATAGACCAAGATAGAACCTTTTGGCCTTAATTCTAAGCGGTATGTGTGGAGAAAACCAGGCACTGCTCATCATCTGTCTAATACAGTCCCAACAGTGAAGCATGGTGGTGGCAGCATCATGCTGTGGGGGTGTTTTTCAGCTGCAGGGACAGGATGACTGGTTGCAATCGAGGGAAAGATGAATGCGGCCAAGTACAGGGATATCCTGGACGAAAACCTTCTCCAGAGTGCTCGGACCTCAGACTGGGCTGAAGGTTTACCTTCCAACAAGACAATGACCCTAAGCACACAGCTAAAATAACGAAGGAGTGGCTTCACAACAACTCCGTGACTGTTCTTGAATGGCCCAGCCAGAGCCCTGACTTAAAGCCAATTGAGCATCTCTGGAGAGACCTAAAAATGGCTGTCCACCAACGTTTACCATCCAACCTGACAGAACTGGAGAGGATCTGCAAGGAGGAATGGCAGAGGATCCCCAAATCAAGGTGTGAAAAACTTGTTGCATCTTTCCCAAAAAGACTCATGGCTGTATTAGATCAAAAGGGTGCTTCTACTAAATACTGAGCAAAGGGTCTGAATACTTAGGACCATGTGATATTTCAGTTTTTCTTTTTTAATAAATCTGCAAAAATGTCAACAATTCTGTGTTTTTCTGTCAATATGGGGTGCTGTGTGTACATTAATGAGGGAAAAAAATGAACTTAAATGATTTTAGCAAATGGCTGCAATATAACAAAGAGTGAAAAATTTAAGGGGGTCTGGATACTTTCCGTACCCACTGTATATATATATATAGTATATATGTATGTGTGTGTGTGATTCTCATCAACTACCTATAAATGTTTTTTCTCTTCAGTTCTTTTTATTATTTTGATTCATAACTGTGATGTGCAATGGCACATGAAACACTATATGACGTGAAGATCACTGTGGCGTGTGTGCACAGAAAGCGATGTATTTGTTCTTGATATAAAATGATTATTCACTGACTGCATTTTCATAGTGCTCAGACACGCTGGAAAAATCATCAGAATATCAATGAAGCCAGAGTCCTACAACCTCACACCAGCCACAATGCGTGCCACGAGCCATTACATGCTCACACAGAAACAGCCATTTATTTGAAGGAAAGGACTCTTTCATCTAAAAGTGTTACCTCAGAGACATGCCCTCCCGTTCATGAACAGCATGCAGTGAATTTTGATGCCTTGAGGAATTGCTCATCAGCCCGAGTTTATTTCCCTCCGACATGATAATGGTGCTTTATTGTTGCATTGTAAACTTTTCATTGAGACCTTAGCGCTTATCTTGCATCTGATGACTCGACACAAAATTACTTTTCAGTGTGGACACAATACCTAAATCTGGAGGCAGGATATTAACTGCTGGTGAGCCGGTGACAGATCTGGGGGATCATGCATTTGATATATAATTTCAATAAATACCTTTAGGTGAAGCTGTGCCTTGATGAGTCATCATATAAATAAAGAATAGAGAAAGAACAAGGGAGAGGGACAGGAAAAGAAAAGAAAGAGAGCAAACAGCAGGCACTAAGAACATATGGAAAAAATGACTGGGTTCAATATAAGTTATGCTCAATCAGCAGCGTTTGTCATGATCATGATGAGGCACTAACAATGGAAGTAAATGGGGCCAGTTTCTGGATCATTTACAAGCAGATTTACAAGCAGAGTTATTTTAAATGTATTGTAAATTGTCTTTTTTGTATGCTGGTCTTGCTGCAAAACCAATTGCCCTTCGGGGAAAGAAAGAAAGCATTGTGAAGCATTGCCTATAATTTTATAAAAGCACCTACATTAATTCATCTGTTACAACTTGTGTATTATTTGAGCTGTAAAGCTGTTCTTACAGTCATTTTAGTGTTTAGGCATTATGTTGTCATGGCAAGCCATAAAATTGGATATACTGTAACTACACAGAAAAGGTAATCTTTTTTTCCACTAAAATCATGTTAGCACAGTCTTGTAGAAAAACTACAGAACCCCTAAAATGTCATGGGAGGAAAAATTATAATTATTATTAATTATAATTTCAACACTTGTGTTCTCCGGAGAAATGTTTCACTTCCTCGCTAAACTTTTGCGTTTCCCTGAGTAATATGAGGTGGGAGGGAAAAGGTACATTTCAGTGCTTCTCAAAAGTTTTGCAAGTAAGCGGAAAGTTTTGCGGGGGAATGCAAATGTTTTGCGAGCGAACGTAAAGTTTCTTGGGGGAACGCAACACTCTTGCAAGACAGCAAATGTTTAGCGGATGAACACAAAACTTTTGCAAGTAAACAGAAAGTTTCGCAGGGGAATGCAAATGTTTTGCAAGCGAACGCAAAGTTTCCTGGGGGTAGCGCAACACTTGCAAAACAACAAAAATGTTTAGTGGACGAACACAAAACACAAAACAAGTAAACAAAGTTTTTTTGGGGGAATGCAAATGTTTTGATGTTGCAAAACAGCACAAATGTTTAGCGGATGAACACAAAACCTTTGCAAGTAAACAGAAAGTTTCGCAGGGGAATGCAAATGTTTTGCGAGCGAACGCAAAGTTTCTCGGGGGAACGCAACACTTTTGCAAAACACCGCAAATGTTTAGTAGACGAACACAAGTTTTGCAAGTAAACAGAAAGTTTCGTGGGGGAAAGCAAATGTTTTGCGAGCGAACGCAAAGTTTCTCGGGGAAACGCAACACTTTTGCAAGACAGCACAAATGTTTAGTAGACGAACACAAAAGTTTTGCCAGTAAATGGAAATTTTGGCGGGGGAATGGAAATGTTTTGCGAGTGAACGCAAAGTTTCTCGGGGGAACGCAACACTTTTGCAAAACAGCGAAAATGTTTAGTGGACAAACACAAATCTTTTGCAAGTAAACAAAGTTTTTCGGGGGAATGCAAATGTTTTGATGTTTTGCGAGTGAACGCAAAGTTTCTCGGGGGAACGCAGCACTTTTGCAAGAAAGCAAATGTTTAGCAGACGAACACAAAAGTTTTGCAAGTAAACGGAAAGTTTCATGGGGGAATGCAAATGTTTTGCGAGCGAACGCAAAGTTTCTCAGGGGGACGCAGCACTTTTGCAAAACAGCGCAAATGTTTAGCAGACGAACACAAAAGTTTTGCAAGTAAACGGAAAGTTTCGTGGGGGAATGCAAATGTTTTGCAAGCGAACACAAAGTTTCTCGGAGGGAACGCAACACTTTTGCAAAACAGCACAAATGTTTAGCGGATGAACACAAAACTTTTGCAAGTAAACAGAAAGTTTCGCAGGGGAATGCAAATGTTTTGCGAGCGAACGCAAAGTTTCTCGGGGGAACGCAACACTTTTGCAAGACAGCACAAATGTTTAGTAGACGAACACAAAAGTTTTGCTAGTAAATGGAAATTTTGGCAGGGGAATGCAAATGTTTTGCTAGCGAACGTAAAGTTTCTCGGGGGAACGCAACACTTTTGCAAGACAGCAAATGTTTAGCAGACGAACACAAAAGTTTTGCATGTAAACAGAAAGTTTCGCGGGGGAATGGAAATGTTTTGCGAGCGAACGCAAAGTTTCTCAGGGGAACGCAACACTTTTGCAAAACAGCGAAAATGTTTAGCGGACAAACACAAAACTTTTGCAAGTAAACAAAGTTTTTCGGGGGAATGCAAATGTTTTGCGAGCGAACGCAAAGTTTCTCAGGGGAACGCAACACTTTTGCAAAACAGCGAAAATGTTTAGCGGACAAACACAAAACTTTTGCAAGTAAACAAAGTTTTTCGGGGGAATGCAAATGTTTTGCGAGCGAACGCAAAGTTTCTCGGGGGAACGCAACACTTTTGCAAGACAGCAAATGTTTAGCAGACGAACACAAAAGTTTTGCATGTAAACAGAAAGTTTCGCGGGGGAATGGAAATGTTTTGCGAGCGAACGCAAAGTTTCTCAGGGGAACGCAACACTTTTGCAAAACAGCGAAAATGTTTAGCGGACAAACACAAAACTTTTGCAAGTAAACAAAGTTTTTCGGGGGAATGCAAATGTTTTGCGAGCGAACGCAAAGTTTCTCAGGGGAACGCAACACTTTTGCAAAACAGCGAAAATGTTTAGCGGACAAACACAAAACTTTTGCAAGTAAACAAAGTTTTTCGGGGGAATGCAAATGTTTTGATGTTTTGCGAGTGAACGCAAAGTTTCTCGGGGGAACGCAGCACTTTTGCAAGAAAGCAAATGTTTAGCAGACGAACACAAAAGTTTTGCAAGTAAACGGAAAGTTTCATGGGGGAATGCAAATGTTTTGCAAGTGAACGCAAAGTTTCTCGGGGGAGCGCAACACTTGCAAAACACCGCAAATGTTTAGCGGACGAACACAACATTTTTGCAAGTAAACAAAGTTTTTTGGGGGAATGCAAATGTTTTACGAGTGTGTTTCTCGGGGGAACACAACACTTTTGCAAAACACTGCAAATGTTTAGTAGACGAACACAAGTTTTGCAAGTAAACAGAACGTTTTTTGGGGGTAATGCAAATGTTTTGATGGTTTGCGAGTGAACGCAAAGCTTCTCTGGGGAACGCAACACTTTTGCAAAACAGCGCAAATGTTTAGCGGATGAACACAAAACTTTTGCAAGTAAACATAAAGTTTCGTGGGGGAAAGCAAATGTTTTGCGAGCGAACGCAAAGTTTCTCGGGGAAACGCAACACTTTTGCAAGATAGCACAAATGTTTAACGTACGAACACAAAAGTTTTGCCAGTAAATGGAAATTTTGGCGGGGGAATGCAAATGTTTTGCGAGTGAACGCAAAGTTTCTCGGGGGAACGCAACACTTTTGCAAGACAGCAAATGTTTAGCAGACGAACACAAAAGTTTTGCAAGTAAACGGAAAGTTTCATGGGGGAATGCAAATGTTTTTTGCGAGCGAACGCAAAGTTTCTCAGAGGAACGCAACACTTTTGCAAAACAGCGCAAATGTTTAGCAGACGAACACAAAACTTTTGCAAGTAAACCAAGTTTTTCGGGGGAATGCAAATGTTTTGATGTTTTGCGAGTGAACGCAATGTTTCTCGGGGGGACGCAACACTTTTGCAAGACAGCACAAATGTTTAGCATACAAACACAAAACTTTTGCAAGTAAACGGAAAGTTTCGTGGGGGAAAGCAAATGTTTTGCGAGCGAACGCAAAGTTTCTCGGGGGAGCGCAACACTTTTGCAAAACAGCGCAAATGTTTAGCAGATGAACACAAAAGTTTTGCCAGTAAACGGAATGTTTCGCGGGGGAATGCAAATGTTTTCTGAGTAAACGCAAAGTTTCATGGGGACACTCAAAATGAGGAACACATAATCAACATTATACCACAAAATGTACTGAGCGCAACTTGTACTGAACCCGAAATATTCTTTTCAATAGGCAAATGCCCATTTCCCAACTCAAATGGGCATTAAATCAGCAGTGTAACATCACACTCTGAAAATATCCAGAACAACCGGCATCAATCACCGTTGACACATACAAGGAAAACACACTTTTTGGAACCTTAAGTGCCACCGAGGTGAATAAACATAATTAAAATGTCAAAATAGGAGCACAGTGTAAATACAAACTCCCTTCTACTCTCTTTTCACCTGGAGGGGGTTTAACAAGATTATCATCTGGCATTCAATCGACTGCTATCCGAAACCCCAACCCTATCATTGGCTCTTACATCTGTAATCTCCCCTTCAGAGGTAACAATTTTAGCCAAGAGGATTGGATATGAGTGGCTGACCCAGTATCGGCTGTCCTCCATGTCTTTCCTTCACTCACGTGTCAAAGCAGCGACCAGCGCTCTATTAACATGAATCTTTCCAGTGTCGTGCATCACCGCTCTGACTGCGAGAGATCATTTCTCTCACGGAGCGGCACATATTGCAGATTACGGTTGCCAGGTTACTTTGCACCAACATTCTAAATGTGGGCACATGCTTCAACCCAGAAATAGAGAAAAATATCTCAGATGCAGTCTAGTTAGAAATCATTCCTTTGACAGAGAAAACATAACGTAATGGATCGGCAGGGAGGGGGAAGTGATGCAGAACTCTTCGCAGTTATTTAGGTCAACACCCTGAGGATGGCTATTACAATTTGGGGAATATATACAGTATCACGAGGGTCATTGGAAAGTATATCACTTTAAAAAACTTTGGCTTATGTAATCATTTCCAACTGAGATCTGCATTTCCATACATCCTGCTTTGAAAGCGGCATTAACGCCTAATAAGGCTATCAACAGATGAAATAATGTGGCGCTGCTAAAGAAATTTGCAAGCATATGGATGTGGAAATTGAAACAATTGACTTTTTTGCCAAAGGCCATTGCGCTTCATGGGGCTTTAAAATTTTCAAGTGCAATTTACAGACCGAAGCCAGATAATATAGCTTCTCTGGCCCTTCTTTTGCGAGCTCTCAGTGAAAAGAGGCAGAGACGAAGGGGGGTGGACACTGGAATCTGTTCAATGGCTTGTGGGAGCTTGGGATTTCTCTCCTTAGCTTGAGGCTGGTTGGGTGGTGGTGGAATATTATCAGCTCCAGAAGGCTGGCAACGCTCTCAGCACAGTGTAGGCATCGAATCTACAATCTAACAAGAGGACTGACTCACAAACACAAACAGAAGTGAAATATTTTGTGTCGTATGGTGGATAATACGGGCAGCGCCAAATGGCTCACAAACTGCTGCTCGGATCCAACACAGTAAAACAATTCAATATCTAAGTGTGTAGTTTTTCACAAAACAGCTTTATCAGATTTGTGGAGAATCTGTCGAAGCCAAAGGCCGGCGGAAGAAGAGCGCTCCCCCGTTCCTCGATGGGTTAACTAATTCATCCAAATTGAATTCCACTCTCCGAACAATGTTAAAGCCAGGAACAGATCAGAATTCCATCTGATCGGTAAATGGTAATTCATTTAAGTCCCTCCCATCCCGTGGAGCTTTACTCAGTCTGTGGAGGGCATTCTCCTGCTAATGCATCCATCTGAGAGTGCTTTGACATGATGGATCAGACGTGTACTGATAGCTTATTTTCCAAGCACAGAACTAAACAAAATGATCTTTCTAAATTAAAATTCAGCTTTTCTGTTGTTCCAATGAAAATTATATACTTTGAATGATCAGTATTCAAAGACAATTCACAGATAAACTTTTCTAACAAAATGCAACTTGCAAAGAGATTAGGTTTGATTTTGAACCGAACGGTGATTGAAATATGTGAACACATACACATACACACACTATATATACACTATATATACAGTATATATATTGTTAGTCTGTGTGACCTACCTTCAGGAATGACTTAGAAGACTCCCTTGTGGTTGTTCTTTATTGAGGCTCAGTTTGTAGTTATAAGTAGTCTCGTGGATGGCAATCACAACAATAAAATCTCTTTTATTTTTTACAATACAAAGCAGTTAATGCAAAATAAAACAAAACTTAAATCAGCTTAAGATAAACTCATTAACCTAGCTTTATCCAGCAATATTGGAGATACTGTTAAGCACCCCTCATTAGGGTATCAGGTGTCCTTCTACACTTAATGCAGGCAGCATCTGAGGAGGCCTCTTACTCCTCAGACTTTCATACTACTTTTTGGGGAATTTTAGCTTCATATTACTCATTAACTGATCAATGACTTGTATGATCCAATCTTCCTGTTGTAGGCATATATCAGTCTCTGTATCTCTTACTTATTTAGCCAGATATCCTTCCTCTTTGATAACGCTGTTGTCTTTTTCTAGCACTCTTCCTCTTTTTCACTGAAGTCTTCTTCTGACTTACCTCTGCTCAAGGTTGCAACATGCTCTCTTCATCCCTTGTTAATTGTTGTGGTTGGTTACAGACATCAAACTCAAACACCCAACTTTCACAACGGTTGCTTTGTCATCTTATAACAAACAATGGAAGTATTGCAGTTACTTAATTTCATAATTATTCAGGCATTCAAGCACATATGGCCTTAACTTAAAAGCAAGCAAATAACATTGAAATAGGTAAATAGCAATATCAATATCAAAATCTGGGGAATTTGGAGGCCAAGTCAACACCTCAAACTCATTGTTGTGCTCCTCGAACCATTCCTGAATGCTCATGTTCCCACTGCTGGTGCTTTCGGCATTGGACAGGGGTCAGCGTGCACACCCTGACTGGTCTGCGGCTATGCAGCCCCATACGCAACAAACTGTGATGCACTGTGTATTCTGACACCTTTCTATCAGAACCAGCATTAACTTCTTGAACAATTTGAGCTACAGTAGCTCGTCTGTTGGATCGGACCACACGGGCCAGCCTTCGCTCCCCACGTGCATCAATGAGCCTTGGCCACCCATGACCCTGTCGCCGGTTCACCACTGTTCCTTCCTTGGACCACTTTTGATAGATACTGACCACTGCAGACCGGGAACACCCCACAATAGCTGCAGTTTTGGAGATGCTCTGACCCAGTCGTCTAGCCATCACAATTTGGCCCTTGTCAAACTCACTCAAATCCTTACACATGCCCATTTTTCCTGCTTCTAACACACCAACTTTGAGGACAAAATGTTCACTTGCTGCCTAATATATCCCACCCACTAACAGGTGCCATGATGAAGAGATCATCAGTGTTATTCACTTCACCTGTCAGTGCTCATAATGTTATGCCTGATTGGTATATATATATTATATGTGTGTGTGTTTCAAGTCATCAGATATAAATATTCCCGTTCCGCACCAAAAGATATGTTCAGCATCTGATCCACGCTATGAGTTATTAGTTATTAAAGAAACAAACTGCTACAAAAAGCTGTTCAGCAGTTGACATACTGTAATTGGCAAACATGCTTATTTCTCAGCACTCACATTCTGTCATAAGGATTTTGTCATGTTGTTCATAAGCATCTCATGAAAACAAACTACTTTCAAACAGAGTAGTCACCCAGAGTGTGGCACTGAGCTGTCATAAAGACTGGATAAAGGAATATTTATGCAAAAATGTAAATGTTTAAATTGTTTACCTGCATGCCATTACAAAACAGAGAGTGGTGAACATGCAAATGTGTTGTTAAATTATTGAAATATTAACTTAAAATCTCAGTAGGTACTTCAATTAAATATTTTAGGACTAAAAAGTGTTCGGCTGACCAAAATATGGGTAATTACAGCTGTACAATGATAATTAGTGACCCTGTTGGTCAAGCTCCAAAAACGGAAAAAAAAAAAAAAATATATATATATATATATATTTTTTTCTTTATTCCATGGATGAAAGAAAATCATAAAACAACATAAGTTGAGTAAAAAGTGTTTTTGGGTGAATTATTAATTTAACAAAGGCAAAGTAAATGTACATTTTCAAACAAAAATACTATATGGTTACACATTTCCTAAGGGAACACATCAGTATAGAGACACATTCTGCCTTGGGTCGATATCTCTACATTACATACAGTAGACAGACGAACGGGTGTGAAGTCCACGTGTGCGAAAAGAAACTCTGTATAAGTGCAATGTTGTTAGTTCTGACAGGAAACAGCCTGAAGGTGGAAATGGCAAGAGGAGGTGAGGAAAGAGACACTGCATTGTCTGATGGCATCATTCTTACAACACTATGGTGGATCTCCCAAGCACAGGATGTCTGGAATAGTTTATAATGGATCCCAATTTTGACATCCTTCTCTTTCCTGCCACTGCAGAGAGTCTAGGTTATAGAGCTTCAGTGTTATAGAGCATATGAGTATCATCACTAGCACTCTGCTGCACACACTTAAAGACTTTTAGAGTACCATGTTATCTGTCCATTCTACTTTGCTGGGCTTCCAGCGACCTTGCGTTTTAGTGCTTCTCTCTCTATACACTTATAAAAATGCTCTGAAAACAGTCAACAGTGCATCACATACTTTTGCCCTCAATATATTCATTGTGAAACACCTGCAGAACGCAATAAAACACCTCGCAAATGTGTTGGGAAAAGCAGATTTGCATCTGCATGAAAATCACACATTCGTACATGTCCTGACACTGGCATCTTTCTCACTTCAATTAAGTCCAAATGACATTGAGAATGTGATGAAAGTGCTGGGTCAGATGGCTGTACTCAGTTTATTTTCGAATGATCGCTTGAATTTTGATCAACACCATGCATTTAAATACAAAGTAAGGCTATTGATCTTTGCTAAAGATGACTTTGGGGTGGTTTCCCACATGCAGGCCAGATTTAATCTGTGTTTGGGAAACTTTTATGGCTGTTTTCCCAGATGCAAATTAGCCAAAGTCCTAGGTTAAGTTTCACTGACAACAGTGATTCTTCATTCATGGTTTTTAGACCAGGACCAGAGCTTAATTTGTGTCTGGGAAATTGGCCCACACTGTCTAGTCACATAATACCTTATTGGCATCTATAGAATGGAATAGAAGTCAGTGAATACTAGTGTTCAGATGCTGTTGTTTCACCCCTTTGAGCCAAGATTTTGAGAGTGTAATTACATTACATCAATCAAGACACATCGAGCAGACTTAATTGCCTGCGTTGACAGTAAACTAAACAGAGGCTATTTTCATAATTCATCAGAGCCCATTAATGTCCAAAGAATTACCACTGCCTGATGATTTATGAAGCTCTCAGTTCAAGTCATTTTATGGTGTAAACCAGCCTACTGATGGGAGACCAGTGTAGTTGGGCCTCCAAGACACATTTCTGTTGCTGTTGGACAAAGACAGACTCACCTTCTTTGTAATTTCCAGCCAGGGATTTTCAAACTGGGGTCCAGGGACACTCAGCGGGGTGTATATATTATTACTGTTGTTGATGTAGTTGAAGAATAGGGTTGGGAACAGAAAAATCGATGCCAATTCTGGAATCGGATACTTTCATTAATTACTCACCCTCATGTCGGTCCAAAGCCATAAGTCTTTCATTCATTTTCGGAACACAAATGAAGATATTTTTAATAAAATCTGAGTGGTTTCAAGAAACCATGAAAGAGAACTCAGTTCGGCACTCACATGCTGTTTTCGGAGCTGCGCACATTAGAAGCGTGCACTCAAAAAGCTGCCTCTTATATAGCGCGTGAATACTGAATTGAGTTTTCTTTCAAATCTTCTTGCAATTGAACGGGCAAATGCACACAAAATCAAATCAAAATATCCTCGTAAACACAATTGGTTTTATCTCACTGTATGTTAACGTAAACAGTGACAGTATATTGGATAAGTGCATTTTCTTTTAAAGTGACAGCAGGCTTGTATTTATTTGTGCTATTGGTAATTTGCCTATTTGTTCATATTGTATTACTCCATGTTTACTTGGCTTTAATAATGTTTGAAATGTATATTAGTCTAGTTTATTAGTTAGTTGTTCTTTAGGCTGCTGATTTTTGTTCATGGTATTCAACTGCAACAGAATGTTTTGCAAAAAGACAAAGAATAAATATGTTTGATATCTAAATGTTTGACTTTTTTTACCATATTGAAACTGAAACTGGGAATCGATCAGCAGAATAGGAATCTGAATCGCTAAAATTCAAATGATACCCAACCTTATTGTTAATAACCAAAAACTGTTAATATCCAATCCTAAGCTAATAAACTATTATTATTATATTGATAATTATTATATTGATAATTTTGCCACAACATTGATCAAAAGTCACAGTAAAGACTTACATTGTTAAAAAATATCTATTTCAAATAATTGCTGTTCCTTTTAAATTTCTGAAGAATCATGTGACACTGAAGACTGGAGTAATGATGCTGAAAAATTCAGCTTTGTCATCACAGGAATAAATTACATTTTTAAATATATTCAAATAGAAAAAAGGTCATTTAAATTTGTAATAATATTTCACAATATTACTGTTTTTACTGTTTTTTTTTAAAAAAAAAAAAAAAAAAGGAAGCCTTGGTGAGCATAAGAAACTTCTTTTAAAAAATCTTAGAGACCCCAAGCTAGGGTTTTTAAACTTTAATGCCAAGGACACCTTGGCATGCAAAAGTTTAACAACCCTTGTTCTGGGCGATATAACGTAAATCTTGTGGTATGAAAAATCTAAAGTTACATCATATGAACTGATGCAGCGTCTAGACGAGTATAAATCGATAGGATATATAAGTTTCTCTGCAGACTACTTGATATTTGACTACAGAGGACGAAGATATAAGGTGCCTTCATAATGTCAAATGGCGTAATGTCTTGCTGTACTTCCTGTTGTATGTTGTGGCAGATGGCTGGTGGGGAAAGAAATGAAAATAACAAAGGCCTAAATTAGACAGAGAGGAAAGAAAATCATTGACAAGGAAGAGTTTATTTTTGCTAAACCAAATGATTGCGGAGGGTCAGATGTTGAAAAGCATGTCAACAAATTGATTTTCAACTTGGACTATGTAGTTCTGTGACCTTGGGAAAACGTATTCTGTTTTCCACTCTCAAGACTCGTACGTTTATGCATTTTATAGATCTTCAAAGGTGTTCTCGTGATCGAACACCACACAGCAATTTTAATCCTTCAAGCCTACTATTACGTCTATAGCAGGCTGCAAATAAAATCATAAGAACTGTTGGAACAGTAGGAAAAAGAGTGAGGGGAGTGTGAAAGTGTTAAGCCAAAACACATAGAATCTGAAACTTTTTTTTTATCAGGATTTTATTCAATTTTGTCTGTAAGACTGTCAAGGGAAGAACAGAAGCTGGAATTTAGGACAATAAATTGATAATGCTTCAGCTCCGAGCCTAGCCTTTAACCCACTGCAACTGTCCCATAAATACATACGTGATCACCTGAGTTTTAACTATGGTATATAATGCTTGACCTTCAATAGGCCGTGGGGCAGACCTCTCAGTTTGATGACTGATAATCATTTCAAATTCTATGACTTCATATTAACATGAGAAGATGCAATCATGTTAACCAGAGGTAGGGAATGACTGAGCAGTGGAAATGTTCATCACAACTACAGCAAGGTAATACCAAACATCAGCCGAAGTGTTTCAGAAATAAGATTCTCTTCAGTTACAGAGCAGTTTCTGTTAAAAGGGTGCAGCTTTTAGCTGTGGCTCGTGCTTTAAGCCCGGGATACACTGCACGATTTTTGCAATCCTTTAAGATCATTATAAATCACACTGTGCGACATGGATCTATTAAACTTGGGCACGACATGCATGTAAACTGTACAATGATGACACATAATGACTCGTGAGCTATGATGCAAGTTTCTATAGAAGAATAAAACGTCAAAAATACCATGTTAAATCAGACTTTGGCAGTTGTAGATTTTATGTGTGCTGAAAATAAAAAGGAAGTGGCAAAATAAGAAGGGAAAAGAACTTGAGGTAAGCGGTTTTAAGTTTTAGCACCGTTGTCGCGTTGATTTCATGTCGCATTTTTATTGGCTCGTCAGTGGACGTAGGTCATAGCAGCAAACACACTGTGCGTTGATCATGCTGTCAGAAAATGATCGTAGGCTATCTTTGGTCACAAGACCAGGAAAACGGCCAACTTTGTACCTCTCTGGTTGTACGACATAGGACCACCGATTAAGAGCCAAGATCACAGAAACTGCCATGATTGTTTCACGATGGTAATCTTTCGTCTGGGACAGCCAAAAATTGTGCAGTGTATCCTGGCTTTAGGATTCATATAAAACATCAACCATCTTTAAAAAAAAAACCCACTGAATTACCATCTCAGTGTTCAACATTTAGAGATTTAAAAAAAAAAAAATTTGAAACGATCTTCCGATGGGATGGAGCATGTAATAGGGTGACTGTGAATGCAAATCTATGAAAACAGGAACAAACTCTTTTTTGTAGAGTCATAAAGCTTTCAGATTACAGATTACAGATTACACTTTCTATAAGAAACTGAATACATGTGACCTAATGTGATAACTTGAGAAAATCATGTTGAATTTTATAATTTTATATGTAGACCTATATACACTGCCCGGCCAAAAATTTAAAAAAAAATCGTTGTTTGGATTTAAATTGGCAAATGCTTGATTGGATCATTATTGCAGTGATTATTATGTTTCTAGCATGGTATATATAGTTTATAAAGTTGTAAATATGGACATTTTTCTTACAAAAACCCATCACTTCACTTCAGAAGGCCCTTAATAAACCCCTGGAGGTGTGTATTACTTCTATGATGGATGGATGCACTTTTTTGGGCTTCAAAATCTTGAGCCCCATTCACTACCATTATAAAGCTTGGAAGAGCCAGGATATTTTTTAATATAACTCCGACTGTGTTCGTTTGAAAGAAGATAGTCATATACACTTAGGATGGCTTGAGGGTGAGTAAATCATGGGATCATTTTCATTTCTGGGTGAACTAACCCTTTAATATCTGCTAACACTTTATTTTGATGCTCCGCCAACAGAAATTCTACCCAAGTCCCTTTAAGACAAGTCATTTCACTTGGCGGCCATCTTTGAAACACCTCTCAGGCATACAAATGCAGCTCCTATCTCTTTGAATGCGGAAACATCAAATTCTCCAAAGCTGTTCGCCAAGCTTTCGATTAAATTTCATATTTGAAATCACCAATGAAATCTGACAACAACTTGTTTCTAAATGCTCGAATCATGACAAAAAAAAACACTGCATTTTTCAGGCTGGATCAAGCTAATGTGCATGTGCAGTCCTAAGTGTGTGTCTCTATAGGAAGCATGTGTCTGACCGTTTCTACAGAAACCGGAGCTTCTAACGGCCGCTGCAGTGACGCGATGACTTTACCAATTGGCGATTGGCTCTTATTTAGAAGGTGGGACTTATTCCACCATATTGCACGTTGCACTTTCTCCCATTTATATTTGCAACTACATGTCAACTTATTCTACTCACCCAAACCCTAACACCTAACCCTAACCTAAGTCTGCTACAGCCTACTAACACTCTAATGAGAGTTAGTTGACATGTAGTTGACAAGTTACTTATAGTTAGTAGAATGTATAAATTGGACTATCGAAATAAAGTGCAACCAAATATTTTAATATGACATTTTAACAGTACTGCATTTTTAAATGTGTTTTTGAGCCTACAGTGTTTCGTTGCTCAGTCACAGATAGTTTGGTGAGCACATATTTAGTTGGTTTGGTAAGCATATATTTAGATTGCTGTCCTCTTTTCACTTTGTCTACATGCAGATGTTATATAACCAGACAACCTTTGCTTCAGTTTTATAGTATACTTAACTTACGCCCACCTAGAGGCGCACATTCCAATATGGAGTGTTCAAATCACTCGAGCTGCAACAAATGTGACTTTTCTGGGGATAATTGGCTGCATTAGGTTTTGTACTAGGGAAACTAAAATTATTTTTTTGATGAACCACCACTGTGCTCAACAGGGCATTGTGGAAAGCGATGAAAAGAACATAAGAATCTATATATGTATATAAAAGAGAATCATAATTGTGTCTTCTGAAAGTCTTTTCATGTGGGAATAAAGTGTGTGTCACATGATTAAAACACACAAGGAGGGGAAATTAGTACAACACAATAGCATCAGTGGGTATGGAGGAGAAACTGTATTGACAAAAGCGCTCAATATGTTATAATTCACTCCAGTACACTCCTGCTTACTCAGTGAATACATAATGAAGGTCACATAATTGTTTAGGTTCACTTCTACTGTAAAGATCACTTTTGATGACAGACAGTTTTCTCAATTTTAGATGCTTTGCAAGATGAGTGACTGGTTTGATAGTTTATATTTATGGCTTACTTGGCCAGTCATTATCAGAGCAGTCAAACACATTTATTATAGTTTAAGAAATTGATTAGCACTTCACCTCACGCTTAATATTTCCTCTGTCAGAGCTATTTTAATTAAGAGGTGTGTAGGTATACATACTGTACCTACATGAAAATCAATAAACTAGGAAATTAAAGACATTTACTAAAGTAGCCAGCACTGAACACATTTTTTCATATAAAGTTTATGTGCTTGAAAAAAATTCATTCACAATACCAGTTCTGGTGGAACTAATCCTCAAGTATGGTAAAGAACCTTAACCCTAATATTTTAGGGAGGGAAAAAAAAAGAAATCCTGAAGTATTTACTCACCCTCAAGTGGTTTCAAACCCATTTGCTCTGAAAGATGAAAAAAGACTTTTTTAAAGAATCTTCACACTGCACTTTTCCATACAAGCCTTCATAGGGTCCATATTTTAGGGTTTGTGATGTCACTAACCCGGGAAGAAGCTCGTTGTAGTCCAAACCAGCCGTTTGTTGTAGTTCTTAAAGTGATTTCTGTAAAAGAAAATATCTCCCTTTGCATTGAACTTTGAGCATTGCAACTTTGCAGCAACATTACACACTAGCTAAAGTTAAAAAAGTTAAACCATAATCAAGAACCCCTTTAATTAAGCAATATGAGGGCAAGTGAATAAAAAACAAATGTGCACGGATAAATCATTTGTAAAAAAAACAAAACAAAAAAAAAAAAACAGCAATGTTCCATAAAAAAGAAAAATTGTTTTTTTAACAATTCTAAATTACATTATTTTTTAAATAATTCAAATCCCATTGTCAAAGAATGGTATACCGTTTAATGTTAACAATAAATAAACGTAAAACTATTCTTGCAAAAGGTTTATTAATAAATGTATGATTAATTTTTTTTATATTCTTTTTGGAGGTGGCATAAAAGCTCTACTGAATAAGTGCATATTTACACATTGTCATGAACAACTAATCAGTAATTACAATGATTTATGTATCATATTTATTTAATTAGCAAGATGCTGTGTTTAATTTACATGCACACACACACACACAATGCACTTATGTTATCTTATTTGGACCTTATCTTATGTTGTAAAGATCTGTCAAAAATAAATAAATAATTAAATAAATAACAGTAAAGGGGTTTGGAACAAGCTTAAGTTGAATTTATATTTTAGATTAATTAAAAGGGTGATAAGAAGGAGGCACTAAGACCCAGAGGACAGCATCCTCGCTCAAACTAGAAGATCATGGTTATCAAAGCTGCAACTTTTGCATCAGAGCCCTATAAAAAGCAAGAACCCAGCGACCGCCTATCAGTGAAACCTAAGAAAAATTGCCGCCGCTTGCAGGCAAACTATCAACCTTTTAAAGATGACTCGCGTGTGGACGTGAAGCAAGAGGAGCACTGAAGAGGATGTTCTTCCACAACTTCTGGGACGCTTTATATTGCGCAGCTTTGCAACTGTTATGTTCGAAGCTGGTTTTTATTTTTCTTAAAGACCGAAGTTTAAGATTAAGAATGAAGCAGAAAGATATGTCATGTCACAGAACAAACACATCAACGAGCGTCTGTCTGCACCTGATGATAGAGCTGACAGAAATCATGAAGCGAAGAAAATATTGCCTTATTTTCAAAATATGAAAACACAAGTCTTCTGGGATGGAGCGCAGCGGTCATTTCAAGCCGACACCTGCCCAGTTCGAGGTTTTGAACAGCTCGACCGGCACCAATGTGACTTTAACACCTAAAACGGACGAAAAACAAGAAAGTTTCGCTTTCCAAGTCACCTTGGCATCAGTTCTCGGTCTCATCACTCTTGCAACGATATTAAGCAATGCATTTGTCATCGCCACCATTTCCCAATCCAGAAAGCTCCAGACACCGGCGAACTTCTTGATCGCGTCCCTGGCCGTCACGGACCTCCTGGTGTCGGTACTCGTGATGCCCATTTGCGTGCTGTACACGGTCACTCACGAGTGGACGCTCGGGCAGGTTATGTGTGACATCTGGCTGTCCTCAGATATAACCTGTTGCACCGCGTCCATACTTCACCTCTGCATAATCGCCTTGGATCGATACTGGGCTATAACGGACGCGGTCGAGTACGCCAAGAAACGCACCCAAGCGCGCGCCGCGGGTATGGTGGCGACCGCTTGGATCATCGCCATCTCCATCTCCCTTCCGCCTTTCTTCTGGCGACAGGTGAAGGCAGGGGAGCTGACCAACTGCTCGGTCAACACGGACCACATCTTCTACACCATCTACTCCACTTTCGGAGCTTTCTACATCCCTACGCTGTTGCTCATCGCCCTGTACGGGCGGATTTACGTGGAGGCGAGGAAGCGCATTTTGAAGCAGTCTCCCAAAAAAGCGGGGAAAAGACTCACTTCGGCACATCTGAGCACTAATTCACCCGCTTCGGTGGCTTCGACCTCTCCTTTGCATAGTGGAAGGCATGACCTTTGCTCGGACACCGCGTCTCTGGGCAGTGACAATCAAATTAGAGTAACTGTGTCCGATTCACTTCTGGAGAAAAAAAGAATATCGGCTGCGCGCGAGAGGAAAGCCACCAAAACCCTGGGCGTTATTTTAGGAGCCTATATTGTGTGCTGGTTGCCGTTTTTCATTTACACACTGCTGGTTCCCCTCTGTGAATCGTGCTTTTCCGCAGAACTCTTTGACTTTTTCACATGGCTTGGCTACGTCAACTCACTGATCAATCCAATAATATACACCATGTCGAATGACGACTTTAAGAAAGCTTTTCACAAACTCATAAGCTTTAGATGTTGCAGACGATAGTAAAATAAATAAGCATAAGGGATAATGGTCAGTCAGTCGGTCATGAACGCAAGTTATATCATGGCACTGTGTTGAATGCTTGATTCTGATAGGATGCCACACGTTTTAAGGTGTTGATTGTTCCTCAGTATCTTGCAGGGCTATGAAGCAGTTCCATGTCATTAGTCCAATATCACTTCGCCACATTATTAGCCTATTGTTTTTCAAAGAGCTATACAGCATAGAACCCCATTCAAAGAAGCAGACAACAAATACCCGACCAAGCATTTAAATGACGGACAACTGGATAAAAATGACAAATAATTTCGTTCTTTCCTAAACTAATTCATCTATTAGTTTTGCTGTTTGTAATTATGTTGCTGCCTACTGACACTCCCAAGAGTAATCACATTAATCAATAACTGCTTAAAAACTGCCCAAGCCAAATTTCTACTAGTTTACACCCTTTTGAATTAATAAACAAGTTTCTAAACAAGAAAAATGAAACATTGAGGTAAAAACCATAATGTAACATGGTAGCCATGGTATAATCGAAATAATGGACTCCGGACCATTTGATTATTGGAAATTCATGTCGTGCCACATTATGCCACCTTAACCCTAAGTCCTAATAATGACCGTCTGACTGCACATTACATGACTTGTTACACGGCTACTTAAACAAATGAATAAATAAATGGACATTAAATAATTATTGAGCTGATATTTTATTCGTTTACCTTGTAAAGATCACAGAGAGACAAAACACAAGCACAGTTATATAGGAAACATGCAGGTTTCAGTCAATTAGACTGAAATCAGAAGCAAGAAACCCATAATAAACTGTTAAGAGGGCCTTTTTAACATAGCAGACGTAGGCTATTATACTCCTTCAAAACTCAACAGAATGTACAATGACTTTGGATTTCATAATAGTGTTTCGACAGCTTGTGGTCAACCAGTCGCTAATTAATAATGCAAAACTGTGTAAAAAGCTTCATTGTCTTAATTCTTTATTAAATGTGCAATTCAATTGCTCTTATGTGGTCACTGCCTATTGCTGCTGACTGGTCCTAAACTTAATAAATAAGCTGGGTAATCCATTTCCATACCTCTTTCTTCCTGTCTTATGGTTGATTAAACAGTACGAATATGTGTTCAGTATGCTTGAATAATGAAAACAGGCCTATTAATGATAAATTCTTACATTTTTTCTTGGTATTGCTTCCTTTGTCCAAGCTCCCAAAATTGTGGGTGTTTTGG
This sequence comes from Elopichthys bambusa, assembly GCA_037101425.1. Taxonomy (NCBI): domain Eukaryota; kingdom Metazoa; phylum Chordata; class Actinopteri; order Cypriniformes; family Xenocyprididae; genus Elopichthys; species Elopichthys bambusa. The sequence goes on along the minus strand of CM074442.1, from coordinate 4,590,559 downwards.
TCCTTTGTTTCCACTCAATAAGCATTGTGAGATTAAACCAATCGGAATTTATACTGATGTCAAGTATTCACTGTACAAACAGAGGCAGTACAAAAATAGTTCAAGTGGATTGGATAGAGTTAATCTGACCAACCTGAGGTTCTCAAGATTTACGTAGATGTAAATTGAGACCTACTTTTAACCCAAACTGATTCACCTTCTGCTCTATATACGCTCATAAGTCATATTATCTGCCACTTGGCAGTATGAGAGATCACAGAGTAACTGTGAATGACACGTCTACCGCAGGAGGTGAGTAATACGTCAAAGACGCACCAGAAAAGGGCTGAGGGGGAGATATATCGACCTATCAAGCCCATATGGAGGTGACAGGGAAGGATCACTGCAAAGTCGCAGCATTTCACGAAAAGGCATGTTTGATATTTCCGACAATTCCGCCTGTGTTTCCTTCAGCGCTGATATTCTGTGTGTAGTCATGGTGGGTATTGATTTAGTTATCATGCTGCGAAACCTCCTACAGTAGCCTGTGAAATTGGGGACATTTTTAAGCAGGGGGCCAATGGACTAGAAACTGACATGGAAATTAGCTTGCTGATATTTTCACGTTTGTTTGGGACTTCGAGAGCGGAGACCCTTTAAATGCCTATGAATTTAAATTCATAGGCATTTAAAGGGTAATTTTATACTATTACAGCTTGAATGCTTAACACCCGCAATAAGTGTAAGCTGTGTTGTCAGAACGGTTTAACAGTGAATCGCAAATGAGCTGGTGAGAAAGCAAGCAAAGCGATGGCATAATTCGTTTTTTTTTTTTTTTTAAACATATTGGTCTTTTTCGAGTATGCCGATTAATATGTCTTTATCATGAGTAGTATTAGTATAAAATGATTTGGACAGGCTTGGAGGAGCTGTTAATTATTTGTTTAATTAATTTGAATGTAATCTCATTTATCTTCTTCTGAGCCCATTAAAAGTAGTAGGCTTAATACTATGCAAAATCAACCTTGCATTTCTGTCTTAAATCGTTGTTTTTAATGAATGTTGTTCTTTTTCTTTTTTTTTTAAATATAATTAAAATTGAAATATTTGGTTAGAGCATATGACTCATTTCAAATAAAGTTTATTGAAGATTTTTTTTCCCTCTTCATCCTTAATGTCCTCTAGGGATGGAACATTAATCACGAGCAAAACAGAGAAGCACTCATTTGCAGGCATATGATGACCACTTGCCTTTGATAACATATGACCTTGATATAATCAACATGCAAATCATTCTGCCGTATATTACATACATGGCCTGCATATACAGTATGTCGCCTTGATAAAATCTGTGCTAATTACGAGAAACAGTCATTAATCAATGAACTTATGTTTTTAGCTTTGCTGGACATTGACCTTCATCATAATCTCATCTCTAAAAGGTTTCAGTTATGGGGGATATTCGTCTATGTCTGCTATTAAACACCAACTGTTCCTTCGCAATTTAAACACGTCAAGCTGCTTTGCAATTACACTTTACCTTAATTGTGCTAAATAGACCATATGTAATGATGTTAACATGTATTCTCACATACCACAGCTTAATGTCTGAATTAGTCTAACTGTGCATACTTATTGCCAGTGTTATGTAATGTTGAGAAACCCATAATCAGATTACTCACCCTCATGTCTTTCCAAACCTGTGTGACTTTTTTCATCCCAATCTCATGTGAAAACATTATTATTTCACAAAGCGGCACTTTTGGCTTCATACGGAAATGTACGTTTTTAGAAAAAAAATGTAAGCATGAAAGTCTGTCAGTGGGGCATGAGCAGATCACATACAAATGAGATCATACAAATTAGCCACCAATTTGCCAAAAAGATACGATTCTATACAATTATAGTGGATGTTGGAAGATTGACTTTGAAAAATAACAAAAGATGGAAAATAAAAGTTGTCCATACAACATGCTACATTCCAAGTCATCTGAAGCGGTGAATGTGATTTCACCAAGCAGAACATGGATCATGTTGATCCTGGAACAACATTCCAATCAACCAATCAGATTTGAGGGACACGTTTACAGTTTATGTAAAGTTTAGGCTTACAACCAGGGTTAGGTGTTTCTACATTAGTGTTATTCACCTATAATTTCCCTCTGATTTATGGGCAAGGTTAGGTTTAGGGGTAGGGATAGGTTAGGACTATGTTTTCGGACAGGAATGTTGTTCCAGGTCAACAAAATATGTTTATCCAGGAACATGTCTTACTTGGCAAAATCACGGTGACCCATCTGAAGAACGTAGCACCACTCACTCTAAGAGGCAACATAATATAATTATGCAGAAATTTCATCCCAGGCAAGTTTTTCCGATGAGCCTGGGATGAAAGAACTGACCTAAATCTGCTTAAAATCTCTTTCACATTCACTTGCATTCACAAATGGAATCAAGACACCAGTAACAAATGACGCCAAAGCTTACATTTAGGTTGGTTGGTTACACAGAGCTACCATATAGTTTGAAAAGATTATTACACTGATAAAGAGTAAATGACAAAACTGTTGTTTTTGGGTGAACTGTCGCTATAAGAACATGTGTCACTCTCCGTATCTCATGCTATCTGCTCAACCAAAGCTACAGATCATGTGTCAATCATGCGCCATGCCTTTTCCATAAATATCTATTTTTCCCTGAGCATATCTGCATTCATAGTGTCAACATTTATGGGGCCTTAATTCACCCCAAAAAAGAAAATTCAGTCATTAATTACTCACCCTCATATCGTTCCAAACCTGTAAGACTTTCGTTCATCTTCGGATCACAAATAAAGATATTTTTGATGAAATCTTTCTGTCCCTCCATAGACAGCTACACAACTACCACTTTGATGCTTCAAAAAGTTTATAAAGAGATTGTAAAACTAATCCATATGAATTGAGTGGTTTAGTGCAGATTTTCTGAAGAGACTCTTGCTTTATATGATGAACAGATTTAATTTAGGCTTGTATTCGCATATAAACATTCATCAACTCACACATCAGTTGTGGTAAAGAGAACCAATGACGTTCATTCTCATGTTACGCAGCACATTTAAGCTTCCGGAAGAGGTTTGGTATCGTGAGTCAAGCAGTTTCGGTTGAGCTTCTGTTTATGTTCGTTGATCAATGTTTATATGTGAAAAGAAGCCTAAATTAAATCTGTTCATCATATAAAGCGATCAAGTCTCTTCAGAAAATTTGAACTAAACCACTCAATTGATGAACGAAGATGAGGGTGAGTAATTAATGACAGAATTTTCATTTTTGGGAGAACTATCCCTTTAAGTGAGACATCCAGATTCATAAACCCAGGTTGTACCATTCAAACATCTGAACTGTCACTCACGCAAGGTTAGGGTTGCAAAATTCCGGGAATTTTCAAAGCTGGAAACTTTCCATGGGAATTAACGGGAAATATATGGGAATTAACTGGAATATATGGGAATTAACGGGAATTAATGGGAATAAACAGGGAATTTGCAAAATTGCAGGTTACCCTATAACAGGGTACTTAAATGTAGTTGAAAAAAACATGTTGCAGTATAATTTTGGTTAAAACAACCAGATTTAATGTAATTTCAGTTGATTTTTTACTCTGCACATTCCTCTCACATTCACACAGCACACTACTTACTGCAGGGCTATTAAGGCCACACCCCCTGCATGCACTGTGCATTCCCCCAGTCCATAACATGCACATTTGATCAAAAATACAGAAAAAACAGTAGTATTGTGAAATATAACTACAATTTAAAATAATGGTTTTCTATTTTAATATACGTTAAAATATAATTTATTTCTGTGATGACAAAGCTGAATTTTCAGCATCATTACTCCAGCCTTCAGTGTCACATGATCCTTCAGAAATCATTCTAATATGCTGATATGATACTCAATAACAATGTTGGAAACTGTTGTGCTGCTTAATAACCTGTCATACTTTTTTCAGAATTTTTGGTGAATAAAAATTTAAAGAACAGCATTTATTTAAAATATAACTGTTTTGTAACAATATACACTACTAAAATTTTGGGGTCAGAAATTTTTTTTCTTTCTTTTTTTGAAATTAATACTTTTATTCAGCAAGGATGTGTGAAACTGATTAAAAAACAAAAGTGATATTAAAGTGATTTTGTTAGAAAAGATTTCTATTTTGAATCAATTATGTTCTTTTTAACTTTTTATTCATCAGTGAATCCTGAAAAAAGTTAAAAAAATAAATATATATATTAAGCAGCACAACTGTTTCCAACATTGATAATAACGGAGTATCAAATCAGCATATTAGAATGATTTCTGAAGGATCAAGTGACACTGAAATAAATAACACATAACAATTGCTGCAATAAAAATAAATTTACTTTACATATTTACTAAATTAGAATTAATTGAATAGGAAAAATAAATGTTATTTAATGTTATGACCAAACAAAATGTTTATATTTATGTTTTTATATGATACATTTTATATAAATATTATACATTTATGTAAATTTCCCCAAATTTCCAATTAATTCCCATAAATTCTCATAAAGTTTCCAAATTGGAATATTTCCAAAATTCCCCAGGTTAAGTTCCCATGGAAAGTTCCCGCCCCTTTGCAACCCTACGCAAGGTTCCCTCCCTCTTTCCTGCATGCTCGGGTCTAGTTGTGCCTTTAACCCTGTGAAAAGAAAACTGCACCAGCACACTGCATTCAATGTGTGAGCTGGTCCTTTGCAAAATGCAAAATACTGGGCTTTACAGCTCATTTTCTGCTCACTGAAGTAATATTAATGGCTAAAAGTCTGCACTTTTTTCCCCCTTTTCTTTAAATGCCATTCCTGGAGATTGACAGATACCTATTTACTTGTTGGAGTGGCTTATTATCAGCGTAATACTAATTTATGGCTTTATATCTTTGCTGCGCCAGTGCATTATTCACCTCAGGATTACTAATTAAGCATGAATATTCACTATGTTCAAAAACAAGACTTTATGTCAGGTAACATTTAGGCATTTGTCTTACGAATGCTATGCAGATAATGAGTTTACCACAGGCCATTAATCCATTATATTTCTACATGGTCTGAAACAGACAGCAATCATCAGTTCAGTAAATGTCAAGACAAAAAGTCATTAATTCCGATTCAAACACTCACTCATATTCAGAGGAAACATACCTCTCTGACAGAGGTCTTCATCTTGACGTCTGACATTCATAGGCTTTAGGGAGGAAGTCCGCGCTATAATGTCGGCATCTTTGAAGCGACACATCGTGAATGCCACGTTATTCCAGTGCCTTTAATGACAATTCCACTTTTAAGCATTCAGTATAGCATCCGTCTTATCTTTCTCAAGGATATTTTGACATTTGAAATGGCACAATCTTGTCTCAAAGGAGCAGAGACTTTGCAAATAATGTGTTATATAATCTGCAGGAGTCTGGCCTGCTGTCTCACTGTTCTGAGAGATTTTAAAGTCGTTTCAGTCCTGTTAGCGAATTAGCGCTTTCTTATACAATGCCTCTTATTAACAATTGAAGACAATAAAGTAAAAGCACAAAGGAGATCAAATCTGCTGGAGGAAATGCTCACACAGAAAGTCAACAGGATGGATAAATTAATATCTGCTCTTCATTTACAAACATTTACATATAAAAGGTAGAGGTCGACAATCCCTTAACATCGGCGGTTTTGGCGGTGTCAGCGATTCTGATTGTGCCTGTGCGTCACTGGCATAGCAAAGAGACTTGACTTTAAACATGGATAGCATAACTGAGTGGATCAAATGTGATATGGTAGTAGTCAGGGCCATAAATGTCATAGATGATATTTAGATTAGGGGACAGATTTACTAAACAGGGCAAATTACTGTGAAAGCGCAATTTTAATTAAAAAAAACGGAGATGGGAGTGGAACGTTCTGCACATGATCTACCGATGACGTGCAAATGAAAGAACACAGACACAGTCGGTTTCATGAGAAATTGAGTCCCCCCCGAGGAATCGGGTCTCCTTTAGGACCCAGGTGGTAATGCCTGATCAATGCCGCGCTATAATGTCGGCATCTTTGAAGCGACACATCGTGAATGCCACGTTATTCCAGTGCCTTTAATGACAATTCCACTTTTAAGCATTCAGTATAGCATCCGTACAGCAACCGTAATGCCTGATCAAAAGTTGTTATTGTGATCTTTTTTCACTGTTGCACAAATAACATGCCTGAAATATGAAATGAATGCCTATGTACTGCATAATAAAACAAAATGGAAACACAACCATGCCTAAATATATATATATATATATATATATATATATATATATACACACACACGGATAAGGATTGTTGCAACATACTACGTTCTGTAAAAGTAATTTAATTTTAGCAATGTGGTATAGTATATAATATATCTATTATAAATTTTTCATAAATTAATTGTCATGCTAAGTAGGCACATACATCATTAATTTGAAACATGTAATTGGAAACTATATTGGAAGTAAAAAAAAATATACCTAATATAATATAAGCTAAGCTAACAGGCTAATCAGGTAGATGTATGCTATGCTAGTACATAAGCTAACTAAAAAATACAAAAAACAGTAAGAAACAGAAATGATTGATTTCACAACCTATAGCTTCATTTATATACTAGTATATGAACCATGTCATTTAAAAGACATTAATGGTCATTAAAACACATTTTAAACTATATTAATCATACTGTGATTTTGCAGGAATTATAATCAGGCACTAAAAATACTACCCATTAAAAGTCTGTTGAACCAATGGGTTCACTCAGGGTCCTAAAGGAGACACGATTCTTGGGGGGAACTCGATTTCTCACCACAACGGATCATTTCCATTATGACCAATGCAATCTACCAAGAGCAGCGCAAATTAGCGTCTGGTTTAAGACATGCTTTTTTGGGGCGGTAAATAATGCCGCAAATACCAGTAAATTGACTAGTGTTAACCTTAGTAAATCATGATTGCATGATTCATTTAAATACTCTCCTCCCATAAATTTTGCATCTGAAAGGGAAACTCCTACAAATGCATATGCAATAAGGTCAGCTGCAAAAATAACTGTGTCCATGCTTTTTCAGTGCTAAAATTTTAACGCCAAAAGAGGGTTTGCGCTAGTGCAATCTGGCCCTAGATGTTTGACTGAAAAATTGAAGAATTTTGCAAAGAATGTCATCAAACAAAATTGTCATCAAATGGGTGACATTTAATGGCACATGTTGAGTGTCATCAAAGTAGATGGGGTCTATTTTGCGATACAACCATCTTTTTTGGTATAATTTATTAAAAAATTGATTGTTTTGTTCCAGCAGGATCATTTGTTACATAAATCTATAAAATAAAAATTGTCTATACTCGCATTGTATGGTAGGAAAAATGTCCCCTAATGCATCTCAGTAATTGTAAGAGCTTTTTTCGAATCATGTCCATGGGGATATTGTGTTTTTTCTTATCAGGACAAATGACTGTGGCATTCATGGATAAAACCACATATAATTTCTCTCAGATTTGAAACATGCTCCTTTATGGTAAGCTGTTTTCAGATCTACCCTAGTAAGCATGCAGTATCAGGGGAAATATGTTAATCTATTAAACGTAGTAGTTTCAGTGCTGACAATGCTGCAACATAACCAGCACTGCTATTCTGAGAGGACTGACTCGTATGCAGGGGTGTAAAGTACTTGAATAATTGGACTTCATTTCTATACTTTACATTATGGCATTTAGCAGACACTCTTATGCAGAGTGCCTTGCAAAAGTGCTTTAGCATTGCATACAAGACCACTGTGATTAACAGATGGCAGACAAGCAATCTGGAACTCTATCAGATATATAAGAAGTGCTTCCTGGACAAATAAACAAGCACTATTAGAACAATAGTGCTGTGTGTATTATTTGAGGGAATTTATATTTGACCAATGTGTGTTGGGGGGGGTATTTTTTTACTCTTTACAATTTCATCTAGACATTAAAAGTAGTAAGTAAATATTATGCATACACAGTGATACATGATGTTATCCTCGTTTTAAAATTATTACACACTACAGTTCAAAAGATTGGGGTCAGTAATTAAAAAAAAAAAGAAATTAATACTTTTATTCAGCAAGGATGCATTAAAATGGTAACAATTTATTTTAAGGTGACATAGTTACATGTTACTTCATGTACTTACTATTAAATTATGCATAATTAGAGGTAACTAACCCTAAACCTAAACCAAACCCTAACCGTAACTCTATAGTAAGTACATGTAGTAAATTAATATTATTCAGTACTTATTTGAGTAAGTACAGTGTATCTACATCACCTTAAAATAAAGTGTTACCCCATTAAATTGATCAAAATTGACAGTAAAGACATTTATAATGTTGCAAAAGATGGTTACACTTTCATGCGTTCATGACCTCAAGGCTAGATTACTGTAATGCTCTACTGGGTGGTTGCCCTGCACGCCTAATAAACAAACTCCAGCTGGTCCAAACCCAGCAGCTAGAGTTCTTACTAGAACCAGGAAGTATGACCATATTAGCCCGGTTCTGTCAACACTGCATTGACTCCCTATTAAACATTGTATCAATTTTAAAATCTTGCTAATTACTTACAAAGCACTATATGGTTTAGCTCCCCAGTACTTGTGCGAGCTCTTAACAAATTACAGTCCTTCACATCTATTGCGATCTCAGAATTCAGGCCAGTTGATAATACCAAAAATAATGGTCAACTAATCAACTGCAGGCGGTAGAGATCATTTTCCTATTTAGCACCTAAACTTTGAAATAGTCTTCCTAGCATTGTTCGGGAAGCAGACACACTCTGTCAGTTTAAATATAGACTCAAAACATATCTCTTTAACCTGGCATACACATAACACATTATTCTACTTCTATAATTAAAATCATGTAAATTGTTAGGCTGCATAAATTAGGTCAGCCAGAACCGGTAACACTTTCCATAACACCTGATGTACTCGCTACATCACAAGAAGAATGGCGTCTACCCTAATATTAGTCTCTCTCTGTTTATCCCGAGGTTTACCGTAGTCTGCCAGATCCAGACTGTATCCAGATGAGATGAAGTACCTGCGCCTAGACACGACGACAACGCAGCCCTGAAGTGTCAACTAAACTATCCCCTGCGAAGGCCTCCTTCCCTTTCCTTTCCCTATGTATAGATAAAACGTTATCAAAATGATTCCAGTTTGCATGGATCCGCGTAAACAAGTAATAATTCTGTATTACGCGGGCCAGACAAGTAATTTGGTGAGGTCAAGCGTGTGCGCACATACACATTCAAACGCACATACCTATAGCCTAACCAAGTAAATGAATGGCAAGAATGCATTAAATGTCATTGAAATGGCCTCTAAGTTAATAATTAAATATTTTTACAACAGAAGTGATTCAAGCATAATGTTACTTTAGCTCAATAATAACTTTTTCCTAGAGCTGCTTTAAAGCCAAAACAATCTCTGTCCATTAATTTTCCTATTATCACTGTGAAGCTGCTTTGAAACAATCTGTATTGTAAAAAGTGCTATACAAATGAAGATGACTTGACTTTATTTTAAGGTGATGCAGTTACATTGTACTTACTCAAATAAGTACTGAGTAACATTAATTAACTACATGTACTTACTATAGAGTTACAATTAGGGTTTGGTTTAGGGTTAATTACTTGTAATTATGCATAATTTACTGTTATTACTATAGTAAGTACATGTAGTACTGTGTAATTTGGGCATTTCTGTGATTTCAGTTACCCAAAAGATTTCCATTTCAAGTAAATGATGTTCTTTTACACTTTATTTTTTATCATAGAGTCCTTTTCCACAAAAATATTAAGAAGCACTATTTTCAAAATTGATAATACGAAATTCAACTGTAACTTGTTGAAACACATTAAATGATTAATCTACTGCATAAACTCCTATATTAAACAGTGAAACTATAATATAAAGCAGATTCTGCTTCATTTAATGTTCACCAGATTCAGGTAGACAGGTGTGCCCTTGAGCCATAGCACAATGGGAAAACTGTGATTGAACAAGTTCCTTTTAGCGCATCAAAGTTATTTTAATGTGAAAATCTCTACTGTCTCATAAGTCAGTTTCAAACAGTAAGAAAACAATACCCTTTTTTTTAATGTTTAAATACCAACGAAATGTAAAAACTGTTTTTACTTTTGCTCAAGTATGTTTTGGCTAAATACTTAAGATTTTTAATTTCCCATTTACTTTTTGAGAAATGATGTCAGTTCAGTCTAACTTTCTGTTTATAATAAAGAAAACAGCAATGGCTAAGCAACCGGAACGATGGCATTAAAATAAATTAAATATGATTGGCCTCAGTAAACGCTCCGCTGTCATTATGTCACACCAGCATGTGGAAATGTTATTTGGTCAATGACTTGCATTAGTTCTGAAAATGCTTTCATTTCAACATGACATCAAATCTTCAAGGACGCTGAATTTGGTCTGCTAGGAGCTAGAGTCAAACTTGAAATTCTTCTCTCCACAGCAAAGAGTCATTACTCCAGTCTGCTGAAGTTTCCTGGGGGCAGTACATCTCAGCTCTTCATAGCACATATAGATTTAGAGTGGCTTCACTGGGCACAGTCATAAATATACTGCAGGAAAAAGCATTTCGCAAGGCTGCGTGATGGCTTGTTTGAAAACGGGGGATTTCTGTGATTTCAGTGCCTCCGTTTAGAGTCATGACGATGCTAGCCTATGGTCACTGTAACAGCATCTATTATGCTTCTCATTTTCAGAACAGATGGCCATATTCAGGGCAATTTACACTGTTTACAAGTCACCTTGCATGTTCTCTAGACAGCCGGCCATTTATCTAAGCAATCAGAGTTCCTGTTCACTAATGGCTTGAGTGAAAGTGCGTTTCAATGACTTCTTTCCTCAGATATGACAACAGGATTGAACATAGTATATTATAAATGCCCTGTATTCACTATATGCTTATATACAGCTGCTTATATATTTTATTATACATAAAGTGATGTGTTGACATAAACTGAAAAACAGGAAAAAGTATTCCTAAGGCTGCATGATTTATTGTGATTAAACCGCACGCAATTTGGCAAGGCTGTGATTATTTTATGCGCAGCTTTTCAGAGCTGTACGGCTCTGTGATCAGTAGTAAATGCTTCTCCATCTGAAAACCAGAGGGCGCTCTTGCGCAGAAACTCCAAATATGCACTGCCGCAGAAGAAGATAACACGCGTCATGTCGCTGTAGCTGAATACAGAGAAGATTGAAACGCTTTGATTGATTAAACATGACTAATGAACACATGACTCTGCCTTATTCTGTGTAAGAAGCAGGGTTGGGAATCGTGGAAAATCTTCCGGTTCCGGTTCTGCCTAATGATTCCGGTTCCGGTTCCATTAAAATAATTAAACAACTAATAAAAAATAGTAGTAAGGGAAAAATGCACAATGCTCGTCTCAGTCCTTTTTGTGTTTGTTATTCTTGTAAAATGAATTTAACAGACTGTTAATCTCAACAAATTTGCTAACACTTTACAATAAGGTTCATTAGTTAAACCCTTTAAAAACCGAGACGGCCGCCGGCGGGCAAAAAGATCTATCGTTCTAAAATGTTTAATAACTTTTAAACCGCTAATCCAAAATGCTTTAAAATGTCGGCTTGCCAGTGATATCGCATTTATCTCATTCTGACATCATGAGGCTCCGTGGTGAGACTGGTTACATCATCAAAATCTGCAGCATTGATTCGGTAAGGCAATGCATGTGGCTTGTTTTTCTAAGCCAAACAGGAACGATTGTTGATGCCTAGTTCCGCCTCCTATGCCCAGATTGGTTCAAACCATCATCATAAACATAGGTTTTGGTCATCTGCACCACGATACTATCATGTTTCTTTGGAAGTATGAATAAGCGCAAAGTAAAAGTATTTGCGTGTATCTGCGTGTAGTAAAACAAACACAAAAATAACAGATTTGAATGAGAACACTCATGTTACAAAGCATGATTTTGACATAATATGAACCAAAAATGAGGATAAAACAGTTTCACATCGGATAAGTTATTGCAATTTATGTTTTTAAACGTGTCTCTATGCAGTGAACTGGTGCAATCAAATGCGACGCGTTCAGTGAGGAGTACAGCCACAGGACTGCTCTGTTTGGTTGTTATATTAATTTAAATACTTATTTTATAGTTTGTGAAGATCATTAACATTAGTAGTTCAGTTGAACTACTTATTTCTCTCATTTTGTGTGTATTTTGTAAAAAAAACTTTGCACTGTTTTTATTTTCGTTGCACAAGACAATTATTCATAATTGTTTTTATTACTTGCAACACTATTTCTTTTTATTCATGTTCAGATTGAAAATATATTTCTCTATTAAGTCACTTTTTCTTTAGTGTTCTGTTGTTTTTTGTATTTATTGTACTCCCTGGTCTTTTTTGGACACACATTATCAATAAATAAAGTACACCTGTTTATCCCTAAAGAGTTGTAGTTTTATCTAGAGTATTATTGTAACAAATGGCTATAACTTGCTTAAAGATTGTTAAATTTATACAAAATGTCATCTGAATGTTTAAAACATTCAAATATAACTTATTAAAAGAAACTTCATGAGGTTTTGTGAGTTTACAGTGAAAAACACTAGATTTTTGCTGGCGTTTTTTTTTTAATTCTGGGAATTTTATCCATTCTCAGACAAAATAAATGTAAAACTGGCACTTTAAATGAGCTAAACTGAACCTTCAAGTTGTCCTGTTTAAAATGATATATGGCACTTGATGCTGACTGCTAGAATGGGTTAGAAAACCAGAGAAAAGTGCAGGCGAGTCAGGGGCCACAAAAATGCTCTAGGTCTTTAAGGGTTAAAGGATTAGTTCACTTTCAAATAAAATTTTCCTGATAATTTACTCACCCCCATGTCATCCAAGATGTTCATGTCTTTCTTTCTTTTGTCGAAAAGAAAAGGTTTTTGATGAAAACATTCCACGATTATTCTCCTTATAATAGACTTTAATGGCCTCCAAACGGTTGAAGGTCAAAATTATAGTCTCAGTGCAGCTTCAAAGGGCTTTAAACAATACCAGATGAAGAATAGAAAAAAAATGTAAATGTATATGCTTTATATAAACAAATGATCACCTTCCACGTGCTTCCGCCAAAACCGTACTTTCGTATTCTTAAAAAAGCTTACGCTGTATGTCCTACACCTTCCCTATTCTACTTACGGAAAAAATTTAACTGGCGCTGCGTTCGTTCCGTAACTAGAATAATTACTAGAGGCAACAATAATTTATTAATAAGCGATTTAATACATGTTTATTGTTTAATTATTATTTATTCCACTTATTAATAAATTTGTCCATTTTTAACCCAAATTAGGTTGTTCTTAACGCAGCATTTTTTGCACCATGAATCAACCTAGATCCATGATGGAGATGTACAACAAGCAAGAATGTATACTAAAGGGTTTGTTTTTCTGTTTTATACACAGACTGAGACGCACACACATACACAAAAGGTTTAAATTAATTAAAGTTTGCCCCCTGGTGGTTTCAAAGCAGGCCCGACTTATGAAACCAGATCTATACAAATCTCACAATCTTGTGTTCTGTGTGGTCTGTTCATTGCATGTATAAAATATTGAGCTCAATAACATGATTGATTTTCTTCGTCTCGCCCACTTTTGCCGCCAAGAAGGGCTCAATCAATCACAGTATCTGAAAAAACTGGCCGAATGAACATTGCAAAATAAGTAGGTTGAGTTTGATAACTCAGTCATGACATGAGCTCAATCTCCAGTCAAAGCAATACCCAAGATCACCCATAGGAGAAGCCTGGAACTGCAAAAGCTCATGTATGATAGAATCGCCCAGTGCTGGTTAAAGAACTGGCCACATCTGTCAGAGAAGCTGTCCATCACACAATATAACACAATTATAATATAATCATTTTCCTAAAATGAGCCTGGAGGAGCTTTTCTCAATTGGTATACTGCTTTCTTTTTAGATTAAACCACAGCTGGAGATCAAAATTATCATAGTAATGCACACATTGCCTTAAATCCTAAGCAGCAGATGAATATCTGCAACATACAGTTACCAAACTTAATAAATAAATAACAATTTTAAAAAGTTGTGTTAAATATATAAGGGAGACTGGAGTGAGGTAAAATAAAATAAAATATAAAATAAAATGTCAAATACTGAGGCAAGGTTTCAAGTCCAATTTGTGTCCAACTACACAAATGGTTCTACTTTTCAGATATGGTTTTGTATGTTGATATCAAATGTCTAGTTCAAAACTGTCTTAGAACAAAACAGCCTTTAAAATTTGCGAAGAAAAGAAAAAAAAGAATACTTTTTGCAGCATGTTGTCAAAAAAGATCAACATCAAATGTATAATTTTTTTCCTGGGCTATAACTAGCCAAGCCTACAGTAGAAGGGTATGTATCTATACGAAAATCATCTCATCTAACGGACTTGGGTAGAACAACTTTCGAAGATCTCACATGCAAAGATGAACGGATCATATGTATGTCACGCAGCATGTGGCGAAATAATGAGAGCTGTATCCTGGGATTATGACAGTGACAATTCAGTCAGTCACTGTCATCCATCAATATAAAGCTCTGTCAGAGGACACGCGGAGGAGAGCGTTCTGTCGCAGGAGAGATGTGCTGACTCCAGACAGCTGCCCGGACAGTCACTCACTCCGGGTTAATTGAAGTTCACCATTTTGATTGGTCAGTGATGGAACTCATTAGCATAGGTGAGAAGGTCAACCTGCTTTGCATTTGAGCTCATTTTCACCACTCTTAATAGAATCAGGCTCCCAAAGACAATTAAGGGTTTAAAGGTCGGTCGACTGATTTTCCTGACTTTCAGTGCAAGTCTGCTTGCATTACCGCACGAGTATCCCTGGTATATCCCTGGACTTTTCCTGCCATCAAGACAGATGAATTAGCTCTACTATTAGACAGGTGAATTTGGAAAGCAGCATTGCAGAGATCTGCCATTGAGCTGAGGTTCTTAGTCAGAATAGGATTTTTCTCTGGTTCTGATTTAAGAGCCGAAAATGAGAGCAGCTGGTTGGGGTGTCCTGATCGTTCAGTGGGGTCCAGATATCTAGTAAGGCACAGACCATTCTGAAAAGCTAGGATCTAATTTGAAAATTAAATTAACTTCAAAAGCTAATATAAACTAGGAAATAAGTGTGAAGTTTTAACATTTTAAAACAAAGAAACATCATGAAATAAATGCTAAAGAGATATTTAAGATTCTGCACTATTCATAGGTAGTCGTTTGTGACATAGCTTGATTTTTCTTACTTTCAGTGAAGCCCAATATGTTAATTTTTAAATATTTTTGGAGAACATGATCATCAGGTTTTACAGGCACAATATGGAAGATTTTTGGATTACAATATATTTATATTTTACTTACATATTTTGTTGACTTGTGTACTTACATTATCCCAAATGTTTCCAAGAATGTTTAAATCCAGAGAAATAATCAATTTGAACCAGGACACGGACCTTGTCTGTACGTCGCCTATCAATGACATCATACCCGTGTTGGATACATTAATCAACACAGTAAGTCTTATTGTTTAAATCTCATTTTCTTGATTTACCGCTAATACCATGTTTTACCATGCCTAATATCGATCCAGCTTACTGCAGCGTGCAACAAGTCATAGCAGCTGCTGAGCAAACGCACAGAGTAGCACTATAACAACTTTCAACACACAAATGTATGTAATATGATAAACAGCGCTGCTTTACCCCACATACTCTTGACTGGAAGAAGCGGAAGCGGTCGTCTGCGGCACAATAAAAGCTGCGCTGCTCAAGTCGTGTTTCGCGCTCGTCTCTCATTAGCAATCGCTCCAGCGGCCTCGTTCCACTCCAACGGCTTTCAGCCACACTTCACACTACAGTAATGTTAATAAATCTTTAATACATTAGCTCATCCATGAATATGATTTCCGCCAGAGTCCCGTCAAATTATTTTCCAATGGCTGTAGACGTGACGACAACAGCTCCCATGATTCCCAGCCGTCATCAAGCTACGCTTTTATTTTGAATAAGCGACCTCTAGCGGCAAAAAGTTACATATTGTGCCTTTTAATTGTGGAGTTCATATGCTGGAGTTAATGCTGTCATTACAGCGAAAGAGAGATTTAACAAAGACATTCTGAAATCCATGTTAATTAATCAATGCATATTATTATGCTGAATATATATTGTTAAAATGAAAATCAGAAAAATGGAAAATAAAATCATTAGAGGTTTGAGTATTTTGGACCACACTGTATGACCTCTAATGTAGAACTGCAACCATTACTACAAAAAAAAGGCAAATAAATTATAGTCTAAAATAATGGGAATAACAAAAATGTACCATGGTAACCAGTTTTAACTACAGTGCCATAGCTATAGTTAATGTTACTAAAATGAAACTACGGTAATTTAGTGTCAGCGAACACTATCTTGCCAAAAATAGTTACATGCAGCATACATGGTTTCAAGATCTAAAATTAACTTATTTATATATATTTTAAATATATTATTGCACATAACTGAACATAAAACCCCATAAAACAAACATTATTTCTGCTAAACAAGCAATTCAATAAATTCCAATAAGTGACAGAGAAATAATTTCTATATAGAAAATAAACATTTTAAATGGTAAAGAATTTACTATGGTTTTACAATAACAACAATAACCGGTGTAGTTAATTTGGCAAAAACCATGGTACCATGGTCAATTTTTATACAAGGCCTTTTTTGGAACCTAAACTTTACAAATAGGCTACAACATAGGCTATCCTGTTTGTGGCCTTGTTTGTTGCTTCTTTTTAATTTAATAGACATGTATACTGGGGTGTAACGGTACAGAAGTCATGGTTCTGTACGTACCTCAGCAACAAATCCCCAATGCTAGGTTCGTTTTCTTTTATTTTGAACAGAGTGCAAATCACAGTTTGTTCCACCTAGCGGCATTTAGTCCCCTATACATTACAGCCTCCTTTAGTGTGTTAAGCACTAAGCAGTAAACAGAATGCACTCTTGCACAGGTCATATTTTTTTGTAGGGCTGAAAAAAAACAAAAGGTTTGTCACAATCAGCTACAAAACTGAAAAGCATCTCTTGTGTTAGAAAAGTACAAAATAAATAGAATAATGAAAAATAAAACTCATGCAGAAATGAGTTTTCTTTGCGAGTGAGAGTTCAATAACATGCAGTGACAATGGCGGATGCACAGAGTTCAATATAACACTTTTTCAAGAAATCACAGAAAGACGAGCGAGGAGGAGAAAAAGTGAGTGAAGCGGCACTTGGGGCTTCCCATTTCCAGGACACATATATTTCATCACTGGACAGTAGTAGTGGAAACAACTTAAAATACTCCGTCATTTATGGTCATACAGATAAGAGTAAGACATCATTCTAAATGGTGCACTCATAAAAACAAAACATTGTGCTTTCATAAAATAAAGAAAACAATCAGGATGCCATGGATGCCAGGATGCTTTCTGCCATCCCGGTTTCCTTTCAGTGAAGTTTGTGGAGCGCGTAACAAAAATTAAACGAAA
Organism: Elopichthys bambusa; assembly: GCA_037101425.1. Lineage (NCBI taxonomy): Eukaryota > Metazoa > Chordata > Actinopteri > Cypriniformes > Xenocyprididae > Elopichthys > Elopichthys bambusa. The sequence goes on along the minus strand of CM074442.1, from coordinate 4,572,918 downwards.
CTCAGCTTATAGGCAACTAGCAAGCTCTTGCATGGCATCTGAACTCACCAATTGCAAGTCACCATTCTTGTTTTGGGTTGGTGCATAGATCGTCTGTTCTTCTGCTCTATTTTCCCTGTTGTGGCGGTTAGCCAACAGTGTTGCATTATCACACGCCCCCTTCTGTATTGCAGTGTATATCGCCTGTGACTGATTAATTTCGTCATCTGACTGTATGCAGCAAACCATGACGGTTCGGGACAAATACATGTACCGTTACACCCCTAATGTATACATATTATTATTATTCAAATTATTATTATTATTAGTCCAAGACTTTTTAAGACCATAATGATAATCAATATTTCTTTTTAGAATAGTACATTCTTATATAAATGTAAAGCCACACTTCAAGATGCAGTGCAATAGAGTTTTTTTTTTTTTTTTCCAGGCCACAAGTGAAATGAGCAGCTTTATTCAGAGCCCTAACTAGGTAAAAAATAATTAAAATTCTCATTTCCAGAGGTTTTTTTTTTTTTGCTGGTTACAAACGGCCACCAGCCTGTTCTCATTATCTCTTGAAAGTTGGAAGTTCAACTTGCACGGTCCAGCGCCGTGGAAGGTCTTGAATGGATTTTGAGCTGCGAAGACTTATTTATGGCTGTGAAATTTAATAAGCAGGGGGTGTGTAATCCTCTTCCCAGCTCAAGCAGTAGGCCTGGGGACTAACATGCACCACAAGGGTACGACAACACACACTCAGTACACAGATCTGGCCCCATGATCAGAGAAGGGCTGTCTCGAACAGGGGGAGTAGAATACAGCGCTTCGGCTTGGCAGCCACAAAAGCTGGCAGAGGGCTGAGAAACTTGTGTCGAGTGGGCCAGACTGAGAGAGAAGGGTGTCGGGCGGACTGGAAAGAGTGCAAGTACGCTAGTCGGGTGGCTTGTGACCGAAGCACGGAGGCTAGCAGATGCTGGTCCAGAAAGCTACTAACAAGATGAAGATAGTCCACCACGTGGGCCCACAGGGATTAGGAGCCATTGAGTGGTAAACAGATTAGTCCAGAAAAAGAGGCAGCGCTTTTAACCTCATCACTCCCCTCACTCCCTGAAGAGCATCTTCCACCCACTTGCACACTTGAGACCAAATTGTACCCAAGAGCCTGCACCATCTATCAGGAATACCACCCAACCTACAGTAGTGCCCACACACAGCCCGTCCATGGAAGCCTGGACACGTAGTCAATGGAAAATAACTGTTTCGCCCTCGGATGTCAGATAAGTCAATACGGACTGTCTTTTCGTCCCAAATGAGCAACATTACATCCAAAAGGACATAATCTACTGCAACATGCAATTGAAAACAGGATTATTCCTCATTCTGTTCTTGTTTACCCTCCAAGCCACCAGAATCAAAGGTAAGCCGGTGTTTGAACGCCGTTGGAATGCTCTTTGCTTGTTTTATTTAAACAAAGGCTTAGAATTCAGCAATAACAGGACGTTTGGTAACGTACAACGCCTCAGAGCTGCTACAGCCTATGCAATTCCTCACACAATAGATCCCTACCGCCCTCAGTGATCGAATGATCTTTTAAATATTTTAGGAGCCAATTTGTGAGGACATAAAAGATTTTTCTTATGCAAAACAAAACCTCATGACAAATCATTTGATAACATTTTTGTGGCACGCACACCATTAGCACTCTCTTTTTCGGTACAATATGCTCGAAAAGTGCTTTTCGCTAACATTTCATGCGAGTTCTGAATGCCTCCAGTCTGGCTACAGTGTTCAGAAGCTCCATTCATTAGGAGAGGGAAACAAAAGGCATTCTGTTTGTGGCCGTGTGGAACGCTAATCTTTTCTGGCTTGTAGCTTTGCTGTGGGGCCTCGCTCATCGCTTCAGAAGTACAGCTCAATTAGCATCGCCGCCCCTCATGTCTGCACATGTGCTTGGCAGGTTCATAGACAGCAGCGGGACACATGATCAAATCAGTCACCCTGGTTCATCTTTGAGAAATTGCACCACTGGCCCTACATCTGGTCATTTGCTAATTAACAGATGTGGTCAGATGTTCTCTGACCCTGAAACACATTGTTGAGACTCTCGTATCTCAGAGTGATCAGCTCACTGTCTTCCACTGCAAACATTTCTAAATAGGGCCACATGTGGCACTAGAACAGGGTGTCTTTTGTGTCAGACCAAAATAATTAGACTGAATGTCCAATCTGATCTGACACCAAGGTCTCAGATGAATTACAACAATAATTCCTATACATACAATTCACTGCAGTGTCCAGTTAAAATGAACACAAATGGCAGTAAAACACCAACTTTTATTCCTTTTTTCAACAAATTATGACTACTGTGGTAGATTATCCATTCATAGAGACTTATTAGAGGCACAGTTCCTTGCACAATACTGTGTTATGACCTCAAAACACTCTTACCAGCTCTATATGTATGTATGTATATATCTATTCTGACATAAATTTGCTCGGTAGCTCGCCTAGTAAAGCTTTGCACTTGCGATACTCGGGTATGAGTCCCGTGAAACGTTAGTCATGAAACAAGCTCAAAGACTAATAGAACCAAATTAAAATGGCATGCGATTAAATCCATTAATCACTTCTAACCAAAAACTTTGTTTACACATATATGTGTGTGTGTGTATTGGGACACCCCTCCAAATCATTGAATTCAGGTGTTCCAATCAAAGAAAGAATGGGTCGCTCCTGTGCATTAAGTCCATTCGTGAAATTTCCTCACTACTAAATATTCCACGGTCAAATGTTAGTGGTATCAGAACAAAGTGGAAACAATTGGGAACAACAGCAACTCAGCCATGAAGCGGTAGGCCACGTAAAATCACAGAGCGGGGTCAGCGCATGCTGAGGCGCACAGTGCGCAGAAGTCACCAACTTTCTGCAGAGTCAATAGCTACAGACCTCCAAACTTCGTGTGGCCTTCAGATTAGCTCAAGAACAGTGCGTAGAGAGCTTCATGGAATGGGTTTCTATGGCCGAGCAGCTGCATCCAAGCTGCATCACCAAGTGCAATGCAAAGCGTCAGATGCAATGGACTCTAGAGCAGTGGAGACATGTTCTCTGGAGTGACGAATCACGCATCTCTGTCTGGCAATCCGATGGACGAGTCTGGGTTTGGCGTTGCCAGGAGAACGGTACTTGCCTGACTGCATTGTGCCAAGTGTAAAGTTTGGTGGAGGTGGGGGTGGATTATGGTGTGGGGTTGTTTTTCAGGGGTTGGGCTTGGCCCCTTAGTTCCAGTGAAAGGAACACTTAATGCTTCAGTATACCAAGACATTTTGGACAATTTCATGCTCCCAACTTTGTGGGAACAGTTTGGGGATGGCCCCTTCCGATTCCAAAATGTCTGCGCACCAGTGCACAAAGCAAGGTCCATAAAGACATGGATGAGTGAGTTTGGTGTGGAGGAATTTGACTGGCCTGCACAGAGTCTTGACCTCAACCTGACAGAACACCTTTGGGATGAATTAGAGCGGAGACTGAGCCAGGCCTTCTCGCCAACATCACTGCCTGACCTCACAAATGCGCTTCTCGAAAAATTCCCATGAAAACACTCCTAAACATTGTGGAAAGCCTTCCCAGAAGAGTTGAGGCTATTATAGCTGCAAAGAGATGGGCCAACTCCATATTAAACCCTACGGATTAAGAATGGGATGTCATTAAAGTTCATGTGCACGTAAAGGCAGGCGTCCCAAAACTTTTGGCAATATAGTGTATATGTGTGTGTGTGTACATATATTAATACATTTATATATATTGTATATATGTCAGTTTCAGATATTTCAGTATGTTTATAAATATATACAGGGCTTGACATTAACTTTTTTGCTCACCAGCCACTGTAGCTAGTGGATTTCCAAAAACTGCCATATAGATATTTTTAACATCATCTCATAATTTGGCAACAGGTATATTAGGCTGCTGTTGCCAGGAGAACGGTACATGCGGTACTTGCCTTACGGTACTTGCCTGACTGCATTGTGCCAAGCGTAAAGTTTGGTGGAGGTGGATTATGGTGTGGGGTTGTTTTTCAGGGGTTGGGCTTGGCCCCTTAGTTCCAGTGAAAGGAACACTTAATGCTTCAGTATACCAAGACATTTTTGGACAATTTCATGCTCCCAACTTTGTGGGAACAGTTTGGGGATGGCCCCTTCCTATTCCAACATGAATGCGCACCAGTACACAAAGCAAGGTCCATAAAGATATGGATGAGCGAGTTTGGTGTGGAGGAATTTGACTGGCCTGCACAGAGTCCTGACCTCAACCCGATAGAACACCTTTGGGATGAATTAGAGCGGAGACTGAGCCAGGCCTTCTCGCCAACATCACTGCCTGACCTCACAAATGCGCTTCTCGAAAAATTCCCATAAACACACTCCTAAACATTTTGGAAAACCTTCCCAGAAGAGTTGAGGCTGTTATAGCTGCAAAGGGATGGGCCAACTCCATATTAAACCCTACGGATTAAGAATGGGATGTCATTAAAGTTCATGTGCACGTAAAGGCAGGCGTCCCAAAACTTCTGGCAATATAGTGTATATGTGTGTGTGTACATATATTAATACATTTATATATATTGTATATATGTCAGTTTCAGATATTTCAGTATGTTTATAAATATATACAGGGCTTGACATTAACTTTTTTGCTCACCAGCCACTGTAGCTAGTGGATTTCCAAAAACTGCCATATAGATATTTTTAACATTATCTCATAATTTGGCAACAGGTATATTAGGCTGCTGTTGCCAGGAGAACGGTACATGCGGTACTTGTCTTACGGTACTTGCCTGACTGCATTGTGCAAAGCGTAAAGTTTGGTGGAGGTGGATTATGGTGTGGGGTTGTTTTTCAGGGGTTGGGCTTGGCCCCTTAGTTCCAGTGAAAGGAACACTTAATGCTTTAGTATACCAAGACATTTTTGGACAATTTCATGCTCCCAACTTTGTGGGAACAGTTTGGGGATGGCCCCTTCCTATTCCAACATGAATGCGCACCAGTACACAAAGCAAGGTCCATAAAGATATGGATGAGCGAGTTTGGTGTGGAAGAAATTGACTGGCCTGCACAGAGTCCTGACCTCAACCCAATAGAACACCTTTGGGATGAATTAGAGCGGAGACTGAGCCAGGCCTTCTCGCCAACATCACTGCCTGACAAATGCGCTTCTCGAAAAATTCCCATAAACACACTCCTTCCCAGAAGAGTTGAGGCTGTTATGGCTGCAAAGGGATGGGCCAACTCCATATTAAACCCTATGGATTAAGAATGGGGCGTCCCAAAACTTTTGGCAATATAGTGTATATGTGTGTGTGTACAAATATTAATACATTTATATATATATTGTATATATGTCAGTTTCAGATATTTCAGTATGTTTATACATATATTTACAGGGCTTGACATTAACTTTTTTGCTCACCAGCCACTGTAGCTAGTGGATTTCCAAAAACTGCCATATAGATATTTTTAACATTATCTCATAATTTGGCAACATGTATATTAGGCTGCTGTCATTTTTTACACACGCGTTTACTTTCTCAACTGTTTACGTTCACATAAAACATAACTGACTGTATTTACATAAATACTCGCCAAGACTGGCATTTTGACATTATTTTGTGTGTATTTGACTGTTTAAATGCAATAAATAGCAAAAAAGAACTCAATTTAGTACTGAAAGGCGGCTTTATCTGTGTGCACTTTGGGTGTGAGCACAAAATCTGCGGGAATGAGTAAAATTATGCGCAATACAAGCAATCGCACACCGAAATTCAAGCACTATAACACCAACAACATTCATCCGGAGCAAATGAAACGAGTAAATGAGGGGAGGCGGGTTTGTGTGTCAACTTACTATTGAGATATGAGAGAGCGAGAAAGAGCAGCTGGTATCGTGTATCTATTCTGTGGAAAATGAGTACTGGAAGCATTTCAAATATTTCAGTATCAATATGTATTGAAAAAACGATATTTTTGACAACACTATATTGCACTATACAGTGGGTACGGAAAGTATTCAGACCCCCTTAAATTTTTCACTCTTTGTTATATTGCAGCCATTTGCTAAAATCATTTAAGTTCATTTTTTTTCCTCATTAATGTACACACAGCACCCCATATTGACAGAAAAACACAGAATTGTTGACATTTTTGCAGATTTATTAAAAAAGAAAAACTGAAATATCACATGGTCCTAAGTATTCAGACCCTTTGCTGTGACACTCATATATTTAACTCAGGTGCTGTCCATTTCTTCTGATCATCCTTGAGGTGGTTCTATACCTTCATTTGAGTCCAGCTGTGTTTGATTATACTGATTGGACTTGATTAGGAAAGCCACACACCTGTCTATATAAGACCTTACAGCTCACAGTGCATGTCAGAGCAAATGAGAATCATGAGGTCAAAGGAACTGCCTGAAGAGCTCAGAGACAGAATTGTGGCAAGGCACAGATCTGGCCAAGGTTACAAAAAAATTTGTGCTGCACTTTAGGTTCCTAAGAGCACAGTGGCCTCCATAATCCTTAAATGGAAGACGTTTGGGACGACCAGAACCCTTCCTAGAGCTGGCCGTCCGGCCAAACTGAGCTATCGGGGGAGAAGAGCCTTGGTGAGAGAGGTAAAGAAGAACCCAAAGATCACTGTGGCTGAGCTCCAGAGATGCAGTCGGGAGATGGGAGAAAGTTGTAGAAAGTCGACCATCACTGCAGCCCTCCACCAGTCGGGCTTTATGGCAGAGTGGCCCGACGGAAGCCTCTCCTCAGTGCAAGACACATGAAAGCCCACATGGAGTTTGCTAAAAAACACCTTAAGGACTCCAAGATGGTGAGAAATAAGATTCTCTGGTCTGATGAGACCAAGATAGAACTTTTTGGCCTTAATTCTAAGCGGTATGTGTGGAGAAAACCAGGCACTGCTCATCACCTGTCCAATACAGTCCCAACAGTGAAGCATGGTGGTGGAAGCATCATGCTGTGGGGGTGTTTTTCAGCTGCAGGGACAGGACAACTGGTTGCAGTCGATGGAAAGATGAATGCGGCCAAGTACAGGGATATCCTGGACGAAAACCTTCTCCAGAGTGCTCAGGACCTCAGACTGGGCCGAAGGTTTACCTTCCAACAAGACAATGACCCTAAGCACATAGCTAAAATAACGACGGAGTGGCTTCACAACAACTCTGTGACTGTTCTTGAATGGCCCAGCCAAAGCCCTGACTTAAACCCAATTGAGCATCTCTGGAGAGACCTAAAAATGGCTGTCCACCAACGTTTACCATCCAACCTGACAGAACTGGAGAGGATCTGCAAGGAGGAATGGCAGAGGATCCCCAAATCCAGGTGTGAAAAACTTGTTGCATCTTTCCCAAAAAGACTCATGGCTGTATTAGATCAAAAGGGTGCTTCTACTAAATACTGAGCAAAGGGTCTGAATACTTAGGACCATGTGATATTTCAGTTTTTCTTTTTTAATAAATCTGCAAAAATGTCAACAATTCTGTGTTTTTCTGTCAATATGGGGTGCTGTGTGTACATTAATGAGGAAAAAAAATGAACTTAAATGATTTTAGCAAATGGCTGCAATATAACAAAGAGTGAAAAATTTAAGGGGGTCTGAATACTTTCCGTACCCACTGTATACATGTGTTTGTATATGTATACACACACACACACACATATATATATATATATAAAATATATATAAATAAATAAATATAATACATACACACGTGTATTGTGTAAACAAACTTTTATGTTAGATGCGATTAATCGTGATTAATCGATCTGACAGCACCAAATTTTATCTCATGTTTGCTTTTGTTAACACTATCAGTTAAGTTTACAATAAAGTTTAGTTTAGGTAGTATGTTATTTTTTAAACACAACAGAGTGCTCAACTTTTACTTCATTTCCAAACTGCAGTGATACATACAACAACCAACATCATAAATGTTACCAGATTCATGTTCATCTGTTTCGATTAAAAAGCACAATTCACACACTGGACACACATTCCACTCACTAAACATTACATTTTGAAAGTGTTGCAAAATATGCAAGAAGCAACACAATATCATTTTGCAGAAATGTCGCCACAGGCACGTTTTTCCAAAGATCCCGAGCTGAGATTGCTACAGTTACTGAATGCATTTTTCTTTTGACAGTATCCAAATTTGTTTAGCCCAGGCTATTTTATGCTGGTTAAGTGCTGGTTTAGCTATAGTGGTTATGCAATTCACCAGCAGATAAGCCTGGTCAACAAAGGTCATTAACATCCAAAACACGATATCATATACCTAACTATGCTATGCAGAGAAATCTGCTCATGTACACAATCATGTACTAGTAAATCCTGTCTTAGTGTGGTACAAGAGGACTCCTGTAAAGCAAGATTACTCATTTGGCTTTAACAGTTATCGGTACAATGTTAAAAACAGAGGTATGTTTTTAGCCTCCACTGTACTTATATCGCTAACGCTATTACTTGTCTACTTAGCTTGTGCTAATCTGTGAGTGGCAAACAGAGGTCCAGTGAAGTCTGAGGGACCCCCTTACTGAGCAGGGCTTAATGTTTTAAGAAGCTCTCTGAAGTTTACCAGCTGGTCACACAATACTCCATTTTGAAAACATCTAACCCATTTCAATGGAGGCCCTGTATCCTACTTTTTGCATAACCTCATGGTACGACATTTCTTTGATTTGAATAGAGATGGATGGCCATGAACTAATATGATCTCTCAGCTTCTCAAGAGGTGTTGAAGTGGCACAGATCTTACTTGGAGGGAACAAACAATTTGTCTGTTTTTTAATGGATCTGTGAATGTAGCATCTAAGAGGAAATTATAAAGATAACCGCTGAAGAGACAAGCTATTAAACTAGCCAATACCATTGTCATCTGATGTAAAAACATCCAGATGTATTTTAACATGAGCTATTGACTGAATAATTGTTCGATGCTTCATTACTGGAGTAGGTAATTAAATGGATCATTGTCATTTTGCAGTGCATATGTTCTCTGTGACAATGATATGAACTGAAGTTAATGTAGCAAGCTTTGCTGTCGTTCTAATATCCGGACCATCCATCCTAAACTTTAATGCTCTGTAAATACCAGTAAAACACGTGGCCAATGACTCTATCAGCTATCTCTGGACACAGCTGATTAGATAACAGGTCAGAAGGTGGGTCACCTTCAGTATAAATACTCTTAGGTCTCAGCATGGGGTCTTGAGGGTCTTTGGCAAGTAAGAACTTTCAATGAACACAACCCAAGTTGGGATGAAAATGGACAAGCACAGCGAATGAGTTGTTTTAACAACCCAATGAATAATAAACAATAAACATTAATAAAATTGCTTATTAATAAATGTTCACCTTTTGATTATCATTGTTACCTCTAGTAATTATGTGTCTGATTTTTAATTTCCAACCTATTTTGGGTTCGTTTTAAGCCAGCCATATAGTCATTTTACACAATAGTTGAGTTAAATAAAAATGCCCAGCATGTTGGGCAAACATTTAACCCAACAGCTGGGTTAAAACAACCTAATTGCTGGGTTTGTCCACTTTCAAACAAACTTGGGTTGTTTTTAAACCAAGCATTATATATACCAAGCCTTCTCTTTAAATAATTTTGAAGACTTTCTTTCAGCTTTGTCTTTTTGTAAAAATTCTGTGACTCCTATCAAACGCAATTAGATTAATACAAATAGAGAGCAGACCTTTGAAACTCTTATCTAGCAAACGCGCTTAACATCTGCATGGATGGTGTTATAACCGACTGCTTGACTTAGGCTTAATCCAATTAAATGTTAATTCAGCATACTAATCATAGACTTAAAGGGTTTCAAATGGTCTCTGAGCGAGCGTAATTACATGAAGTGTAATTATATGATCCATCGGCTTACTATCCTCAGGTAAAGTCAATCCTGCTCTTCTGAAACAATGAACACATGCTGTTGTTGACATTTGCAGAACTCGCTGCTGACGACTTGATTCTCAGGATCAGAAATGTGAAGTACAGGCACTTTCTGGAGACGCCACAGCCAATCAAACAGTTGACCAATGGCAGAGATTCACTTTCTCTAGATGCACATCGAGCAAAGAGATCAGCGCTGTTTAGTACGGGGGTGAAAGTCTGTCCTCGGGAGAGCATGGCGGAGGTCATCACCAGCCATAAAGCCTACTACAAACTAAGAGGTAGGACAACATCTACCCTAAACACCACAGGGGACGGAGCCTTGAGCATCAGTGCCAAATTTGGCTACAATACCTCAGATCCTCATAAATCATAATTAACTTCCCAATCATTTGTTGCCTTCTGGGGGATGAAGGATCAAGCCAAGCTAAAAAAAGAAGTGGCTCTGAGCCAAGAAGTAGTGTACTTTTTTTAAGACTTGCTTCTTCTTTTAGTGTTTTATTATAGATTTTCTGGGCCCTATCATACACCGGTGCAATGCGGCGTCAAGTGCGACAAGTGTTTTTTGCTAGTTTCAGCCCGACAAAGTTATCATTTTCACGTCCAGCGCCCACGGTGTTTAAATAGCAAATGCACTCGTGCCCATCTGTTCATCCATGGGCGTGCTGGTCTAAAAACGAGGTGTGTTCAGGTGCATTGTTGGCAACTGAAAACGACTGTGCCATTGATCAACAAAAACCTGGACTAAAGTCAATGGTGCAGTATTTTTTTGTTATTTAAAGGGCGCATTAGTAATATGCGTCTATAGGTTTTAAAGGGTATTGGAGATAACACTCTGATTGGTTTATTGCACGTTAAACCCAAAACACACCCATGACTCATTAAGAGACTAGGTACAACACTTTTGGATCATGCTCCTGGCACGCCGACCATTTTTTCCGTCATTAAACTAGCAAAAGTGGATTCGGACATGCCCTAAGTGCATCTGCGCCATGAGCTTCAGACCACGTGCTTAGATTGTTAAAATAGGGCCCTCTGTGTTTATACAGTAAAATGAGGCAAGGGAAGTAAAATCAAAGTTAAAAACTTGAAAAGTGTTCCTTTTAAAGATCAATTTCTACTTGATCTGACCTTTAAAAATGACTTTCACTGGTGTATCCTAATGTTGTCATGTTGATTTAGTCATATTAGTCAATATATTTGGCTAGAATAAAACCAATTAATTAAGATAAAACCACATGAAGCATAATTTTGGTTACTTGACAAAACATTTTGACATTGAAGCAGATAGCATGATATTATTAGATTACTGGTACAAACAAGCTAAAGGTGAGACATATTTAGCTGTCAGATGCAGTTAAGAGATACTCTTAATTAAATGTCCATAATAACTGTGTTGGCAAAATGAGATGGCAGAAAATGACTGCATACTAAATACTATTAAGTATGTTACACCTCTATCAGTGGTGCATATAATTAATTGTTAGTGCATAGCATGTTTTTATTAGGTCTTTGCCGTTAGTCGTCTCAACACAATTCTCTAGCGGTCTTCTCTAAATAATTCCTATGATATTTAACAGTTTGTCAAGAAGCTGTGTGGGAGGCCTTCCGGATCTTTCTTGACAGAGTTCCTGACACCATGGAGTACCAGCAGTGGGTGTACGCCTGTCAGAGAGACTCGCTTTGCATGGAGGATCTGGCCCGAAATTTTAGTAGCACACAGGAGCATCTTGACATGGTAGCCAGTGTGAGTAGCTGCTTGCGTCCCATTGCCAATTCAGTCCCAATGTGCCAATATCATTAAATTGACATTTTTATCTTTCTTTTTCTAAATATCATTTACAGAGAGTGGATTCTCAAGATGAACAGGAAAGGTAAGAACCTCAAAGATGATCTTGAATTCAAGGGCTTCCTGGTTTCAGTATTCATGGTATGGCGATTAACGTTTTTGGGACCAAACCCTTCAGAATATCTAGAATGAGGTCACCTGACTAGTGGGAAATGAGAAAATCTCAGCCTGTCCTTTAAAAAACAAAGTTTGTTCATATTTGGTGGCCTAGCTAAACACTGCTCTCTGACCTGATCCACTTTAATAAGAGGGATCTGTGCCCAGACATATTACGCTTGGGTGTTAGAGCCACACAAACATACCCGGGCTTATATGCAGTCAACCCCTTGATCGGGGACAATGAATTTTATTGCATTTATCATTCTCGGATTGATTCATCCCTTCTCAACATGTTTTCAATTATTTTTAGGGCTCTCACACCTGCACCAGGCGAGAAATGTAAGTCCTCGCCGTTCGAATGAGAAAGAAATACTGGTTGATCTTATAAAAACGTGACTGATTGATGGCTTTTTATGCTTTAGGTTCAAAGAGTCCTGCTGAGCTTTTCATCATGGAATCTGACAGCGTACGGTCACTAACTCATGCTTTTTAGAATATGCACTTAACATACTGATGAAGTTAGAAACAAACAAATTGATTATTCTCTGATCTGATAGGAAACTGGGGCACCAGATGTTGTCCCTCAGAGGCAGGAGGAGCACATTGTGGAGTTCAGTGTGACTATAGTAGACCCCGTCTACAGCGCACTACTGAGGAATCCAGGCAGCCCACAATATGAAGACCTCACTCGCAATCTTCATGAGCAGGTTAGGTTGACTTGTTGGTATCTGACAAAAATGATTGAGCTACACCTGTTTGAAGTCGTTAGAGTCAGCAAAGTCAATTTTGAGAAAAATCGAGTTAAAAGTTTTCTGAAGGTACCAAAACAAAATCACCTAGCAACTATACCTTAAAATCCCTGGTAATACCAACAAATTTGGCACAAACCAAGTCAAAACCTATATCTATAGGTTTATATAGATATTCTATATGTAACTTTTTTTCTGTAATTCTACAATTGTTTGATTAACATTAATGAAACAGACAGCCTATTTATTAAGACCTACTGTACAACACATTTAATATATTGTTACACATCAGATGTTTTTCCCCAAAAAGTTAACCAAATGATCACTTTAGACATAACAGATAAGGTTGTTTTTTTAAAGTACTGTAATTCTGTGTGTATATCGGGATCTGTGTGTATATCGGGATCACGTGCTGTCATTTTTGTGTTTACGCTTCGGATCTGTCAGTCAGTCTTCAGACTCATGCCATCGAGAATATTTACAAAGCTGGAATGCTGCACTTTACAACAATATCAAACTTGTTCAGAGAGTAAGCGCCAGTAGTCGAGAAGAAAGCAAAGAAACACATTTATCATAGTCAAAGGAAAGGTATACTCCGCTGAGAAAACTTACAAATAAAGATACTTTTAGATGTTTAATTGCTATTTGGAGCATTGGGATCGCTAGACGAGGGCTTAATGAACTAATTTTTGTGGAAACCTCAATTTTAACCAAAACTGACATTTTTCACTTGTTTTGCCTGTAGCTCGAAATTAGCCTGTGACTCATTTTGCGAGCACGGGTCACATATGCAGTTTTACTTGGATTTTCTGATGTTTCGAGCTACAAACAAGATCCACTGTACTAATTATGAGAACATTTATCTAAAAATCTTAAACAAATCTATGTCAGAGTAATTACACAGAAAACAGGAGCACGAGGACTTTTTAAAAAGATCTATACATCTCACCAGAGCCTGCATGATGTTGCTGAACTCAAAGCAGGTGAAATATGGAAACAGGAACACTGACCATAAGTAGGAACACAGCTATGAAACCTAATAAAAGATTTTGAAAATATACATTTTAATTTTGTCAGGACATAATAAGGTTTCTGTAAAAGATAGGCCTATACATTTATATTTATGCTTAATATACAGTTTAATCTATATGAAGCACTGAGTTATGGCCATGGGTAGTGAGTGATGACTGTAATTATATCATTTTGAGAAAATAAAGTAAATAGTGTGTTTGTATTAAGAACATCTCAAAGTGTCGCCATTTTAAAAACAAATAGATAATAAGTCACAGTGGTTGTGTATTTCTCAAACTACATAGACAAGGCAAAGACAAACTACTATAGAAGGTTTGAAAGTAGCTTACCGTAAAAGATCAAAAAACAGGAAAGCCAAACAAGAATTGGGTAACTTCAGAAGCCGGCATGAGATTAGTTAAAATAAGACTAGAGCCATGATTTTACAGCATGGCAGCATGTCTGTTGATCCATAATCTAAGGTTATGTAATTACTGTAGTTATTGAAAAAAAAAAAAAAAGATAGAGATATTGCAAATATATCTAAAAACATTTTCATTTACACTTCTGCAGATGCTGTATGCGTTCAACAAACTTCCTGGTTTTAAAGAGATTCGAATGCTGGGATTTCGGTAAGTTGTATGTTGGAACTGTGGGATTCACCGAGATATTGCAGTCCATTGAACTTGAAAATTGTATTTTTGGATGGGTAATTTTCTCACAGGGGCAACTTGGGGTAAGTATTTGAAGAAATACTTGGCAAATTGTGTTCAGAGCAACTGTGTTTCAATTACTGTACCATTATGCTATATTGTACTGTAGACTGTGTAGTATACTTATACAATTTGTGATAATTAACCCTCTTTTTTTTTTATTATGCAAACAGACAATTACAATATTTACAGATGAGAAATTAAATGAAAAATACAAAGACCAACAAAACATACATAACAGCCAATAAGATTTGTGTGTGTGTGTGTAACTGTAAGTGTAACTGGGTGTTGGAGTGGAAATATATGAATAAAGGAACATGTAGGGACGTAACCAGAGTTAAAAAAAAATAAAGAAAGAAATGAAATAAAGAAAAAAATGTAATGACAATAATAATGATGATGATAATAATAGTATTAATCACACACACACAAAAGAAATAGCAATAGTAATAGCAATAATAATAATAGTAATAATAATGATAAACTCAATTAATAAGAAATGACAAATAGTAATAATAGTATTAGTAATAGTAGTAATGACAACCATATTAACAAATATATTTATTTCATCTGGAATGAGGGGGAGGTTAAAGGATCAGGAAGAGGGACAAATTAAAATAATAGTAGTAGTAATAGCAATGATAATAATAATAATGGTAATATTGATACAGCTATTAATAATAATAAAAGTAATATTATTAATAATGGTAATATTGATATAGCTATTAATGATAAGGTATTATAAAGTTCCCTCTGATCCCTCCATGGCCACAGCACAAGTTAGACCCCCGCCAGCGCCAGAATATAACCCTCATACTCCCATTGACCCATTGACTTTAGATTTTCAGAAACCACAAAAGCTGTTCATTTGGAAATGGTTATATTAATTTCAAAATGATCCTCTTCTCATTTTTTTATATAAAATATATCCATTTAGAGGGCACATCTCTACAATGTGTACAATCAGTTCTCATAAAATTTGAAAAAGTCTCAACCTTATTTGTCAGTGATAAATATGATTTTTGCGTAATTAAAAGGCTTGGGAACATGAGTGCTGAGACAGATGAATAACAAACCTCTTACGATTCCCTTCATAACACTGGCCAGAGCTGGAGGTGTTACAGCAAGCTTTGCTGTAGTGTTTGAGACTGATGGGACACAGGCCATAGGTGACACAGACTCCATTGATGAATATGGCACAGAGGGAGTCCTAAAGGGCATGGTGGTCAAGGCGCTAAGTGAGGATGCATCACTTCCTGTGGACGTGCTTTCCCTAACTTTCGAACCAGGTACACAAAATCAATACAGTCAATATAAGGGCCCTAGACAGACTGCAAATATATTTAACCTTACCTGAATCGCCCTGTACAAACTCTTCAACAGCAGGCAAGCAGGAAAACACAAGATCCAGTACTGAAATCAGTAAAGAATCGAGGTTTTTACCTGGGGAAATGAGTACAGAGTCTACAAAAACCAACTCGGAGGAATCTATAGTGCCTTCTGGAAGTGTGGGCATCTTTTTTGGAGATCTAGGCCATGATAGGACTGAGGGTGAGGGGACAGAAAGGACTGTTATACATAAAGTACCTGATATATGGTCCCATGTTACAACACTACCAGTAGCCACAGAGGTAATCAGCCACTCCCAACTTGAGGGTTCTAAGATGACAAATCTAATCACTGAAGACACTTTAGCTACCAAAGGTACATTTTTTCTAATTTGTAGTGAGTAGTGAACAAAAGCATCTGCTTTCGAGCTAAGACCCTTAAGTTATGCAGCCTAAGAATGACAGAATTAATTGTAGTTTTACATTAGACGCACTTTCAAAGACACTCTCTGAAACTGGTTCTTTGTTTTCAAGGTTCGCCAAGAACCACTACAGTGGATTACCTATCAAAGTTGTCTGAAGTCCAAGAGGATGTAGGAAATGAAGTTGTTGCACCACTGGACTTGGAATCTTTTGAAGTAGCAAAAGCATCTACTTCAGCTCAACCTGAAATGGATTTTGACATGACACCAGAGGCCACTCTCGCAGAGGCAACATCATCAATCTTGACATCCCTAACCCCTACTGAACAAGCTCAAGATGCTGTATTGCAGGAAGATGACACAACTGGCCCCTCTGAACCTTTAGAGACCTCTACCGAAAGTCTTCCTTCATACCCTACCGGTCCAGTTGATAGCCCAGAGTTGCCCACTTCAATTGACCTTAGTGACAACATACACTCTCTATCAGCCAGTGCCACCATAGACACACTCCATCAAAAGGAACGTTCTGTTGGACCTACTACTCCAGAACCAATTCTCCTTGCCGCAATTCCCTCTGAGCTAACGCCCACAGAAGACCTTATTTCACACCTGACCCCGGACAATTTCCTCGAGGAAGAGGGACAGACTCTCTGGACAGTTTCGCCTCCCCCACATGAAGGCAGAACAGATAACGATAGAGACACACAAGACTACGTAGAACAGTCTGATGAGGAGGACGAGAATCTGGACTTTGGGAGTGGATTCCCCTCGGAGATCGACGAGAATCCACAATCCTCGGCTCATCCCTTAGGTTACGTTACCACTCCTTCGATGATGGCTTCTAACCAGGCCAAAGAGTTAGTGGTGTTTTTTAGTTTACGTGTGACTAATATGATGTTTTCGGAGGATCTTTTCAACAAGAGTTCCCCCGAGTACAAATCACTGGAGAACACGTTTCTTGAACTGGTAGGTAAACACACTTTTGTCTCTGACTTTCTCTTGCTGCATGCCTTTTTAACCTCCCTTTTTTGTTAGCTTTACTTTTTTTTTTTTATTATTTGTGCCGCAGTGCATGCTGGGAAGACTGAATAGATAAAGTGTGTCATTTTTCTGCAAGGTTTTGACAGATGGCATCTGAGAACAGTGTTGTTCAAAATGTAATATACATTTTTCTATAAAGCCACTGTATAAAGGGTTTGGTTAACCGACAGAAAAAAGTGAATTACATTTCTGTACATTTTGTGCAAGGATACTTATTTTGTCACTTCAAATGTTTTTTCTATGAACTTTGTTTACCTTTTCAATCTAGACAGGAAACACAGAATGAAATCCTGTATGGCCATTTCAAAGCATAATTGTGCAATCTCACACAAGCAAGAGTGGTGTAGTGCTGAATATCGGCACAGCTACAATTAAACCATGGGCATAGGTCTGCAAGTAATCACAATCATGCCGATAGATTGTGAGTGTGATATTGCATACAACATACTACAGAAATAAGAACTGAGTAACTTAAATTTCAGACAAAATGTTGCCAGTTGTTCCAAAACAAACCAAAGCATCAAGCTTTGCATGTCACCAAGCAACATAGACTTGAACAGCATACGAGTGGAGCAATTTTTCCTACCTGTTCAAAATTATGTGTAATCACTCCACTCTAGCTCCACTCTCCTTTTTTCCCATTTTTGCTCACTGAAGAGAAAACCTGCCCTGAACAATCCTATTGCAAGAGAAAACACAAATGCTTCAACTTTTCAAAAAACTCACTACTCACCAAAGGAAAAACACTCGACTTCCACTGCGCACCACTCATATACAACATGGACAGGAGTGTTACAAACTTGGAACGTTCAAAACAGCTCTTGGCCAATCATACTACAGTTTCACATTTAAGTGTTGTTGTTTTTATTCAGATTATATCTTATAATATCCTGTTTTTTCAACTAGAGACAGTTCTCTGAACCAAGTGACTCGCCAAACCCTGAGGCCTCTAGTCACGTGACTGAGAGAGAACAGAAGACATTAGCCTCAATACCGGTACATCTATATCCAAGCTTGAAAAAGCATAATCAATCACTTTTTTGGCACTAAATTCTGCACCTTTGTCTAATAACACCTAAAACCTGATCTTTCTGATCAAAATAACTTGCTTTAATAACTGCTAATTTATGAGCTCTCTAACCAGCATTAACCAAAGCTAAACGCTTATCTGCCCAACCTGCAACATATTTTTGGTACTTGTTGTTGTTTAATTCTAGATAGTGTGAGTGTTGCCTTACTGCTCTGTGCATATTTTCATTTCTCAGGATCCCAGTGCACTTTAAGATTTATATGTGCTTTGAAAATGTGCATATTATAGGATTATGTGCTCATATCAAATGCTAAATCTGTACATCTGTAAATAAAGTTGTTTTTTTTCTCATTTGTGTAAAACACAGAGAAAATAATTCCACAATCCTGTTGAATTAAACAGGCAAAAACAGAGCATGCCCAAAAAAACACCCTCAGGGACTTGCTGTCTAGTTTTGTTTCTCTGAATTGCTTTTAGTTGGTTAGGCAGCCTAATGATTTAGAATTGTTCTTCAGTGCGACATGTCCTTGAATGTAATCAGTCTCCAAATGTTATTTACTAGAGTGTTACCATCAATGACAAAGGACTTTTTGTTGATTTTGAAATTAACAGCTCAATGAATTATTTGTAATAAAAGCAATTCGCAGAGATAGTAGCTGCTTTTTTGGCTTGTTGTGAATGGTTCTGGGTGAATGCAATCTCTTTTGATACATATTTAAAAATATTTTTTAAAGGTCAATCTAGACTCATCCAGACTGGTTATCATGTATTAAAAATGTGTGCGCAGTTTTTAGGGATGCACCGATACTAATTTTAAGGACAGAGTGCGAGTACCGATACTTTTTTTTTTAGTACTCGCCGATACCAATATGTTGCAGTTTTCCAAGCACAACACAGTGAGACTAATGAATGTAGGACAGCTTATTTATTATTACTCTAATGAAAAAAAGTAATAATTTTTATTTGCTTGTCACAAACTTAAAGAACAAAAATTTCACAGTGTCCAATAACTTTCAAAGGGCATAATTACCAATATATATAATTGTTATATAAAAAGAAATGTACAAACAAATTACAAACAATACAACAAATACTATAGAGATACAAATTAAATAAACTTGTTTTTCAGATACAGTAGGTTTATTTACCATGTATACATTTATTTAACATATTTTGATGTTTTCTTAACATTAATGACAAATATAGGCTACAGTCCCTTTAAGACTGAATCCATGGATACTGACACATATCCTGTTTTCACCCAAATGTTTACGTCCACTTAAGCCATAACCGACTGTATTTACGTGAGATACTCCACACGATGGACATTTTGACAACTATGTGTGCATTTGACCATTCAGGCGCGAGGAGAACTGATCGCGCACTGTCTGAGAGAACTGTGATCACGCGCAAGAAAGAGAGAGAGAGTGCTTCTGGTCTGTCTCATTCAGCGCGATTCCACCTATCCCGCCTTCACTAATCGATAACGAATGATTGAAAGCATGCAGTTCGCAATGTGTGTGTTGTCATCATTAATTTTGAAGTATTTCCACACCTCTGAGGCTGACATTGTTTATGCTGCTGACGCCGGTGTCTGAAAATTCTGTCAGTTACGTCACGTGAGGTATCTGTCTTTGGTATCGGGGGTATTTTTACGAGTACAAGTACATGAGCTTGGTATCGGGCCGATATATACTGGTATCGGTGCATCCCTAGCAGTTTTATTATCTTAAAGGAATAATTCACTTCAGAATTAAACATTTCCTGATAATTTTCCCATGTCATCCAAGATGTTTATGTCTTTCTTTCTTCAGTCGAAAAGAAATGAAGGTTTTTGAGGAACACATTCCAGGATTTTTCTCCATATAGTGGACTTCAACAGTTACCAACGGGTTGAAGGTCCAAACTGCAGTTTCAGTGCAGCTTCAAAGAGCTCTACACGATCCCAGATGAGGAATAAGGGTCTTATCTAGCGAAACTATCTATCATTTTCTAAAATATATATATATATTTTTAGAAAATGGCCAATCGTTTCGCTAGTTAAAGGGTACATTACACACACAGTTTCGGCTAATCTCATGTTAATCTTGAGTTAACTATAGAGTAGTATTGCATCCTTCATATCTCCGAAAAGTCTTTAGTTTTATCATATTTATAAAAAATAGATATGCTGTACCAACTCTTTCCGAAAAAAGCAGAGTTCCTGGAGGCGTGCCATGGGCGTAGCGATCGTCTGCAAGCTGCGACATCATTATAAATAAAAAGGGAACAAAACCGTTTGTGTTGTTTACATTAAATGCACCTGCGTGCTGATTGCCAACAAAACACTGACATCTGATGCAGTTACTCACCGCCTGCAATCTGCAAATCCAGCGCCAAACTGGGACTTGTTTCAAAACATTCATCACTGAAATTCCAGGAACAAACTAACTTACATGCACAACTCCATTGCTGCCCCAGAAAAACAAACTTCACCCACTGTTCCCTTAATGCTGGGTTCTTTGGGAAGCTGAAAAAGGTAATCTTTCCCTCACAACCAAAAACACACTTCTTTGGTGACACTGTTGAAAAATCTTTCGGCTTCCGTAACCCGACCGAAGCGCGTTGATGAGCGTGCTCTTGCTCTGGGTTCAAGGAATTCTGCCCTTTATTATGTAATAAGGGCCATACTCGGGAAAAAAAACTTTCAGAAACTTATCCGAATCCAGAGGGTGTGTATTTGGCACAGAAATACTCCGTCATACGTCCAACTCGTGTTTTGAAACTTTGGCCATGTTTAGCATAAGAATGCAACTAAATAAGTCAGAATGCATGAAATAGCATTAGATTTAGATTTCTTTTCGACTGAAGAAAGAAAGACATAAACATCTTGGATGACATGGGGGTGAGTAAATTATCAGGAAATTTTAATTCTGAAGTGAACTAATCCTTTAACACAGCTCTAAAGGGACTACTGTACATTTTACAACATCTATATGTTCTGTAGTAAGATATTGTTTTTGAAATTTGTGTGAATCCTAAGATACAAAACTCCATTTCCAATACTTAGTTGTTGCCCTAACTAGTATTGTGTTGTAGTTTGTCATGACTAGTCCTTTTGGATTATCACATGAACTACTAAAAATCTGATCAGGAGCTACTCTGGTAAGTATCTAGGTAAAATGGCTGTAAAATTAGTTTATTGATTCATAAATGGGCTTTTAAAGGATAATCTGATAATAGCTAGATATTTATGTTCTTGCAAACTCTTCAAAAAAAGAACATTGATTTTGTTCACTGTACACATCAATTTTGCCCATTTATAATTCAAAGTTTTTGTAGCTTTTTTAGAGACAGCTATATTTCAGTCCTATACTAGGTTTGTATTGATTTCAGCCTCCCAACCTTGTAGGATGCTCATTTACTCCTGTCTCTACTGGTTTGTGCAACAACCATCTCGATTGGACATGGACATGTTTCATTTCAATTGTAATATTTAAAAAAAAATTAAAGTATTAAACATATTTAAAAAAAAAAATAAAATATAGAACAGAACAGAGATCCCCATAAACTAGTAGATATATGTGTAGGCACCATGCTAGAGAAAGTGTCAGAACCAGTATTCAAGAATAGGGATACACTACAATGCTGCTGCCTGTGACAATTAATTCATTTATTAACCTATTTGGAAATGAGCGCTACTGTATATATTAGTTGATTCCTTCTGTCCTGTGATGCCAATCAAAGGTCACAACATTGGCATCAGCCAGACAGTAACATTGATTGAGGCTGAGCTCTGAGTCACAGCCTGCCCTGTGGGGAAGAATAACACCTGCTCTGCCCTGGCACTTAGCCGAGAGTTAAGAGGTTGATCATGACTGGCAGATCAGGTCTACCTTCTAATACAGATTACCTCCTGTTATACAGGCATGCACTTACTTAGTTAATACAACCCTCTACAATGCGAGTAAATCACTCGCGTATGGGACCAAATTTCACGCTGGAAAAATGTCTTTAATTAGCCAATGGCTAGTAAATTTCAGTCGCTTGTGATTGAGTTAGAGGCAAAAAGTAGCGTAGATATAATATTATTGCCTGCTGAGCTTTTCGCACCGTCGCTTGGCTGAGAGCGCCCTCTGTCCCTTTCTCTCACACGCGCACTCAACGTGAGAGAAATAGAGAGGATTACATATGCCACGTGAAGAGAATCAATACTGTCCCAATAGGGCCAGTGCTGCATTGTCATGAAAGTTTATCATTTGCACATGTTTAAGCATTACCAGTTTAAACATTCAAGCGCAAAACGGCAAAATAACACACATATCCGAAGCGCACGCCCAGAAAGGCACGTCTGACAGCACGCGAATACTGAATTGAGCTCTCTTTCATGTCTGAACAGACAATTTCCCACAAATAGTGGCTAGTATCCATAGTCGGTTAAATCTCAGTGATATTTCAAATAAACTGCTTGGAAGTTAGTCGGGCCGAGTCCAACAACAAACGTCTAACCAATCAGCATCATGGGGAGTATGACGGTCGAGGAGAGAGAACGAGCATGAGGGAGATTTGAAAATAAGAAAAAAAAAAAAAAAACTGCAGAACGAGAAATGGGACAATACAAAACAGCTCAAAAGAATATCACTGGAATGAATGTTTATGCCTGGGCAAGGGCTTTAGGACCCGGTTTAAATTAGAAAAGCTTTCCAGCGCTGGAGAGAGCTAAGCAGTAAGGCCTGAAAACTGCTTTGATCCCGCTTCTCATATGAGTACACTGGGTTTTGATGGTCTGGAGCTGCTGTGCTGTTTGCTACTACCAACGAACACTTTGTATTTACTCGCGTGTACTGCATGTTCATTTTTTGTGCTTTCTTGTTGTTCGTTCATCAACTGCGCCTAATTTTTCGTGAAGCATTTTGTTGCGCGTCAGCTGTGATAAACAGACATCCACTCGCATTGCGTGTGCAACAGTGGCCAGATAGTGTTGAGCAGGTAAACCACTGCTCACTGACGATCGCTAGAGAATGAGGTGCTTCGCATCACTGGTAGTGCATTTGCCTCACATGCCAGCAGCGATCGGGCAGCAGTTCGAGACTGACTTACAGCAGAGTGGTTAGAACTGTGAGTTTTGGAGGCGGAGCAATGAAGAGAGGGGGTGTGTTTGTTTGGGTTGATTTCAAAAATCAACAATGTCCAACAGCATAGCTCAAATACCACTTACTGCACCTTTAAGTGAATGTAAACAGTCGAGATAAAAAAATGCATGTGCAACAGTATCAGTATATTGGATCCGTGCATTATGTCTTAAAATAACAGCAGCCTAATATTCCTGCTGCTGACTGTTTTTAATGTTGATCAAACAACAAAAGATTCATTTCAAAAATTTACTCAGTGCTCTTGACTTAATAACTTTTGTAACTTTAATAAGGATTCATCTATTTAATTTATACAGTGAAGACAGTGTTATTTTACATTTGATTACTCAATTTCGGTACCTAATCTGCATCTAACTACTGTTAGATTTACCTGAAAAACCTGAAAAGCACTGTTTATTTTATTTGCATTTTTGTTCTTAGTTTTGCTGTTACTTGTAGCTTATTTGAAGAGTTCAGATGCAAAAGCTGCTAAATGCCACCTCCGTTAAAAAAGAGATAACGATATTGAGCGAACGCTCTCCGCACATTGTATACGTTCATCAAATACTTTTGCTTCAAATCCGCTAAATCCCAGTGTCAGCCCATTCAGAAATACCGCTAAACGCCCCTTCCCTTCATCAGCAAAAGCCTCTAAGTCCACAGAAGAACCAATCGGAAGACGCAAATCGAATCATATGAGTTCAAAATGAATGACAGTGAGCGTATGAGCCAGCTTTCAATTGCGAGCTGCAAGTTTTTATTATGTTTTGTCCATCATTACAGTGGTGATGACAGGATTTTGCAAGAAAACACAACAGTGTTCCTTTTGCTGCTGTAAAACTGACAGAAATGGACGTTTTACTATGTCTTGTTGTCCGAAGAGGTGGACTTTTGCAGCAAAAGACAGTCAAATTTGTCAAATGCCAATGAATTGACTACAGTGACGATGATGAAAATAAGGCATTTCAATAACTGACTAATAACCTTTTCGTTGCCATTAAAGTGAAATTACTGAACCTAAGCATAGGAGCCCGGTAAAAATGCTCATTTAAAAGAAAAGATGTCAGATGGACTTATTTTATTAGTGTTTATGTAAATTTTATATTAAATTTATGTAGAATTTTTTAATTTGCATTGTTCATGCATTCCATGTAGTTTTCATTTTATTACATTAAACAAAAACGCCGAGGTTAAAGTGGTAAATTACTGAATAATAAGTGGAGAGATTTTCAAAACGCTAATAATCTTTGTGACTCTTGTGCAAATATATCATATCCTCAGGTCTTCCATCTTTTGTGTGACTGGTGCAATCAAGCTCTTGAAATCTTGAGCCGAGATGAATGACTGAGCTGCTACGCCCTATTTCTCCTGAAAAACCGTCTTTATCTCTAACTGGCCCTCCTCGTGCGGAGTGAAATGAGCATTGAGAAGATTTTGCATATTGTAATAGGATGAGAGACAGACACTAGCCAAAATCCTTCAGTTTCGAGCAATTGAGGAAAATTGCTTTAGAATTGACAATCCCAAAAGTTTTGCATCTGAGCTGCATTACGTTCATGCACAATTAACCAGTCTGCACTAGGCAGCAATGATGAAAGAGAAGTCACAACTCACTCAATTTCACTTTTATCTCCACTTTCCCGCAGCTCCTGCCGTATCTACAGTCCAACCTGACTGGATTTAAGGAGCTGGAGATTCTAAACTTTAAGAATGGAAGTGTGGTGGTAAACAGCAAGATAAAACTAAACAAGCCGGTTCCGTACAATGTTACGGAGAGGGTGCAGTGCCTGCTTGAGGACTTCTGCAATGCAGCGTCTAAGAGATTGAACATGGAAATTGACTCCCAGTCAGTGGATGTGGAAGCAGGTAAGGAAAGTGTGGGATAGTTGGGGGATAGTTCACCCCAAAATGAAAATTATCCTGATTTACTCACCCTTAAGCCATCACAGGTGTTTATGACCATCTTCTTTCAGACGAACACAATCAGAGTTATATTAAAAAATATCCTGGCTCTTCCAAGTTTTATAATAGTAGTGAATGTCGCTCCTGTTTTTGAAGTCCAAAAATGTGCATCCATCCATCATAAAAGTAATCTACATGGCTCCAGGGGGTTAATTAAGGCCTTCTGAAAAATGATGGGTTTTTGTAAGAAAAATATCCATATTAGCGTAAGCTTAGACGCCTCTCGCGGTTCAAACAAATAGGGCTGGGAAACAAACTCATGCTCCTCTTCTCTTATATCGAAATCTTCCAACATTTTTCTTTAAAAATTCTCATTTTAGACTTCTAATTTATGACCGGTGTTTTGTTTTGCTCTATCCTCAGCACTTCCACGTTTGTCAATACGTCATGCGTCAAGTCAGAGATTATTCTTTTGCCGCAAGTCGATTTGCGTAGGCCGTCTGCCAGAAGCTAGTTATTTTAGTTAATAAAAATTTAAATATGGATATTTTTCTTACAAAAACCCATCGCTTCGCTTCAGAAGGCCTTTATTAACCCTCTGGAGTCATGTGGATTACTTTTATGATTGATGGATGCACTTTTTTGGACTTCAAAATCTTGAGCCCCATTCACTACCATTATAAAGCTTGGAAGAGACAGGATATTTTTTAATATAACTCTGATTGTGTTTATCTGAAAGAAGACATATACACCTACATGGCTTGAGGGTGAGTAAATCATGGGATAATTTTCATTTCTGGGTGAACTAGTTTGCCCAAAAATGAAAATTCTGTCATGTACTCATCCTCATGTCATTCCAAAACTCTTTAACTTTCTTTCTACTGTGGAACAAAATGAAGATAATTTGAAAAATCTCTGGGTTTTTTTTTTTTTTTTTTGTCCATAAAATGAATGTTAATGAGTCCAAATGTTCTTCAAAATATCTTCTTTTGTGTTACGCAGAACTAGGACATGATGACAAATTTTCATTTGTGGGTGAACTATCCCTTTAAGATAACTGCTGTTCACGCTGACTGCGATTTGCTGTGAAAAAAAAAAAAAAAAATGACCAGAACTTGTTAAACTTCAGTGAGACTTGGTGAGCAGTTTCACAAAT
Source organism: Elopichthys bambusa (assembly GCA_037101425.1). Taxonomy (NCBI): domain Eukaryota; kingdom Metazoa; phylum Chordata; class Actinopteri; order Cypriniformes; family Xenocyprididae; genus Elopichthys; species Elopichthys bambusa. The sequence continues at coordinate 4,546,562 of CM074442.1, read as the reverse complement.
CACATGTTAATCAACAACTGATTCCTTGTCAATGAAAATCATCTTATTTTTATTTAACAACACATCTAATTTGTAATGAGATTTTCAAATGTTATTGTCAGAGTTAACAGGGCAGAACAGTAAACAAAAGAATCCACATTAACGTAAAGGGATAACCACACTGTCTTTAAGCGTCTTTGTCTGTCTGGCTGCAAGTATTTAAATCCAATTAGTTCTCATTGTCTAATCCAGCTGATCACGTTGATCCATGTAAGTTTATGGGGTGTAACGAGTTCTCCCGCTGCGTGGTGAACACGCTAACCACAGAGCCCGAGTGTCTGTGCGATCCGGGCTACAGCACAGAGGACGGCCAGCCCTGTACGAGCATCTGTGACCTACAGCCTGAATACTGCCTGAACGGAGGCCAGTGTGAAATTATACCAGGACACGGAGCGACCTGCAGGTACGTTAACATGACCTCTGAAAGAGAAAGAGGATGTCGAAGAACTTCTAAAACTGCTGTTTTTCTTAGAAATCGTGCACACTAGAGTGTTGCAAACCCGTTCATTTTGATGGAGATTAAAAGGATGTAGGGAAAAACCAAAACCACCAGAGCATACAAAGTTCTTCACCTGCACTGTCAGAAAAAAATTGTATAAGTTATAGGGGTTCAATAGCTTGTCACTATGAAAGTACCTTTTAATGTACAAATTTGTACCTTATTTACCCTTAGAAGGTGACAAGCTGTTGTACACCTACAGGTACATTTTTTTCTGAGAGTGTGGTGATTATTCTGAGCTGTGATGTAAAAGAACATTTCATACTTTTTTATGACATACTGAAATAGTTGCAGCGTCCTTGTCCTTGTACCTTGTCCCCTTCACTTTTATGATTTTTAGTTATTTATTTATTTGTTTGTTTGTTTTTTTTTAATAATTTGTTTTTCCAGTATAATAAGTAGTACAAGGTCTAAAAAGCATGTAAAAATTAATACAGTACAGGTCAAAAGTTTGGAAACATTACTATTTTTAATGTTTTTGAAAGAAGTCTCTTATGCTCATCAAGCCTGCATTTATTTGATCAAAAATACAGGAAAAAAAAAAAAAAAAAAAAAAAAACGGTAATATTGTGAAATATTATTACAATTTAAAATAATGGTTTTCAATTTTAATATACTTTAAAATATAATTCATTTCTGTAATGCAAAGCTGAATTTTTCAGCCATTGCTCCAGTCTTCAGTGTCACATGATCCTTCAGAAATCATTTTAATAATTGATTTATTGTCAATGTTGGAAAAAGTTGTGCTGCTTAATGTTTTTTTTTTTTTTTATAACCTGTGATATATTTTCAGGATTCTTTGATGAATAAAAAATTAAAATTAGATAGAAATCTTTTCTAACAATATAACACACCGTTCAAAAGTTTTAACTGTTTTCTTTCTTTTTTTGAAAGAAATTCATACTTTTATTCAGCAAGGATGTGTTAAATTGATAAAAAGCTATAGTAAAGATTTATACTGTTAGAAAAGAGTTCTATTTTGAATAAATGCTGTTCTTTTTAAATTGTATATAGTCTCCAGAGCTTACACAGCGATATGAACAGAAATTGTGGCGTCATTTTTTACGCATCAATTCCAGACTCCTCAATCCTTTCGAAGTGCATGCAAAATTGATTTGCAGCGCTAAAAATATAAATGTTGTCTTCTCGCCATGTCGACAACACAAACCAAACTCTTCCAGGCTTCGGCTACAACTACAATGTTTGAGGGCGGGTCAAAGTAGACACTGGGACATATTTTTACAATCTAAGCACATGGTCTGAAGCATATGATGCAGGTGCACTTAGGGGATGTCCGAATCCACTTTTGCTAGTTTAATGACGGAAAAAATGGTTGCCGCACCAGATGCATGGTCTAAAATGGTTATATCTAGTCTCTTAATGAGTCATGGGTGTGTTTGATCATTACTGCAAATAGGTAATTCTGATACATGCAATGACTATCCATTATGACAACGTGGGAGCTGGATGTGAAAATGATAACTGCGTCGGACTGAAACTAGCAAATAAACACTTGCATTGCGCTTGGCGTCACATTGCACCGGGTGTATGATAGGGCCTATTGTTCGTGATCAGCCAATGAAGACCATAGGCTGCAATTATGCAAATTTGTTACATTGTTGGAATTGCTTTGGACTCGATTCAGTAGTTCAGAATCGATTCTTTCTTTCAGGAGACTTTGCAGAGCTTTTACATTCACAAAAAGCTATTTTACACACTGAATAAAAAATGTATTATTTGAAAAAGCATAAGGGGCACTTTCAAACAAAAATCGACAGCCAAATCTTGACCCCTTGTTATGTGACTGAGAAAATATGCAAACGGTGGAAAAAAAGCTATTCAAGAGAGACGAGTCATATGGATTGCAATCTTACATTGCACACTTCTCTAACATGTTTTCTCTCAACCACTTTCAGATGTCCTGTAGGTAAATTCTGGCACTACCACGGAGAACGCTGCAACGAATTGGTGTCTGTGCCCGTTGACCCACTCCTTTTCGTAGCCTGCCTGGTGGGAAGCCTCTCTGTGGTTTGTGCTGTGATAGGCATCTTGATTTTCATTAACAAGAAATGTATACGGACCAGAAAGACCATGAGACTTGTGTAAGAAGGGTTTTCTTTTTCCCTTTTCTTTTTCTTTAGATATTTGATTTTTCTTTACAGATTTGGATTTGCAGTGCTGACCCGTTTTAAACATGTTAGTGTTAAGACCTGATCTCCTTTGCATTATAGGCGTTCACAATCTGCATTCCCTTTTGGTAATACTATGAGAGTAAATCCAGTTTTTGAGAATGACGAAGGGGTCTTAACACATGTGTCGAGCATCCTCTGTCCCATGAGCTTTGACTCAGCCTCCTTACAACAGTCAGGCCAAGGCACATTTCGATCACGTGAAAGTACACAACTTAGTATTCAGGTAAAGTGTACAACCAAGATGGTATTCTTAATGATCTATTTATTTAAACCGATGTCATGACCGCTACTAACATCCATAATCAACCCATTTCCAATTAACCCTCTGGTGTTGTTCAGTCATTTTAGACCGAAGAAAAAAATGAAAAAACTTTTATGGCAGTCACTATGTGACGACAAACAAAAAAAAAAATTGTGGACTTAAATAAAAAAATAGTCACACTTGATTTGTTTACAGTCAAAAATGACCGCCATTGGAAATGAATGGGAAATAGGCAAAAATATGAAAATACAGAGAATTTTTTGTACCAAGAGTACAGACACACCCACTCAAACACACTCACAGACACACACACACACACACACACACAAAACAACTATTATACACGCACAAATTAAGTGGTGTGGCTGAAACAATATTGCAAAATTGAGCCAGAAGACTCAAATAAGATGTTGAAATCAGGTTAATTTACCTCTGATAAACCATTCCTGTTCCTTTTTGTTAAATTTGTATTGAATTTTGATGTTATGTGTAACAAAATGTCTTTCTCTATGTTCAGGTTTGACTGTAGAGTAAAATTAATGCAAAAACTGACACTTAAAATCAATATTTCAAAAAATAAAATAAATAAAATAAATCTAAAACTTTACAAAAACTTTCTTTGAGAATGTCAAAATATATATCCAAATCCACAACTTAATAAAAATAAGTATTTATGTCTAAAAACAACTAGAGAATTTATAAGCCACTTTATATAGAGCTCTATGGGAATCTAGTGGTTAAACCATGGCATTACAGATGTTTTTCTTTTTTTACTCCCACCAGATGGCACTAATCTGCCTTCAAAAATTGTATTTTAAAGACATTGTCTCCATTTAAACATGAAATACTACTTTAATTGAAAAGTAATAAAAATATGTATTTTTTTTATTATTTTCAATGGGGGAAAAATGTATCATAATCATTGCATAAATATTAATAAGTACCATGAAATTGTCTCAAAATACAAAATAAAAAAATATTATTGAACATAAGTTACATTTCAGGTGTGCGGTCACTATTGACCACGAAAAAACTCAAGTGTGACCACCAAATGAACAATACCAGAGGGTTAAATCATACAGTATCTGTCCTTCGCTAGAGATTTTGTGAAGAGGACGGACTAACTTTTCCTGTAATGAATAACAACTTTGCAATGAATAACAGTCACATGTAGGCTTTGTTCAGACAAAAAAAAAAAAAAAATCTGAAATCAAATTATTTTGGCATATCTGATTCAAATCGATTTAGTCAGAACAGCAAAAAAAAAAACAAAAAAACACATGAAATCTGATGCTTACAAATCCGACCCAAAACACATCTATGTGAAATAAAATCTGGTTAAAATTTTCAGGTTTTATTTTTCATTTTTTTTAATTGGTTTCAGATCCGAGTTCTAGAAGGTCTACTGTATAATGCCTAGAAAATGCTAGCTGTTTCAATTCCCCTCAACAGAATTTTTATTTTGTAAAAAATACACAGCGACTCTGGAACGGCCCTCAGTGAATGGATTTGAAAACCAAACCAAATTTGTTTGAAGTCTGAACAAAGTCTCCAGAGCCTAGTAGCCTGAGAGCCTACAATATACTAACTTAACAGCTGAAATATCATCATATCATCAAAAAATGCACTACCGTTCAAAAGTTTGGGGATGGTAAGAATTTTTCATAATTTTATGCTCACCAAAGCTGCATTTATTTGATCAAAAATACAGTAAAAACAGCAATACTATGAAATATTAATACAATTTAAAATAACTGCTTTCTATTTAAATATATTTTAAAAAGTACTGTATTCCTGTGATGGCAAACTGAATTATTGTCAATGTTGGAAATAGATTTGCTGCTTAATATTTTTGTGGAAACTCTGATACATTTCTTATCAGGATTATTTGATGAATATACATGTTCATTTATTTGAACCATTATAAATGTTTTTACTGTCACTTTTGATCCATTTACCACATCCTTGCTGATTAAAAAGTATTAATCTCTTTAAAAAAAAAAAAAAAAAAAAAAAAACATTCAAATTGCTGGACAAAAGTTTTTCAATTATCTTAAACCCTTTAAAACTACTGATATTTATAAAAAAAATATATATATGAAAGGTTTCAAATCTAAAAGGAAGTCGTAGTTTTTAGGGTTTTTATTATTATTATTATTAAGACACTATTTCACACACACACACAAAAAATCTTACTGACCACAAACTTTTGAACATTAATGTATATATTCATTTTTATTAAAAATAGATTAAGCAACCTAATTTGTGGATAGAAAAAAAATAAAAAAGATAAATTGTATTAATTAAAATGAATCTCAATATAAACAGCTAAAGTGTTGGGCAAAAGGCCTCAGAGGGATTATAGTGATACTGTAATATAATATAATCTACAGTAATATACTGTAGATTATATTAATATATCACTATAATCCCTCAGGGGCCTTTTGCCCCAGCAGTCAATGTCGGACCACTTTGCACATCCTTCACAGCAAATTCATATAGGGATTCTTATTAATTACATAATGACAATATGTGCAATATTTGTTGCAGAATATGTGTAATATTAGAAATAAATATAGCTGCGAGCAGCAATTATTGGGATTCAAGTGCTTTAAGGCCTTTAAGCACATGCGTAAAAGGTATTATATTTTAATTAGCAAGCCTGTAACCATCTCGATCATAGATGAAAAGACCATTTACAGCCAATACAGGAAATTTACCATAACAAATATATGGTTTTTAAAGCTTTTTTAACAGTTATCGACGTTGAGCCAAAAACCTAGGACTAGTATGCCAAAATTGGTTTTTGAAATAATCTCTGATATTTAATGAACGATTCGATGGACAGAGACGGTCCTAGAGGTGAAGTTGCTCAGAATGAGTTACAAAATTTGGCACAAATATCCACTATCCACGGGCTTGTGCAAAAAAAAAAAAAAAAAAAAAAATCCTGTGATACACAATCCTTCATGCACGTGAAAAACGCGAAGACACCCCCGGTGGCCGATTTCTTTCAAATTTCTCACAGGCCTTTAGGCCAGGGGTGTCCAAACTCAGTCCTGGAGGGTCATTGTCCTGCAGAGTTTAGCTCCAACTTGCCTCAACACACCTGTCTGGAAGTTTCTAGTATGCTTAGTAAGACCCTGATTAGCTGGTTCAGGTGTGTTTAATTGGGGTTGGAGCTAAACCTTGCAGAACAGTGGCCCTCCAGGACCGAGTTTGGACACCCCTGCTCAAGGCCCAGCGAGTTTCATTCCAATCGGCCTCCGTTAACCTTGTCTGATAGCTGCTCAAACTTCATTGTCCGATGGACATTTTTATTGAGATACGTCAATGTCCTCATAGACAGTCATGGCACCTCGGACAAAGACGCTGCATGCCAATTTTCAAGTCGAACGGACTAACGGTGAAGTAGTTATAGCTGTTTTCATGTTTTTTTGTTTTGTTTTTTTGCTGTTATAGCACCACCAAGTGGCCAGTTGTCGCATCCTTTTTCACACGACCACAGAATGAGCTCTTACATAGGTGTGCCGAGTTTAGTGAAAATATCTCATTCCGTTCACGAGTTATAGCCATTTTAGTAAAAGTGGCTCCACCCACTTCGAACATTTTGGAGGTAGTTAGAAATGTCCAATTTTTTTGTGATAATTATTGACAATCAATCTCGCTGCACTGGTTTGGTTCTGATCGGGCCAAAAACCTAGGACTAGTTCGCAAAAGTAGGTTTTTCAAAAATTTCACCAGACGAGCGAATCCGAGCCATGCATTTTTTCCGTCTTGAGCCAAGGATTCCAACGACACTTGAGCCTACGCCTAACGGTTCAGGAGTCATTTCATGCTTTTGACTGCTGTAGCGCCCCCGTCAGGCCGATCGGGGCAAGCCTTGATGACATTGTAGACGGTGTAAGTACCACCAGCCCTCAAAGTTTCAAATCTCTACAACTTACGCTTTGGTCTGCCCGATCATTTTTAGGGGAGAATGCTGATCCTCTGCAATTTTAAAAATTACAATAGGGTTTCAACGCTACACGCTTGAACCCCTAAATATTAGATCAAACTACCTTAAAATCAGGCTTTAGACATTGCACTCAATTGCCTTACGGAATAGGAAAACCACGCACTGCAAAAAAGACAGTGACAATAGGCTAGATTTATGTAGCGGGAAGGATTGTAAACAGAATAGCCAGTAACTTCAGCAAAAAAATATGTTGCTTTTGGTGAATCAGCTGTTTTTAGAGTGTTTCTTTGTCTAGAAGAAACTAAAAGACTGAAGAGAACACATCAGCAAAATCCATGCATCAGTATCCTCACCAGAGTTAACACACTAAAACGTATACATAATAAAACAGATTCAAGATGTATTTTCTTCTATGAACAAGTTACAGACACAATGTATTCCAAAAAAAAAAAAAAAAAAAAGTCCATTATTCTGAGCCCTTAAAATGCACAACATTAAGCACATTGTCCTAAGAGGATACTAGAAATAATGGACAGCATGCATGAGTTTTGCATCTCATTTTGACTTCTTTGGCATCTGTAGTTGTCTAAACTAATGATATTATGAATAATAATCAGTTTTTTTCAGCAACAGATGTTTTGCTCTTCAAAATGCTGACAGTCTGGATTATCATACAGTGCCAAAAATGTACCTTGCTTCTTTGCTTAAGATGTGTCTCTACGGTCAAAAAAGGTTCGAGACTGATGGTGATCTGTCATTCCTTTCCCAGATCCCCAGACAACTCTACACCAGACGATCAGAAAAGTTAACGTCAGAAATGGTTGACTTCCATCAGTGTATACCACCTGATGAGGTAAGCTGGTGTGAAAACAACCAATTTGAAGCTAACAGCGACCGTAAATAATCACGACAGCTTGATTTATCATGTCAAGATGATAAATCTTTCCCATCCAAATGTCAACTATCATATAGAAGAGGATATAATAATATTAAACTAGATGGTTTTGGTATGTTGCGTCCTTCCCACCGATGTTCAGTTCCAATTACATTTTTCTTTCACATTCTCAGAACCCAAATAAATATGTAGGCTATGTATTTCAAACAAGTTATTAAATATATAAATATTTTGTAATGTAATAACAATCAGAAGCAGCATAATTTGGTCTAGTAGGCTTACATATTTGGCATTGTTTATAGGCATGAAGGATTATGAGAGTTGATGTAAGATTTTTATTCATTCAAGTGTGACTTAATATAATAGCCTACATTGATTATGCCTGAAAGTAATCCTCTTGTTTATGGCCCTCAAGTGGAATTGTTAAATTAGCGATGTAAACTATCTCGGATTTGTAGACGATAGAATATTAAACAAGGTATGAGCTTGAAAAAAATATTAAGGTAATGGCTGTGTTTCTGTAAAATCACTTATTTGACTCACTAAGTGAACTGAGTAATGTATTTTCCAATCAAATGACTTTTATAGTGGATTCTGGCAGTTGTATGTTTGATAAGCTCACAAATCTTTACTACATTAGGCACAAAAATAACAAAATAGCCAACTAGTTTAAATTATGCCATTTAAATTATATAGATTATATAATATAATACATATCATACTGATATTTAGTACCTTAAAACCATATTCGTAACGGACATTTCCTTGATGCTCACGTGTCTCTGCTGAAATCGCAATGCACTGTGGGAGCAGATATGTTCGAGCTAAAAGCAAAAAAAAATCATATGCTGCGTCCCAATTCGCCTACTTATACTACACCCTAAAGATATTTACTACTGTTTTTGTGAAGAAAATGTACATACTTTTGAGTGTGTAGCCTATAGCAAGCTCTGGGACATGCTACTTCCTCATAATTGCGTCTTTAACGGACGCTCTGTCGCTTAGTTACACAACCTGTAACCGTTTAAACTTCCCTGTCAATCATCTTGTCACAGTTAAAATCCTCCACATTCAATTAAATTTAATTTCCTACCGTTTCGGAGAGAAATGTAGTAGCATGTTAATCTGCCAGTCATGGGTCTTTTCATCTTTCATACTCTCCTCATGTTTGCATAATGATGCATTTAAAAGTGAATGACTAAACGCATCGTTATAAAAGTTCACATTGCTGTTGCAGATGAAATATAATGTGGATAACATTTAATACATATTTTTTCGTCAGGTTAGATACTGATTATTAATCACTCAAACCCACCGCTCTGCCTAACCGTCGGTCTCGCATATCCGCCATGTTTGTAGTTTTTTAACACTTTTTATTCGTGTATGTAGTTCTAATCAAATCCTCTTCCACAGCGCAACGGGTTCCGGGTATATTTGGAATACTTATTTCAACTTACTACGATTTGAGACACACCAATTCTATTTTCGAATACTATTTAGGACGGATAGTATGCAAATTGGGACGCAACAATCGTTTACGACTGATGAGGTTCGGCACTGAATTGAATTGAATCATTCACTGAATCAACAACTTACTGAGCCCGAACCGTACGTTATCGATGTCCTTTTTGAAATTAATCAAGTTTTTGTAACATAAACAGAATCATTATATCCATACTTGCAACCAAGCGTTGTTTATATATATATATATATATATATATATATATATATAATAGTTTGCTTAGAAATAACATGCTTATTCCTGTTAAAGGGATAGTTCACCCAAAAATGAAAATTCTGTCATAATTTCTCCTCCTCAAGTTGTTCCAAACCTGTATACATTTCTTTGTTCTGCTGTACACAAAAGAAGATATTTGGAAGAATGTTTGTAACCAAGCAGATCTTAAGTATTGGATCTAATATATCACCAATGATTTGCCCTTAAAGTATAGTCACAGGAAGAAGGTGTGTTGCATTGCAATTATACCACAATTATACCGATTTGTGCATCGTGTTTTTCTTCGTTTCTTGAATGACCATGTTGTTTTTCCTCATGTTGTATTATAGATGCGGCGGATGTCCAGCAGATCCTCTTGCTGTGTTGTGAGGATTCCTGATAGCGAAGGCTTTGAAGTGACTGTTTTATGATGTCCAGACACTTTTTTTAAGCTATGCATGGCACCAAAGCTCTTCAGTGCTATTCAAGCAACTCAGCTTCATTGGTTTCTTGTAGACTCTACTCAAGGATCAGACATATTCTTGGACAACTGAAGGAATACCTCCAGGAATGGGGACTTATGATTTAAATCAGTCCTGAAGTTATTTTTAATTGTACCTGCAAAAATATGTAAATTGTATATGAGACATGTAATGTGTTGGATGCTTTGAACCCTTGTCAAAGGTTTGTTTCCTCCCTCACAATGAGGTATTTATTTACAAATCGATACATTAAGTTGTATCCTAAATAGAAAATAGATTCTAGTCATCTCTATCCTCAGTATCCCAAACAAAGAAATTGAATTTAAAGTATTTCTGTAACTCCTAATGGGAAAAAAGACAAAAAATACAGGTATGTGGGGATGATATTTGTTTTTACATTAAACAGAAAAAGTATTGTAGTATATTTCAGCTGTAAAATAAATAATTACAGTCATTTCTATTTAAATTTTTAATGTGCACTGATTGATCATTCATGTTGACTTCAGAAGATAATAGTCAGGGTCCCTCAGTAAAGCCTCTTTACAACATTATAAATGCAAAGATTGAAACATAACACGTTTATATGGGATGTGTTTATTTTGGTCGAGTAAAGTGGAGAGAGCAACAGTGGCCAGAATAAGAAAATCAGAGTATATTTAACCCAGACACATCAAAGATAAACTGACAGACAAGAAACAAATAATTAACAAGTATATTATTCATAAATCGATAGTTTGAGATGACACTATTTCAGGGCTCAATGGAGAAAAACATTAGCATATGAATAAACAAAGTCTGGAAAATGACAGCAAATTGATTTGGTCTGTGCCAAGTTTTCGAAATGTTTTGAATGTTCCCATTACTTCTGTTCTTCAGGCAGTTATTATGAGCAAATGAGATAAAAAGAGGCGCATAACGAGACACTCCATAGTACAAGCTCATTTAAACTGAATATTTCCTTGAGTTGGTACATAAATGTAAAAATGAGAGAAATCTACCACACACGCCGACAGAATTCACAGCAAATCATTAACAAAGGTGCCATTATCACTTCACTGAACAGAAATGAATATGCCCTTTAGCATATCACCATGATTTAAGTACAAAATTGCTGAGCAAAACCATGCATGACAGCAGCTGCTTTTAAATGCATCTATAAAATTCATTATCAACTATATGTAAAGGCAATTTCAGATGGTGCGTGTCTTTGAAATGACACTGCTGGTATTACCACATTTACAAAGGTGAGACATATTGCAACCTAATGTATTCCAGTGCATGTTCCTTATTAGCCTTTACCACCATCATTAGATTAGATTAAGGATACTTTGACTAGTTATTCAGTGTATTAAAATATTAAATGTTGCTCCACAATAATGACCATTTAAAAGATTAGTTCACTTCCTGATAATTGACTCACCCCCATGTCATCCAAGATGTTTATGTCTTTCTTTCTTCAGTTGAAAAGAAATGAAGGTTTTTGAGGAAAACATTCCAGGATTTTTCTCCATATAGTGGACTTCAACAGTTACCAACGGGTTGAAGGTCCAAACTGCAGTTTCAGTGCAGCTTCAAAGGGCTTTTTTGCCTTACCGTGGTACTTCTGTATATGTCAAGCGTGATCTTTCCAACGTGATTCCGTAATGCGTGGCACATCGCAGAGCTAGTGCAAGACGAGCATTTGTGGTTAAAAAGTATATACATTTTTATTTTTTCTAGAAAACAACCGATCGTTTTGCTAAATAAGACCCTTAATTCTCGGCTGGGATCATGTACACTGCAAAAACGTAGATTGCTTTTGTTAGAGTTTTTGTCTTGTTTCTAGTCCAAATATCTAAAAATTCTTAAATCAAGAAGCATTTTTTAGACGATTAAAAATTATTGTCTTGTTTTCAGAAAAAAATAAGTCAAAACAAGCTAAATAATCTGCCAATAGTGTAAGAAAAAAAATCTTATTTCTAACCAAAAACAAGATTATTTTGCTTACCCCAATGGCAGATTATTTTGCTTGTTTTAAGGAAAAACGCACTTAATTTTGACTTATTTTTTTCTAAAAACAAGACAATAATTTTTACCAATTTTTAATGCTTCTTGATTTAAGAATTTTTAGATATTTGGACTGGAAACAAGACAAAAAAATCTAAGTAAGAAAAGCATTTTTTGCAGTATAAATCCCTTTGAAGCTGCACTGAAACTGCAATTTGGACCTTCAACCCGTTGGTAACTGTTGAAGTCCACTATATGGAGAAAAATCCTGGAATGTTTTCCTCAAAAACCTTAATTTCTTTTTGACTGAAGAAAGAAAGACATCTTGGATGACATGGAGGTGAGTAAATTATCAGGGAATCTTAATTCTGAAGTGAACTAATCATTTAAAAGGTGAAGTGTGTTATTTCTGCAGCATTAGCCAACAGTTCTGGGGGAAAAGTCCTGAACACCTACCATTTGTCAGACAAACAGATAGTCCAATAGCCAGTGTTGCTCAGGCTGAACATGGAGCAATGTTAGATTGCCATTTTTAGGGGAATGTCTGATCATTGTTTTCTTATTTTAAACAAATGACACACATAACCATTACAGAACTCGCTACACACTGAAATGTGTCCTTTTATAAAGATTACACCTAGTGTATTTTAGATTCATGAGCAGGTTTACTTGAGTGTGACGTTTTAATAACATCCCTATCAAATGAGATACGAGTTAGGCCTGGAAATCTTAAGGCATCTCTGAGCAACAGGTTCAAGAAAGGCTCAGATTTGTATGAAAACTGGTTTCTAAATTCACAGCAAAATGAAGAACAAACTACAAACAAAAAGTAAATTGGACAGAGTTGTGCAGCCCTTTGTTTTAGTTACACCACGTTACCATCTACATCTACACGTGCATAGATAATGTGAACCAGGAGGATGTTCACTTGAGAAGGTTCTGGAGCATGGCGGTCGCGTAGGTGGGTCGGGCCTGCTTGCTTTCGATGGCATTCCTAAGGTATTGGATTCCGCCGCAGCGCTCCCAGATCTCCTCAAACTGGCGGGGGAGGATCTCCGCTCCACGTTTTCGTGTGAGCCCAGTCTCCTCCAGACTGAGCTCACACATCTCCATGTCGTCCTTACCTAGGTACAGCAAAGGATAAAAGGCATCACGCTACGCCCAGGTGCACACCTCACATCTGAAGATAAGAGTCACATTTTCAAGTAACGGTTTCAGCTATTTTATCTTTCAATTCCTGCTTCTATTCCAGAGAATTCATTGTTCACAGTAGGGGAAAATTATTGTTTTATCTTATCAAAACACTAGGTAGTACTGAAGAAGGCCTTTGGTACCTGCTACCAAGAGGATCGGCTGCTTGTCTGGATGAAGCTCCATCTGCCTGGCGATCCAGGGCCCATCAAAGTGAGCGTACCACCAGCCTTTTTTCTTGTTCTGGGGGTCTTTGTACTGATCCGCAGGCCTTATGAAGGGAATGCGGAAGTAACGTTGCTGTCGGTTCATTGCGATCTCTTGCTGCCGGGCTGGGACGGGTGGAGCGGGGTTCTGCTGGGCTGAAGAAATATAACAGAAAATATGACAATATTAACAATATTTTAACTTTTTCTAAACAAATTGGTTTCAATAAAGTTGCTAAAGTGTTCGGAGTCATTTTTAGTATATTGCTTGTTCTGAATGGCAGTTAGCGTTGAGGGGAAAGCCTTACAAGTAATGCAAGTTATGTAATCAGATTACGTTTTTTACTCTTTTTTTTAAACTAGTAAAGTAATGCATTACTTTTAAATTTACAACAAAATATCTGAGTTACTTTTTCAAATAAGTAATGCAAGTTACTTTGTTTTCACATTTAATGGCTGACACCTCTCCAGTCTCCATGTTGAGAGAAATCAGGAGTAAGTGCAGAGGTGTTGTGTGAACATGATGGTTATTCTAGACTAGTTCTAGATTTAATGTGAGCATACATTTACTCATTTACTTCTTCTCCTGCACCCTTTTCTTCTGTATTCCAGAATGGCAGCACAGTGGAAAGGCTTTGTCTGTTTGAGCTGCGCCCTCTACTGTACAGATGTGAATTTGCATTTCCTTCAGTCTGAGGCTTATTCATTTCACTTTTGGTGTGAATGGGGCTTTACATTTACCAAAAATAGAACTTTTGTTGTTATAAAACAAACAAACAAACAGCCCAGCCGAGAAAAAGTAACACAAAAGTAATGTAGCGCATTACTCCATAAAAAAGTAACTGATGCAATTAGTTACTTTTTTAGGGAGTAACGCAATATTGTTATGCATTACTTTTAAAAGTAACTTTCCCCAAAACTGATGGCAGTTATATTTTGTCCTACCCACAACTTTCAAGTTTTGTCCCACTCCTGTTGCAAAAGCCTGGTAGGGATCTACATGGACTTTCAGTCTCACTCTGGTGCCATTAAAGGCCAATTCACACTGCACCAACAGACGCAGACCCACGCAGACATCACCTGATTACAGCACGTCACTTCTCAGACATTCTAAATCCGATTCAGCATGTTCAATCGGTCAAAATAAGCTCAGACAGACGTCAACAGACCAGAGACAGGGGTAACACACTGTCAGCATCTGTCGGTGCGGTGTGAATTGGCCTTTAGTCTATTTTGTCCAATTCACCCCACACACAACACTTCAGACTAGGGCTGTTAAAATTAATGTGTTAACGCATGCGATTTATTTATTTTTTTCAGTTTAACGCGTTAAAAATATTTAACCAAATTAATGCAGCATCTGTTTTTTCTGTCATAATTTGTCTAGCGTTACATTATATGATCATGCTCTTATTCACGCAAATGATTTTAAACCATTCAAGCGCCACAAGACAAACGAGAACGCGCAGTCTGTGAATGTCGTGTCCATGTATCACACACACACACACGACTCGTGTGCATAAGAAAGACGCGCGCCAGTATCAGTATGCCAGTATGCTCTTTTGCAATAACACAGAATAATGCCAAAATGCCAAATTTGTCGAGTATCCTCATAAGAGCAGTCTTAAATGAGTTACCTCATACCTTAAAGAGTTGTGAGAAAATGAGATGAGCGTCAGATCCGTGTCATGTTCGGCAGCGGCAGATCTTAAAGTGACAGCAGCCTAATAAACCAGTTGCTGTGATGTCTGTCATTAATGTTAACTGAAGAACAAAGGTAACAGAGAAAATTGTAGCTTTAATAAGGATTAATCTATATATAATTTATAATTTATGCAGTAAAGACTGTAAAGTGTTTGATAACTTATTCAGTTTCTGTATATTTCCTACCTGTTAAGACAGGTAAGGCTACAGGTAAATATGACATTTATTATAATGGGTTTATGTGAAGATTGTTTTAAGTTAACTTAAATTAAAAGTTGTTATTTTTTAAAGCCTAATTAATGTTGAAATTGATAGCTTTTAGTTATACTGTAATGTTGAACTTATAGGTTATACTGTACGATTATTTTAATTTTTCTTTATTATATAATTATTATTCATTATTTTACTTTATTACTTTATTTATTTTATGACTCATCCGGGCAGCCACGCTCACTGATGAGCAAAAGGTCGAGTCAGAAATGACCATGTACCTGCAGGAAATGGCCATCGATGGGGAAGAGGACCCACTGACTTGGTGGAAAACAAACGAAAAAATGTTTCCGTTCATGGCAAGATTAGCACGGAAATATCTGTGCGTATGTGCTACCAGTACTCAATCAGAGCAGGTCTTCAGCACAGCGGGGAGTGTAGTTACTCCAATCCGCAGCTTATTAAAACCAGACAAAGTGAACATGTTGGTATTTCTGTCCAGAAACATCGAAATTTAAACATGGTCTATGTATGTAAATCCCACGTTTCGGTCTGAGTGTTGTTCCCGTTTTCTTGTTCTTTGTTGTTCTTCTGTGTTTTAATAAATGTGTTATCAGAATCACCTTCATTCCTTTATTTGATTTGACATTATGGCCAAGGAAAATGGCCTTTAAAGGTATTTATTAACCAGACAAAAGTTAATTGACGTTCGCTGAATTCTGGGTTTATATCTTAAACTGCCGCTTCAGTGCAGTATAGCCACAGAGCTATGTAACAATCAGCACGATCTCCTGAGACACTACAATAGGCTACTAATAATTCATTAATAAGGGCTGTTTTCTTGTACAAAATTAAATATTTTAAGTTAAATGTACAGTGTTAGACATGTAAAAAAGACAAGATTCTAACAATGTCAAGATCAAATGCCTGACACTGTATTTTCACAGACTAACACACGTCACGTCTCTGGCATAGACTACAGTATTTAAAATAGCATATATGCATTAGTTATATTCTCAATTTAATTTACAGAGCAATTCCTGCAAAGATTTTAGGTTAACTATAGTCTATAGAAGAGACTAGGATTAGTGTGTGTATTTTTTTACAGTCTATGGTGTCGACTCGCAGCGGAGCGGGGCGGGGGCGTGGCATCACGATCGTGTCTCTCCATCGTGATGTCGGTCGGCACAACCCTACCTGGTAATTCAGAACGTCTCACGCCGCACTTCTCTATTACACCCTGCCCACTGCAATGGTTTTTAGTTCTTGTGCCAGAGCTTGGTCAGGGTGATCTGACAACCTGTCACACACTGGCCTGACTTAAGAACTGAACGGTGACGTAACGTTACGTGGCTTTGCTTGATCCACAAGAACCTGAAATTCAGCATTTTCTCCTCATAGACTCTTTTCCATTACAAACTCTCCATAGAAGACTATGTTGCTGGACCATACTCGGTCTCAAGTCCTTCCTTGATGGGACTCTTTTCACATCTCTCTTCAAAGTGAATCATGCTTTGAGGAATCATTCATGTATGTGGCGCAAATGGTACAGTATGAGTTACACACCAAAGTAGGGTTTCTCCAAACCAAATCTTCATATCAAACCATCTATTTATACATAATGCTCAAAATACATATCAACCAGACATAAAGTATATCATAAATGGAAGTAGGCATTTTAAATCCATCAACCCTAAGGATCAAACAGATCATTCAGAAGTCTGCCTAATGTAAAGAAAGTTCTCAGAGAAGTCCTCTGCACTTTAATATTGACTTTGCAAAGCCAGAAGCCTTATTTCATTTCTCGGAGTGAGGCAGCATAAGCCCTGTGCACCTGATACAAACACTCCACTGTTTGAAGGTAAGACACTTCTGAGGATTTCACAACAAGAAAGACAGAGAGTTTGAAGTGAACCTGCAGGTCACACAACTCTAAATCTTCTGTTTGTTCTGCACAAGCAAATCACTAAAGTCATCCAGCAACCAAACACAGTGACGTGCCTTTCAAACAGGGAAATAAGTGAGGAGTTTGATTTCCTTGAAACGGCAGCGGGTGCCTTTAGATGTGCTTCTAGCTGTCTGCATTATGTGCTTCACAATCTTAATCACAAAATGTGCTGCAAGGAACTTGAAAAGAACAACGAACACGTACATTCAACCTTGAGAAACAGCTGCAACGCACACTCGCATAAGAAATAAGTATCATTTCAGAATAAATATTATGCTGAATCACATTTTGCCATTACAAATGAAATAATCAGCTACACATGACTGCACAGAGCAGTTTGTATTCTGTTGTTCCGCCACAGTGCAGACCGTTCTCTTGGGAAAAAAGGATCGTATCTTACCATAGTCAGTTACCGATTTGGGAGCCCTCATCTCCGTGTCTGTATTTCGTTTCTTGTTCTTTGATTTCCAGGCATGGTACACCTTCAGACGACGATGAAATTCTTCGCGACACGCCGCCAGCAACTCTATATCTACAAGGGTGAGAGATCATATAGTCAGTACTGCTTTGCAGTGTCACACTGTGAGCAGAGTTTCACATGACCCTTCATTTTATGAGATCAGTCTTGTGCTGAACATGAACATGGAAAAACTGCTCCAAAGTTTGTCTACATTTATGGTTACCCATATACAAAAAAGCCTAAATTTTCTAAATATATATGACTCTCTTTCTTCAATGGAATACAAAATATGTTTTGATCAGAATGTCTAAGGCACTGTTTACACCTGGTTTTAAGATGCATTTTGGTCGATCGGATCACAAGTAGACAAGGGGAAGACATTCCCCTTTACACCTGGTGTTTTAATCCGTCTCTTTTGTCTACTTTCAACCATTTCTGTCCTGATTTCTTTGAGGGGAGGGCCTATGGGTGGGTAAATGTATGGGTATTTTCAGATCGTTCAGTTTGAAATAAGTTTGCACAATTTACATATGAACACGACTGAAGACAACGAAAAAACATACAGAGAGCATCAGCTTTTGTTTCTGCTCTGACAGCCGCAAGACCGGGTAAACACTGTGAGTGTGTGTTAGAAATCAGGAATGGTGAGAGAACATCGTGCTTGGTACATTTTTTTGTCTTCAAACCAAACTTTGGTCTTTGGCCGACAAAGTTTAAATAATGTTTACACTCTCGGTAGGTGGAGATTAGGCAGTCTTTTGTGGCTGTTCGAACACATTTGACCACATGAGTGTTTCCACTACGAAAGCAATCCAGTCGAATATGTTCTTGACTCCCTCTGGAAGAGGACAAGCTAAAAAGTTTTAGACCTCGTTTACACCTGCATTTAGCGTCATCCACTTGTGCTTCTTATTACCAGGTGAGAACAGGGCCGAAGGGTCAATGACATGACGTGCATATTTTTGTGTCCAAGTGCATTAATTCATTTTAAAATATGGGTGTTTAGGAGTAAGGGAAGGGCCAACAGTGTAATTACAGATGTCATTACAGAAATTAATTACAGATGTAACATTCATGTTCGGTTGAGCTTCTGTTTATGTTTGCTGATCAATGTTTATATGTGATATAGCAGCATAGATTTACTGTCCTCCGAAAATAACTACAAACAAAAGTGTCAAAACTGTGTCCAAAGTGTCAACATTTTGTGTGAGCACCATTGTTATCTAGCACTGCCTTAATGGAATTCACCAGAGCTGCACAGGCTGTTGCTGGGATCCTCTTCCACTCCTCCATAATGACATAACGGAGCTGCTGGATTTTACACACATGGTGCTTCTCCACTTTCCGCTTGAGGATGCCCCACAGGTGCTCAATACGGTTCAGGTCTGGAGACATACTTGGCCACTCCATCGCCTTCACCTTCAGCTTCTTCAGCAAGGCAGTTGTCATCTTGGCGGTGTGTTTAGGGTCATTATTATGTTGGAAAACTGCCATTTGGCCCAGTTTCTGAAGGGGGGGCATCATGTTCTGCTTCAAAATGTCACAGTACATGTTGGAATCCACATTTGCCTCAATGAAGCACAGCTCCCCAGTCCCAGCAGCACTCATGCAGCCCCAGACCATGATGCTACCACCACCATGCTTGACTGTAGGCAGAACACAATTTTCTTGGTACTCCTCACCAGGGCGTGGCCGCACATGCTGGACACCATCTGAGCCAAACAAGTTTATCTTAGTCTCATCAGACCACAAGACATTGTTCCAGTAATTCGTGCTCTTGGACAGGTTGTCTTCAGCAAACTGTTTGCGGGCTTTCTTGTGAGCCAGCTTCAGAAGAGGCTTCTTTCTGGGACGACGGCCATGCAAACCGACTTGTTAAAGTCTGCGGCATATGGTCCGAGCACTGACAAGCTGACCTCCCACTTCTACAACCTCTAAAGCAATGTTGGCAGCATTCATGCGTCTGCTTTTTGAAGCCAGCTTCTGCACCTGACGCACAGCATGAGGACTCAACTTCTTTGATCAATCCTTGCGAGGCCTGTTCCGAGTGGAACCCGTCTTGGAAAAATTTTGAACATCTAGTTTTCAATATGAGAGAATTGTACTCAAAGCACCAAATTTTAACTGCTCTAATACAAGATACACAAATTTGTACGGTCCTATCAAGCAGACAAAAACATGAACATGATGAATGGGATATGTGGCTTTGCATGGTTAAACGATGTACAGCTGTTATCACTTAGGGTGTACTCATTTTTGTTGCTAGCTATTTTGACAATAATGGCTGTATGTTGAGTTATTTTCAGAGGACAGTAAATCTATACTGCTATACAAGCTGCACATTTACCCTAAAATATATACAAGTTTCATTTCTATAGTATTGTCCCTTGAGAAGATATACTAAAATGACTGTTGAAATGTGAGTGGTGTACTCACTTTTGTGAGATACTGTAAATTAAATCTGTTCATCATAAGTGATCAAGTGATCGAGTCTCTTCAGAAAATTTGAACTAAACTGCTTGATTCTTATGGATTAGTTTAACAATCTCTTTATTAACTTTTTGAAGCGTCAACAATCAAGTTGCAAAGACAGTCAATGGAGGGACAGAAAGCTCTCAGATTTTATCAAAAATATCTTCATTTGTGTTCCGAAGATGAATGAAAATCTTACAGGTTTAGAACAACATGAGGGTCAGTAATTAATGACAGAATTTTCATTTTGGGTGCACTAACCCTTTAATATTCAACTCTCAAGAAGCTATATGAAATCTTTGAGTAATCTTGCCCTCCGCCATTAGTTCTCAAATCTCGTTAGCGAATGCACATATTCAAGCTTTGAATTTTCATAACAAGTGAGATTTGAGAGCTACGACAGAGGGGTTTTCAGTGAATAGTGACTTCAAGTGAATAATCTCCGAAAACTTAAAATATAGTCCGCAAAAACATTTAGGGTGGTTTTGGTCATTTTTGGAACTCGTGGTCACTATATTCTTTTGTTCTGTGAAAAGCAGCAGTCTGCCAAGCATCTGATTTTGTGTTTCATAGAAGAAAGAAAGCCATATGGGTTTAGAATGACATGAGGGTGAATAAATGATGACAGAATTTTCATTTTAGAGTAAACTATTCCTAAGAGATCTCCAAATAAAAAGCATATATAATTCATTTATTCTTAAATACATAAATTTTGGATTGAAAGCAATCTGCATAATCAGTCCTTCTGAAAAATCTGTACTGTCACAATCCCTAATCATTATGTTAGTCCCCCATCTCCAAAATGACATGCTTTTTGACATGAACAGCTTCAAGTGAGCAGGAAGTTCTGAGATCAGATCAAGGGGACTGATTGATCTTACCACAGGAGGTGTTGATGGCGTCTCGCAGCTCAGCGTACTTCCACTTGCTCAGGTCGTACTTCTTCACCCCAGCTGCCACCTTGTTGGCCTGCACCTGCGCACCCCTGAGATTGCACAGAGGAAGAACAGTTTTGAGTTTTCTTAGCTTCATATTTCTCCATAGGCAAAGGTTCTGATCCATCTCCTAAGCTCCTGTTACCAGCTGCTAAACGTTCCCTAGGCCACAGCACAATCAGATGATTAATTGGCCTTCTGCTTACGTGGAGATACATTCTCTCTGAAACTTGTAATGACATGGAAATAGCACGGATCATGCCAAATTAACACCTCACTGAGCAAATTAGATGCAGCCTTGGCAACACTGTGCTGCAACAGTGAGGGCGGTTAATGGCGGTTAACGATGGTTAATGGTGAGCGAGGGAAAGGCCACACGTGAGCTTTGCGAGGGTTTTGACTCCCACGGTGCAGGGAGCTCTAAGCCTATCAGAGCAGGGATTGTCTTTTTCTTTACTAAAGGCACACAAGGTCTGTGAGGATCTGTGGGGCAATGAACAAAACATCACCACCCTAGAGCTGTTAGCATGCAGATTTTTTATATGGTTTCAAGTGGTTGTGAGTGGCCAAAAAAATAAGGAGTAAACAGCTGGTGATACCAATGCCACTTTTAGTAGAGTGTTATGTGGCTGCTAATGTGTTCCGAACAAGTAAAGAGTTCATTTGCAAAATCCGATAAACGGCACTTAAAAAAAAAATGAACTGACTGCC
Source organism: Elopichthys bambusa (assembly GCA_037101425.1). Taxonomy (NCBI): domain Eukaryota; kingdom Metazoa; phylum Chordata; class Actinopteri; order Cypriniformes; family Xenocyprididae; genus Elopichthys; species Elopichthys bambusa. The sequence goes on along the minus strand of CM074442.1, from coordinate 4,524,695 downwards.
ATGCGTTATTCTCCACATATAGCACGTTCTGAACTCTAAATACGTTTTGTCAAAAAAGCCGGTATTGTCCACTGTCAAGGCATCGCAAGGTCACGTTTTACAGCAGAAACCAACAAGCACCCTTGTTGTTTGTGAACACAACACGATAAGTCTGTTTTAGTGAATCTGCGTGCAGTATTCAGGTCAGGTGACAAAGCTGCTAGTCACTACGAAAAGACGCGCTAGCTGAGGGGAGTTTCGTCAAAGCTGACTAAAAGTGATCGAGGATTTATAATTTGACTCGTGCAACTCCTTGTACACCATACACGTCTTACATGCTGAAACCTTGTTTGTCCTTTTGCGTTTGTGTGTGCGCGCACGTGCATGCGTGTGTGCATCTCTGTGTGTGTGTGTGTGTGCCCATCTGTTAAAGTGTGAGTGTGCGTGTGTGTGTGCGCACACGTGTGTTTGAGTGTGTTTTAAATGCAATTACAAAGCAATTACTTGATTTTGTTTAACTCTGAAACATGAAATGTGGAGTTATCTGCTTTTGCTAAAAAACTAACATTTAATATATATATAAAAAACATACTTTCAATGAACTTTAATTTTGTAAGTTACCTGTATTTTTTGGTTATTATTACTTAATCAAAACAACCCAGCTGCAGTTTGATTGATATTACTTGAAATGCACAATAAAAAAAAAAAAACATGATTTATGAGAATGAATAAAAACAGAGATATCTGTTTTTGCAAATGAACTCTTCAAGTATGCCCCCAGGTGGCTGGATGCAGTATAGGTCATAAACCCCGCCCTCTCTGTGTAATCTAATGGGACGTGACGAACTGAACAAACAAATTACACTTCAAACAATTTTTTTCCCAAAGATGGTTTGTGTCATTTTATGTAATTTTTATCACGCTTGATGCAAGTTATAGGGCCAGATTTACTAAAAAGACAGTGCAAAATTAGCGTGACCTTATTGCATATGCATTTGTAGGAGTTTCCCTTTCAGATGCAAAATTTATGGAAGGAGATTATTTATATGAATCACGCAATGCGATTTACTAATATTTGCGCTCATCAATTTACTGGTATTTGCGGCATTATATAACGGCCAAAAAAAGCATGTTGCGACATGGCTGCAATTGTTGCTGCTAGGAGGAGACACCGCAGAGAACAGAGAGCGTGTGGTAGAAGGGAGAAAATATTTTCCACTTGTATTAATTTCTTTGGAATGCCAGAGGAAGACGTTATCCGAACATATCGTTGGCAAAAGATATTATATATGTGTACGTATTTGTCAGATTATACATGTAACAAGTCGCGTCGTCCCGCACCTGATGAGAGCATCAGCATCATCTCTGCTTATTTGCGACCCAACGCTAATTTGCGCTGCTCTTATCAGATTGCGTTGGTCATAATGTAAATGATTTATAATTTGCGCGTCAGCAGTAGATCACGCGCAAAACTTGCCACTCCCATCGGCGCATTTGTGGAATTGCGCTCTCACGCTAATTTGTCCCGTTTAGTAAATCTGGCTCCAAGTGTTCGTTTTTTAAAATAAGTTTGGGTTTAGTTAGTTATTTGATGCTATAAAAACAGGGGTTTGACGTCATGATTGACAGCTTCTCTAAGCGAAGGAGTCACCAACAGACTTTTATCGGGATTTTCGGGGGGAGACTGGAGCTTCAATTTGACTGTTTATTTCACACCGACATAATGAGATGTTCTGCAGTAAACTGTGCTAACCGAGTGTGCGCGAGGCCTTGATACCGTGACTACACTCACTATTGTGCAGACTCTGGCTCCAAGATGTCAGCACCATATTTGGACATTGGTGGCTTCACTTATCCACAATGGAAGAGAGTAGTCCATATTGTTTTACAGTCCATGGTTCTGAATGGTTGTTATCATATTGGGTAGTTAATAAGTGTCCTTAGAGAATGTTGACTTGTTGCTAGAGTGTTCTGGGTAGCTGCTCTAGGTGGTCGCTGTGTGTTTATTAGCATGCAGTTAGGGTGCTAATTGTTCTAAATGGTTGTTAGAGTGTTGCTAGGGTGTTAGTGTGTAGTGTGTAGTTATCAGGTAATTGGTATTTACTTGCTAAGGTGTTCTGAGAAGTTTTCAACAAGTTTCTAATGGTATGAGGAATAGTAACGATGGTATAATAAGCACCGCTAATGATGAACTTTGATAAAGACTGGTTTCATTAGGTGACTTCAATAACAAGCTAACCTACATGTGATCTCCTGAGCCAAAGCATTACCACAGAAGACAATTATTCCAGTACCGGAGGCCAAATTTAAAGTTATAAAGTGATGATGTCACTCTAAAGCCTTAAAGCAAACTTTCTCATATAAAAGCAGTGACAGGAGTCCCAGAAGAGACTGAGGGTTGTCAATGTGAGTCTGGGAGGAGCTCTTGCATGGCTGAACATGGTGACACTGGATGGAGGGACACTCTGTCGACTCTGACAGCTGTGAAGAGCAAAGCTGCTTAACGGAGACCCTGTGAGAGAAGTCACTGAACCAGCAACCTTGGTGATTAACCCACTCATACAGGTGTAAGCGGAGTGCTAACACAAACACACATGAACAGAAAAAAAAATGTTAACACTAGTGCTGGGGATGCTACTCATAATTCAAAGGAGTTAAACTACAGTCAAGCAAACATTTTACTAGGGCTGTCCTCGAGTAAAGATTTTTCAAGTTGACTAGTAGTTGTTTATTTAAGCGATTAGTCAACTAATCGCACGTGTATATTAATAAGCCATATAAATCATAATAATGAGCATTTAATTGCTTATATATAATACATAGCCTAATCAGCGCTCAAGCGCACGCATAAAGCTTGCCACAGCGCACCGGCAAAGGTAATGATTATAAATGTGGCGTGAAAGTACAGCAAGGAGACTGTCTAAACATTTTAGTAATTTATTGATAATGTTTTGTGTGTTTTCGGCTGCAGAGATTAAGTCAATGATGCTGCAGCTCCGCAGCAGTGGACACGCCTATATGCACGTTTCATACAGATTACATAATCTGAGAATATTTGTTTTTCACTTGACTTGGTTGACAATCGCTTGCCATTTCAAGCTTTCTATAGATATATTTCTCATGTCTGTGAGGCAAGTATACACTGAGTTTTGTTCTATTTTTTTGACGCGCTCAAGTTCAGAGACCGAGACAGCAGAAAACGTATCCTGTTTGTTTTCTTTATTTTACAAAGGCACAGCATTTTCTTGTTATTGTGAGTTTAAACAAATACAAGAGAGATACAGTTAGCCTTTACAGTTTCAAATGATTTTTACTGATTATTACTCGTATCTGTATAACTAAAAATGACAGAGTATTTTAAGTTGTTTCCGCTGTTATCAGAAAAAAATACAAGAGATCGTATCGGCGCCTCCATGTCTTGCAGTAAGCACGCTATACTTCAGCTTCCACTTAGATATGCACCTAATAATAGCGCACTTTTACCTAGGTTAATGCTAAAGTGAGCGGCCATGTAAATTTGCTACTACTTACATGTTTCAAATGTTAAGCCGTATTTAAGGTCGATGGATGATAGGTGAATGTTTAGACGTTAATGATCTGTCATTCTGTCATTAAAGCTACATAAAGCTTAAAGGGGAAATACCTTTTAAAATATACAGTGGCCCCAGAAGATATCTGGATACTTTAGTCACACTTAAAAATGAGTCAATGTTATTGAATGACATATTACAAATATATGTATATATATATATATATATATATGTATAAAGTAAATAAAAGTGTTTGAGACTTATTTTTACCATAATTTGTTTGCAGATGTCACTTGGTTTGATCTTTTATGTAAAGCAATGACATTCATAAATTTTAAACACTGCTTAAGCATTCAGTTACAAAAGCAATCAGTGGAAAATAGAATATGTAAAATTATGCAAAAGGACTGAACGCTAAACTGAACTAAAATAAATACTAAATAAAAAATAAAAAATTTGTAGCACCAATTCTTCTAGTTAATTACTCCACAGCACTGGTGCCATATGGGGCACTTCCTAATGTGTAGAGAAGACCAAACAGGCTACTATTTTATTGTGACAGATTTCCTTCTGCTCTGAGCTAACTGAAACTGATGACTCCAGATGACAGCACAAGAAAGAGAATCATAAACACACTACAACAAAACCCTCTTTCCTCTTTAGCGTAACCTTTCTCAGTAAACACTAAAATGCCAAACAAAGTTTCTTCCTTGAGTACCATCATCCAGAACTGAAAATGTTCATGCTGAGAGCTTGCATATACAGTTCCTATGAGCAGGTGAAGGCTGCAGTGCTTGACATGCATAAATCCAACATATATTTTGAGGCAACATAACTAAATGTTGCCTCAAAACATAACTTCCTTCTCTCTTTCTTTTTTGAGAAACCAATCTACAACTAATTTTTTTTACATTTTTTGAGGAATAATGTGAATGGGGCTTCACTGTAAAAAAAAATTGCTGCGACAAGTGTTCTGAGTGGTTGCCAGGTCATTGCTAAATATGACTTGCATCTTTATTTCAGTATAAGTATATGTGATTTTTGTGCCCATTTTATTATTCATCAAGAAACATAATTGTAAATCTGTTACTTAGAAAAGTAAACATTTCTCAAAAGCCACACAATTTTATTAATGTAGCATAAGGTAAGTTACAGTACATCCCAACATTTTATACACTGCCAGTCCAAAATAAAGTTGCTGTTTGGATTTAAACAGGCAAGTACTTAAGAGCCTATGGATGGATCATTATTACAGTAATTATGTTTAGCAACGTATCTTTTAACCCTAATCGATGGAGTGTGTAGATTTTCATTTCTTAAACAACCATGTAGGAAGACATATCATGGCCATATTACAGGATGACAATGTCAAGATTCATCAGGCTCAAATTGTGAAAGAATGGTTATGAGGGAACATGAAGAATCATTTTCACACATGAATAGGCACCTCTGAGTCCAGATCTTAAATGATTAGCTCACTTCAGAATTAAAATTTCCTGATAATTCACTCACTCCCATGTCTTCCAAGATGTTCAGGATTCCAAGATTCCAGGATTTTTCTCCATATAGTGGACTCCAACAGTTAACAACGGGTTGAAGGTCTAAACTGCTGTTTCAATGCAGCTTCAAAAGGGCTCTACAAGATTTTTTTTTAGAAAATGACCAATCGTTTCACTAGATAAGACTGGGATCATGTAGAGCCATTTGAAGCTGCACTGAAACCGCAATTTGGACCTTCAACCCGTTGGTAACTGTTGAAGTCCACTATATGGAGACAAATTCTGAAATGTTTTCCTTAAAAACCTTAATTTATTTTCGACTGAAGAAAGAAAGACAAAAACATCTTGGATGACATGGGGGTGAGTAAATTATCAGGAAATTTTAATTCTTTGTCAATACAAGATCTTGATAAAAAATTGATGCATCTCTTGATGGAAATAAATATTGTGATGTTATGTCCGTCAAGAGGTGCATCAAACAGCAATTTATGTAGTGTTAGGGGTTTGTTTAAAGTATGAACAACAAACACCTGTAAGAAAAACCTAAAAAAAAAAAAAAAAACACAGTTCTGTGTCCTTGATTTCATTGGTTGGCAAAAAACAAAAACAAATCTACAAATATAACCACGTGCTAGGTCTCTATTTAATCCAAGAACTTATTCATGAATGAAGTATTTAGGTTAATATCAAAACTAATAATTAGCCCATTGTTTACTGTGACTTTCTATGAGTAATCCTCTATCTAGGTTGTGGTGAGATTAGGGGGACAGGACGTGACTGTGGGTGAGTGTGGTTAGACTGAATCAAGCGGAAAATCAGGGGAAAAAAGATTCTATGTCTTACATCTCTGTGAAGAACCCAACACCTGTGGTACTATCACTGGAGGGGAGAGGAAGCACAAAAAAGTGGTTTGGATGACAACATGGTCTTCTTAGCACCCAGTTAGCATGTGTAATAACATCAAAAGAGCCTTTTATTTTATTAAATATAAAGCAGGAACAGGCGACAGTTCTTTGTCCACTTCCATTAACTAAATGAAATATGACTCCTGAGTGCTACACCGCAGGCATCTCGTGTTTCTGTTTACCTGCTTTTGTAGAAACACAAGCCGGCCGCATTAAAAATGATTCATGGCATTTATGTAACGCTGTCTGGCAGAACCTTGTTCTTTGTTTGTTGTTCTGCCGCGGCTCAGGACCATACAGGTTCTTTTCAGATGGAAATCTCCATATAAAAACAGCACTGATTTACATGTTTTTTGAATGGTAACATGCAGGAGCATGGAGTCTTTCTTTGTTTGATTTCACCTGGTGATGCTGTTTGAGATGTTGACTTTATTATTTTATTATGGTGCACTCGTGTGTTTGTGCATACCTGCGCAAGCTGGGGTCCATTTGGGCTTCATCCTGGATGAGTTCTGCCTCGCTCTGAGCAATCCTCATGGCCAGCTCTCTGTCCCTCCTTTCCTGCTCCAACATGGTCTGTCTCTGAGTCTCTTCCTCTCGCTCCACTGCCAGCTGCATCTCAAGTTCAGCCTGGAACAACATACATTCCCACAAATCAATAATACGCACACACAAATCTCAACACTTTTGGCGTTTGCCACACCTGTGCCTTCGTTCTGTTCCAACTCGAGAGACACACAAGCATACAAATGGGTGTCGGGGGGGATGCTGACAGTAATGAACACATATTTGAGCTCAGAGCAATGAACTGTGGTGGGCCAAAGAAGAATCCGAATGAAGCTAACACCATCCCAGTTTAAAAAAAAAAAAGACTTTTGGATGCCTGTTTTCTGGTGTCCTCAAGCAAAAACTTGTTTGTGGACCATTTTCACACACACATATGCTGATTGTTTAGCTTCAGCTAAATTTTGCTGATAAGCAGCTAGCTAGACCAGTACCAAACCAGTACTAATCAGCATAACCCAGCCTGGACCAACATGGAAATTCAAGAACCAATTAAATAGTTCACCATTTCTGTCCTGTGTTGATGCATTTCTGGTTGAAGAACTTGTCCCTTTTCTTAAAATAGCCAATATCTTTTTTTCCACATCCGTGAAATATACTGTACTATGGAAGCTTGTTTCTGCCATTAAATAAAAAAATAAAAAGGTAATTGTGACTTTTTATCTCAAAATGCGAGTTATAAAGTCATAATTACGTGTTATAAAGTCAGAATTGCGGGATACATGGCAATTCTGCCTTTTTATCATGCAATCCTGACTTTATATCAAGCAATTCTGACTTTATATCTCACAATTCTGACTTTATATCACGCAATTCTGACTTTATATCTCACAATTCTGACTTAATCATGCAATTCTGACTTTATATCAAGCAATTCTGATTTATATCAAGAAATTCTGACTTTAAATCACACAATTCTGACTTAATCATGCAATTCTGACTTTATATCAAGCAATTCTGACTTTAAATCACGCAATTCTAACTTTTTAATCACGCAATTCTGACTTTATATGAAGCAATTCTGACTTTATATCACAATTCTGAGACAAAAAGGATGTCCACAATTACCTTTTTTTATTTCATGGCAGAAACAAGCTTCCATACTGTACCATGCTACTTGCTAGTCAGATGCAAGGACATTCTCATTTTAGAGAGCATTTGATTGCACAAAAATTTGGATATGCCCATAAGTGCTAGATGAAGACATTTTTAACTGGTTTTCGTGAAAAAGAAAGTTCATTTTAAAAGCCTATACCTGCTAAAACCCTGATTTTGCTGACTTTCAGGAAGATTGCGGAAGCTTTTTGGTCATAACATTTCTCTGCGCAATCAACATGATGCTGTTTAAGGCAGGCTACAGAATTCCCTCAATCTCCCCGTCCAGTGGCGTCTGGTACATCTGAGGAAAGGGAGATTAGCAAGGTGGCCCTGCCCCAGACACACTGTAACCCATCTATAGCACTGCCCACTGAAAGGATATTAAGCCATTACACTTCCTGCTGTGTGCTAAGGTCTGATTAGGCATAAAAATGAGGCTGTACTGCAGCCAGTCGGCCTGCAATTCTACGTCTTGACTGTGCTAAATGGGGAAAAAAGAAAAAGACCAAAACAAATAAAATGAGATGGATGGTTTTAGATGAGTAAGAACAGTCTGGGATAGAGTCCAGCAGCATGGTCCAAAAGCATAGGTCAAAACAGAGCAAGGGAGTGATAGAAGAGAAAAGCTTAGATGGAACATTTTCATCAGAGAAAACCTTAAGAGAGAAAGAAAAATGATGCAGGCACTATTCTGAGGAAAAAGCAAGGCAGCTGAGGTGTAATGCCCATATATATAAAGACATATATAGAGAGGGGGTTACAGCACACACTGGTCATGATAAATCTGAGCTATGAATCAAACTGCTAAAAGCAGAAGAGACGTGGTGGAAAACAGAGTGATATATTATGGCCGAAAAATAACCGTGATAAAGATTTTATAAACAATGTGACAACAGTCTTTGAGTGAATTGCAAATGTTTTCTGTTGCAAAGGTCTTCAATTTATTCAAGGATTCAAAAACAATTGTATTTTCAAGCCAAGGTGATTTTAAAACTTTGATCATTCACATTCATATTATATATATATATATATATATATATATATATATATATATATATATATATATATATATATATATATATATATATATTACAGTCAAACAAAAAATTATTCTGACATTTTTTATATTTTTGATATATTTTTACTGGTGGGTGCAGGACACTATAGTTCATTTATGTAAGTGAGGATAGCAAAATAAAGTGTGACATTTTGTACCAAAAAATTCTTCATACAGTGGAATACCAGTAAAACTGATAAAAATTTGGAACCAAACATTATTCAGACACTGTGACCTGACCATGTTTTGCTTAAGTGTTATCTGACATAATTAAGATTCTTTTTTTCTGAGATCTTGTCATATTTTATTACCATTTTTTTAAACTATAGTGAATAAACTGTATTAATAAATGAAATGTTCAAGGTGTCTGAATAAATTCTGGTTCGACTGTGTGTGTGTATATATATATATATATATATATATATATATATATATATATATATATATATATATATATATATATATATTTTTTTTTTTTTTTTTTTTTTTTTAATTCCAGAAAATGTAACATAGATAATGCCTCAAAATAGAATACAATCAGAATAATATAGAGAAATAGAGAATTGTAATAAAAAATGTCACAGTAGTAGACTTTATGATAAGGTCTCATGTATTAATATTAGTTCATGCTTTATCTAGCATAAACAATTATCCACAACAGTATTTTTTATTAAATGTAGTTGATAAAAAATATAATTGTCTATTCTTGTGAGTTTAAAATTAACTTTTCTTTTAAATAAAAAAAAAATGTATTAGTAAATGTTGAAATTAAAATGAACTAATATGACTGTGGAATACTTGGTGTAAATACTGTGTGTGTGTGTGTTGGATTAATTAACATACTAAATGACGTTTTTTATTTTAATGTAAAAATGCAGACAGTTTTCTGTGATGGGTAGGTTTAGAAGGGTTAGTATAGGGAGACAGAATATATAGTTTGTACAGTGTAAAAATCATTACGCCTATTTAGAGTCCCCACAAAAATAGCTGTGGCAAGCAGGGCGGGGCCAAGAGCCATGGGAACGGAGCGAGGCCGGTGATGCGAGTGCTAATGCATTAACACAATTGGCTAGCATCTGCGCTAGGGTATCTGTATAAGACGATCTGTTTGGCTGACACCTGTGTAGACGCTTGAAAAGTTGAAAAAGTTGAACATTTTTAACCTTCTGCCGCGAGCAACGCCAGTGACTTTTTATGGAAAGTAATGTGTTGCGTTACTTTTGCATTACTGTTTACCATCTGGGCTCGGATGTTTGTTTGTTTGTTTTTATAACAAAAAAGTCCTATTTTGGTAAATGTAAAGGCCCTTTCACACAAAACGTGAAATGAATAAGCCTCAGGCTAAAGGAAATGCAAATTCACGCCTGTATAGTAGAGGGCGCAGCTCAAACAAACCTTTCAGCTGTGTTGCCATTCTGGAATACAGAAAAATAAGACGCATAAGAAGTAAATGGGTAAATGTATGCTCACATTAAGTCTAGAACTAGTCTAGAATAACCATCATGTTTACACAGCTCACACAACACCTCTGCACTTACTCCCGATTTCTCTCAACATGGGGACAGGAGAAGTGTCAGCCAATAAATGGGAAAACAAAGTAACTTGTGTTACTAATTTGAAAAAGTAACTCAGATATTTTGTTGTAAATTTAAAAGAAATGCGTTACTTGAAAAAAGTAATATGATTACGTAACTCACGATACTTGTAATGCGTTACCCCCAACAGTAAAGGTCACAGTAAGTTAGAATAGAATAGAATAGAATAGAATAGAATAGAATAGAATAGAATAGAATAGAATTAGAACACAAAACACAGAAGAGTTCTAAGACTGTGCAACAGTTTTCGGTCAGCATGGGCACAAAGCGTCTCTGCAGGGCGATTCATCTAGAGGGAGCAGCGCAAGGGAAGTCAGCCAAGCCCCCAAACACAGCATCGCCATCAGGAGAAAGGGGACATAGGACTTTCACTCCGCAGACGCAGCATAACCCAGCCCCAGGAGGTAGGCAGAGGCTGATGAATAAACCCACAGGCCGCTGTGGCAGCTCAATACAGTCATGATTATGCCTGCAGAACAGCCAGTCTCGGTCAGCTCTGAACATGCCAGCGTGAGACGGAGTGGGCATTTGGTTTTCCGAAGGAGTCAGCGGAGGAGAGGAATCAATACACAGAGGGAGCGCATATACACATACGCACCTGCATGACTCGCTCTTCCTCTTCTCTTTTCTTTCTCTCCTCTTCCTCCTGTTTCCTCTTCTGCTCCATCTCGGCTTTCCTGATGGAAGAGAGATCGAGGGTGGACCATCAATTAGTTACTCCGGCCTGCGGGGAATTATTCCTCCTGATCGATGTCCCACAGGAAGGGACTTGAAAACACCCACATGTGGATTCACAACTGTCACACAGAGAAACGTGGACCACACCTAGTCTTTGTAGTGCAAGCAAGTCCCTTCACTAGCAGATGAAAATGAATAGTTCGCTGTGAGCTTTGTTTGCATTTTTAAATCAAAAGACCTGTATATTTATATACATCTCACAAACAGCAAGCAAAATCTGCTGAGCCTTTCTTTGTACTTTGTTGATCATGGATTCAGGCATTTATTTATGCATCCTTGCCAACCCTGAGACCTTGAAAATAGGGAGATTTGTGAGGATTGGGAATGGGGGTACAGTAATGATGCAATTTGTTGAATGTTTAGCTGCATACAAAAAAATGCATGTTTGAGCTGTTTTAACTGAAAGCAACTTGTACTGACATATCTTAAAATATGTCAGTGCCACTTTTTTGACTCAAGATGCACACCAGTAATGTTTTTTTCTAGTGTACGTTTATAAAAGCTACTTAAATATCCTAATTGAACTAAGGTCTAATCCTGGCTTAGGCTAAGCCCTGTCTGTGAAACTAGGCCATAAAGTCAGAACTGCGAGTTATAAGGTCAGAATTGCGAGTTATAAAGTCAGAATTGTGTGATATAAATCCAGAATTGCGAGATATAAAGTCAGAATTGCAAGATTAAAAGTCAGAATTGCAAGATTAAAAGTCAGAATTGCAAGATTAAAAGTCAGAATTGCAAGACAAAAAGTCAGAATTGCAAGACAAAAAGTCAGAATTGCGAGATAAAAAGTCAGCATTGCGAATTATAAAGTCAGAATTGTGAGATATAAAGTCAGAACTGCGAGTTATAAAGTCAGAATTGCAAGTTATAAAGTCAGAATTGAGATTAAAAGTCAGAATTGTGAGATATAGTCAGAATTGCGAGTTATAAAGTCAGAATTGAGATTAAAAGTCAGAATTGCGAGTTATAAAGTCAGAATTGCAAGTTATAAACTCAGAATTGTGAGATATAAAGTCAGAATTTTATAAAGTCAGAATTTTATAAAGTCAGAATTTTATAAAGTCAGAATTGCGTAATATAAAGTCAGAATTGCAAGATTAAAAGTCAGAATTGCAAGACAAAAAGTCAGAATTGCAAGACAAAAAGTCAGAATTGCGAGTTATAAAGTCAGAATTGCAAGATTAAAAGTCAGAATTGCAAGACTAAAAGTCAGAATTGCAAGACTAAAAGTCAGAATTGCAAGACAAAAAGTCAGAATTGCGAGTTATAAAGTCAGCATTGCGAGTTATAAAGTCAGAATTGTGAGATATAAAGTCAGAACTGCGAGTTATAAAGTCAGAATTGCGAGTTATAAAGTCAGAATTGAGATTAAAAGTCAGAATTGTGAGATATAAAGTCAGAATTGTGAGATATAGTCAGAATTGCGAGTTATAAAGTCAGAATTGAGATTAAAAGTCAGAATTGCGAGTTATAAAGTCAGAATTGCAAGTTATAAACTCAGAATTGTGAGATATAAAGTCAGAATTTTATAAAGTCAGAATTTTATAAAGTCAGAATTGCGAGTTATTAAGTCAGAATTGTGAGGAAAAAGTCAGAATTGCGAGTTATAAAGTCAGAATTGCGTAATATAAAGTCAGAATTGTGAGTTATAAAGTCAGAATTGCGAGTTATAAAGTCAGAATTGCGTAATATAAAGTCAGAATTGTGAGTTATAAAGTCAGAATTGTGAGTTATAAAGTCAGAATTGCAAGTTATAAAGTCAGAATTGTAAGTTATAAAGTCAGAATTGTGAGTTATAAAGTCAGAATTGCAAGTTATAAAGTCAGAATTGTAAGTTATAAAGTCAGAATTGTGAGTTATAAAGTCAGAATTGTGAAATAAAAAGTCAGAATTGCGAGTTATAAAGTCAGAATTATAAGTTATAAAGTCAGAATTGTGTGATATAAAGTCAGAATTGCGAGTTATAAAGTCAGAATTGCGTAATAAAAACTCGCAATAGACCCTTTTCACATTTCCGGGTTTCTCAGAAGCGGAAGTCGTCACAGTGGATGAAATTCTATAGCGGTGAATGAGCGAATACATTAAATATATTTTTTGTGTTTCCATTTGCTCAAATAGCAAAAGAAAAACTCCACAATCGCTTAGAAAAACTCCACAAAAAACTGAAATACAAAAAAACTTTGCAGGATTTACTGATGACCGTTAAAACGTGTCATCACAGTCTGTGAAAAGGGTCTATTGAGAGAAAAAGTCAGAATTATATCTCACAATCCTGACTTTATAACAGGCAATTCTGACTATAACTCGCAATTGCAAGTTTAAATCTCGCAATTCTGAGAAAAAAATAAGATGTGAGTCTATGGTTTGAATTAATTCCTTTTCTTTGCATGACACATTGACATTACAATACAGAATGGCTCTTTCGACATTATCTTGAACATTGTATAAGCATTCATTTCAAGTGTCATTGAACGGAAGAAAGGTTTTTGGGAGCCCGCATAAATGTCATTTGATTTTGCTGGCAAAAACGTCCCGAGTCATAAAAATCAGTCTACAGGCTTTCATAAACAACCTAGGAAGTCAGGGAAGGTCTCGTTTTTGAAGTTTCATTACAAGCTGTTCACACATCGGCAAAAAAAAGTGATTAATACATGAAAATTCTTACATATAGCCCCTTTAAATGAAACTTAAAATAATGAGCTTCAGGAAAAACAAAATGAACAGGAGTATGTAAAACCATCAACAATTAAATCCAGATAATTTAAAGGTGCCATAGAATTGAAAATTTAATTTACCTTGGCATAGTTGAATAATAAGTTCTGTAAATGACATACCGTGAGCCTCAAACACCACTGTTTCCTCCTTCATATGTAAATCTCGTGCGTGAAAAACACCACGGAAAAATAGGCAGTTAAAACATGGTATAATAAAAAAATCTATGGGGTATTTTGAGCTGAAACTTCACAGACACATTCTGGGGACACCTTAGACTTATATTACATCTTGTGAAATGGACATTCTATGGCACCTTTAATAATCTATACAGAAGGGCTCTAGGGTGGATGGGACAGAAGTTGCTGTTGTTGTATATGCTGGTGTGGAACTAAATTTTCTTTGATAAGACTATAAACATAGAAATATCATCATGACCTGATTTGTGAAACGATGACAGATGCTGTCCATGACAGCAGGCTCTGGAGAATGCATAAGAGAGAGCAGGTCAAGCCGAACCCTCCAGTGATATATTAATCTCTCTGCCAATCCCCTCCTACAACCTTTTTTTCAACTCCTGTTCTTCTTTCAAATGTGCTGGGACTCTGACCTAATGTACAGTTCATCCTATTGGAAACTTGCAACGTGACTCACATGCGGCGGTCTTCTTCCTCCTGTTTGCGTAACTGCTCCTCCTCTTCACGTCTCTTCCGCTCTCTCTCCATCTCCTCCTGGATGCGCTTGAGTCTCTCCGTTTCCTCCTGCTCCTGCTTTTTCTTCTGCATTGAGGAGAGGAGCTGCTCTGAGCATTTCACCAGGCCCTCATATTCCTGCTCGATCTCCTTGCGGCTCATCACTGTGGACTGAGAGTAGAGATAAAAAGAGTGTCAAAATTGATTCAATTTGATTTATTTGAGTATATTTTAATTATAATGTATGGAAGCTTGTTTCCACCTTGAAATAAAAAAGGTAATTGCAACTTTTTATCTCACAATTTTGACTTTTTTTTTCTCTGAATTACGAGATATAAACTCACAATTGTGAGTTATAAAGTCAGAATTACATGATATAGAGTCAGAATTGCGAGTTATAAAGTTAGAATTGTGTAATATAAAGTCAGAATTGTGAGTTATAAAGTCAGAATTGTGTAATATAAAGTCAGAATTGTGAGTTATAAAGTCAGAATTACATGATATAGAGTCAGAATTGCGAGTTATAAAGTTAGAATTGTGTAATATAAAGTCAGAATTGTGTAATATAAATTCAGAATTGCGTGATATAAAGTCAAAATTGCGAGTTATAAAGTCAGAATTGTGAGATATAAATTCACAATTGTGTGTTATAATGTCCAGTTGTGAGGGAGAAAAGTTTATATCTCACAATTTTGACTTTATGTCATGCAATTCTGACTTTATAACTCACATTTATGACTTTATAACTCACAATTCTGACTTAATAACTTGCAATTCTGACTTTATATCATGCAATTCTCAGACATAAAAATCAAAATTGTGAAATGAAAACTTGCAACTGTGAGAAAAAAAAATCAGAATTGGGAGATAAAAAGTTACAATTACCTATTTAGTGGCGGAAACAAGCTTCTTGCTTGCTTTGCCTACATATAAAAGAAATTTTACAGGGCAGTGTTTCGGCAGACTCATGATTCAAACCAGTAAAAAAGACAAACTCATGGGACTTGGGAAACACAAAATGAGAGCAATCAGTTTTCAATACAATAAACGTGGATGTTGATATATACTGCCAAGCTCCAAATGGGCAAAAAAGGTCCATAAAAGTATCATAAAAGCATTTCATACAATTGAAACAACAGCCATTAAGTTACCACGGCCACAGCTTTTCAAGGGCGGGTATTCTATCTATGTCCGTCAAAAAAAGGCTCCAAATGGGATAAATCTGTCTCCAAAGGGCACAACCATGAGAACAATCATGGTATCATATTGAGGGATCATTCCAAACCAAAGTGCTGAAAAATGGCCACTTCAAGGGGCCGTTCAAAATGAAGAATTCAGGATAGGGATCAGGGCATAGGGATGGGCCCTTCAGAATGGAAAGCAGGGACAATGATGTCAAGAGTCAGCTCGCTCGCTGATAATATTGGAATTAATTAATTAAAATGCAGATTATTATCATACAAAAAACAGAGGGCACAAGCTTTTTCATGCTTTCTCCAGATGCAAATGGGTTAAATAATGTATTTTTGTATTTAATGGAGAAAACAAATCAAGGAAGTTTAAAATTAATGGTCAATGTCATGAAAAACAACAAGCACAATTTAGACTATTTCTCCTTTCTAAAATTTCTAAAATCTATTCATTTGTGCAAACAGAGAGACATTATGCTTTTAGACGATCATTCAGAAGTGTAGTTGTTCATTGTTTTGAAAACATGACCGCAAATGAGATTTTAATCATTTAAATTCTCTTTGTTTATTATAAGAAGAATATTGTGAATATAATATTAGTATATAATATAATATAAGAATATAATATAAATATATTTTGCTTTTATGATGCTTTTGTGTACTTTTTGAAACTTGACAGTATAAATCACTATCCACTTTCATTGTACGGTAAACAGCCCTAGTGAAAAAACCTTTACCAATATTTATTTAAAATACATTTATTTCATACTAAGTATACTACAAATCCATTAACCTATTTACTGACATCTTGTTTGAGACTTAATGATATATAAATATTATAATTAAACTTTATTTGGAGTACTTCATTGCACAATGCACATTTTTTAATATTGTGCCTAAAAAGTGTTTTAATATCACTATTACCTTGGCATTGTAGGATTGTATGATCTTTGTATATCAGTTTTTAAATTCAAGATATTTAAAGTGTACCTAAAGTATACTTACAATAGTTCCATTTTAGCACAATCAGATATACTTAAGTATATCTTTAGTTGGACCTCAGCATTACTTCCGGATAACTAAAGTACATTAAGTACAAAATTAGTTGTTCCAATTCAGCAGACTTTAAGTATACCAGTTTAGTATACCAAAAGTACAACTGCAGGGTATTTATATTGAGTACATAAATATGTAAATGTATTTGTAGTATACTTAGCATAATTGTATTTCAAACACATTTTAGTATATTTTTCACTAGGGAGAAGCTAGAACATTATGCCTAAATACCTCTTTTTGTCTATCAAGAATGAAAGAAAATAAGAGGTTGGAACAACATTAGGGTGAGTAAATGATGACAAATGATGAAAAGATGGGCCACTCAGTTGCACTCTACAGTAGCGACAGGTGCTTTGTTAACTAAATATGAACAGTTTCACATTGCAAAGTGAAGAAAGTTGCAGCAACTCAGTGGTTACTCGTCAACACGACGACGGGCCACATGCACCGCAGTTGTATTAATATCCTGCAGATATTCATTAAACCTGGATGTGGATTTCTGTGCCATCTGGCAGAGCACCAGAGGAGCGTGGAAGGATGCGAGCATTGTGAATGATCATTGTACCGCAGGGGGCAGGGACTCAATGACAAGGTCCGTCTCACCCCCTAACGCTAGATGAGTTAGCGCTAGCGTGTTGAATGACAGCCATTGACACAATCTGCGTTATTAGCCAGGGAGGCCACAGTAATCTCCAGTCCAGATGGTAAGGTAATAGAAGGCATTGCCAATCAAAAGCCAAATGCTAATCAAAAAGTGCTATGCTAATAACAAAGAGGGCTATCACGGGCACAGAAGTGCAGAGCACATCTCATTTAGAGGGAGGAATTGAGTGTTCAGGTAGAAAAGTTTCAGCTCTGGTGCCAGCTATCTATCAGGGACAGGTCGCAATGTCTTTCGAGCTCCCTGTCAATAATGCACTCCGAGTCTGACAGATGAGGTTGGGCTCCACATAGAGAATACAACAATGCATATACTGCATTCAATCAGCCGCAGCTGAAAGTTCGGGGGAAAGCAAGAAATCAACACTAGAAACGGCATAATGCGGCAAAACCTTAAAAATCGACTTGACAGCTTGTGGTGCGAATGTCAATGATGATCTGCAGACAGAAACTCATTGTCAGACTGTTGATTTGCATACTTTGTATTTATTACTTTGCTGTTGAGTGCTAGATTTTCTGCAGAATGAAAGGAAAAGCATTGGTTCTCTTTCTTTGGGCCCTAAAAGAGAGAGACTCAAAGCTTGCAGACAATTTAAGCTACAGCTTTGGACAGTCTTCATCAGGACATGGAAAAACACACACCGGTTGAATTATGCATGGAAACTGATACGAGAATGAAGGCTAAGAAAAGAGCTACACCACGTAACATCATTGTGCTTTGTAAGCTGGAGGAGGTGAAAGGGGGGTTTGTAAACCTTGGGCGGTTTTCCAGTGGAAAACCTCACCTTGATCTTAGCCATGAGGGCGTCGGTGGAGGCGGCCAGTTCCTCAACCTGTTTACTCATTTCCTGTTTACCCTCTTTGAGTCCATTCACAGCCTCGGTGAACTTCTCCATCCTCTTCCTCAAATTTTTCACCTTCACCAGGCCATCAATGCTGCCATGAGAATAGGGACAATAGTGTTTATTTTTTGTCCAGACCATTAATTAAAAAAAAAAAAAAAAAAAACACCTTTTGTGCACATGATTAGCATTTTTTTTAACTTCTCTATTAAATTTCATTTTGATATTTTGTGTAATTTTTTTAGGGGCATAAAGCCACAAATGTCAAGGTCAAATAAGTAAACAAATAAATACAATAATATATATATATATATATATATATATATATATATATATATATATATATATATATATATATATATATATATATATATATATATATATATATATATATATATATATATATATTAGGGATGTGATGAGATTTTTTCGTCAAGGTGAAAGGACTTTATATATATTATAGATATTGTGGGGGTGAAATTAGGATAGAATATGCCACCGCTATGTTTACATTATGCCTCCATTGTCGTTTTGCTTTTTATAGAAATAAAAACCATTTAATTCAGTTGGATAACGGTCGCTTCAATTCCATTCAGCTCATAAAACACGAGCTGCAGAGTCGTACATAGTGCAGCAGGAATCAGAGTTCACTGATCACGTGACAAGAGTAAGTGACGAGGTGGCTGACAAGACCATGGCGGAGGATTCGTTACACAACATAGCCTAAGCGCCTGAAAAATGTCTTGTATTGTAGAATGTGTGCTCAGCACCGCCGCTCCCTATCCACAGAGCATGCGCGATTGCGAAATGGAAAGCGAAAGTAAAACGCGAGCGTGCATTCAAACGTGATTTCAATACCCCACATTCTGAAAGCAGCTCCCTGATGCATGCAAATATCTACTAATACGAAAGTTATATTAGGCTGGGCTGTGTAGTTGTAACCATCTCTCAGCTCTGTATCATGCTTGAAGAAAAATTTGGTCTGTATTTGCATTTTGAATATTGAGAGAGTACTTTGATTATGGTTGCACTTATTGTTTGCACTTAAAAAAAACTAAGAGAAAACTGTTATTCATTTTTATTTATACTGTTTTTATTTCTATGATCAATTTGTGGAAAGAAGTTCTGTAAGGAGGTCATAAGTGTGTACAAGCTCAGTTTTACGTCTGAAGAGACTCATATGAAATAATACAGGAGAGAAGCCAGTTAGTTGAGTTTGTGGCGAAACCTTTTACAGTGCTTGTCTTTTACTGCATATGATCATTCTTAAAGAAATTAAATGACATTCATTACAAGGTGACTAGTTAAAACATTTCAAATGCAGCAGACTATTTTTCTAGTCATGTAATTTCGTCATTGAGGATTTCTTAAAAATACTGTGTAAAAATCTGGGCTTGTCTCGTTCTCGTGAACTCAATCTCTTATCTCGTTTTGTGATTGAACTGTCACGTCACACCCCTTACTATACATATATATATATATATATATATATATATATATATATATATATATTTATATTGTTTTTTGTTTTGAAAATGGTATACATTCTTTGACTAGGTAAGGTTTAAAACTTAAATGTAAAAAATCCCTTTACCTTATATATATTGTGAAAATAATAAGATCTTATCAAGGTGTAATGTGTGTACATACCGAGACTTGTGTCTTCTTTTGCACAGCCACATGCGAACCGTCTTCTGAATCTTGATGCAAGCACTGGCCCTGTAGTTCATTTTGTTCCTCACTGTGGCAAGTGAAAGATAGAGGAAGAAGATGTTTACTCATCAACAGCAAACTGTAACTCTACAAAGATAAATGGAAGGGTGTGGGATGCTTCTAATTGCTTTTATGAAAGGCAATTTAGGGTTTATGAAAGGCAGTTGGGGTTATGAAGGATGACGTACATTTAATAACTGACAGTGTGCACCACTGGACCTTCTTCCAGCGGCTGCACACCAGCCACTTATTGACCCGTTTTACAAGCTCGGCCAGGTGTTCCGGATCAGACTTCATGATCTGGTCGAACTCTGCAAACTGAGGCAAACACACACATACACGTTGAGATTTATGTAGCTGAATTCTTGTTTACGAGGTTCCCATGTGCGAAAGCTTAATGAAACAGGATAGCGGTTTTAACAGTCTTGTATTATTCCAATTCTCATGAGAAATATTGTGAGAAATTATCACCTTCCCGGGGCGGAAGAAAACCCTGGTCAAGCCAAACTTGTAATCGTTCTCGTTGAGGCCCAGTGCTTTAAACAGAGCCTGCAGGAGGAGACAATACAACCAGACAGTGGAATGCATACTTTATTAAATGACTTTCAGAGATCAACAAGAATGGCACTATGTCTTCGGGCCAGTACGCTATTATGTTTCAGTGTTTTCAATGTTTTCAATTTTTTTTGCACCTTGCAAACTTAAACGTGGTTTTTTGTGCTGTTTTGTTTTACATTATTGTGAGACTGACTTCTGAGTTAGAATTAGTTATAATGATTTGAAAACAATAATCAAATCAGTAATGTTTTGCAACTTATGCCACTTTCCAGTTTAAGTGTTTATAGTTTATAGCTGTCAAATTACTCACATCATAGTGGAGCAAATTTTCAAGCTGTTAGGGTTTTTGGTCTGGGTTTTTAATGAAAAATATAAATACTTTTTTTAAGTTTATAAAAATATGCTCCTAATATGTGCTTGAATGAAAATCTGTCCTGGCAGAGACAGCAGAAAAACAGCCCTTTTTGTTGAGCCTTGATTACACTCTAGATATTGCATTACAAGCATAATGCGATCATCAAAATTAAGTAATTTTCAATAATTGCAATCAATCATTAATTGCAGCCTGCTCATATACTTTATTAGTGTGGAATCCAATTGTACATTTTATGATAAAGTAAATACTTTATATTTAACCGCGGGTGTTAAATTAAAATGCAATTTGACTTCCAAATGTATCTGTAACTACTGATGATAAACCACTATCATTTATCATGGAAATCAATGAGGGATTACTCTGTGCGTGCTTTGGAAAGTGGAAATGAAAGGTCATATAGTCTTTTCTAAAAATAATCCAGCTAGCCATCATCTATCATACTAATCCTAATTATGTACACAAGAACATCAGATGAATAACAATTAAAATAGAATTATAGAGATGCAATGATAAAGATAAAAAAAACAATAGAGGTTTACTTTGCAAAAGAGTCGAGGATCAAGCCTTGTGAGCTTGTTGGGCATGTACTGCTTGTACATGTTGTAAAGCTCATGAAAAGGAGCTCGGGAAGGGAAGCCACCCTGCATCAGGTCCAGCACTGATACCATGCCTGAGAGGAGAAGAGAAGTACAGATAATGTAGCCACTGAAGCTACAGGATTTGCTGCACTGAAGGCTGGAGCTGAAGCATGAACATCTGAAGATTCAACATCTTATTCTTAGTAATGTGCAGTCAACCTGTTCTTGAACACTATGTGCTTGCCTTTGTCAAAATAAAAAGTCGCAAACATTATTTTGTAGATTTCTGTTGATCATTTCATCAACTTAGTATTGTCTGTAATTTAAACTAAAATTTCTGTGTTAACTGGCATTTTTATTAAAAAATTAGGTTGTAGTAACTTAATGAATTTGTCTTGATAACTTCAGAAATTAGGCAGTGGATTTCTAGTTCCCAGCATGATTTGCATAGGAGTGGACAAGGTGAATGAATGCTGAAAATAAGTGTTAATTTATTTATGTTTTTAGTGAAGGGAAAGACCTGTTAGTGTTTAATGCTGTTATGTTTGACATTTAAAAGAGTTTCTGTAATGTTGAAGTTTTTGTGGTTACCATTGTGCTCAATAGTAGATACATGAAGGTAAACACTTCATTGACATAAGCAATGACTGTGCTAATGCCAGTGACGAGTAATATCTTAAATAGATAAGATTAATTGATTCCAGGGCTACAACTCTGGTAGTTGGAAAGACTTAATTTTTTTGAGTAATCAACTTTAAAAGTTGTGTTTATGCTACAAATTAAGTTCCTCTAACTGAATGTAGCTTGTTGGTTTAACGTCAATTCACTCAAAGATGTCATAACTCAAAAAAAAAAAAAAAAAAAGATGCAAACTGCTTTTTGTTGAGCCAACACATTATTTTTTAGAGACACGGGTACTTACATGCTAGAAGGCAAATAGCTGACGAGTCTACATTTACCTCATGTGTTGCACAACTAGTCAACAAAGGTATCAAACTAACTGGCTTAAAGACATACCAGTGCAACTTCTAGGATATACTCTTCTTATGTCTCTTGCCTGAAAGTTTATTTCTAAAACTTTGCTAACAGCCTATAAAATGCAATAACACAAACCTTCAAAACACTCTTGTGGTAACGCCACCTCCAATAGATAATGAAAAATCAGTGGAGCTGACATTTAATATGGCCGCTCTATAGGCAATACTGGGATTTGTTAAAAAAAAAAAAAGAGTGCTTGCAATTTATGTGTATTTGTGATGGGTTTTCTTAAATTGAAATATGTGAAGCATTACCACAAGTGCTGTGAGATGAATTGGAGAGTGAAAAAAATACACCTATGTAATCAAATACATACCTGAGCACTGCAGCTGAGACAGAATCTGAGCTCCTTCAAACTGGTGGCTCACCATCTTCAGATTAGGCTTCACACAACGGATGAAACTAGAGCCCTGTACAATGTATACACATGAGATGTTATTACATTTTAACAGAGCACAAACAGTATTATATTTGTAGTCAGCATGACAAGACCATTGTCTAAATGGCCATAGGGTCGAGGATGTCGGAGATTGGAACACAGAAATAAACTATAGCAGGGTGAAATTTTGTATAGGTACACGTTCAAAAGTCTATAATGCTCACCAAAGGTGCTTTTTTTTTTTAAATCAAAAATACAGTAAACAACTTTAATACTGTGAAACATGTATTAAACATAATAGAGTAATAAGACACCAATATTGCATGCACTTAACAAACCAATGAATACAATTATATAAAATCATGTGAAAACTATAAAATATATACAAAAACTATTGCAAATACAACTGAACTTCATACAAGTTGACGTGTCTTTGATATCAGAACATGAAGACATAAACCTGTCAAAATACAACTGTGGAAACCCAACTCAGATTATGTAGAAAACGCTCACGCTCCCTCCAGTCTACCGAAGTATGTTGATTTACCCTTATTAGCTGATAATTCTGATTATGTTCAAGATGGACACATTTCTACCATAGCTCTCCTTTGAGAAAACCTAGCAATCAGGTGTTTTCAATCTCATCCTAAATGAGCAGTGTTGGAGGTAACGCATTACAAGTAACATGCATAATGTATTCAAATTACTTTTTGATATAAGGAGTAAAGTAACGCATTACAAGTAACGTGCATTACGTAATCAGATTGCTTTTTGATTTAACGAGTAATGCATTACAAGTAACATTACGTAATTAGATTACTTTTCTGACGTAAGGAGTAAATTAATGCATTACAAGTAACATGCATTACGTAATCAGATTACTTTTCCGTTGTTACGAGTAATGCATTACAAGTAACGCGCATTACATAATCAGATTACTTTTCTGATGTAACGAGTAATGCATTACAAGTAACACGCATTACGTAATCAGATTACTTTTTAGATATAAGGAGTAAAGTAACATTACAAGTAACATGCATTACATAATCAGATTACTTTTTCGGTGTGAGGAGTAATGCATTACAAGTAACGTGCATTACATAATTAGATTACTTTTTTTATGTAACGAGTAACGAAATGCAATCCAATGTTAGCGTCAGTTCTGGCAGGTCACGTCAGTCAAGCTCGCATTAGCTGACTCCCAGGGGACTCACATCTACCTATAGGAATACGACGCCTATCACAGCATCCATATATAAGCTCCTCAGTATTATCAGCAGCTATTGCATTCTCAGGAGCTAATTACCCTCCTCCATCCCCAGCTCCTCCTCTCTTCAGTCAGGATTGGCCTTATGATTCCCCTGAGTCAAACTAATTCTTGAAATATGTGTACATGTTAAATTATTGACATTAATTATATCTGCATATGTTGGTTCTGTTCTGTTCACCCTAGGGGGGTTATTGCTGCTCTCCCAGCTCTTATCCATGCTAGGCTGCATGGATGCACAGGGAGTTCTTGCCCAGAAAAGAACCATACCGCCAATACAAACTCTATGCAATTATCAATTATATTTGACGATAGTGGCCCTGACAGGCCCTGTAACACTTTTTCGGTGTTACAAGTAATGCATTACAAGTAACGTGCATTACGTAGTCAGATTACTTTTTTGATGTAATGAGTAAAGTAACGCATTACAAGTAACGTGCATTATGTAATCAGATTACTTTTTCGGTGTTACGAGTAATGCATTACAAGTAACGTGCATTATGTAATCAGATTACTTTTTTGATGTAACGAGTAAAGTAATGGATTACAAGTAACGTACATTATGTAAATAACATACATAACGTACAAATTACATTCTAATAACACAAATACATTTATTTACAGTCAAAAAGTCACAGTAATAGTATGAATTGTAACTGAAATATAGCTAGTAATGCATGATGTCCACTTTAGTTAACAATTGATTAATCAGAATTTCCTCACATTCTAGAAACAATACTTGGAAAATTTAACTGTGATATGACTCATTAGATATTGCTTGATACTAAAAAAAATTTTTTCACCTGCAAGAATCTTCTAGGATAGAAGGAATGGATGGATATTCCGGAACAACTTGACATTTCTGACTGGCCATCGGCCCTCTTGGTTTGGAGGGGAAAAAAATCAACATACAATGGCTTGCCACTTAGTGTCAATGTATAGGATGATGCACTAGGGTCCACTGTAGAGTAGGGGTGGGGGAAAAATTAGATTCTTAGAAGAATCGCGATGGGCACGCAGATTATTCTGATTTTCTAAATGTTAACTGATAATGTAATGTTGACGGAAAGCAAAAGGCGGAACTCTGAAGCGCAGAAGTGCAGCGCCTGGACAGTCTGTGGTGTGCACATAAAAGTGCGTGTCCACTGGTGCGGAGCGGGAACAATGCGAACGTTTTCAGTTCATTTCTATGGAAGTTGAGCTTGAACCATGAAGCTCATCTTCCATAGGAATGAACTGAAAATGCTCGCTCTGCTCTACTGGCTTCGCGCCAGTGGATACGCACCGTAAGAGGCCCATGAAGGCTGTGCGAGAGATCTCTGCATTAAAGCTAGCGTATGAAAGCACTTCGGCTTCTATAAAGTTGAAGGGGAAAAGGAACTGGGCTGCATTTCTCAAAACATCGTAAGCCTTAGTTAATTGTAGAGACCATTGGTGGCAATTGTTCTACGATCAACTAAGGCTTACGATGCTTTTAGGAAACGCAACCCTGGACAAGCCACACTACATGCAAGTTGTTATTGTGTTATTGCTATATTATTCATATTATATAATATTGTTAAATTGCCTATTGCACATAACAGGAGGATGTTGGTTGTAAGTCTATTCTTTTATGGGTAATACTTTAGTATAGCGAACACATATAAACTAGGGATGCACCGATACCAAGCTGTACTTGTACTCGTACTCGTAAAAATACCCCGGATACCAAAGACTGATACCTCACATCCGCGCACAGAGACACTGATGGCAGCAGCAGAAACAATGTCAGCCTCAGAGGTGTGGAAATACTTCAAAATGAATGATGACAACACACACATTGCGAACTGCATGCTTTCAATCACAATTCGTTATCGATTAGTGAAGGCGGGATAGACGGATTCGCGCTGAATGACAGACCAGAAGCACGCTCTCTCTCGCACACGCTCTCTCTTTCTTGCGTGCGATCACAGATCTCTCAGACAGCGGGCGATCAGTTCTCCTCGCGCCTGAATGGTCAAATGCACACATAGTTGTCATAATGTCCATCGTGTGGAGTATCTCACGTAAATACAGTCGGTTATGGCTTAAGTGGACGTAAACATTTGGGTGAAAACAGGATATGTGTCAGTATCCATGGATTTGGTCTTAAAGGGACCGTAGCCTACTTGTCATTAATAATAAAACAACAAAATATGTTAAATAAATGTATACATGGTAAATAAACCTAATGTATCTGAGAAACAAGTTTATATAATTTGTATCTCTATAGTATTTGTTGTATTGTTTGTAATTTGTTTGTAAATTTATATAACAACAATTATATTAGTAATTATGCCCTTTGAAAGTTATTGGACACTGTGAAATGTTAAGTTCTTTAAGTTCACATACGTTTTTTTTTGTTTGTTTTTTTCATTAAAGTAATAATAAAGAAGCTGTCCTACATTTATTAGTCTCACTGTGTTGTGCTTGGAAAACTGCAACATCACCAAAAAAAAAAAAAAAAAGAGAGAGAGAGAGAGAGAGAAATTAATAAATGTATAGGTATCGGTATCGGTGAGTACTAGAAAAAAAAAAAGTATCGGTACTCGTACTCGGTCCTTAAAAAATGGTATCGGTGCATCCCTAATATAAACTATTAACTACGACTTTTCCCTCAAATAAATTTACTGCTTATTAATAGTTAGTAAGGTAATTGTTAAGTTTAGGTATTGGGTAAGATTAAGAATGTAGAATATGGACATGCAGAATAAGGCATTAATATGTATTTAATAAGCACTAATAAATAGCCAATATTCTAGTAATATGCATGCTAATAAGCAACTAGTTAAAAGACCCTAAAATGAAGTGTTACCAAATTATGTTCATATTATATTCA
The DNA here is from genome assembly GCA_037101425.1 of Elopichthys bambusa. Taxonomy (NCBI): domain Eukaryota; kingdom Metazoa; phylum Chordata; class Actinopteri; order Cypriniformes; family Xenocyprididae; genus Elopichthys; species Elopichthys bambusa. The sequence continues at coordinate 4,497,812 of CM074442.1, read as the reverse complement.
GAATATGCTGAAGTCTGTTTTAATTTGCTGCTACAGGCACACATTTCTTTTTCTGTTGGTTCTTTGCAATCCTGGGACATATGCTGGCAAATGTAACCTTCCAGTTTACTTGTCAAATCACTTCCATTTGTTTTATTAATAAAAGATATTGCAAGTAATTAATTATGGATCATTACAAATACATTGCTTTAAAAGTACCAAGTAGTGAGAAAAAAGAAAATCTGTATAGAAAAAAAAAGATGCATAGATATTCGTTTTATCATCGCATAGAACCCCTTTGAATTGTAATCGAATTGAATCATGAGGTGCCAAGAGATTCCCACCCCTACTGTAGAGGTTGATGTACAACTATGCCATCAAAACCCATGCATATGCAAGAAAATGCTTTTTGTCCACTGTAGTGACCTCTATGCGTGAAAATGTTAAAAACAGTGTGCTGCTTAATGTTTTTGTGGAAAACGTGATATACTTTTTTCAGGATTCTTTGATGATGAAAAATCAAATAAACAGCATTTATTTCAAATGGTGTCAAAGTATTTTGTAACATTATGCATGTCTTTACTATTGCTTTGAAACAAATTAATGCACCCTTGCTGAATAAAAGTTATAATAATAATAAAAAATAAAAAACTTACTGACTCCAAACTTTTGAACAATAGGGTAAAAGGAAGACCATAGCAATTATAATTTTTGTATTTCCACTATTGCATTTCTACAACTTTCCAAAAGAGAAAAAAAATAAAAATAGAGATAAGTTGCAGCAATAAAAAGAAATAAAGATGGCAGCTATATCTAAAATTACATCAGTATTGACTAGTTCTTGTTTGTTATTTTTTATTCCAAAATAATATAACATTCATTTAACAAAATAAAATATAAAAAGTCTGCTAGATTTACTTTTTTTTTTTTTTTTGCATCATCACAGACTGTGAAAAAAGTCCATACAGCATATTCTGGCCAATTTAAGACAGGAATATACAGTCTTACTGAAATGCAAAGCAAACAACCACATTTTGTTTATTTTATTAGTGCCATAAATCAGCAGCTATCACATGACATCATTTGCTGTGCCGCCTGGTTTGTGGGATGCATTAGACACACTCAGTAATAATAACCAAAACAAGTCGCTACCATTTTTATAATTAATAAATGTATAAACATTAAACACATTACTCACCGTACTGCGAAGCTTTTCCAGTAGAAGGTTCAGTTGGGTCTATGAAATTTGATCAGAAAAGAAATGTGAGAGTAAGTCCTGTAAAACTGAACACATTCTACACACACAGTTGTAGAGTTGTGCTGCCATGCACATAGTATCACAGATTTTGACACATACGGGAAGTAACAGGCATGCATTTTGCTGGTGATGGGTCCAATTACAAAGATCTTTTCTACAAGTTCAATATGTCATGGTGACAAATGACATGGTGATGTGTTTACAGTGAGGGCTCTCTCACAGTATGAATTCCTTGTGTATGATTTCTTCAGCAATGACATGACAAACAACTATAGCACAGACTAAAAATGTGGCAGCCGCATTCAAACAAAGATGTGAAAATGGACCAAGTTGGTGAAAGGGGTAGGAGGAGAAAGGTGGGAGAAACTTAAGATCTACATGTGTTTATGAGGTAGTAGGTTACGCTGTGGTGCTGGCACTGAATATTTCAGCCAGGCTTACCCTACAAAAGCTTCAGTTTTTTTTTTGTTTTTTTTCCCCACATGTTTCCTTGTTTCTCTCTTTCTACATTTATTTCAGCCCCAGAACTTTTCACAGGGAAAGGTTGAAGAAACAGGATAAGGTCTAAGAAAGGAGGATGGAGAAAAGGCAAAAGTTAGAAGGAAAGGAATTAGATCACCAGGTAAGAGATCAAATGTCTCTCACAAAACCTTTTAAAACCTACAACTACCAAGAAAAACAAAAAGAAAACAGTAAACTATCTAGCCCTATAAAACAAAAACTACAGCGGTCCAAAGACAAAGCCTTGAGTAACTCCTAATCTGAGGAAAGCCTGTAGCCTTGAGGGCTTACATTTTTTGTCATATCTTCAGAATTATTAATGCCTTTGACAATGTGTATTTTCTGGCTATTATGAGAATATAAGTTCAAAGCTAAATGGTAGATTCACCTTGAATTTGTTTCCCACACTGATAAAGCTGAGTTTGCCAGCCTTCTGTTTTGAGTCCTTGGAATTGGAGTTGTTCTCAAAGAGATCCCGGACAAACTTGTCCTTCGACTCACACACCAGGCTCTCCAAAGACATGTGGAGGGCGTCATTATTCTTCTCCACAAACTGGGTCTGCTCACACACATACACCATACAAGTGCGCACACACACACACACACAAAAACCCATGGGCATAGAAATAAACACAAAGTCAACCTCACAGAAACCCAACAACTTTACCAAAGGGATTCCCCTAAGTCAGAAATTAATTAACCTATGTTAAAGACTGTCATGTTACAAAACTAAAACAATAAGATGGTTTCTACAAATAAAAAGATTCAGAATGAACTGAGTGAATTGGGACCTTACAGTCTCATAGCACACAGCACCAGCGAAATGTCTAATGATGAAACCTTCATCATCTCTCAAATTCCTGTGGATTGTAAGCTTTGACTTCCTGGGCACCTGAAAAAAAACAGCAAAATCCATCTTTGCAACTGTATTTTTATGACTTCCTTCATATTTGGGTCTTGACATTGATTGGTGAATCACATAAATACTGTAAAAAAAAATGCCCAGGTCATATTTAAACCCCATAAATCAAAAGAAACAAAACAACAATTAATATTTAACATAAAGAAAATTGAGCCTTATTATGCATTTTGACATTCAGGGCTTGACATTAACTTTTTTTGCTCACCAGCCACTTTGGCTTGTGGTTTTCCAAAGTTACTAGCCACCCATGGGAAAAAACTGCCATATAGATATTTTTAATATTATCGCATAAGTTGGCAGCAGGTACAGTACGCTGCTGTCACTTTAAGACCTGACACATGGATCCATTATACTGCTAACACATGCGTTAAAACATAACTGACTGTGTTTACGTGAATACTCGCCAAAGACCGGCAATAATTAACATTATTCTGTGTGTATTTGACTGTTTTAAGCACTATAAGCAGCAAAAAACAACTCAATTTAGTACTGAGAGGTGGCTTAATGCTCACACACAAAATCTGCGATACATGCAATCCCAACACTGAAATTCAAGCCCTGTAACACCAACCATATTCATCTGGAGCAAATAAAACGAATGAGTGAGGGGAGGCGGGTCTGTATGTCAACTCGCCGTTGGAGAGATGAGAGAGCGAGAAAGCGCAGCTGGTATTGTATATCTATTCTGCAAAAAATTACTATTAAAAGAGTTTCAGATATTTCAGTATTGATATGTATTGAAAAAATTAATATTTTTGACAACATTGCTTAGTTTATTATTTCAGATGCCTTTTTAAAAGACTACAATTGAAAAATGTATATTTAGGCTATACGGTGGGTACGGAAAGTATTCAGACCCCCTTAAATTTTTCACTCTTTGTTATATTGCAGCCATTGGCTAAAATCATTTAAGTTTTCTTCTTCATTAATGGACACACAGCACCCCATATTGACAGAAAAACACAGAATTGTTGACATTTTTGCAGATTTATTAAAAAAGAAAAACTGAAATATCACATGGTCCTTTATGGCAGAGTGGCCCGACCGGAGCCCCTCCTCAGTGCAAGACACATGAAAGCCCGCATGGAGTTTGCTAAAAAACACCTGAAGGACTCCAAGATGCTGAGAAATAAGATTCTCTGGTCTGATGAGACCAAGATAGAACCTTTTGGCCTTAATTCTAAGCGGTATGTGTGGAGAAAACCAGGCACTGCTCATCACCTGTCCAATACAGTCCCAACAGTGAAGCATGGTGGTGGCAGCATCATGCTGTGGGGGTGTTTTTCAGCTGCAGGGACAGGACAACTGGTTGCAATCGAGGGAAAGATGAATGCGGCCAAGTACAGGGATATCCTGGACGAAAACCTTCTCCAGAGTGCTCAGGACCTCAAACTGGGCCGAAGGTTTACCTTCCAACAAGACAATGACCCTAAGCACACAGCTAAAATAACGAAGGAGTGGCTTCTCAACAACTCCGTGACTGTTCTTGAATGGCCCAGCCAGAGCCCTGACTTAAACCCAATTGAGCATCTCTGGAGAGACCTAAAAATGGCTGTCCACCAACGTTTACCATCCAACCTGACAGAACTGGAGAGGATCTGCAAGGAGGAATGGCAAAGGATCCCCAAATCCAGGTGTGAAAAACTTGTTGCATCTTTCCCAAAAAGACTCATGGCTGTATTAGATCAAAAGGGTGCTTCTACTAAATACTGAGCAAAGGGTCTGAATACTTAGGACCATGTGATATTTCAGTTTTTCTTTTTTAATAAATCTGCAAAAATGTCAACAATTCTGTGTTTTTCTGTCAATATGGGGTGCTGTGTGTACATTAATGAGGGAAAAAAATGAACTTAAATGATTTTAGCAAATGGCTGCAATATAACAAAGACTGAAAAATTTAAGGGGGTCTAAATACTTTCCGTACCCACTGTATATAAATTTAAAATTTAAAATTTATATTTATCATATAAAGCGATCGAGTCTCTTCAGAAAATTTGGACTAAACCACTCAATTCATATGGATTAGTTTTATGATCTCTTTATGAACTTTTTGAAGCATCAAAGTGTCAGTTGCGTAGCTGTCTATGGAGGAACAGAAAGCTCTCAGATTTCATCAAAAAGATCTTCATTTGTGTTTCAAAGATGAACGAAAGTCTTACGGATGTGGAACGACATAAGGGTGAGTAATTAATGACAGAATATTCATTTTTGGGTGAACTAACCCTTTAATCTCAAAATTCTTCAGATGGAATTGATTTCAAGATTAATAAGAGAATCACTATTAAATGTGCTGAGATGAGATTCAGTGACATCTATGGTCAAAAGGAAAATTAAAGGAAAATGACCCCATCTTCCACTAAATATTTGGCTACTATTTAACAATCCTTTAAGATAACTTCAAGATGACACCGAAGGCCCAATCAAAATGCAAAAAGTGAAATTTGATTTAGTGTCCAGAACCAAGTATCATTTTTTTTTTTAGCAACTGATGAGCTAAAAAACTATCCTGCAAGTTTACCAGCTTTTCTTTGCTAAATATATAATTGGCTGTTGGAAAAAAACAAACCATAACTTACAGTGAGACGGAAGTGATCTTTGTGCTTGCTGTGAACTGTCTCTGCAAAATGCTGATCACTGGGCTGGGGAAGACGGTTCTCCTCATCCAGAATATCCAAGATACCCACCAGCTTTGCCTCAACCAGATCTGCAAAGCAAAGTCATAGTGAGAAGTTCAGGACTGATGACAGAAACTTTCTATGCGAACGAATATGAGGTGAATAGTGAATTAATATATTCAATCCCCCTGCAGAAGGTATTATCCAAAGTGAAGCAGAACTGGACGAAATGGACGAATGCAAAGTCGGTGGGCACACTTGGACCTTTTTGATAATCAGTGCAAAGGCATCCATCGTATGCATAATTCATCTGAGACGTGCGCAGGTGAGAGAGGTGCGGACGCAAGCGCAGTCGTGTATTTGCATGAGCAGACATCCAAGTATAAATGTGAGGCGACTGATGAGAGAAAGGACCTGCGCGTCCATTTGGAAGTCACAAGGACGTGTTGCATCACTATCAGGAGAATACGAAAAGCAGAGCTGGCAAACAGAAAAGCAAGATTTTCCCCTCAGAACAGAAGTGACATCTGTGATACAGGTGCTGTGTTCCTACTTTTTGTACCACAGACACCGCATCAGAAGCAAGATGTTATGTTAAGCCACCTGCATACTGTGCAAATTCAAACAAGCTGTTGAGTTTTGACAGCTTAGGCAAAACACAGGTGGTTTCTTTTGCAATGCAGAGGAGGAAGATCTTCGATAGGGGTTAAAGGGTCATGAAACCCCAAAACAATTTTTTTATTATTTTTTTATTATAACGCCTTTTACAAGGCGTAATATAAGTCTCTGGTGTCCCAATAATGTGTCTGTAAAGTTTCAGCTCAAAATACCCCACAGATCATTTATTATAGCTTGTCAAATTTGCCCCTATTTGGGTGTGAGCAAAAACACGCCGTTTTTGTGCGTGTCCCTTTAAATGCAAATGAGCTGCTTCTCCCGCCCCCTTTCCAGAAGAGGGCGGAGCTTTAACAACTCATGCTTCGGTTGCTCAACAACAACAAAGCTGGAGAATCTCACGCAGACAAAATGAGGATTGTCAGTAACGGTGTTCAGCCTTACATTGTTCAAACCGGAGTCGGACACTGATAGAGAGACTCAGGAAGAAGTTACAACTTTTATAATGCAACTGGATGTTTCTGAACGGTTAGTGAATGCATTTATGTAGCTGCTGTGGAGTTGATTCAACTCATTGACTAGCATGTGCCGTCAAGTTAATCTTTTGGGCAAATCCAGTGTTGAATTGACCCTCGTTTGTGAAGCAGTCCGGTGTAAAATGACGGTGACAAAAACTCTTCCTCTTCTCTAAAGCAGCCCAACATGGCCTCACCCCCTTTGTTGCGTGTTCTGAGGGGTAGGGTTTATGTAAATTTTGGGGTTTGTGATGTCACCAACCCGGGAAGAAGCTTGTTGTAGTCCCTACGAGTGGTTTGTCCTTAAAAAGCGATTTCTGTAAAAGAAAATATCTCCCTTTGCACTAACTAAAGTTAAAAAAGTGAAATCATAATCAAGAACCCTTTTAAATGTTCTTCCAAGTTTCTCCCTTGTTCTTGGGAGTTTGTTGTCATATATGGATAGGTTATATTTTTTAAAATGCATCAAGGTGCCCTCAACTTTTTTGTGGGTTTTTTTTCCTCCGTGGTCCTATTTTAAAATTCATGTGTCTGTATAATGAGTGTTTTGCCTGTCTGTGTTTTATTGGTTGTTGTCTCCTCTTTCCCCACCCTCTACTCTCCCACTTTTCCACTGCTTTACACGTCCATTTCTTGAGACTTTTTTCAACTCAGAGGTGTAAACGACCAGGCTAAAACGGGGGGGGGGGGGGGGGGGGGGGAGCTGATAGCTCCAGACAGCACACTTTGGTCTGGTGATGGTATTTACTTTCATTGAAACGGGTGAAGATTTCACAGTGTGTCCTGAGATTGAACTTTCGGTTTCTGACTGGGTGATTCGGGTCAGACTGCACTGCTCGAGTGACCACTTTTAGAGCCAGCAACAAAAAACTTAACAGTGTGACCTCTTCATCTTATCTCCTAAACCCTCCCCAGAAGGTTCAAGAGTGAGAGAGGTCCCTCTCAGGATTCATTCCTGTGTTATCTCAGGCACCCAGCATGCATTTCTGCTGGAATATCCATCTTCGGCATGTTTTGTCCAGAGAGTAACAGACATGTGTACAAATAACTATGTTGTCATTTGGAACAGTTTGTTGACATTCGAAGGACATAATTTGAGAAGAAATTACATTTGCGCTGTACATTTTGGATTTAGAGACCCTAGCATTTCCGCGTGTGGAGGACTTAATTATATTTTAGTTGCCGTCTATGGGCCGAAGTGCATCCAGTAATGACTGGAATGGAGGAAGGTCATTAATATTCACTGCCAAAGGGACACTGACCTATGCAGTCCTGATTATCAACATAATGAACTTCATTCACTCCCAGGCCTTCTTTCTGATACAGCTCTTGCTCCTGGGGAGAGAAAAAAAACAAACATGGTTTTTGCTGAAAGTGGAAAAATGCTTAACTTAATCTCCTGGAACAAGAGAATCTCAAAAGAAGTTAAATCAGAAGAGTTGTGTGCTTACAATGAAAGAAGAATACAGATAAAATAGCTTAATGTGTCATTTTTAAGGAGGGCATAGTTACGAGTCACTGATCGATCCCAATAACATTCATGACTCACCTCTTTCAGTATGCGTTCATTAAAAAACTGCTGCAGCTTTTCATTACAATAGTTGATGCAGAACTGCTCAAAGCTGTTGTGCTCGAAATACTCTGAATAGGAATATAAAAAAAAGCATTTTATGATTCATGCACTAGGTCTGTCTCTAAAGGCATTTAACAGTTACACTATTACAGAGACACTGTTAGTGAGAACCAATTATCATTAATCCTACTGCATATTCTCAACCTTATTTCTGCATAAGACAAGCTAATAGCAAGTGAATCACTATATCTTCTATATATTCAATGAGTCATATTCCATGCTATGTTTATTTTAAAGTTTAACATTAATGGAATATTTCAGGTTACTGTTAGCTAAACTCTTTTGGCAGACAGCATCTGTTATCATGAGAAAGAATTCTAGTTTGTAGGGAAAAAAGACAGTTATGCACTTAAAATGGAGATACAATGTCTATTGTATTGTATGCTTAAATTACTGAAAAAATAAGAGTAATCCCTTACTTTTTCAAAGGAAAAGTACTTAAATTACAGTAATTAATTACTTAGTAATGCATTATTTTTCTTGCAAGTGAAACAGGTTCAGTTGAGCTTCTGTTTATGTTTGCTGATCAATGTTTATATGTGAATAAAAGCATTAATTCAATCTGTTCATCATATAAAGCAATCAAGTCTCTTAAAACAATTTGGACTAAACTGCGTAATTCATACCGATTCATTTTACGATCTCTTTATGAACTTTTTGAAGGGTCAAAGTGGTAGTTTTGTAAGTGTCAATGGAGGGACAGAAATCAAAAATCAAAAATATCTTAATTTGTGTTCCAAAGATGAAGGAAAGTCTTACAGGTTTGGAATGACATGAGGGTGAGTAATTAATGACAGAATTTTCATTTTTGGGTGAACTAATCCTATAAAAAGTGCATTTCTGTCTTTGACATCTCTCTTTTTTATAATTTTTGACTACTTTTTTTCTTAAATTATATTTAACCAAGAATATTTCTTTGAGTGCTTTAAGCTAGTCAAAATAGCTGTGGCTACATACATTAAGGTCCAAAAGTCTGAGACAACACTGAAAATCTGTGAATCACAATCTTAATCCTGAAAAAGGTTTTAGGATTAAAAATAAATAAACAAACAAAATGACACTAATAAAAAACATAAAATGAACAAGAAATATTCTGCACTACTGTTCCCAATCAAAATCAAAAAATGGTGGTCATAATGAAATATAATACTACAGTAGATGATGTTTTGCAAGTGGTCTCAAATGTTTAGAGCTCACTGTATTGAAGACAAAGTAGTCTCATTTCTCAGATGCATCTGGTTGACATGTTTAAAAGTTTAAAAGCCACTGAGAACAGGTAAATGAGGAGATTCAGTGACCCGTCCACTGCGGCTATCTCACAAGCTCACCAAAGCCAGCGATGTCCAGCACGCCGATGAAGTTGGAGGACGTATCAAAGGGAAAGCACTGGTTGACCCGTTTGACCACATGATCAAAGAGCCGGCTGTAAACGGCTTTGGCGAGAGCATCGCGGGCATTGTTGGCCTGTTCCACCTTCAGAGGCACCCTGGAGAGGAGCAAAGTGGGACAGGAGGAGTCAAAATCTGGGCCAGGGCTTCTGCTAATGCTGCCTCATCAATACATGTCCATTCTGTTTTACTTCATCCAACTTTGCACTCTTAAGACAGTTGCTGTTTTAGCACTCCAAGCAAAATATGTGAAAAACACTTTGGGGGAAAGCAGAACACCAACTAGAAATAATTTTGAGTCAAAATGTAATTTATATTGCCTCTTAAGCGTTATGATTGCAGACGCTCAAGGCTGCTGAAAAATCTTCTCTGACTTTATTTGACCCGACAATGTGTTTCTACAGTTATACAGAGGACAAACGAATATGACTAAGGTCTTTACAGGCTAAAGTTTATGTATTAGTGAAATTGTTTGGTAACAATATACAAAAGGAAATTAGTTTTTTTGGGAAGGTTGTTCCCTTGCTTGTATTTATTGGGACAAAATTGCAAATTTTTTGCTTTACTGAGTGCTAAAGGCATAATTTCTTCTTTCCAAAAATGACAATTACACGAATTGCTAAGACTATGCAAGAAAATATGTTTATAGTAGGGCTGGGTATTGAGACAAATTTCAAAATTCGATTAGATTTCGATTCACAAGCTTGCAATTCGATTAGGGTCCGATTTGATTAGATTATTTTGGATATATATCAGGAACAGTACATGGCAAATTTTCTCAAGGAAAAAAAAATTATTAATGCAGTAAACTATACATGGGAGTCAGCTGGTACTACATTACCTAGTATTGAAGGTTAAAATGAGCTTTGTATGTTTTTGTATGATTTGTATACAAACACTTAAATTACACTCAAGGAAGTGTTCATAATAATACATTTAAAATACTAACTTTACAATTACATAATTATATTTCTACTCCAGTGTGGTTTTTAAAAAAAATATATAAACATTTAAATGGTGGCTGTCATAAAAACTTAACAGATTTACTCAAACATGCATTAAATATTGAAGAACATTTCAAATTATAATCATTATGTAATACGGTGCATATATTTAGCAAAACACTCCTCTCTAGAGTTGATTTTTCTAGCTGACTAATGAGTTAAGGTCACTGAATGTAGTTTTTCTGAGGTAAATGTGATGTTACGTGACATTGTGTATAAGCTGTTTTGTTTTACTTTCCGCGGTTGAAACACTGATTGAGCGATTACATGAGACAGGATACAGATTTCGGTAAGTTGTACTGTATCTTTTAACATTCATTCATGATTATTTTGCACAGTAACTGGTATTAAACCGGAAGATATGATTAGTTCATGTGTGCTTCACGCTGCCGCCTGTATTGAACTTGAGGCGCTACTGTCATGCCACATTAAACAGCGCCAAAACGGTTTATTTTTTGAATTTCGTAATGAAACGGACAGAATTTGAAATCTGAGACTGGTTTCATATCAAAAGTAACAAAGCACAAAGCATTCATCAACTGAAAACAGACTAATCGATTCATGGAATTTAAGAATCTAAAATTGAGAATCTATTAAAACCAAGAAAGCGATATTTTTACCCAACCCTAGTTTCTAAAACCTTTTTTTCCCCAACATACTTCTTTTCTTCTTTGTTCTCCAAGTGTATAAAAACCGATTCAATTGTTCTCCTGGAGATTAATTACATAATTAAACTGAAAAAAAAAGAAAACCTTATTTTTCAGTGGAAACTTTGATAAATGTATATACGCAAAACAAACAGCACTTGAAATCCCGGTGTAGCTTAAAGGGCTCGAAATGCAGCAGCCCAGCGATATTACATGAAAACACAATAAATCTCTATAACACACGCCTCATAATCACAAGCCACAGTGCTATCCTCGGGAGGCATACGGATACCGGCGACCATCTGAAACTTCAGAACTGGATGATAAAACCTTCTTGCTCTCTTGAAGACGCTGTCCCGCTGTGGGAATACCTGCTGTGTGACTCTTATTTCCTGCACAGTTAATAAAAGCTGGTGTTGGCTCACAATAATCTCTATGATCTTGAGTCTGTGAGATTGCTTTTCATTAACTCGCTTTTATGCCATTAGTGTATTCTCTCTGTAGCGTGTGAGTCAAGAGGCTTCCATCACAATGTCACCTGCTTTGTTGCATTTAACAGGTTTAAAAAAAAAAAAAAAAAAAAAAAAAAAAATCACAATGTGGCTATGAAATGAAGCTCTGTCAGGCACAAGCTGCTGCCCTCTGCGGTGTCTGCGGTGTGAATTGCAAGGGTCACCGTAGCCTTGTTTGAATACAGTCTCCATAATTTTCCATAAAACGCATATTGCATATGTACGTGGTTGTGCATCTGTTCGCAGTCAAATGAGGAGGGCAGTGAAACCTCCTGCGACTTTGATTCTCATCATACCTAAAAGACCCCAGGCCACTCCCTCAGACAAACATCCATTATTCATGCAGTGCAAACACTCCCAGTCCAGCATCTGTGCTTGGTTAAATATTAATCCACCGAGCGCTGCCCTATCATTCAGACGCCGCAGAATATAAAACCTCACCTGGGCGACGGAGAATGGAGAATACGATTCAATCGAGTTTTTCCAATTCCTCTCCCCTTTGACAATTGGTGTGTGCAGTAATTGGACTGTGGGTTTTACATGGTGAAAGCTGAGAAGAACTGGGCTTTTGTTTCACAAACTTGCAAACCTGAGTCTTATCTTTGACCATTAGGAGGAGAAGAAGTAGTGTGGAAAAAGCTCCTTGACACCTCAGCCAAGGCCTCCTCTCTTACGTAATCAATAAAAAAATATATCCGTTTAAATGCAGAAGACTTTCGATGGCAACTAGACTATTACGGCCCCTCAGCCAATTTAGTCTATGCCACATTCGATTATACTGACCATATCTCTAATGGAAAAGCTGCGATTAGTTATTTTTATCTCCCCTCTCGTCTGTGAGTGGGCGACCGGAGGATTCATTTAACAGCGCGAATGCGAATGGGGTGAAATGATAAAATGTGATACTAGATGACGACAGGGATGTGAGGAGAGTGTGGCAGATACCAAGCAGGGATCTCTCTGAATTTTGATTTGTCTTTTGATCATCATTTGAATGCAACTAAAACAAAACAGGCTGCCCCCGGGTCACTGGCTGAGCAGATGTTAAGGTAAACATATGGGGTCACTCACTTGATGACTGTGCCTTTGGCGCCCCCTGCAGTGGTGAGCATGACCCTCGTGGTGAGGCTGACTCTCAGGTCGTCCTGGTCCAGGCCGAGTAGCTCAGCACAGTATTCCAGAGTCTGACTGGACTGGTTCTTCAAAATGCAGCCACCTGACACCACATGTAAATTTTTAATGGTCATCTTAAAACTGTTTCTCTTCACGTTTCTAATGATACGTCTAGACATCAAAGAATTCTAAATGTTTCAATGTACTGATACTTTTGTAGCCATTAATGACCTGTTCCCTTGTTGACAAATCAAGTCACTTACGGACTAAGATAAAGGAAAAATCGGTAACACTTTAGTATGGGGAACAATTCTTACTTTTAACTAGTTGCTTATTAGCTTGAATACTGGCACATATTAATGCATTATTCTGCATGACCATATTCCACATCCCTAAATCCTACCCAATACCTAAACTTAAACGCTGCAACAACTATTAATAAGCTGTAAATTAAGAGTTTATCGAGGCAAAAGTCATAGTTAATAATGAATATGTGTTCCCCATACCAAAGTGTTACTGAAAAATCTTTTAAGTTTTTTCATTATATTGTTGCATTTATGTTGGTTTTATTTGGTTTTGAAAAGCTTATTAGAATTTTCAATAGGTATATATATTTATATATTTTTTTTGTTTTGTTATTGCTGCGTTATTTTTTCCTCCTCATAATAAAAGATTGTCAAACTACCTAAAGTTCTTTCGTTCTTTTTAAGAAAAAAAAAGAGAGTCAGAATTACATGATATAAAGTTAGAATTGAGAGATATAAAGTCAGAATTGCATGATATAAAGTCAGAATTGCGTGAAAAAGTCAGAATTGCATGATATAAAGTCAGAATTGCGTGAAAAAGTCAGAATTGCAGGTTATAAGAAAGATTTGCATGATATAAAGTCAGAATTGCGAGTTATAAGACAGAATTGCGAGTTATGAAGTCAGAATTGTGAGATATAAAGTCAGAATTGCGAGTTATAAAGTCAGAATTGCAAGTTATGAAGTCAGAATTGTGAGTTATAAAAAAGATTTGCATGATATAAAGTCAGAAATGTGAGTTATAAGACAGAATTGCGAGTTATGAAGTCAGAATTTTGAGTTATAAAAAAGATTTGCATGATATAAAGTCAGAAATGTGAGTTATAAGACAGAATTGCGAGTTATGAAGTCAGAATTTTGAGTTATAAAAAAGATTTGCATGATATAAAGTCATAATTGCGAGTTATAAGAAAGAATTGCGTGATATAAAGTCAGAATTGCGTGAAATAAAGTCAGAATTGTGAGATATAAAGTCAGAATTGCGTGATATAAAGTCAGAATTGCGAGATAAGAGAATTGGGTGATATAAAGTCAGAATTGCGAGTTATGAAGTCAGAATTGTGAGTTATAAAAAAGATTTGCATGATATAAAGTCATAATTGCGAGTTATAAGAAAGAATTGCGTGAAATAAAGTCAGAATTGTGAGATATAAAGTCAGAATTGTGAGATATAAAGTCAGAATTGCGAGTTATGAAGTCAGAATTGTGAGTTATAAGAAAGAATTGCATGATTGTCATAATTGCGAGTTATAAGAAAGAATTGCGTGATATAAAGTCAGAATTGCAAGTTATGAAGTCAGAATTGTGAGTTATAAGAAAGATTTGCATGATATAAAGTCAGAATTCTGAGTTATAAGACAGAATTGGGTGATATAAAGTCAGAATCAGAATCAGAAAGAGCTTTATTGCCAGGTATGTTTACACAGTGACAGTGCAACAGAGTAACAGTGACAAGACAAGACACAGATAATATAAAAAATAGAAGAATAACATACAAATAGAAAAGTGCAAAAAAAACAATATATAATATAGACAATTTGTATATACAGTTATGATGTGCGCAAATTTGAAATATAAAAAGGTATGTGTTATTAAGTTAATATATAATAGTGTTGTGTGTTCCGTGTTTGTCAAGTGTTCATGAGATTAATTGCTTGAGGGAAGAAACTGTTCTTGTGTCTGGTCGTTCTGGTGCTCAGAGCTCTGTAGCGTCGACCAGATGGCAACAGTTCAAAGAGGGAGTGTGCTGGATGTGAGGGGTCCAGAGTGATTTTCTTTGCCCTTCTCACTCTGGATATGTACAGTTCGTGGAGAGTGGGGAGGGTTGTACCAATGATTCGCTCAGCAGACCGGACTACCCTTTGTAGTCTTCTGAGGTCAGATTTGGTAGCTGAGCTGAACCAGACAGATATAGAAGTGCAAAGGAAGGATTCAATGATGGCAGAGTAAAACTGTTTCAGCAGCTCCTGTGGCAGGTTGAACTTCCTCAGCTGGCGAAGGAAGTACAACCTCTGCTGGGCCTTTTTCACAATGGACTCAATGTGGTTGTCCCACTTCAGGTCCTGTGAGATGGTGGTGCCCAGGAACCTGAATGACTCCACTGCAGGCACAGTGCTGTTCATGATGGTGAGTGGGGGGAGAGCAGGGGGGTTTCTCCTGAAGTCCACGATCATCTCCACTGTCTTGAGCGTGCTGAGCTCCAGGTTGTTAAGACTGCACCAGACAGCCAGCTGTTCAACCTCCAGTCAGTTGACTCGTCACCGTCCTAGATGAGGCTGATCAGTGTGGTGTCATCTGCAAACTTCAGGAGCTTGATAGAGGGGTCTTTAGAGGTGCAGTCGTTGGTGTACAGGGAGAAAAGCAGTGGGGAGAGGACACAGCCCTGAGGGGCGCCGGTGCTGATGGTGCGGGTGCTGGATGAGAATTTTCCCAACTAGCTGCTGCCTGTTTGTCAGGAAGCTGGTGATCCACTGACAGACAGAGGTGGGCCACGGAGAGTTAATTTGGGCTGGAGGAGTGATGGGATGATGGTGTTAAAAGCAGAGCTGAAGTCCACAAACAGGATCCTCACATAAGTCCCTGGTCTGTCCAGATGCTGCAGAACATAATGCAATCCCATATTGACTGCATCATTCACAGACCTGTTTGCTCGATAAGCAAACTGCAGGGGGTACAGTAAGGGTCCAGTGATGTCCTTCAGATAAGCCAAGGAGCATGAGGAGACTTTGCACAGCTCCAGTGATCTGTTGAAGATCTGTGTGAAGATGGGGGCCAGCTGGTCAGTGCAGGTTTTCAAACAGGCTGGTGAAACGCTGTCTGGGCCTGGTGCCTTTCTTCTCTTGTTCTTTCTGAAGACCTGCCACACATAATCTTCACTGAACTGAATTGTAGGTGTGGGGGAGAGGGGGGTTGTTGGAGGTGTTAATCGTGATTTTTCAAACCTGCAATAAAACTCATTCAGATCGTCTGCCAGTTGTTGATTCACCACAGTGCTGGGGAATGGTATCTTGTAGTTGGTGATGACTTTCAGACATTTCCACACTGAAGCTGTGTCATTAGAAGAGAACTGATTCCGAAGTTTATTGGAATAATTCCTCTTTGCCACTCTAATCTCCTTTTCCAGTGTGTATTTGGCCTGTTTGTACAACACTGTCCCCATCTTCTTTGGCCTGATGGAGCTGGCTGAGTTTTGCAGTAAACCAGGGTTTGTCGTTGTTGTAAGTTAGATGAGTCCTGGTAGGAATGCACAAATCCTCACAGAAACTGATATATGATGTAACAGTCTCTGTGAGCTTGTCCAGATCGGTGGCAGCAGCTTCAAAAACAATCCAATCAGTCCATTCGAAACAGGCTTGTAAAGCCCGCTCTGTTTCGGTGGTCCATCTCTTCACAGTCTTTGCTACAGGTTTAGCTGATTTTAGTTTCTGCCTGTAGGTCGGTATGAGATGAACTAAACAGTGATCAGAGAGCCCCAAAGCTGCCTGTGGGACAGAGTGAAATGCATCCTTTATTGCTGTGTAACAGTGATCCAATGTATTACTGTCTCTGGTGGGACAAGTAACATGCTGTCTGTATTTTGGGAAGTTCACGTGAGAGAATCGCTTTATTAAGGTCCCAGAGAATTATTAGAACAGAGTCCGGGTGTTGTTGCTCACTCTCTGTGATCATATCAGTGAGTATCTGTAAAGCCGAGCTCACGTGCACTTGCGGAGGAATGTAGACGCTCACCAGGATGGACGAGCAAAACCGCGGCGAATAGAACGGTTTGCAGTTAATGAAGAGTGTTTCAAGATCGGGACAGCACATCTTCTTTAACACAGTTACATCTGAACACCACCTTTCGTTGGTGTAAAAGCACGTCCCGCCACCGCGTGATTTCCCCGTTGATTCTGCATCGCGATCTGATCTAAACAGCTGAAAGGCCGGCAGACTTAACACACTGTCGGGTTTCCGTGAAGCACAGAGCAGCCAAGTTCGAAAAATTCGTATTTGTCCGGGAGAGCAGAAGGAGTTCGTCCGTTTTGTTGGGTAGAGAGCGGAGATTCGGCAGATGGATGCTAGGCAGCGGCGTTCTTAGTCTGCGCTGTCTGAGCTTCACGAGGGCGCTGGCGCACTTTCCCCGTCTGCGTGTCCTGAAGCGTCTAAACAGCGCTGCCGCTCCGCCGACTACAACATTCAACAAAACGTCTGAATATTCAAAATCTGGTAAAAGATTTTGTGGTGTGTAATGCCAAATGTTCAGCAGGTCATCCCTGTTAAAACTGATCGTATTTGAAAAACAAAAAACAGGAAAAATTAACAAAAACAGCGCAAACACTGGAGAGCTAAGCACTGTGGCTGCCATGCCACCATCGTATCTTAAAGAATTACGAGTTATGAAGTCTGAATTGCGAGTTATAAGACAGAATTGTGAGATATAAAGTCAGAATTGCGAGTCATGATGTCAGAATTGTGAGTTATAAGACAGAATTGTGAGATATAAAGTCAGAATTGCGAGTCATAATGTCAGAATTGTGAGTTATAAGACAGAATTGTGAGATACAAAGTCAGAATTGCGAGTCATGATGTCAGAATTGTGAGTTATAAGACAGAATTGTGTGATATAAAGTCAGAATTGCGAGTTATGAAGTCAGAATTTCTAATTATAAGACAGAATTGTGAGAGTTCGAAAAATTCATATTTGTCTGGGAGAGCAGAAGGAGTTCGTCCGTTTTGTTGGGTAGAGAGCGGAGATTCGCCAGATGGATGCTAGGCAGCAGCGTTCTTAGTCTGCGCTGTCTGAGCTTCACGATTAACAAAAACAGCGCAAACACTGGAGAGCTAAGCACTGTGGCTGCCATGCCACCATCGTATCTTAAAGAATTACGAGTTATGAAGTCTGAATTGCGAGTTATAAGACAGAATTGTGAGATATAAAGTCAGAATTGCGAGTCATGATGTCAGAATTGTGAGTTATAAGACAGAATTGTGAGATATAAAGTCAGAATTGCGAGTCATGATGTCAGAATTGTGAGTTATAAGACAGAATTGTGTGATATAAAGTCAGAATTGCGAGTTATGAAGTCAGAATTTCTAATTATAAGTCAGAATTGTGAGTTACAAGACAGAATTTGGTGATATAAAGTCAGAATTGCGAGTTATGAAGTCAGAATTGAAGTCAGAACCCACTGAAGAGATGTGTGTCTATCTCTCACAGCCTCGCTTTCATTCCCGTTAAAAATCAAAAATGGTACTGCTGTGAATAAGGTCTATATCAGGACAGTTGTATCACCCCACCCTACCTGCCTACAAAAAACTTTATATTAAAAACATGTTCCTCATTAAAACTAATAGATACAAACTAAAACAACCTCACTGTGTGAGATTCATGACTTTGACTCATCAATGCTGTCTAAGAGCTAAAAGTGTGGAAGTAAATCTATAAAAGCACACTCCTTCAATCTCCTATCTCAGCCATTTCCAAAAATATGTGCTCATACATAATAGTCTTCAGGTCTCCTGTAAGACCTCTATAACATTAGGCTCCATGTTTTCTAGCTGAAAGGTGTTTCAGGACAGCATCTCCATTGTGAGTGGGGAAATGGAGCAGGCCAGAGGAGTAAAAGGTGTTATACCTTCATCAGAAGAGAAAAACAAATCCGGAAGTCTGGCAACACTAGAAAGAGCCCCCTTACCCCCTCAGCAGCTCTCTAATGAGGTCTTTTGAGTTGGAGGAGGGGTGGGTGTGTGTGTGTGTGTTTGTGTGTGTGTGTGTGTGTGTGTGAGTGAAGGAGTTTAATGAGGAGAACATCGGCACATGTGCATGAGCTCAAAAATAATAAAATAACACTTTAGACAACAGTGAAAATTTCTTCTCTGACTGAATGCAGATGGTGCAAATTCTGTATAAAAGCAAAATTGGTCACATTTTGAAGTCTTTTAACCTGAAGGAAATATTTCTGAACCAAGCGTGATAAAGCAACAAGCAATAAATCCCATCTCTTTTTTGTCCTAACTGGCTTGATTGCAACTGACACATAAGATTTTTACTGTCTGTTTGCATGGTTTCTAGTTCTGTTATGGATAGCCCCTTCCAGAAATGAAATCCCACTGGTTATATATTAAACATATTGAAGCTTGTTTCCACAATGAAATAAAAAATAAAAATAGGTTATTGCAACCTTTTCTCACAATTTTGACTTTTTTTCTCAGAATTGCATGATATAAAGGCAGAATTGCGTGATATAAAGTTAGAATTGCGTGATATAAACTTGCAATTGCGTGATATAAACTCAGAATTGCGATATAAAGTCAGAATTGTGTGATATAAAGTCAGAATTGCGATATAAAGTCAGAATTGAGTTATATAAAATCAGAATTGTAAGATATAAAGTCAGAATTGAGTAATATAAAATCAGAATTGTGAGATATAAAGTCAGAATTGAGTGATATAAAATCAGAATTGCGATATAAAGTCAGAATTGAGTGATATAAAATCAGAATTGTGAGATATAAAGTCAGAATTGAGTGATATAAAATCAGAATTGTGAGATATAAAGTTAGAAGTGCGTGATGTAACGTCAGAAGTACGTGATATAAAGTTAGAAGTGCGTGATGTAACGTCAGAAGTACGTGATATAAAGTCAGAATTGCGTGATATAAAGTCAGAATTGTGAGATATAAAGTCAGAATTGCGTGATATAAAGTCAGAAGTGCGTGATATAAAGTCAGAAGTGCGTGATATAAAGTCAGAATTTTGAGATATAAAGTCAGAATTGCGATATAAAGTCAGAATTGAGTGATATAAAATCAGAATTGTGAGATATAAAGTCAGAATTGAGTGATATAAAATCAGAATTGTGAGATATAAAGTTAGAAGTGCGTGATGTAACGTCAGAAGTACGTGATATAAAGTTAGAAGTGCGTGATGTAACGTCAGAAGTACGTGATATAAAGTCAGAATTGCGTGATATAAAGTCAGAATTGTGAGATATAAAGTCAGAATTGCGTTATATAAAGTCAGAAGTGCGTGATATAAAGTCAGAAGTGCGTGATATAAAGTCAGAATTTTGAGATATAAAGTCAGAATTGCGTGATATAAAGTCAGAATTGTGAGATATAAAGTCAGAATTGCGTGATATAAAGTCAGAATTGCGCGATATAAAATCAGAATTGCGTGATGTAAAGTCAGAATTGCGTGATATAAAGTCAGAATTGCGTGATATAAAGTCAGAATTGCGAGATATAAAGTCAGAATTGCGTGATATAAAGTCAGAATTGCGAGATATAAAGTCAGAATTGCGTGATATAAAGTCAGAATTGCGAGATATAAAGTCAGAATTGCGTGATATAAAGTCAGAATTGTGAGATATAAAGTCAGAATTGCGTGATATAAACTCGCAATTGCGTGTTATAGTGTGCAGGTGTGAGGGGGGAAAAAACTGACAGTGTTTCACAGAAAACTCGCAGTTGCATGTTATAATGTCAGAATTGTGACATAAAAAGCCGCAATTACCTTTTTTATTTTTTTATTTAGTGGCGGAAACAAGCTTCCATATAAACATGTTCTGATCAGTAAATAAAAAAGTAAATTCACTTAATGCTTGCATCAAATAAAGGCAAAATTGTTTGCAAATGTCTAATGAAGTTGGATAATGTTTAAGTAGGTATTTTTGGTCACACTTTAGATTAGGGTCCAATTGTCACTATTTACTAACTATTAACTACTGCTTTTGCCTCAATAAACTCATAATTACTGCTTATTAATAGTTAGTAAGGTAGTTGTTAAGTTTAGGTATTGGGTATTATTATGGAATGTAGAATATGGTCTTGCAGAATAAGGCATTAATATCTGCTTTATAAGTATTAATAAATAGTCAATATCCTGGTAATATGCATGCGAATAAGCAACTAGTTAATAGTGAGAATTGGACCCTAAACTAAAGTGTTACCATATTTATTTACGGTACAGATGCTAATATGAATGGCTACCAGAGGTGCTTCCTGTCTCTTCAAAGTCGATATTGCCGAGATGAAGGACGCCGGACACCACTCTGAAGAGATTGAGCTTCTCTGTGTCATCCAGGCCGATTTTCTTCATGGCCACTACCATCCTGTTGAAGTCTCCCAGGTCATCCAGCAGAGGGTCCTTCAGAGCACCCACTTTCCCGTGCTACGAACACAACAGACTATCAAGACACACTACAGGTAACTACAGGTCACACTCGCCGCAAGTGCCTCAGAAAGAAACGCAGTGGCACTGCAGCTGAAATCAGAGATCAGAAACGCATACTGAAGGACTGTATACAGATCTAGATCTCTGATTAAAAGGAGGAAAAGAAAACAAACCACACCTGAGGATCAGAGTGTACCAGAACTTCTCTTTTTCTTATATTATATTCCAAAAAGAAAAGATGATTTTGTCATAATTTATTTTCCCTTATGTCATTCTAAACTTAAATGACTTTTTAAGTTCATCAAGAGCATCATAAATATTCTTGAAAACTTCTCTGTGTTTAAAGGATACAAGGGTGAGTAGATTACTTCTTTTTTTTTTATGTCCTTAAGTCACTATCGATAATCTGTAGTCTAATGAAAAAGCAGATCACATCACTCTGACCAACACTAGAGCTTAAATGCTTAATACCCATAACCACAAGCACCCCTTACAAAACTACTTATTTCACAGAGAAAGCCTCATGCATATCAGCTTGCAGACCCATGCACACACTAATGATCAATTTCATGTACAGAAACCCCCGAAAGCCAAAGAATGTAAAGCATGAAAAGCATTTAGAAAGGAGGACAACTGGTAAAACATCACCTTATGATCCTGAATTTTAAAAAGATCAGGGAAGACAGACACATAATATTCAGTTAGAAAACTACAGACATAAACACAACAGCTATTAGAAGAGTGAAGCTCTGTTCCAAAACCTACATAGACAGCATTTTAATGATCACAAAAGCTTTAAATAAGCTAAAATGCATAAAAAAATATATTTTTCCCCCCATTTTTATTCATAACCCAGGGTTCTCGTGGTCTTGGAGAACCTGGACGTACTGTATGAGGGAATTTTAAGTGTGATTTCTAGACCTGGAAAAGTCATTTTTAAAAAGGCATGAATATAAATGTTTCCAGTTATGTTAAGCTATAAAATATTTTATTGGGTAGAGATTGCTGAGAAATTGCTTTTTGTGAGTAAAAAAAAAAAAAAAAATCCCAAATGACTAGAAATGAATAGAATTATTTATAATTATTTTATTTAATTATTTTAAAACACTGCTACTAGTTTCTGTAAATCTGAAAATACTCAGCTCTCTCATTACAGCAGAAGTACAAGAAATATTTTGGGGGGCTTTTGAATATTGTCTTTGAAAAGGGGAGGTTTTGTAGTCAAAAATGTTGAGAACCACTGGGCGATTTTAAAAACATAGTATTGGTTACATTTTATATATGTTTTTTTTTCTGAAGGCAATCCCTGAATGCACTGAGTACAATTTAATTTAAGATGGCTAACAACAAGTTGAACAAAAATCATAAATACACTGAAATCTACTTAAATACCAACATTTTTTTAAACTATTTTACTCAATGTTTATGGTACTTTGTATTTTTATGCTTATTAGTGTATCATCAAAGTCCCTTTCAAGGAAAGTCTGTTAACTCTGCGGCCATATTTGCAACGTCTCTGGGCAGATATTTTGGGCATCCAAGACCAAGTCCTTTCTATTTGAATGGGGGTATCGTGAAATCTCAAAAACTGCTTGCCGAACTCACAATTAAATGACATATTTCAAATCAGCAACAACATTTTTCATGAACTTTCCCATAAATGTTGTTTCTTATGCTCGAATAGTGCCAGCAAATACGCCCATGCAGTCCGACAGCTGCAGTGACGCAATGACTTTACCAACTTGTGATTGGCTCTTTTATTTAGAAGGCAGGATGTATTGTGCCATACAGCAGTTTCTCTCATTCATAAGCAATAGGAGTGCACCATCTTAATCTATAGTCCTTGGTATCATTCCGTTCTAACTATTAAAGGCACAATATGTAATTTTTACGCCGCTAGAGGGCGCCTATTCAAAACAAAGGAGCTTGATGACGCTGAGATTGAGCGTGGAATCATGGGAGATGTGCCTTTACCTCACAGCTTGTGGAAAGAAACTCGGGCAGAAATCATGTTCATGGATGAGATTATTAACATTACTGTAGTATGAAGCAGAATAGGGCCTAGCGTTGTGGGAGCTGAACGAGGCCGTTGGAGTGATTGCTAATGAGAGACGAGCACGACACACGGCTCGAGAGCACTGGAGCTTTTATTATGCCACAGTCGCCACTCCCGCTTCCTCTGGTCAAGTGTATGTGGGGTAACACAGCACTGTTTATCATATTAGATACAATTGAGTGTGTTGAAAATGATGTTATAACGTTACTCTGTGCGTTCACTCGGCAGCTGCTATGAGACACTTGTTGCACACTGCAGTAAGCTAGATTGATATTAGTATATCATATTAATAAATGCTGGATGGCTTGCGTTGCTAAATGGGATGCAATTAATTTGAAAACATATTGTATGATGGAGAAAATGCTGTATTACTGTTACTAAAAATAAAGCTGCATCTGATTATGCTATGTTAGCCACCTGACAAAATATAATTTTTCTCTGAGGCATGGTAAAACATGGTACTCGTGGAAAATCAAGAAAACGAGATTCAAACAATAAGACTAAACGTGTTGAGCTATATAACAATAATTAGTGTATTCTGTCTATAAATGTATCCAAACAGTTGTTCCCTTGTCTAATAAAACACATAAAATATTAAAGCATCTTTGGTGTTTTCATGGTTTCCCGGAAATCGAGGGTAACGCTGGTATGATGTCGTTGATAGACGACACACGGACACGATCCCTGTCCTGGTTAAAACTGGTTATTTCTCTGGATTTAAACATTCTTGGAAACATCCGAACAAACTACAAATTTTACATATTGTGCCTTTAACATCAACTGCTATTTTTGTGGCGTGGTCTTGCTGCATTTGTAGCGAGTCAGTCACTTATGAGGTTCAATCTTGGTTAGAGAGCAGTCTTAAAAGACTACTGCCTATTAAGCTCACTAGGTTTTGGACCAGAGCCTGAGCAAAGAAAAATCTAATTTGAATCACAATTAAAGATGGAATTCATAAATATCCTAATATCCAAAGTCATTATGAGATTCAATTATTCAAGGATGAAAAAAAAAAAAACAACAACAAAAAAGGTACCATCTGTGAATTTGGGGTAAGAAACTAATCTCAGATTTTCATCTGAAATTGTAGTGAAACAGACGGTGTTGAGCTAGCAAATGAACTACTGCACCAGCAGAAACAGCAGCTAATGAATATCTCATCACCTCCAAAGGGATTCAACACAACAATGATTTATAATAATGGCCCTTGATAACAATAACATCAACTGATGGGCTCAGTCTCCAGAGAGGGCCGTGTGCAAACACAACAAAACAACGCTGGAATTTATTACACTTTACATAATTCATCAAAGACATGAACTAATTTCTGAGGCTAATGTAACTAATTCTATTTGAAGTAAAACGGTGATCTTGCAACTTCAGAGATTTTGACTGCGGTCAAGGTCTATTCATTCAGTGTGTCCCTCAGTCTTAATTTTCACTACATGAACAAAGGAAACTGCGAGGATTTTATCATATAGCAAAAATGAATCTGAAATCTTTACTACAGCTTAGCTTAGTTCTGTTATTTATCACATTTGTCACAAATTTGTATCAGCACACAAGAAGAAGGAAAAAGATTCATCACGGTGATCCAGAGATTCCCAAAGATGATTCTACATACCTCAGGACTTTTCCTGTTTTGCATGATCTGTTTATCGGAGTCCTTGTTTGCAAAGTATCGGGTGCAGCCGCGATTCAAATACTGAGTGAAACACAAACACAAAGTTAATAAACGAGAACAGAACCTGCAGAAATACATTCACAATCATTGTAAAGCAAATATGCCATCTAGTGGCACATCTACAGTTTCATGGTATCTCACATATACAAGGGTTTGAAATCAGATAACCTAAACTCACTCCTGCAAAGTTTAGCTCCAACTTGCCTCAACACACCTGCCTGGAAGTTTCAAGTATGCCTAATTAGACCTTGATTAGCTGGTTCAGGTGTGTTTAATTGGGTTTGGAGCTAAACTCTACAGGAGAGTTGCCCTCCAGGACCAAGTTTGGAGACCCCTGACCTAAACTAAGTTATTAAAAGGATAGCTCACCCAAAAATGAAAAATAATGTCATCATTTACTCACCCTCAAGTTGTTCCAAACCTGTATACATGTCTTTGTTCTGCTGTACACAAAGGAAGATATTTGTAACCAAGCAGATCTCGCCCCCCCATTGACTACCATAGATTTTTTTCCTACTATGGTAGTCAATGAGGGGTGAGATCTGCTTGGTTACAAATATTCTTCCAAATATCTTCTTTTGTATACAGCAGAACAAAGGAATGTATACAGGTTTGCAACAACTTAAAGGTGAGTAAATTATGATAGAATTTTCATTATTGGGTGAACTATCCCTTTAATGGATTTTATTCGATTTGATAAAATGCATCCCCACTTCATTTGGCATTAAGTCTGTCTGTTATAGTCACAGATGTCAGATGGCTTTCACTGGACCAATTATAACAAAGAGTCTCAAAGTTTCCTGCTGAACTGAGTATCTAGACTTGGTAAAATGATTTCCAGCTTTCTGATACATAATACACAAGAAACTGACCCGGAAGTTTTCCGGAGAGTTAAGATGAAGCATGTTCCTGATGTCCTCCGATGCCCCTGCGCAGAGTCTATAAAATATATGATAGTTTCGCTCCTCTGAACTCTGCATGCAAATCCGAGACTTCTCCAGCAGATAGTGTGAGACAAAACCACCCACAACTGCATTCTGAAGACATGGTGAACACAATTAGTAACTACATGAAGTCTTCCACACTCTTGTCTTCAGACTAAGACAAAGTTTACCTTCTCATTAAAATGAATTTCCACAAACTTTCCAAATCGACTGCTGTTGTTGTTCCTGACCGTCTTTGCATTTCCAAAAGCTTCAAGCAAGGGGTTAGCTGCATGGAACAGACATATTACAAACAGTTTTTTGCATCATATCAAACATTAGACAGAACCAGTTCTAAGTGTCTTTGGAGAACCTACCTTCAACAATTCTCTCATCAATATCTTGACCTGTTCCATAAGATGTGGTTAAATACCTGAAATTAAACAGATATAGTATCAAGACATAATGACATTAATGACAAAACTGGTCCAATAAAACATAAAACATTTACTTACCAGTAACATTAATGAGCACTGCAATGTGCTACTATTCAATTCTATGGTATGATTTTTTAAATGTTTTTGAATGAAACAAGGCTGCATTTATTTGATCAAAATACAACATAATAAAATAAAACATTCACAATTGTGAAATATTACCTTTTCAAATAACTGTTTTCTATTTGAATAGGTTTTAAAATGTAATTTATTCCTGTGATGGCAAAGCGTCTCAGGTTACGCATGGTTCGCATGGTAACCATGGTTCCCTGAGAAGGGGAACGAGACACTGCATTCAAAAACACTTCTTCTAACATTATTGCATCAGTGGAAGATTTATCATCAGAAGTTTATTCAGGATACCTACCCATTTTTTTCAAGATCTGGTGAAACACATGTGGAATTACATTTATATTAAAGGAACAGTTCACCCAAAAATGAAAATTAGATTTTGAAGCCCAAAAAAAGTGTGTCCATCCATCATAAAAGTAATCCAGCTAAAATAAAAGCCTTTTGAAGTGATATTTATAAATTTATAAACTATAATAACTAGCTTCTGATAAACATCTGAATACAAGTTGGCTTACGGTGGAAGAGTGACCTCTGACCTGACGTATGACGTAGGATGTTGGAGTAACGTAAGCTTAGACACCTCTCGCGGTACAAACAAATAGGGCTGGGCTCAAGCTTCTCTCTTCTGTTCAAAAATTCTTGTTTTAGACTTCTAATTCGTGACCAGTGTTTTGTTTTACTCTACCTTTTGCGCTTCTGCGTTCATAAGTACGTCATGCGCTGGTTCAGAGGTCAGTCTTCTGCTGGAACTAGACTCATGTATGGCCATTACCAGAAGCCAGTTAATATAGTTTATAAAGTTACAAATATGGATATTTTTCTTACAAAACCGCATGGCTTCACTTTAGAAGGCCTTTATTAACCCCCTGGTGCCGCATGGATTACTTTTATGATGGATGGATGCACTTTTTTGGGCTTCAAAATCTCGGTTACTATTCACTCCCATTATAAAAGCATGGAAGAGCCAGGATATTTTTTTTAATATAACTCTGGAATAACATGGAATAAAGCTGGAATAATTTACTATGGAATAATAACTATGGAATAATTTTCATTTTTGGGTGAACTAACCCTTTAAGTCTCCACAATGAAAAAAATGCTAAATATATTTTCATATC
Source organism: Elopichthys bambusa (assembly GCA_037101425.1). Classification (NCBI taxonomy): domain Eukaryota; kingdom Metazoa; phylum Chordata; class Actinopteri; order Cypriniformes; family Xenocyprididae; genus Elopichthys; species Elopichthys bambusa. The sequence continues at coordinate 4,470,300 of CM074442.1, read as the reverse complement.
TAAAAAAAAAAAAAAAAAAAAAAAGCCTTTATTCACCTCTGGCAGGTGTGTATAAACAAATAAATTAATTAATTTGTACCCTTGTATACACGTAGGACAAGTTAGCAGAAGTGTTTTCATCCTTCCATAAGTAGACAGAGTTATCACACCTGAGAACAAACTTTGTGTTTTCTGTTTTTCCAGCACCAGATTCACCAGACACAATGATGGACTGACTCATCTTCAAAACCTTCATGTCTCTGTAGGCTTTATCAGCTGAGACAGAGAAAGAGAGACGTTTTGTCAAGACGCTGTCAATACTGTAGTTACCTTAAAAAATTCTAAAAAAAGAAAAGACTTTATGCTTAGAACTGAATCCTCAAGTGTCCTATTAGACAGACATTCATATGTCCACTCACCAATAGCGTAGACATGAGGGGGAAGTGTCCCCAAAGAGCGTCTCTGATAGCCCTTAATGGACTCTGGGGAGTAGAGTTTAGGGATGTCGAAATACGGGTTAACAGCAATCAGGATGTTAGCCACAAAAGTCTGAAATAAAACACAGGGGCCGAAAACATTTGAAACATTCATTGTTGTAGTTTGTATTCACAGTCTTCCATATTTTGGACAAACAGGTAGTCCAAACCAAAAAGTTCATATGTCAGATGGCCCAGACATAGAACAATGTTTTAACTGCTGTCACTCAAAGCCTCATACTTTCAGGTTAGCCATCGCATGCGTAGCACAGCTACCTCACAGGACCTAATTAAGTGCATTGGGCAACTTGATAGCGTCTAGGCAGGATAAGCTGGGTCATCTGAGATGTGCAGTCACACTAGGGCAGGGCCTGTGCAGTCTCTTGACAGGCTTGTGCGCTGTGCTGATGAGCGTGCGCTGACAGCCGGACCGGCGTCTCTCAGATGAGAGGCTAATAAGGGCCGCTGGAGCACGACAATAACATGCCCATCAGCTCCATAACCTGCAGGCATGCTTGCCAATGAGATCTGCGGGGTTTAATATGAATCTGAAAGTGCCCTGAGGCGACTGTTAAGCAAAATATGTGAATGTATCATGCATTTACTTAAGATTTAATGACCCAAATCAGTTGAAATTTAAAGTGTAGTTTCATTAGAAGAGGCTTTAATTAATCAGAGAATCAATTTGGTATACATATTTGAAGGTGATGTGTGTAATTTAAAATGCAAGTGCCTGTTGTGGTTCTTTAAAAACATTAATCTGTTCATTTGAGCATCCCAGCCTGCCCAACACAAATTGGCTTAAACTTAAATGGTTAGTTCACCCAAAAATTTTCCCATTACTCAACCTCAAGCCATCCTAGGTGTGTATATGACTTTCTTATTTCAGCCAAACACAATCGGAGTTACATAAAAAAAAAATATCCTGGCTCTGTGAATGGTACCCTAGATTTTGAAGCCCAAAAAAGTGCATCCATCCATCCATCATAAAAGTAATCCACATGATTTCAGGGGGTTAATAAAGGCCCTTCTGAAGTGAAGCGATGCATTTTTGTTAGAAAAATATCCACATTTATAACTTTATAGACTAAAATCTCCAGCTTCAAGTAAGGGTTGTCCCCCTGGAGCCGTATGGATTTTTTTAAGATGGATGGATGCGCTTTTTTGGGCACCGTTCACTCCCACTATAAAGCTTGGAAGAACCAGGATATTTTTTAATATAACTCTGATTATGTTTGGCTGAAAGAAGAAAGTCATATACACCTAGGATGGCTTGAGAGTGAGTAAATTATGGGAAGATTTTCATTTTTTAGGTGAACTAACCCTTTAATGGTCTGAGCTTGGAACAGGACTATCTGTTTGCCCAACTGACGGAGTACAAGGGGACAGGGAAGACAGCAATAGAGTGCAACAATTCCTGTCCACTTTATTTGCGGAGATGGTTCTGGAAGTATTTTTTCCATTCATTTTCCCCCTAATGATTTTTAAAAAAGGTCTTCAATAAAGAGCTTTAAGCCATGTAGTAAACAAGCCACACTATTATCACAACATTACAAACTTTGATTTAAAGCAAAAAGTATTTGAAAATTAGACAAAAGTACAAGACTGTATTAAATATTAATGGCTTTAATAAAGGAAAGAACTACAATCCCATGAAGCATTGCAACTTGTAAATGATATAACTGAATTCAAAACAATGAAGTATAAAACTATTGATTTAAAGATGTTGATTATAAGTTTCTACATATTATATAATGTGTAAAAACCTTTTTTAACTGCACATTTTTGCTAATGTGACCACACCTTAAGTTTGTGCTCATGTTATGTGTTGGGAAAGTAATCATGTACTTGCCTAGTTTTGGCCTTTGGAAAGGCATAGAAATCATAAAAAACTAAAATTCAGAACAGGAATTTAACTTACGTAGATCAAGTCTTTGCTGTAACGGACACGGATGTTGTTTAGAAGAGTGGCCTCATTCAAGTACATAAGAGAACCTGGAAGCCAAGTAAATAGTCACTGAACATCATAAGCTTTAGTATTTAATGTTATACCATTTGCTGATGCACCCCAAAGAAGTTATACTTACAGTTGTCTTCGACATGTTTGTTTACATCATCCTCAGCAGGAAAGACTTGACTGATAGGAGCCAGAAATGTCTGCAAAATCAAAATGAGCATCACCTTTGTGACCGAATGAAAAAACTGGCCTAACTATAATGGCCTAAATTGACCTATTTCACTATTTATTCATATTAATAAAAGCGACCACACAGAAGATTAATGGGACAAAAAACAAGTAGATGACGGCAGCCGTTTGTTCTTTCATTTCAGAGTCTGTCTGGTTACTTTCACTGAGGTGTGAAGCTATAAACACTCAAGGTCTTCATACATTACGACTGCGCAAATGACACTGAAGAGCGGTGCGAGGTCAGCCATAATTTATTGTGTCTAATGGCAGCCATAATGTGGAGAAGAAACGGTAAAGTCATGTTAATGTGAAAGGTGAGAACATAAGCTGCAAAATTACTTGACACATAATAAGACACTCAAAACTGCCCATCACATCGGTGCGTTATTCAGAGTGAGATGAGACAGGCTGACCTTTCCAAGAAAACCCATCTTGTCCATGCTGACGTTCCTGTTTTACATTTATCCACTCTCTCATATGTATATAAGCCATTTACATTAGGACCTCGCTGGAAAGATATTATCTGCCTCAATGTCATCAATATCATCTACCTCTTTGACCTAAAAATACTCACAACCTTGATATATTCTAGTGGGAACTTTTCACACATTGTTTACCATTTGTGAATAAAAGCTAGCGGATCAATGACAAATAATAGCTAATTTCCACAGAGCGGTACAGTACGATTCGGGACAGTAAACCCTGATCCGGCTTGCGTTTCCAGCGCCAGCAGTGCCTTTACTTGACAGGTGTGGTGTATGCCAGAAAGTAGCGATCGGATCACAAGTGGACAATGCTAAATAGGTGTAAACGAGGTCTCTTTGACTGGATATCTTTCGATTGTTATTCCATCGTCTGCTGTCATGTTCATATGTAAATTGTGCAAGCTTATTTCGTCCATTAGATCGAAAGATCTGAAAAAGGCCATAGATTTACCCACTCATAGACCCTCCTCTTGAAGAAATCAGGACAGAAGTGGTTGAAAATAGGGCTGGGACAATACATTGATTCTCAATTCGCGATTCAATTATTCTGGATCGATTCTGATATTTTCCGAATGTACCGCGATTCTCTCTGGAATCGATTCTGAGCTAAGTTTTTAACAGCAGATGGCGCTCTAGGCTAGCTTAACCACACACTCAAATACTCATGAAGAAGAGTACTGGAGAGCGCTTGTGTGTTCATGTAAGTGGTTACATATACTTGCATCTCGGCTCAGAATGCTTTCATGATGTGATAATGTAAACACAGCCCACTGCAAACACACTTGTAATTCGCTTCTAACTTTTCAAACTTTATGAATGATTATTTTAGGTTCAAGTGGTGTGTGTAAAGGAATTGGAAGCAGGAAGACTTCGGCTGTTTCAAAAGCAAATAGTGACATCTGCTGTTAAAAACTAAGCTCAGAATCAATTCGCGACACATTCTGAAAATATCAGAATCAATACCAGGGCTCCAGACAAAAAAAATTCCTTAAGGAGCCATTGGCTCCTATAGGGGTAAAAAACAGGCGCCAAATAATTTTTTTAAGAGCCACACAACAATGAACTTACATTTTTTAAATCACTTACTTTTAGTCATCCTGTTGTGTTTATATATCAGCATTTTCATCTTGTGATTTTTCTGGGAAATGAATATCACTATTTTCACTTAATACTATTATATTTTGAATCCGATTAGATTTTTATATATTTTCTGCTTTCATTTTCCTTTAAGTTTTAATAATTTTTATTTATTTATTTTTATTTTTGGTTGTTTTTAAACATGTCTGTTTAGTTTGTATACATTTTTATTTCAGTAATATTTATTTTAAACAATGACAAAAATGTTTTTAACAGTTTTTGTTAACTATAATAACCCTGATGCTAGAAACATCTTTATATTGAATAATATGTGTCAAATAATGTTCTTAGTCTTTCCTTCCTGAAGCTACAACAGTTTACTTTGAATCAAATGAAAATAAATATAAATATATGGAAATAAATGTATAAATAAATATTAAATTTGGTGTAACCAAATAACAGGAGAAATTGCTATACATACCACTTATAGCACTTAACGAACAGGCCGAAATACAGCGGGACTCTTATTTTGCTTTACTTTTGCTGCTCATTCAAGTTCAGATGAGGAAAAAAAATATGTTTTTAAAACCGCTTACAACACATTATGATATAAATAATATAAAGTGAACTTTATTCATAAGTTCATAAGCAATCTGTTGACAAATGTGCACTAATCATTGATTGCGAGCTGTTCTGAAGCACTGTTGCAAGAGCCTGAAGAACGCGCAACAGCGCCATCTTTTGACTTTAAAACATGCAGCGCTCACATTTTTTTAATGAAATTAATGTTAATAATCACATTAGAGAATCGCGATTTGTTTTTCCATCCACAAAATATAAGATGCCTTAAAATGATCATTAATACTCTTGTTATGCCATTTAAAGTACTGAAGACATTTTATGACCTTAAATTTATCTGATGAGCATGAGCGGAGTGGAATAATGAAAGTGATCAGCATGATTGATATTCGAAATGGTAAGCACGCGCTGCATTGTGTGTGTATCTGGAGTCTGCAGAGCCGGTTTCCCCTTTTGAATGACGAATAGCCTATTAGACGAATTTACATGAAGAAATAAGCGGCTGTCTCCTTTACAACAGAAGTCGGTGTGTTCAAATGCAGCTTTTTTGCACCGACGCAGGCGACAACACAATCGGCTTTCATCTGCGCTAGTTCTTTGGCATCTGTTTGGTGTGTGATATTTTTCCATACCTGTTCATATTTCGGCGCTCTAACTCAGTGAAACACAATCTCATTTAATTACGTCAACACAGAAAATTATGTGATAGGCTACTGGTCACGCAAATAACATTTACATTTTACAATCATAACGTGTGAATTGTATGGTCGCCAATGGCGAACTCAGAAAAAATATCACTCGCAAATAATATTTTTAGTCGCAAATGCAACCGTTTTAGGCGCAGTCTGGAGCCCTGGATAGAGAATAATTGTATCGCGAATCGAGAAGCGACGTATTGTCCCAGCCCTAGTTGAAAGTGGACGAAAGAGATACAGAAGCTGTTTCACATGGATATACGTCACAATTAGGGCTAGGTATTGAGTTCAATACTTTTTGGGCATCGACCGAATTGCCTCGTTACCATTGAGTATCCAAAAATGTCTTGTCGTTCGGTACCAAATTTCCATACCTAAGGGGCAGTGGCGGCGCTAGGCAGGAAACTGTTAAGCCCCCCCTTAGCACCCCCAAGAAAAAAATCCTGGAGCCGCCACTGCTAAGGGGTTAATCTCATCAACGTCAGTAAGCCAACAAGCATGCACAGGGCTCAAATTTCAGCACAGATTGTGGGTATTGCGCATATTTTTACTCATTCACGCAAGTTTTTTTTGAACCGGTATCAAAGTCAAGGTATATTGGTATCGTTATCGAAAATTTTTGAACGATACCCAGCCCAAATTTTGATACCTAAAGGGTGACTCTAAAATACACTTGCAACATTTTTAGACCAAAGATATTACATTATTTATATTATCTTCTGGGACGTTTTCAGAAATATCCCCCACTACACACAGTGCCGCCATCTCTAAGGGAGTGTATAAGTAGTTGAGACACAGGTGGCTTTTTCTCTCTAATGAATATACCCTGAGTGTAATGTGATCCGCACACCTGCAGCAGATAGACCTTATTACTTATTCAAACCCCCTGCAAGTGAAACCATTACATGGCACAGCACTATTCTACATACACATGTTCTCACATTTTACCTATTGCTCAGATACCTGGAGGCCTTTTATACACATCATGAAGTTAATCATGCGTGTGGTGGGAAAGACTCAACACGTCAGCAGAAATGCTGATCACATGATCACCTGAGTTACGCTGGGCTCAGCCAAGGATCATCACAGGTGCTTAGCAACTAAGTTTTCCTTCGTATCAACATATGAGGCACGATAACGTGGCACAAAATCAATGGCTGCCACCTGCTTGGTCACCGGTTAAATGCTCACAGGATAAATATCAAAGGCAGGAAAGCTGAACTTCTTACCTTTCCTCTCTGATTGAGAGGCTCTATGGTGAGCGCATCCGCACCGATGTCCACTATCATGCCCAGCTGGAACCCGTCGGTTGGGTGGGGCGCCCACACAGGCTTCCCATCCTCCATTGCACCCCACAACTACACTGCAGCTCTGGAAGACACACATAGGGTTAAGATTAAACACTGACTTGGCTCATAATATGCAAAGCTTGTCCCACAGAAACATAATTGTGTTTTGTTTAAAACAAACCATGTGACTGTAAACAAAACATCTTTTAGACTGCTGCAAGTGGAAGCCGACAAGGTCATCTCAAGTTCATCATTGTAATGAAAATAACAAAACAACTTGTTAAATTAGCCACTTTAAAGTCTTGATATGCATAATGTACAAAAGCAAACTGAAACTAGATCTCTGAAGACAATGTAAGTTGTGCTTTCCTACGCAAATCTCATTTCCACTATCTCAGATATTTGTGTATGATTGTTGCATCTTGCCTCCTATGGTCCTTGGTGTGGCTTATTCACCATGGTAAAATAAATGAATAGTGAGTTTATTCTACATCTAGGTAAAAAATATTGGTTTCTCGATTTTCATTTCGATCCCAAGTATCGATCTTTTGGTCTCTGTTTTCAGTTAGTGAATGAACAAAACTTTGTTTCATATCAAAAGAGAGGCACATTGCAAAGTCTATTTTATTATGTAACAATAATAAACGGAGCAATTCCAGGAAGGTCCTAAATACCATTTTGCTAGCTTTTCTGTTTAAATAGTGGTATGTGAACATTATGGAAGCTTGTTTTCGTCACAGAATAAAACAGTTTAAAATATAATTGCGACTTTTTATCTCACAATTCTGTGACAAAAAGTGAGAATCAGAGTCAGAGTTTATCTCGCAATTCTGACTTTATAACTCGCAATTCTTCTTTTCTCACAATTACGAGTTTATATAACGCAATTCTGACTTTATAACTCACAATTGCTTGTTTATATCTCGCAATTCTGACTTTATAACTCGCAATTGTGAGTTTATATCATGAAATTCTGAGAAAAAAAGTCCAAATTGTGAGATAAAAAGTTGCAATTACCTTTTTTATTTTTTACTTAGTGGCGGAAACAAGTTTCCATCGAACAGAGCCACTTTAATAACAATAATTTATCAGGAGCGCTAATGCTGGGATGTGTAGGTTGTTGCTAGGCAACATGTAATTTAAAAAAAAAAATTGACATTCTATTTAAATGTGTTTTTAAAGAGGAAGCGCATCTCCTTAGCCATAACCTGGAGTTGGTGCACAATTCACAATCTGAATACAAGTTTAGTTTTCATGCTGCTAAATACACTGCAAAGTTTCTGGACTGACAACCATATTTAAATGCGCGATTGAATCAGAAACTGTGATGATTGACAGTATTAACCAATGGACAAGACAAAACATGACAACATTTTGGTTCAAGTACTTAATTCAACAGTTTTTGTTCTGGTACTGAAATTGGTAGAGAGAACCGCAAAATTATACTGGTATTGATAAAGACTACTGAAATTTTGGTACCATGACAACCCTATCATGTAACGTTACATTTACCTCAGAAAAGCCATTCAATGACCATAAACTCGATAGTTAGCTAGAAAAATACCTCTAGAGAGGAGCATTTTGCTAAATATATGCACTATATTGCATATTCATTGTATTTTTACTTAACCTGTTCTTTCTATGTTTAATGTATATGAGTAAATCCATCATGTTTCTATGACAGCTACCATTTAAAGGTTTATATTTCAAAAACTGAGCATAAACATAATTATGAGTGATTATAATAAGAGTGATAATCAATAATCAATATTTGTAACCTCTTTAATTATTAAATAAAATGATTTCTTTCATATGCTTTCGTACCATAGAATGATTATGTGGCTGTTGAAATGTTTTTTTCAGATGATTTTCTGATATCTGTGTTCTGTGTCTGTCTGTTTGGAGACACTCTCAACATGTGTCCAGCCATAGATCTATGTTTCTCTAGCACCCTGGACAGCTAGGGTCACAAAGGTCACCCTAGCTCCTGGACTACGTGACTATCCCTCATTTCTGAGTGTTACCCTGTCTTTATGTATTTCTTTAAAGAATAAATATGAATATTATACGTACTTCTTATTAGAACTAGAACATGTTATCAATATGTTTTGAGAAACTTTCCTGTTTATAGTTGGAGCCTGGACAGACTTCAACCTTGAAGAAGCTGTGAATCTGCGTATCTGTGCATGTGCACTAATATTCTGTGCAGGTCCTGACAACTGGCATTTCGGCTGGAGACTGGGAGACGCCACGTCATGACCCAAAAGGGACATCTAGTCCCTAAATCTAGGTTTCCCTCGTCAGCATCTTGATGAATGGAGATACGCTTCCTACTATCTGTCCATGTGTGGAAGTTTCCCAATCTTGTCAATTTTCTCTTAGCCAATCAGAATAATTTTTACCTTAGTAATGATGCAGTTAGTATACTCTGTTAGAGTATAATTGTTCTGGAAATATGAATGTACGCAGAGCGGCCTACAAACTCCTTGTGAGACCTGAAGTTGGCTTCTGCTGATGAAAAAGTAAAATTTCTTCAGTTGATTGCATCTCTGACTCTTGGTCTTTCATTCGACATATCTGGTCAAGGGTCCTAAACTGTTTATCCCCAACAATACCCAATACCCAGCCCTAGTACATCCACACCAAAAAAATAACCGCCAAAACGTAATCCAAAACGACTTATTTGCATTGAAGCTATACATTTTTCTAATACCTATATTCCCTGGGAACATGTTTTATCTATTGTAGCATGTTTCGTGCACAAAATACACGCTGACACAGTCAAAATGTGCTATCAGAGAAGCGCTAATCAAAGGTCAATGTTTTAGTCAATGATTTTGGCCATCCAAATCCATTTCCACCAAAAAATTCAGTTGCCAAAATTTGACGCATCAAACGTTGGTAATTCACATCTTTCGCTCATAGTTTTGATTAGAATACATCACATCTGGTCAGGCAGTCGCATATGGTCTAGCCTCAAAACTTCATAAAATGTAACGCACCAAAGATCAAATTGGATCCCAAAATTCTGCATATGCATATAGTCAGAATAAGAAAACACCAAGCATCTCTTGTACCACTCCCCATTGGAAATAGGAATGTTGATCACACTTTAGATTAGGGTCCAATTCTCACTATTAACTACGACTTTTGCCTCAATGAACTCCTATTGCTTATTAATAGTTAGTAAGGTTTTTAGATTTAGGTATTGGGTATTATTATGGGATGTAGAATATAGTCATGCAGCATAAGGCATTAATAAGTGCTTTATAAGTACTAATAAACAGCCAATATCCTAGTAATATGCATGCTAATAAGCATAATATAGTTAATAGTGAGAATTGGACCCTAAACTAAAGTGTTACTGGAATATCATTTTACACAATTGTCATCCAAATCGTCATTTAAATGAACGATCAATTAATCGATTAATCGTTAACAATAATACTGCAAGATGCATCTACTGCAGTGGCATACAGTCACCAGCATCTCAAGATGTGCAAATGCCACTCAAAACGCCAGCTTCCTCACTCAAATGAAAAGGCTAGTAGGATTGTAAAAAGAAGCCATGTGATTATGGTCATTTGAGGCCATGAATTTAAATTAAGCCATACGCACTTTGTGTTCTGTTTTGCGGGTTGATCTCTCCAATTTCCATGAATTTAACAATATTTCATGAGGTATTCCACTAGATACGGAATCTCTTGTTTCTTTTCCCAAATACTCACCATCTCACCCTCTATTTTTGCTTATTTACATCCTGTCATATATTTTCTTCCTGTCATTCACTTTTTAACCATATTTTTGCATCTTTTACTGTAGTAAAAATAAAAATAGACCATTCATGTTTTTACTTGCCAAAACCACAGCATTGTTAGCCTAAATTATTTTATAGAAATATCTTATCTCATGGGTCTCAGTCTTTATCTGTAACACAGTTGTTAGGCAAATTAAGGCACATCAAGTTTACCGGTATAATACAATACCCTGGACATAACATGCTGGGAAAAATGAAAGATAATGTGGCCACGAATTAAGAATCCATTCCCACGACTTATTAATTTGTTCCCTCATTTTAGTTAAAGCATGGCCATGTTGTACTAATTTGTTCCTTAGTTTTAATTTAACAAATTAAAGGGAACAAATTAATGAAACATGGACTGAATGAAGTTGTAGGAAAGAATTAACAAGTCGTAGGAACGAATTATTAAAATTTATTTTTTATATCTATTTTTCAGAATGTCATGTGTGGGGTTCCGCATTTCACACAAGCCGGTTTCGTAACATCTAATATAAATGTCTTGCATGTGGGGAAGATAGCCTATAAATTGTTTTTTCTGACAATTTACAAACAGTTTCAGTTGCTTTTGAATACTGGGCGAAAACATAAAGATATGAGACAATAGATGCTCTGTCCTGCTCATGTCCCAAAGCCCTCTCAAATCTTTGTGGGGAAATATAATTAAACTTGACTTTAGTTACAAAATTTCTATTGCTTTCCATGTTTAAGGACTCTGTATTGTTTCTGTTTTAAAGCACTTTTAAAGTCTGAATCACATTAACGAGCTGTGCTGCACCAAACTAACGCAAAATGATAACCTTGCTTAATTGATATTAATGCGATAAGTTGTACCAATTAGATATTGACAATTAATCGATTGCTGATTAATCGTTAGCATCCCTAATTGGAAATGAATGACTTCTGGTCTGTTGTTTGTCAAAAATTGAAAAAGCGACTTGTTCTGATTGGTTGCTAGGGAATTGTTAGGGTGTTCTGTGTGGTTTCTAGTGCTAGGCCATTTTGAGTAGTTGTTTACTGGCCTACATCAAAAGTGTCCATAGTCCCTAGACCTGATCACTTCATACATTTTTACTGATCATATAGTTTTGCCATCGTAAAAATACCAAGTGTAAACTCCCTCCAAGATGCATACGAGAAGGAAATAGCAATCTGATCACTCAAACCTTGACCTCAAGTGTTTGAGTGATCAGATTACATCAGCATACGGAAGTCTGCGAGCCCCACAATCATCACGTGAGCCACATAGGGGTCCCTTTTTTAATCATTTGAAAATCATGCAGTTCGTTCAAATTCCTTAGTCTAAGTATGAACAACATTGTTTGCTAAGCCAAGGACTGCAATTACAGTCTCACATTATTATGAAAGATAAAAATGTGCTCTTTTATGCCACTTGTTTTGGAAAATTAGGCCATTTACAAACAAATGTGCCATCTACTGTGGTTCAAGGACTGTGTCATCTCAACAGCAGTTCTGTTGAAGTATTTTAGTCTCCTGGCCTGTCGCTCCATATGTTTTTTCAATGATCTTGTTATTCCTCTCAGGTATGGGCTTATCCTGTAATAGTGGATTTAAGCTACAGCTATTTGAGACATCTTTATCTGCACAGACTTTCCTTTTGAGAGAACAGCTGGTGGCCCTATCTGATCCTGCAATAAATCTTAACAGTGTTCAATATAATTCCCTTTTAAGATCAGGTGATTTATCTGAAGCACTGGATGACATCCGTTAAGATCCATGAGATCCACTGGGTGCCGCAGACAGCATGACCTGTAACTGAACTGCTTTCAAAGTCTACAAAAGCAATAATGGTTAATCGAAAGAGTGTTAATACACCTGACAAGAGAACAGCACTAAGTTCTTGTCAAAGACGTCTGGTGTGCGTGTGAGGTAGGACGCGATAACTGCTCGAGGTTTGGTCCAGGGCGACATTTCCCATTCTCTGGCACTCTGACTATGGCCTGGTCCCAAGAGTTTCCCACGGCACAATTATCAATTGTCAAGCATGCTAACTAACCTCATTATATGCTTAGAAGTGTATCTGTGCCAGTCACTCAAGTCTCACATGAGTCTTTTGAAAGGAACAAAGACTTCAGAACAAGGCTTTGGCATTGGCATCTGGCATTCTGTTCTGAAGCATTGCTCATCAGAAAACTATCTGGCACATTACTTCGTTCTGAATGATTGGTTTCTGTGCTGAATCAGTCTTGGGAAAATGAGATGTCTGATACGTGCTAAAACATAATGATCTGTTCATTAAGCATCTCTGTAATGTACACCTTTGTATTGTGTCTCATAAGGTGAACATATTTTTAACTTGAGAAGAAGTTATAACTGGCACTAAACCGTTTGGCCAATTAATTTCCTTTAGGGTCCCCCTAATATTTGACTAATTGTTAGTTGACTAGAAGAGGCTTAGTCGACCAAACTTTTTATCAGTTGCTTAGTTGCAGAAAAAAGAAACCTTGTGGCGAAGTCACACAGTCCGTGAGGGACAGATCGTTAATGACGGGTCCTTGTGGTAATTACAGTATGTCAGGCAGAAAATCCAAACTTTCACCTATCATCAATCAACCTCAAATATAGCTTATCATTTGAATTGAAACATGTAAGTAGTAGCAACATTATATGGCTGCTTGTTCTAATGTTAACCTAGATAAATGTGCGCTATTATTAGGCACATATCCAAGTGTTTGTGCGGAGTGTGGAGGCTACTTACTACAAGACATGGAGGCGCCAGCACGATCACTTGCATTTTTTCTGATAACAGCGGAAATACTTCATCTTTTTTGGTCATACAGATAAGAGTAATGCATCATTAAAAACTAAAGGTCTACTTTTATTTGTGTAAACTCACAATAACAAGAAAACTTTGTGCCTCCGATTCCAAAAAAGTTGGGACACTGTACAAATTGTGAATAAAAAAGGAATGCAATAATTTACAAATCTCATAAACTTATATTTTATTCACAACAGAATATAGATAACATATCAAATGTTGAAAGTGAGATATTTTGAAATGTCATGCCAAATATTGGCTCATTTTGGATTTCATGAGAGCTACACATTCCAAAAAAGTTGGGACAGGTAGCAATAAGAGGCCGGAAAAGTTAAATGTACATATAAGGAACAGCTGGAGGACCAATTTGCAACTTATTAGGTCAACTGGCAACATGATTGGGTATAAAAAGAGCCTCTCAGAGTGGCAGTGTCTCTCAGAAGTCAAGATGGGCAATTCCCCCAATGCTGCGACGAAAAATAGTGGAGCAATATCAGAAAGGAGTTTCTCAGAGAAAAATTGCAAAGAGTTTGAAGTTATCATCATCTACAGTGCATAATATCATCCAAAGATTCAGAGAATCTGGAACAATCTCTGTGCGTAAGGGTCAAGGCCGGAAAACCATACTGGATGCTCTTAGACAGCACTGCATCACATACAGGAATGCTACTGTAATGGAAATCACAACATGGGCTCAGGAATACTTCCAGAAAACATTGTCGGTGAACACAATCCACCGTGCCATTCGCCGTTGCCGGCTAAAACTCTATAGGTCAAAAAAGAAGCCATATCTAAACATGGCCTAGAGAAAACGGCTGCGCTTCTGGATCAAGGCTCATTTAAAATGGACTGAGCCAAAGTGAAAAGCTGTTCTTGGTCAGACGAATCAAAATTTGAAGTTCTTTTTGGAAAACTGGGACGCCATGTCATCCATACTAAAGAGGACAAGGACAACCCAAGTTGTTATCAGCGCTCAGTTCAGAAGCCTGCATCTCTGATGGTATGAGGTTGCATGAGTGCGTGTGGCATGGGCAGCTTACACATCTGGAAAGGCACCATCAATGCTGAAAGGTATATCCAAGTTCTAGAACAACATATGCTCCCATCCAGACGTCGTCTCTTTCAGGGAAGACCTTGCATTTTCCAACATGACAATGCCAGACCACATACTGCATCAATTACAACATCATGGCTGCGTAGAAGAAGGATCCGGGTACTGAAATGGCCAGCCTGCAGCCCAGATCTTTCACCGCACCGACAGTTGAGCAACTAGAAGCCTGTATTAGACAAGAATGGGACAACATTCCTATTCCTAAACTTGAGCAACTTGTCTCCTCAGTCCCCAGACGTTTGCAGACTGTTAAAAAAAGAAGAGGGGATGCCACACAGTGGTAAACATGGCCTTGTCCCAACTTTTTTGAGATGTATTGATGCCAAGAAATTTAAAATCAACTTATTTTTCCCTTAAAATGATACATTTTCTCAGTTTAAACATTTGATATGTCATCTATGTTATATTCTGAATAAAATATTGAAATTTGAAACTTCCACATCATTGCATTCCTTTTTTATTCACAATTTGTACAGTGTCCCAACTTTTTTGGAATCGGGTTTGTAAAATAAAGAAAACAAACAGGATGCACTTTCTGCCGTCTCTGTCCCCTTGAACTGGAGCGCGTCATAAAAATGAACCGAAACTCAGCGTATAGGCTACTATCACATCTATCACAGACATGAGAAATACATCTATAAAAAGCTTGAAATGTCTACTTTTATACGAACCAATTCAAATCCAAAAGAATCTAGTTTCTGCGCAAGAGCGCCCTCTGGCTTTCAGATGGAGAAGCATTTACTACTGATCACAGAGCCGTACAGCTCTGACAAGCTACGCATTAAATAATCGTAGCCTTTGCCAAATCATGTGCAGTTTAATCGCAGCCCTAATACACATACACAAGTTAATTTAATCACAAAATTACTATTGTTTTGCATTTATAAGTGCAGTTAAGTGTGCAGTTAAGTGTGTGTGTGTTTTACTTGTTCAGGCAGAAGTTATTTTTTAATGTTACCATCTGATCAGATAGATTGCTACAACAAATCCATTATCTAATTCATGACATTGACACACAGTAACACTAATATGCTACTTATCAGATGTGACCCTAAAATGAGCTATTCAGTGGAAAAGGGAAATTTCAACATAATCAAAGACAAGATGAGTCCAAGGTTCATGTGGCACAATGCCCTTCACTTGGATTTTCCAAGATTTAAATAAGCTTACAAGCAGGCAACTATATGTACCGTATTATGGTTCCCACGGTTAATCATTCTAGCTGGCAGATCATGATGTAAAAACAACAAAAAAACATTTGATAAGCTAGACCTGTATAATTTACCAGTAAGAACTGTGGGCAACCTGCATCCAGATTCATCCTGTAAATGTTACAGATCTTTTAACTGTTCAGTTACTTTTGAGATTAATCTTTATTATCATCTCTTATATCTGTTATGGCATTAAATTAATCATAATATGCTGGCACAACATTTAATTTTGATCAAACCTTTATAATTACGTGTCACAACAATGATTGCACTGCATTAGGGACGCAATAAAAAACATTTTATAGTTATATTCTGTGCAGATGGCAATTGAAAGAGAGAGGCTTTGTTGGCAATGCCTGAGAGACACTGAAACAAATGATAAAGGAATGAAAGAGAAAATGAACTTAGGACCTCTGCAACAAAGTTGCCTAGCAACACGTAAATACATAAATATTGGTGCCAATCTTTCTAGTGTGGTGCAAAAAAAAAAAAAATCCATGCAAAACTAATTAAAATAAAATAAAAACTGATAATAAACTCAGTCTTTGGAAATTTCAAGGCTTGGCAATGCAAGCCTGACTGAGATACAGTCTCTTCCACAAGAATCAGCAAATCAAAAATAGCAACAAAACTGTGAGAAACACTCCGCATCCACAATACTGTGATAGTCAACAACTGACATTTTCCCACATTTTTTTGGCTCAGCGCTCCTCACCAAATAAACAAACATCACTCTATCTAAAGCTACATGGTTTCGCAGCGAGATGTTCATAGAGAGATGAGTAATTGCACATAATTACATGCATGCTGATGGCAGCAGTACAGACGTTGTCATTGGAGATGGTTCAGGGGTGAAAGGGCTGTGTGAGTTTCCTGTACCACACATACTGTTTTCCAACCCCCTCCTTCCTCTGGATATGGAAAACAGGACGCAACAGGATGCAAAGAGGCCAGTGTCGTTGGGACTTCCAAAGGCAAATATTTTAATGTGTTTTTGCTGGGTTCTATAAATATTCAAATAAGTGTTCAAATATGCAAGAACTGAAAAAAAAAAAAAAACTTAAAGCCACTTAGTATGCAAGCTTCTAGTTGGTAACTAAAACTAACATACTTTCCACACATTATTTACACATATTTATGCGTTCTCTGAATATTTTTGCATTGTAGAAAGGCACGGATGTCATTTATAGACTTCCAGGGCAGGAGTGTGTGTCTGTGTGTGTGTGTGTGTGTGTGTGTGTGTGTGTTCTTGTATATATGGTTTATGAGGACACATGTGTATAATAACATGGTTATTACAACTTCCTGTGTCCTTGTAAACCAAATGGCTTAAAAAACATACTAAAAAAAATTTGAAATTCAAAAAATGCAGAATGTTTTCTGTAATGGGTAGGTTTAGGGGTAGGGGTAGTGTAGAGGGATAGAATGTACAGTTTGTACAGTATAAAAACCATTACGTCTATGGAGAGTCCCCGTAAACCATATATACAAGTGTGTGTGTGTGTGTTTTCTTTCCTATTAGGGTCATACCATGAAACAGGTTCCATTTTAGAAAATGTAATATTTAAATAATCAAATACATTAAAAAAAATTTTTACATATATATATTTATATTAGTTTTGTTAAAATATATTTAAAAGATTATACATTATTATTTAAATGAATATATATATATATATATATATATATATATATATATATATATACATACACAATTTTTATATTAGCACATAGTAGAAGCTTTTCACTGAAGTCAGTGTTCACACACATTTCGTGGAAAGACCTGTGAGAGATTATAAAGGTGGATCCATTACGACGTTTAACCAGAACAGTTGCGCATGCGCATACACTGCAGTCACCATAGTGCTCAAAGCATCCATCATTCATATGAATGAAGTACACAAATAAATAACGTTAACTTGGTCCATGATTTCCAAGACCACGATTTAAATTCTTTAACAATACGTCGAGTTTCTATACAGCATTTACTCACTTTCTGGAAAACTTTGGTCACACTTAACTTATCAAAACAAAGCAAAACTCTCAGTGAAAAACTAAATAATACAACTAAAGACAACCAAATGCAAAACTACGCATAAATATAGCTATACCTGATACAACTTTATGAAGCTCAATAACAGTAAACTGTCCGTTACCATACAAAAGTCCCAATTAAAATCCCGTGTTTTAAACAGAATTGTGCTAGTTACTAAAATAAATTACGTGCGAAATTCACCTGACGATTTGCCAGACTAATAATATGAACACAATGATTAGCAGCATGCTAGCTCGCTACTGGAAAAGCAATTAAACACAACTTAACACCAAACAACAAACCTCTAGCTGCTCTAAATAGAAGCCACACAACAAATAAAGTGATTAAAGTCACTTACATTATGTGTAAGTCCGGTAAGAGCAGCTGTCTTTATGGACAGAGAACAGACAGACTGTCCCGGTTAGCGGTGACAGATTCCCTCGATGTTAAATATTCCCTTTTCCAAAGCCGCTGTCCTTCCTCTCAGTGTCCGGCTTCAGACTGAAGTCCACAGGAATAACAGCGACCTCAGTGGTGACACAGTAGCTGTGACAGACACAGGCTGTGTCTCAAAACACAGGGAACTGCCCAACTATGCAGCTTTTGTGAGTGGCATACAGTAGGCGCGTGCAGCGTCTTGGAAATTACATGCGCGCGCAACAATTTGCACCTTATAGGCTCGCGCAACAGCAACTTTACGCATTACCTGAGGCCCCAAAATGCTGCCTATGTAGGCAGCTCACTAGGTTTTTGAAACACAGCCACTACATTTATCCATCTAATGATCTAATGACTATAATAACATGACTTTTAACACATAGCCAACTAACACCGTTTGCTTACAATAAAAGCTGAGTAATGCAGAAGTTTATACGTTAAATATTATGACTATTGTATTATATTATATTATTATAGCCTAAATAAATTTATAATATAATATAGGCTAAAAAAAATTTCTCCACATGATTTTTTTTTTAGCCTGTTATATCAGTTCTCTTCACACGAATAACTAAAAACATCACATGGGGCTGAAAAAAAGATTTTTTCTCAAAAGGGGCTTTACTATACTATAGATAAATAGGTAAATAACTCATGTTCCCAGTGAAAAATTCTCACAAACAGTATTTCAATATAAAAGCAAAAATATCAAGCCTTTGTAAATGGTAAAATAACATTCTAAGAAGAAATCCTTTATTGTTGATAAAGCTTTACTGAATATCAAAAAGTGTCAGTTGAGGGATCAGGAAGAAAGTCCAGAGCTTCCTACTGGATTGTCATGGTTACTAAAAGGAGCGCAACTGATACAAACTGGAGACCCATTAATATTTTACCGGCTTGTAATTCAAAACTTATAAAAGTATTCCTAAGTTGAAATCTAATACCCCATTGAAAGCAGACTTGTGTTTGTAAATCTAATTAGGACACATGATATCTCACTACGTGGCACTGTATCAAATTTCTGAGCCAAACAGCTATGAGAAAAACAGTTTTGAGTTTAAAGACTTAGACCATGATGAAGTGTTGCTCAGGGAGTTTATAATAGCCTGCAGTTTGAGTTAAGAATAGTCTTACATAATCATAAAGCATTATATATGACAAGATTTTACTGAATGACCACATATTAAACACCAGCTCCTTCAGAAACGACTAAACAATTCAAAAGAGGTCAATTCAGGAGTTTTACAGTTATGTCATCTGGTAAGCCTGAAGAAACACCATTAAATAGATTTAATGCCACACTGACTTTTGCATTTCCCAGGAGAACTGCAGAGATAAAAACAATCGTACAAGGTGCACCAGAGCACATATGCCAGTAACACAACAGAGCCGAACAACAGCTTGATTTCTACTGCATGCGGACACTGTCTCATGTTTTAACAAATGATATTGTTACATTAGACTGCTTCGTGAAAATACTGAACCTAGTAAAGCCTGACGTGAGGAAGGATGCTATAGCTGAGAGATATTCTGGTCGTTTTCCGCAGTTACATCAAAGCATGATGCATAATTTGAGTCTGAATGTGTGACTTCAGTCCATTTCTGTAAATTTATAGGGTAAACGTAGCAAAAAATCTGAATAATTCAACTGAATAATTGAACAGAATTCCATAATAATTAGACAAATTCCATAGTAAACAAATTTAAAATTGTTAAAGCTGAAAATAAAATATAATTATTAGATGAAAAATTTAAACTTTAAATACTTTAACGCAAATGGCAGCTAACAGAAATAATTTAAAAACAAATCAATAAAACTAAAGTTTAAGAAAAAATGACTAAAACTAAAATTTAAATGAGAGCTAAATAGAAATAAAATATAGAACATAAACTTTAAGTATTTCAAACGAAAATTACTACTAACTGAAACAGTTAAAGGATTAGTTCACTTCAGAATTAAAATTTCCTGATAATTGACTCACCCCCATGTCATCCAAGATGTTTATGTCTTTCTTTCTTCAGTTGAAAAGAAATTAAGGTTTTTGAGGAAAACATTCCAGGATTTTTCTCCATATAGTGGACTTCAACAGTTACCAACGGGTTGAAGGTCCAAATGTCAGTTTCAGTGCAGCTTCAAAGAGCTCTACACGATCCCAGACAAGGAATAAATCATCAGGAAATTTTAATTCTGAAGTGAACTAATGCTTTAAAAACATATTTTTAAAAAAACAAATAAGTTTAAGTTGAACTAAAAATGACTAAAACTGAAATACATTTAAATAAAGCTATAATAGAAATAAATATAAAAAAACTAACTAATAAAAACGTTGAAAGCACATAAAACTAAAATTTAAACTAAAAACATTAAAAATATAAAAAATATATTTACTTTATATAAATATATACAGTGGGTACGGAAAGTATTCAGACCCCCTTAAATTGTTCACTCTTTGTTATATTGCAGCCATTTGCTAAAATCATTTAAGTTTATTTTTTTTCCTCATTAATGTACACACAGCACCCCATATTGACAGAAAAACACAGAATTGTTGACATTTTTGCAGATTTATTAAAAAAGAAAAACTGAAATATCACATGGTCCTAAGTATTCAGACCCTTTGCTGTGACACTCATATATTTAACTCAGGTGCTGTCCATTTCTTCTGATCATCCTTAAGATGGTTCTATACCTTCATTTGAGTCCAGCTGTGTTTGATTATACTGATTGGACTTGATTAGGAAAGCCACACACCTGTCTATATAAGACCTTACAGCTCACAGTGCATGTCAGAGCAAATGAGAATCATGAGGTCAAAGGAACTGCCTGAAGAGCTCAGAGACAGAATTGTGGCAAGGCCCAGATCTGGCCAAGGTTACAAAAACATTTCTGCTGCACTTAAGGTTCCTAACAGCACAGTGGCCTCCATAATCCTTAAATGGAAGACGTTTGGGACAACCAGAACCCTTCCTAGAGCTGGTCGTCCGGCCAAACTGAGCTATCAAGGGAGAAGAGCCTTGGTGAGAGAGGTAAAGAAGAACCCAAAGATCACTGTGGCTGAGCTCAAGAGATGCAGTCGGGAGAAAGTTGTAGAAAGTCAACCATCACTGCAGCCCTCCACCAGTCAGGGCTTTATGGCAGAGTGGCCCGACGGAAGCCTCTCCTCAGTGCAAGACACATGAAAGCCCGCATGGAGTTTGCTAAAAAAACACCTGAAGGACTCCAAGATGCTGAGAAATAAGATTCTCTGGTCTGATGAGACCAAGATAGAACTTTTTGGCCTTAATTCTAAGCGGTATGTGTGGAGAAAACCAGGCACTGCTCATCACCTGTCCAATACAGTCTACAGTCAGTGAAGCATGCTGGTGGCAGCATCATGCTGTGGGGGTGTTTTTCAGCTGCAGGGACAGGACGACTGGTTGCAATCGAGGGAAAGATGAATGCGGCCAAGTACAGGGATATCCTGGACGAAAACCTTCTCCAGAGTGCTCAGGACCTCAGACTGGGCCGAAGGTTTACCTTCCAACAAGACAATGACCCTAAGCACACAGCTAAAATAACGAAGGAGTGGCTTCTCAACAACTCCGTGACTGTTCTTGAATGGCCCAGCCAGAGCCCTGACTTAAACCCAATTGAGCATCTCTGGAGAGACCTAAAAATGGCTGTCCACCAACGTTTACCATCCAACCTGACAGAACTGGAGAGGATCTGCAAGGAGGAATGGCAAAGGATCCCCAAATCCAGGTGTGAAAAACTTGTTGCATCTTTCCCAAAAAGACTCATGGCTGTATTAGATCAAAAGGGTGCTTCTACTAAATACTGAGCAAAGGGTCTGAATACTTAGGATCATGTGATATTTCAGTTTTTCTTTTTTAATAAATCTGCAAAAATGTCAATGTTTTCTGTCAATATGGGGTGCTGTGTGTACATTAATGAGGAAAAAAAATGAACTGAAATGATTTTAGCAAATGGCTGCAATATAACAAAGACTGAAAAATTTAAGGGGGTCTAAATACTTTCCGTACCCACTGTATATTAAAGTAAACATAAAAGCATTTATAAACTGTTATAGTAATATTAAAAGTATGTAAATATTAAGTATATAAATAACACACACACACACACACACACACATACATACATACATACATATATATATATATATATATATATATATATATACATATATACATTTATTAAACATTTTAATACTATCAAAAAGAATAAAAGCAAATCAAACAGCAAATTCCCCATTTGGGTTTGCCCCTCCTTATAGCCGCAGTGGTAACCAATCCCTCAAAAACATTTCAGCTTAAGTTACAACTCATTCCATATGCTGCCGGCCTGCTGGCAGATGGGTAATTCCACAAAGCACTGAAGTAATAACCGAGCGTCGAGTGAACGATCCACTCAAAGAGTCTCATTAGCTCTAACACTTCAGAATTAAAGGAGATAAAGGAAGTTCCTCATATGGAGAACACAGCAGGGATGCAATCTCAAGGTGAGGTCGCCACAGGTGGTCGTTCAAGGTTTCAAAGTTAATCAAATGATACAAGCTATGAGACGTTTCTTTTGAAATGAGAATTTAATTAACGTTATGGTCTTACAGATCTAGTTTATTTGCTTATAGTTCTCATATGTGCAACATTGTGCACATTAACCCTTTAAAGAAGAGCTGTTACTACTTCAAACTTCAATATTCGGTTTGGTCAGCCAATATTTTAAATGACTGAGTCTCATTTTTTGCATTTGGTTCCCCCAGTCTTGAATATTATACTCTGAAGTACACAGGGATCAGGTGGTACATTATAATCCAAAACCCTTGCCCAGGTTGGAACACGGAAATACATCAAGCATTTCATTTTGAGTATTGGGAGGCAGACGCTCATCTGTCTTGGTCGTGCAGGATGCCAAACTGATCACCTGTGTGAACAGGCAAAAAGTCTGCCCTCCAGCAGAGACAGAAGCAAGTCAAATGAGTTTGGAATATAAGCCATGTTCTTGAGTAAAATTTGTATTCTTTCATTTTGTGTGTACTTTGAAATAGAACCGGGTTCTTCTTACTGCTCTGGCATGGATGTGACTTTCAATCATTTTTTTTTTTTAAATACATGTTTCCATTTGAACATGCAAAGACAACAAGTAGTACTATTTACCCGAAGAATTCACAGAATCGCTGTATGTTTGAGCATCTCAACCAGCACAATAAAGCAACACTGACTCAATCAATGGCGTGAGCTTGGGATGGGACTAACCATCTGACTGACCAGTGGCAGAAGGGAAGAGTGTTTGGGGAAAATTGTTGGAAAAGTTGTTTTTTTTTGCAATTTCCTTTAGAAAGATAAAGAATAGGGTAAAAATGAATCATAGTTTCCCCAGTTGATAAATCACAGTACATTAAAACAATTGTTTTGTATAGCAAATGTTCTGAAATGTTTAAATAGTCAAATGAGGCATTATCTCACTAAATATGCACTAATTTGCATACATTTCCAGAATAGAAATCTAAATATTGGATAAAGCCAAGTTCAGAATTCGTATTTCATTTTGTTGACATTTTTTAAAGAGGGGATTTTGGATATCTCTTATCAAGGATAAAAACGTTATATAAATCAGTCGAATCAAATATTGATGAATCCCTCAGTAAAAACCTTTAGAATATAGATTAAATAAAACAGAAGTTTGTTGCATAAGTGCTACTGATTGAGCACAAACAAAAACCCACTCTGAGAAAACTGCCTTTGAAGATATGCATTATAAATGAAATCAACAGATGCAAAAAGTCCAAACGTAATAAAATGAACACTTAAATGTTAACAAGTTACAGAAGCACAATTACAGCCTAAAATCTCAATTTATCAATGCCTGAAAAAGCAATGGGATTTTTTCACAACACAAGAACAAAACCAACCCAAACTTCACATGTAGATTCAGACACAGGTCAATTTATTTAGATTCCATTTACAGATATTATTTTATTGAATTTCAGCAACAAATAATCCATTTCCAAAGCAAATAACTTATTTAAAGAAGCTAATTTATTTATTTATTTTGTGCAAATTTCCTTTTTGGAAAGTTCCTATAGTAAGAGGTTGAGATAGTAGTAACATGAAATGTAGGAAGTGTGACCTAAAACAAAAAATTAAACTCTTTGCTGTTTGTGTAGTCTGAGAATGAGCCACTTGATTTGCCTCCTCTTCCTCTTCACTGTCCTCTGTGAAAACCAGCCGTTCAAGTCCATGTTGTTATGGAAAGTTTGTGGTGGGTCCTAAAAAAATGAGTAAGAAATACTTTTAGGGAAGAAGAAAAAAAATGATTTCCAGCTAAACATCTAGAAAGAAACATGCTCATTGGTTTCTACAAAGTGAAAATACCTTGAGGAAGCTCTCCACATACTGCAGGACGTAGATGCCACAGTCTGTATAGTTATCCTGCTGTGGGACGAGCGGACTCCATCCTTTCATCACTTCCTTTCCAAAACTCTGCTGAGAGCCCATTTTGACCTTCCATTCCTCTTGTAAGTATCTTGGATTTACAGAAAATGAGTGGCCAGAATGGCAATATTGTCTTGTATTTATTTATCAAACATTTTTAGTTTTTTTTTTTTTTTTGTGATGTATTAAACATTTTACTGTGTATTCTATGGAAATTTGTTTCCGCCACTGAATAAAAAATAAAAAAGGTAATTGCGACTTTTTCACAATTTTGACTTTTTTCCTCACAATTGTGCGATATAAAGTCCCAGTTGTGAGTTATAAGGTCAGAATTGAGACTTATCCCGTTTATATCCCGTAATTCTGACTTTATAACTCGCAATTGCAACTTTATATCTTTATCTCACAATTCTGTCTTTTTTCCCCTCACAATTGCGAGTTTACATCTCAACATAAAGTCGCAATTGCAAGATTTTTCCCCCTTAGAATTCGACATTATAAAGTTTATATCTCAAAATTCTGATAAAGTAAGTCACAATTGCGAGACATAAGCTCACAATTGCGAGAAAAAAAGTCAAAATTGCAAGATGTAAACTAAATTCTGAGAAGAAAAAAGTCTGAATTGTGAGATAAAAACTTGCATAAATATAAACTTTCCGTGGCAGAAACAAGCTTCCATAGTATTCTGCTATTTTCAATATGCTACCCAGGTAAATTTAACTAGCTGGCTAACATACATGAGGTTTGGGAGCAGATTTTAATTTGTATGTCAGCTTTGAGTCCTTGGAATTGATTTAAATAAATGCTTCCTTCTAGCAGGCTTATACAAACGCCTCCAATGAGATTTGAATGTGGTCCAGTGCAGGACTTGGCTTTCTAAGCTGTTAAACTCCCCCTTGAGGAAGGCAACATTTTGTCTCATAGGAAACAGTTGTTAATTGGTGACATTTGCTGCCTAATGCAGTATACAGAAGCACAAGAGAAAATGTGTGCTCGCTATTAACGCACAGGTGCAAAAATAATCAACCACTTGAAACAGAAGAAGATAATTACTCTTGGAGTATCTGCACCACTGATGATCTTTCACTGCAGGTGAGGGAGTCCATGATGAGTATGCATGGCCTACAAACACAGACAGACAGTCAGTCAGTGACAGGGTACAATGAAGCATTGCATCGACTAAAAAAGTGCTACTGCCATCTAGTGATTGGTAAAGAGAACATTCTGAGGGAGAGGAAATGTCCTTGACTTACTGTTTAGAGACATTGTTAAGGGCAGATCTGTTCTTGACAACCTGTAATTCAGAAATAAAAAAGGTTATTTCAGTTTTTACTGATTTGTAAGAGCAAGACCGAGATTACAGTAATTCACATTACCTGAACATCATCCTCAGCCTCATCATCTGAAAGGAAGCAGAAACTCTGGTCGAAGTCATCTATGGGGAAAAAAAAAAAAATAGCAGTAATGAGGCATAAATATCACAAAAAATAAATGTTACTCAATCCTCAGAAGATAATGGAAGTACACTATGGAAGTACATTAATCTGTGGTAATAATTATATATGCTTATATTCTCTTAATACAACATGTGTTAAATACTTGTAGATATACTTTTGAAACAGCATTTAGTGTTTATTTTAGCCTTGACCTGTAGACTTTTATCATTCTTGTGTTTTTACAAACCAAGTCAAACATCAACTAAATGACACCTAGCTTAAAGGGTTAGTTCACCAAAAAAATTTAAATTCTGTCATTAATTACTCACCCTCATGTCGTTCCAAACGAGTAAGACCTTCGTTCATTTTCAGAACACAAATTAAGATATTTTTGATGAAATCTGAGAGCTTTCTGTCCCTCCATAGACAGCTTGACACTTTGACGTTTCAAAAAGTTCATAAACAGATCATAAAACTAATTAAGTGGTTTAGTCCAAATTTTCTGAAGAGACTCAATCGCTTTATATGATGAACAGATTGAATTTAGGCTTTTTTGCCAAGCAGGTTCAGTTGAGCTTCTGTTTATGTTCTGATGAATGCTTATATGTGAATAAAAGCCTAAATTAAATCGGTAATACTTTATTTTAGGGTTTTTTAACTAGTTGCTTATTAGCATGCGTATTACAAGAATATTAGCTGTTTATTAGTACTTATTAAGCACATTTTAATGCCTTATTCTGCATGACCTTATTCTACATTCTTAATCTTACCCAATACCTAAACCTAACAACTACCTTACTAACTATTAATAAGCAGTAAATTAGGAGTTTATTGAGGGAAAAGTCGTAGTTAATAGTGAATACATGTTCCCTATACTAAAGTGTTACCATTAAATCTGTTCATCACATAAGGTGATCGAGTCTCGACATGAGGGTAACGACAATTTTCATTTTTGGGTGAACTATCCCTTTAACTATCCCTTTTATTGAACCTGTGTTGTAAGTTGTCATAAAATCAGTGACCAAAAAAAAAAGTGAAACGTGTTACTCAGTTCTATATCATATTCTCTCACTCAAAAGAGCAGAAAAAAAATTAATTAATCTAACACATTTTGTCCTTTACCTACACTACCATCATCGGTTTTCTAAATTACCTATGGATTGACTCCATCTGGAGAGCGGCTTTGAAGATTCTGGAGAGTAGAAGAGGGACATGGGATTGGGTGGAGATTGATCGAAAAGATACTCCACTGAATGCTTTCGCCCACTGAGGTGAGGATCCAAATCACTGGTCTGTGAAATCTTGCCAGGAAAACAGATGACAGCCAGGTACCAGTGAGCCCTTAGGAGACATTGCAAAGGAGAGGCTCTTATTAAGACATGCTCTTTATTTTACCTAACCTACACAACCTAAACATCTGTAAAAACATTTTAAAAAGATCACCAGGGATGCAGGATGTGCAATTTTGTGAATAAACTTACATTTGATTAATTGGGACAAATATAAAGTCCTTCTCAAAAAGGTTGACATTCCTGGTCCACGTTTTCACCCGATTGTGTCGGCGCTCCTGAATGCTTTAATACAATGAGGTATTTATACCAATTATGGTTAAGTATTTTTACAAGACCATATTCTATACATACGATAAACCTGTAGTTTCTGGAAGCCTTTTATGATCCTCCTGAGTGAGGTGCTTGAAGAAAAAAGAACTGAACACATGGTACTTGGTGGCATCCTCCTTTTCCTGCTGCTCGCAGACCAAATACCTGGCCAGAAACAAGATGTATGTCATCACAGTGCCAATGGAATGAAGTAGATTTTACTTTGTATTTTTACCACTTCAACCTTAGATAGAAGTCTAAGATCACATCGTTTAGGAATTTGCCTTCCTCAAGACAGTCGAGGTCCTCTTCTGTGATGGTTAGACCCCTTTTAGCTGGAGGAGGTGGGTACACAACCAGTCTGCAAAAAGATGGTGAGAAGAGTTCCTCTAGATAAGAATATCACAATAAATGATCAGCTCAGTTTAGGCCAATCAACTGACTTTTTGATTTCCTGTTTGGGCGATGAAGGGAGCATGATCAAATCGTCCTCATCACTGTCTGAGACACTGAGGGTTGCAATTTCACATCGAGGAGCATCAGGAGGGGACAAAAATGGCTTTAAGGCCTGCTGAACGTTGAGAGAAAATGTTAAAGGCCAATTTATTTTGCTCTATTGTGTCATTGGTGCTCAAAGATTCAGATTTTATTGAATCTGTATTAATTTGACAGGAATCGGAAAGGGCTAAGGAAAGAGAACGTGGAGGTAAAAGAAAATGGAAAGAGGAAAGATATAAGGGGAAGGGAAAGGCAAGGCAAGGCAAGGCAAGGCAAGGCAAGGCAAGGCAAGGCAAGGCAAGGCAAGGCAAGGCAAGGCAAGGCAAGGCAAGGGGAAGGGGAAGGGGAAGGGGAAAGAACAGGCAAAAGGAAAACAAACAAAAAAAAAATAAGTGAAATAAGAAGTTTGAGAAACCTGACGTATGACAGGAAGTTCATTCTCTTCAAACCTAAGCATAGCGAACTGAACACAGCAAAATAATAGATGTTATTGGACAAGACAGCAGAAAGAAAGCAACAGTTCTATACAGAGAAAGATGACTGAAGAGCACTAGTCATTTTTAAGTCCAGATTGGTCTTAAAGATGCACAAAGTCACTTAAATATTTTACAGCTAAAGAAATGTTATAATAATAATAATAATAATAAAAATCACCTTTAAATCACCATAATAAATAGTTATAGTTATAACAATTATTTATTTGATCTATGAATGGCTAATGTGAGGACGTCCAAAACCATAAGTCTTTCATCAAAAAAGGGAATGGAAAGAAAAAAAAAAAAAAAAAAAAAAAAACGGTAAAGGAAAACTAAAAAAAAAGAAATAAAATAAAAAGAGAATTTTGAGAAACCTGACTCATGACAGGAAGTTCATCCTCTTCAGGCTGAAGTAAAGCGATCTGAACACAGCAAAATAAAAGACACATTATTGGACAAGACAGCAGAAAGAAAGCAACAGCTATATACAGAGTAAGATGACGGAAGAGCACTAGTCACTTATGTCAGGAAGGGCTTAAATACTTACAATATTTTAAAGAAATGTATAGTTTTTGTTTTTTTTACAGGTTTGGAATGTCATGAGAGTGAGTATGGAAGCTTGTTTTCACCAATGAATAAGAAAAAATTTAAAAGAAAAAGAAAAAAGGTATAATTGCAATGATATATGTGTGATATAAACTCGCAATTCTGAGGAAATTGGACTTTATTTCTCAGAATTGTAAAATATAAACTCACAATTGCTAGTTATAAAGTCGAATAGAGAGTTATAATGTTAGAATCGCGAATTGCAAGAAAAAAGTCAGAATTGCTAGTTTAGATCTCATAATTGTGATGCGAGTTTATCTCTCACAATTCTGACATTATAACTCTCTATTCGACTATTTCTCGCAATTGGGAGTTTATACCTTGCAATTCTGACATTCTAACTCACAATTCTTAGAAAAAGAGTCAGAATTGTGAGATATAAACTCGTTTTACACAATTACCTTTTTTATTTTTTATTTAGTGGCGGAAAAAAGCTTCCATATGGTGAGTAAATGATGATGCCAAACATATTTTAACTCCATGCCTTGACCCACCTCCTGTTTTTGAGCACAGCTTTGTGTCTTCAGTCTGTTACTGGCTTCTTCAAATGACAACTTAACTGGAAAACAGTTGATGTTATTACGCTTGCCCATCTCTGTGAATATTTCCTCAAGTGTGATTTGCTCTGGGAGTGTGAGCTCATTCTCAAAGATAAGGACAACATATTTCTCCTTTTCATCTGAGGAGAGAAAAGAAACCATTTTACATAATTTAAATCTCAAAGCAAGAACATCAGTCACACTTTATCATGGATAGACCGCTGCAAGTTCACATTTGTGACTCACTCCTGCTCTGGCAGTCACACCACACACTTGAATCATCTTCAAACATGTCAAGCTGGACCTGCAGTTGAAGGCATATCTCAGGTGTTGTCTGTAGAAACAGGGCCGGCAGCTTCTTCACGGTGCACCATTCACAAGCGATCACATCTGATGCTTCTATTCGTCCTGAAAATGTAATATTATTAACACCATGAATCATTGCATATTTAGAATGATTGCAGTTACTCAAATGGGTTTTCATCACTTTTAGTATATGTTGAAAAATTAAAACCTACTCCAAATGTTAATTTCTGAGTGTCTAAACAAAACGTGCTGTTTGGGAATGTGCACATGCTTTACCTTCATTTGCGATCTCAATGTAATCCACTGAAATCTGTAAATGAATATATGTGATTATATCAGGTGTTGAATTCTGATTCATGAATTATGAATTCAGTAAACCTCTAATCAGTATTACAGTGCATTGGGCGGTCAGAGCATCAGATCTTCTGAATGTCTTGGTCAACGTTCCAACTTTAAAACATCTGATGTTGACCGTAAGACTGTTCATTCTCTCTGCAATGGGTCTCTTTGGGCATTTTGGCATTTTTCCAAACTGTTAGGGTAAAAAAAAAAATCAGTTTAAAACTAAAAAACAATATTAATTATTAAATCAAAATATTAAGAGCACATTTTTATTTTCAATTCCTTTTATACCTCATCTCTCATTCGATATTTTCGCTGGAGTTGTTTTTTCGGAGACGAGTCATCGAGAAATTCCTTAAAAGTGCTTTTCTTGAGATCCACAAAAGCATCTGTTAGCAGATGAGACAAAAGAAAAAAGTTTAAAGGGATAGTTCACCCAAAAATTAAATTTTTGTCATTAATTACTCAGCCTCATGTCATTCTACACTCGTAAGACCTTCGTTCATTTTCGGAACACAAATTAAGATATTTTTGATAGAATTCGATGGCTCAGTGAGGCCTCAATTTCCAGTAAGATCATTTCCTTTTTCAATGCCCAGAAAGCTACTAAAAACATATTTAAATCAGTTCATGTGACTACAGTGGTTCAACCTTAATGTTATGAAGTGATGAGAATACTTTTTGTGCACCAAAAAAAATAAATAACGACTTTATTCAACAATATCTAGTGAAGGGCGATTTCAAAACACCGCTTCATGAAGCTTCGAAGCTTTACGAATCTTGTGTTTCGAATCAGTGGTTCGAAAACACAAGGCTTTGAAAACGAGGCTTTGTTACACTATATGTATTTTTAAATTTCAATGGTTCGCTCTGAACCACTGATTCGAAACAAAAGATTTGTAAAGCTTTAAAGCTTCATGAAGCAGTGTTTTGAAATCACCCATCAATAGATATTGTTGAATAAACTTGTTATTTTGTTTTTTTTGGTGCACAAAAAGTATTCTCGTCACTTCATAACATTAAGGTTGAACCACTGTAGTCACATGAACTGTTTTAAATATGTCTTTAGTAGCTTTCTGGGCATTGAAAGTGTTAATTATCTTGCTGGCAATGGAGGCCTCACTGAGGCATCAGATTTTATCAAAAACATCTTCATTTGTGTTCTGAAGATGAACGAAGGTCTTACGGGTGTAGAACGACATGAGGGTGAGTAATTAATGACTGAATTTTCATTTTTGGGTGAACTAACCCTTTAACAAAATGGTCAGAAATTTTTTTAATTTTTGGAAAAAAACGTTGACAAAAATCTTTGGAAATTTAATATATGTGACCCTGGACCACAAAACCAGTCATAAGTCACGCAGGTAGCCAACAATACATTGTATAGGTCAAAATTATCTTATTATTTTTCTTTTATGCCAAAAATCATTAGGGTATCAAGTAAAGATCATGTTCCATGAAGATATTTTGTAAATTTTCTACTGTAGATATATCAAAAAAATTATTTTTGTGAGTGGATATGCATTGCTAAGGACCTCATTTGGACAACTTTAAAGGCGATTTTCTCATTATTTTGTTTTTTTGCACCCTCAGATTCCAGATTTTCAAATACGGTCCTATATTGTCTATCAATTTCAAAAAATGTACCCTTATGACTGGTTTTGTAGTCCAGGGTCATATATATGTGTCCCGTGGGATAAAATCTGTGTTTTTTGGTGGGGCTCCCCTGGTAAAATTAGCATTCCAGGGGCTAAACATCACGTTATTATTGTCGCTTCAACATGCGGACATGAAAAACAACCCGCTGCAACACTGTTAAAGTAGCCCAATTCCGTGGGAAAACCACAGACTATTTATATGGCCAAGAAGTAAGATGAAATTAGCTTGTAATGTAAATCAATGACAGCTTTATGGAAGTATAGCAGTATGTTTACATAAAAGGCATATAAATATCATGTGTCACTCTATAACTCCCAATAATAAGTAAGGTGATATTTAAATGCTTAGTTTTATGATCAGAGCTTTGTAGTTTTTATTGTGTGTGTGGGGGGGGGGTGATGGGGGGGGGGGGGGGGGGGTGATGGGGGCAAAAACGTTCCTCAAAAGCATGATGTATCATATTTGATATTTTTTTTAACTTGATTTTTCTGATAAGTAATCCTAAATTGCTTTAGTCTAGTAAGTGTTAATTTTGAAATATTACTACCAATATAAAAGTTTACTAATAAAAATAAAAGGTAAAGATTTGGCAGCAAAGTCATGTGTACCATGACCTAAAGGAGAGACTATGTACAACAAACCTGTACAACAGGTTTTCCAGCAAAGTTTTGATAATGTTGATATGAGTGAATGTTGAGAAGCCAGAAATGTGCATATCAAACAACATACAGTATTACTGATTCTGTGATGGTGCTTCATTTTTTAAATAACCTAATGTAAGCTACCTGTGTCAACAGATGAAAAAAGTTCTTCATATTCTGTGTCCATCAAGCTGTCTGCCAGTGTATCTCTGGTCTCCTCGTCTGCATTACTGGACAATGCATCTATACAGATCCAGTTGGGTTAGAATTACCACAACGAACAGCGATATGGGGGTAATATTATAACCAATGACAGGCAAAACCGTCCGTACCTACAGAATAACTGTTAGTAAGATGTTTCCTGTTGGACAAAGAGTCAATATTCACAATCATTTTCTTTAGCAAATTAATACAGTTCATTCCCTTGCCCATTTTGGTGATGTCAAACCTTGTGTCACTCCTCCAACTGGACTGCAGCGCGTAGTTGAAGCGTTTGAATGGTTCAAAACATCGCGTGCAAGGTTGAGCTTTGCTCTTAATGTTGACCGTTGAGTGAGGCTGGACACTAAAATACACATATATAGAATTAATTTGATAATTTATACGAATAATTTCATGTTTTAAACTCGTTTTAAAAATACGCACTTCAGTATTGTTCGCAGATTGAGTCCGACAGCGACTCCTTTCAACGGTTTGATTTTGATTTTACGGTCTTGGCCAAATGTACGTACCTTGTCCAAACACAAAAACGTGGAGATGGCATAATTTACAGTAGTTACAGTGAATGTGAAGCTTACCTTAATAAAATAAAGTACGTTAACTAGAAAAAGATGTAACATTTCGTTTTTGGCTTCACTGTATCTTCAATGATTCGCCAGAGAACACCAACTGGCATACACTAATTAACGAGTTTTCTACTACTCACCATTTTAAGAGTATTTGTTCTTTAGGTTGGCCCTCCGACCAACAAATTAAAAAAAAAAAAAAAAAAAAAAGTAACGTGACGTAAACGTATCAGTTGCTCTGATAGTTGACAGGTGTTTGTTGTAGCGGTAGGGATTTTGATTCAACCCAGTGAATCGAAACTTTTGAATCTGTTCAGTGGGCGAGTGTTATAACGGAGTCATTTAATCAATAGGCTTGTTCGAGATGCATTGGCGCTGCGCAGACCGATCGGCGTATGACATCAAAGTACCGCGAGAGCGATTGTGGAGCAAACGACTCCTTATGCTTTTGAATCGCTCTCGCGGTACTTTGATGTTATACGCCGATCGGTCTGCGCCGAATCTTTTACGACAAAAACAAACATCCTTTATTTCCTTCAGGCCTACACAAACTACAGAAAGAATGTTTAAGCATCAAATGTTCCCCTCTCAACTGACAGCAAAGCAGATCTATAGATTTTCTTCATTTTGCCAACTGACTTTTATCAAGCTATGTAAAAAGACAACACAAATAGTATGATTTCGCTAGTTCAGTCAGCGGATTCTCTTTTGTGGGGAACCGAGTCTCGTTCAGATTCAAAACAACCACTGAATAGTTCATTTAAGGGGGTGTTTTAAGTCCAACCAATGAAAATGCTCATTCGGATCCCACATTGGATTTAAATAAATTAAATAAATTGAATAAAACATGTACAACTGCTAGTTAGTTATCAAAAGATAAATAAACAAGAGTTTAAATTAAAAACATTAAAATGTTTACAAATACTGACATTTTACAGCTTTTCTTTTTTAAACTTTGTTTTTAGAAATTGTTGAACTTGTTGAACAATGGTTCACTCTTAAAAAAAAAAAAAAAAAAAAAGTGCTACATAGCACTAAAAGTGGTTCTTGGCTCGTAATCGGGAAACCACTTTTGGTGCTATGTAGCACCATATTTTTGAAGGTGCTCTACAGCACCTTTGTCAATTGGTGCTATGTAGAACCCATAAGAGGTGCCATATTGCATTTTATTTCCTCAACAAAAATGGTGCTAAACAGCACCAACAGTGGTTCTTTGGCTTATAAAGAACCTTTAAAGGGGCATAACAGGTTCTTTGAACGGCAGTGGTGCTATATAGCACCTTAACCACCCCAAAGAACAACCGAAGAACCATACAGGGGCTTAAAGAACCACTTTTAGTACTAAATAGCACCAATATTATTATTATTTTTTTTTTGTGAGTGTTTGTTTACCAGATATTTAGAATCGTTCACTTAAATGATTTGTTCAGAACATGAATTCGATTCCTCACCGAAGCAGCAGTTAGCACAGCCAAGCCATACAGGTTCGTTCACATCAGACAGGTGTCGACCATATGTTACGTGGTATCAGAGAGTGAACGTTTATCACCTGTTAGGTCAGTGACCTCTGAAGTTTCCAGTTTTGCACAGCTAAGTTGCTTTTATGTGCGTGACCTCCTTGTTCCTGATGTTTTTTTGGGTTGGGTGGATGTAGAGCTGAAGGTAGCAGGTGGTAAGTGCCCTTGTAGGTCAGTGGTCTGTTGTACTTTTGCTTTGTAATCTGCAAAGTACAGTATTATTGCTGGTAATCAGCAAATTATTGGTTTCCCACCAAACAGATGGGCTAAAGTTCCCCCCAGAAGTCCTTAAAATGTTCATATTTGAGAAAAATTACTGGTTGAATCTCAAGAAATGCCCAGTTCATATTTCACTCTAAAACAAAACAACAATATTTTGCATAAAGATTGTTTGCATTGTGACATATTTAAATGAAATTAAGCACCTTTTGTATGTCATAACATTTTCCTTACCCTGATATGTAGTTTTATGAAATGCATGGACAAAAATGGTTTTCATTAATGTTTATTTACTCAAAACAATTTATGCAAACACAATTATGGCCATACTGAGACAATACAAGATGACAGGTTCTCTACACAGAGAGTTGCAGATTCAAACCGACGACTGTGGAATCTAGCATCTCTGTTTAGTTTAATACAAATCCGTTATCTTTTACAGTTAAGAATGCACAGCCCATATGCTATTTAATAGCTGAGCGAAATAAATACAAAACAAAACACATAAATGCAGCAACACTAGCAGCAAACGTCAGTTCAATTCGACATGACATCATCTGATCAGTAGTATCACGTGTTTGATTGCCACTAAAATAAAATGTACACAGTAACAATGAGTCTGTCCCTCATGCTCAACGGTGTCATGAATATGACGGTAATACCACTTTCCATACTGAGTTTCTATTTTTCAGTCTAAAGTGTCAGAGTAACGTCACAATCAAGCACAACAGAAAAATGACTTTTAAACAATCACTCATCAGTTGTCAATGTATAACATTCACATGCTCCCTGGTTATAAGCAAAACAACCTGTGCCATAAGTTATGTTGTCTCACATATTTTAAAGCCTTGTTGACACATTTTAATGTCTTTTTTTTTATTATTATTATTTACCCTGTCACTAGCCCATCCATATTTAAAAGTATAAAAATCCTCTCTACAGCTCAGCATTTATCTCCATCACATCACTGATGAAATTGACATCAATATCTTTGCAGATATACTGTAAAATATTCATGTTTTATATTACCGGGATTCTTCCTGATGGTGTCTGCTTTTTGTTTTAGTCATTGAAGGAATAGTGAAGTTCTGTCATTATTTACTCACCTTCATGTCGTTCCAAACCTGTATGATATTTTGGTTGTACAATTAAAGCGTTCAAGCTTCAAAAAGGATGCAAAAGCACCATACAAAAATTAAAAGTTGTATATATGAATTGTGCATTCCATTTCAAGTCTTCTAAAGCATTGTTATTCAAAGAAAATTTTACCATCTGCTCTCCTTGATGGAGAATGTAATGTTTGATTCTTGAATTAATCATTTTTTTTAAAGAAATAAGATGTGAAAAAAAAAAAAAGTCTGAATGAATCTGACTGATCATCGACTTAATTATCCAGTCAAAAGTTTATTTGACACTTGGAAGAAGCGTTAAGAAGACGTATAGTGTACGAATAGTATGGACTACTTTATGGTGCATTTGTGTTCTTTTTAAAGCCTTAAATGCCCGTTCACATCAAGAACGATAACTATAAAGATAACGACAAAGACTTTATATATAGAAAGACGGTGCACTCGTATTATTATGAATGGGAGAAAGTGCAACGCGCAATATGGCGGAATAAGTCCCGCCTTCTAAATAAGAGCCAATCGCCGATTGGTAAAGTCATCGCGTCACTGCAGCGGCCGTTAGAAGCTCCGGTTCCTATAGAAACAGCGCACTTAGGATTGTGTATTTACATTAGCTTGATCCAGCCTGAAAAATGCAGGGGTTTTTTTTGTCATGATTTGAGAGTTTAGAAACAAAATTTAAGAGTCAGCTGCTGTCAGTTTTCATTGGTGATTTTAAATATAAAATTTAATTAAAAGTTTTGGAGAATTTGACGTTTCCCCATTTAAAGAGATAGGAGCTGCACTTGAATGCCCCAGAGGTGTTTCAAAGATGGCCGCATGGTGAAATGACTTGTCTTAAAGGGACTTTGATAACGATATAGTTCTAAAAATCTTTCTAAATATAAAAAAAGAATAGCAGTGTCTACACCGCAGCTATAACGATAAAGATTTAGTGAAACAATATCGTTGGGATCACTTTCAGAAGGATTTGCTGGTGAACATTAAAACACTGACAGCCAATCAGAATCCATTATAATTTAAGGGCTCGCGCATTTAAAATGCCGAGGTCCAGAAAAAGCCACAGCTGTATGACAAGTCAAAAAATTAGATCATTATGCCAGCCTAGGAAACAGTGTAATATAAAATTACATCAGGTATCCAGCGCTAGTTTCGACAACATTGTCTTGCTTCCTTGCAGTGAAAAAGAGTAGGCGTTGTTTTTATTTCACTATATTGACTTTGTCAGCTAAATTCACAGTTAGATTAAAGTGAATCTCAAACTTTTTTGAGTAATGGACCCCCGTCATATTTAGAACTTTCTTCAAGGATCCCAGAATAATATTGGCTCATTGGTATCATTAATGTCTTTGTGATGACCAAATGCAATCAAGTATAATTTACTACTACGTTAGTTGACTCATCCAATATTCAGTCATATCGCCAGTTATATTATACATATATTATCTTCTTTTATGGGAACATGTCAAATGTAAAAATACACAAATATTCATATTCAGATATTTTATAAGGACCCCTTGGCATTACGTCAAGGACCACTAAGGGTCCACGGACCCCTGGTTGAGAAACACCGAAGTCACTGAAGGCAAGCCTGCAACCTTTAAACAAAAAAGCGTAACGGCTAATGCTAACTGGCGGTTAGCAGGGAGGAGTTTTGAACGGCGACACGATAGGCTGAGAGGTGCTGCACATTATTAAGTTAGCCGTTACGCTTTCTCCAATGGTAAGAGATACAGACCCTCTCATCTCTCTATAATAATACGATCTCTGGAAACACTAGCTATTCACTCAAAACATAGCATGCTAAGGACATCTGCTGGTTAAAGCTGTGTCAATGCAACAAGAAAAGCAAAAACATGTTGTAAACACTTTGAAATCGCAGCACGTGAGCTTAGAATAAACAGACTGTTATCGTTCGTTGGTGTGGACGCAAATATAGTTATCATTATAGTTCATTTATACAACGATAATTTATACAAATTATCTTTTTTTTTTTTTCATTTGTTCCACAAATGAAAGTCATACAGGTTTAGAACGATGTGAGAATGAGTAAATGATAACAGTGTACAGTCAGTGAGAGAGGCAGACTAAAGCTGGAGACTCAGATGGATGGCGTGATAC
The DNA here is from genome assembly GCA_037101425.1 of Elopichthys bambusa. NCBI lineage: Eukaryota > Metazoa > Chordata > Actinopteri > Cypriniformes > Xenocyprididae > Elopichthys > Elopichthys bambusa. Next base: position 4,431,854 of record CM074442.1, on the reverse strand, counting down.
TGATAATTTCATACTGAATGGAGCCAAAACAGACCTCAAAGAAAATGCGTATGAAAATCTCACAATGAATAACTGCATTCCAGGCGACAATTTTCTTCATTTTCTTCTCTATTCCCGTCAAAATATTTACATTTTTTTTTTCAGTCCATTGTGCTACCCACAATCTATGATACCTTTTATTTTGTTCATTCTCTATGTCGATATGTAAAACATGCTGAGACGGCTAGGATGTGTCATTGTTGGTGCTACAGTCTGGATGAGGGTGAGGACGGCGAGTGTTTGTTGATACGTATGTAGTGCATAAATCAGCGTCTGGGGACAAACAGATAGAGTATATATGGTGAGCCCATAGATTTGTAGGAAACTGAGGGGATATTAACAGCGTGCGAGAGAGGGGAGTCATTCAAAGTGGTGGGGAGAGGAAATGGTAAAGGATCACAACGATGTGGAAGAGAAAAGGAGGATGCTCAGTATTCGTCCTGGTCCAAGTGAGCCTGCTCGTCTATTTCATCATCTTCTGGCGGTGCAAAGCCATCCTGTATGAAAAATTAGCATTTCTTTTAGGATGATCACTAAAGTTGTGTCTCAAATAATGCACAATACGCTACAGTATGCACTTATACACTATGTACTTATCCACTCAACTGTGTAGTGTAGGAAAGGTGATTTTGTCATTCATCATCTGAGTCTGTTTGCCCCTCCCCCTCCACTACGTAAATAAAGCTGAAACATTTGAGTGCATGAAGTGTCCAACATTCCACAATTCATTTTTTTGGATAATTAAGTGTATCATCCGGGTATGATGCACTTAAGCGCACTTCTTTTTTTGGAATTTCCAGTGTGAACACACTATTTATACTACAAAACAGCACAGAATAGGGCATAAGTACGTGAATTTGGACGCACCTTATGTTTAAACATTGAATTCTTCCATGCTTTCATAAATATACCAGTGGTCAACTGATGTTTTTTGTCTAATGCCAATGTCTAATGAGAAGTAGGCCTGGGCGATACAGAATATAGGGTACCTTTACAAGACAGCGAGGTAAAAAAAACATAAAAGTTTCTCTTTGTACTGATGACAACATTCACAACGATCCGCGAAAACAACTAAAAATGCTGTATTGTGCATGCCAGGCCAGTAGTTGGCGATTTCCCTTTGTAAAGAAACACATTCTTTTACAGAGCACTTGCTCTAAACACACATGCCTATAGACTAAACACGTAATAAGCATGTGCATGCCATCAGCGGTTTCACAGATCCGTGTTTTTCTACAGTAGTTTTACAAGATAATGATAACAGTATCGTTTTAAAAACTTGTACTTTGAAACCCTTTTTCAAAAATGTGCATTATCAGGACCCCAAAACGCTGTTGTTGTGTAAATGAACAGCCAAAACGCATAAAAAGTTTTCAGTTTTTAGTTGAAAATGGTGTAGTGTAAACAGCCCCATACTGAATATCAATGGCAGTATAAAATTAAGTAACATTTTGAATAATGCAAATGTTTTAAATGCACTTTTATTTAGCCCGTTAAGGTTTCTGAAGACTGTTATTAGACTAATTTTGTTCATTTTAGGTCACAATTTAATAATGGCTCTAATTAAAACATAAGTAGCAACAATAGCATTAGGACTGGTATGTTAATGTCCGAGAGTCATCTCGTGTCTATTTAATTTAATTTAATCTGATTCTGAAGCCTCAGCTTGGCATTTTTCATATATTCATATACTTTGGGTTGAATGTCACTCAAATTCAAATTTCCAAGATGGCGACGACTAACAAGCATAACACAAAATTATACGTAATATATAAAGATATCTGATTTTTTCTGTAATTTAAAAAAAAAAAGCTATTTTGTAGTATTTAAAAAAACAAACATATTTTGTGTTCATGACTTGTTTTTACCATATTAAGCATTAGAGCACGAAATTGACTCTTGTTGAGTCATGGCACCATCTTGATGTGTACATGTGACTGTTTTGCGTGATTAACTGGAACACACTGAGGTCAGAAATGGGAAATTTCAACTTGAATATATTTATGCCTCTGACTCTGGAACACAAAGGTGTGGTTAGCGGAATTGTGTTAGATTAGCAAAATTTCACAGGCAAAAAAGATCAACTGTTTATTGTCTATAGTATAGAAATGTACGAGGCACTGCTCACACAGAAGTCACTTACAAACCAAAAAGATTTCTGTTTTGCGTGACCTACTTGAAATCTGCATGGGGATATCTTTTGCCCTGACACAAAATTCCCAATAGCATTGATTCCTATTGAAATAACTGGATAGCACGTGTAAAAACTTGCAGAACTGTAAGCTGAACACGGTTAACATCCGTCAAATTACTATCAAAGAACATATAAAGAAATGTCATTGGCAGTACCTCTGTGGCATACAGAATGTCGATTATCCTACTGATAATGGGGTCGTTTTCGGTCTCGTGTTCTTGACAGATCAGTTCAATGTCTCGAAGTTTGCTGAAGTAGAAATCTCTCTCCTTTTCCAGACCATCCACAGTTAACTTCAGCTCCATCAACTTAAAAAAAAAAAACAAAGTAAAAGACAAAGAACAAAATGTAAGCCACTACTCATCAGAAGATGACCATTCCTTAATGGGAAAAAGTTAGTATGCTTATTATGACGAGACAATCTATATCCAGAATATTAAATCAAATGCGATTATCTGAACAGGTGGGATAGGAGATCAGGAATGGTCTGAAGAAAATGAAAGAAAAGAAAGATAAAAATGACATATGCAAAATCTACCAACGCTCTTCTTTCTATACAAATTTATATCTTCAATCCAAAGTATTCCAAGGTAGAGTAAGACTTCCTTACCCTCCCGGGGACTCTACCTGTTGATTAAGCTCCATGATTTCAGCATCACTTGCCCCGTTTCGGGCATGTGTGGGGTTCTTCCTTATGGTGGTGGTCACCCTCTGTGGTGTGGGCATGTTTTTAGGTACTGTTGGCGATGTTCTCTGAGGCCCTGAAATTGGTAATGTTTTGTATTTAGCTACAATAGAAAGCTGTTCAGTAAAATCCATGCAATTTTAGGTTTTTGCCATTTCTATCAGCTTCTTTAAACGCATTTACTGTAGCTCTGTTCCAAACCATAGTGGGCAAAAATGGACCCTCATAAGTGACTGATCTGAAACGTTGTATAAACAACTAGCGGTCAATTCTGAATACTGCCCGCCATCTTAGGTGATTTTTTTTTTTTTCTCAGTGTGCTTTTCACATTGATTTTGGAATTGCCTTCACATACTGTATAAGGAGATGTACAATACCTTGTTTTGGCAAGCACTGCATAAGATCATTTTGCAGCCTAATTTTTTGCCCATCCTCAGGAGTGAGCCTATGATGCCTGTAAAGGATTAGTTAATTTAATTTAATTTATTCACCCCCATGTCATCCAAGATGTTTATGTCTTTCTTACTTCAGTCGAAAAGAAATTAATTAAGGTTTTTAAGGAAAACATTCCAGGATTTCTCTCCATATAGTGGACTTTAACAGTTACCAACTTCCCAGACAAGGAATAAAGGTCTTATCTAGTGAAACGATCTGTCATTTAAAAAAATAAAAAAAAAGATATACTTTCTAACCACAAATGCTCGTCTTGCACTAGCTCTGCGATGCGCCACGCATTACATAATCACGTTGGAAAGGTCACGCGTAGGTGGAAGTACCGAGCAAATGTTTACAGAGCAAAGACTAAGTCAAACGGCCTTTACTAAAAAAGGTAAAACAACAATGTCGGAAGATTTTGAAGTTGGTGGAGAAAATGAGATTTTCACCCTACCATAGTACTTTCACCTGCGTGACATTTCCAACGTGATTACGTAATGCGTGGCGCATCGCAGAGTGAGTACAAGATGAGCATTTGTGGTTAAAAAATATTTAAAAATTTTTTTTTTTTTAGAAAATGGCCAAATGTTTTTCGCTAGATAAGACCCTTATTCCTTGTCTGGGATCGTGTAGAAGCTGCACTGAAACTGCAATTTGGACCTTCAACCCGTTGGTAACTGTTGAAGTCCACTATATGGAGAAAAATCCTGGAATGTTTTCCTCAAAGACCTTCATTTCTTTTTGACTGAAGAAAGAAAGACATAAACATCTTAATAACATGGAGGTGAGTAAATTATCAGGAAATTTTAATTCTGAAGTGAACTAATCCTTTCAATGCTGAATGCTGTCCAGGGTGGCAGCTCACTAGGTTTTTGAACAGAGCTAATGATTCACTAAAATGAGTTAAGAGGTTCAGTAAGATCAGCCTTTAATAAGCTTCAGCTTGGGCAGCTTGTTACCCCATTACTTTGGTTAAGCCTGTGTGTGTGCGTGATCAAACATTAACTGTTTCAAAAGCCTGTTATCCACTTTATATCTGGCAGGTTTAACCAAAGTCAGGGAAGTGTGACGAGATGTGACTACAAACTAAATGAAGGTCACATTCCCAATCCACCCCAACGATCAAAAAAGCAGTCGATTGTCAGCAAATTAGGACACCACTTTTATACCTCTCTGGGGACTGTATGTTTCCAGTCATTGGCTATTAACCCTCTATTATGCAATGTTGCCTCAGGGTAACCAACCCTTTTTCGTCACTTTGCAAGCATAAAAGATCAATAAAGTGTTGTTGATGAAGGGATGATTTTGCTCTGGCTAAAAAAAGCCATTTCTTTCTCCTATCAAAATATGATTCACATTTATTAGTAAATAAAATTCCTTTTAAAACAGTTATATAAGTTAGATAAATAAATAAACAGTTATATAAATTATTTTCTTTAAAAATTTGATGTTTTTGAAAAATGTCAAAGGCCGCATTTATTTGATCAAAAATACAGTAAAAACAGTAATATTGTGAAATATTATTACAGTTTAAAATAACCGTTTTCTATATGCGTGGGTCTTTTTTTAAACGTAATATATTCCTGTGATGGCAAAGCTGAATTTTTAGCAGCCATTGTGGAAACTGTGGTACTTTTTTTAGGATTCTTTGACAAAAGTTCAAAACAACAGAATTTATTTGAAATAGAAATGAAAACGTGTTTACTGTATTTTTTTAATTATTATTTTAATGCATCTTTGCTGAATAAAAGTAATAAATAAATAAAAGTTTGAATGGTACATTGAATGGGAAATTGCGGAAATATTTTTTTTTGTGTGTGTGTGTTTGTGTAATGGATATATAGAAAATACTACAGTGATTTTTGGTTATGTATTATTAACTATTAAGTTACCTATTTTTAATTTACATAAAATTAAAGTAAATTTTAAATACAGTGCTAACTAAGGTGAAAGTTTTTTTTTCGTCATATAATAGTGTATTTTTGGCCTTTTATAATTATTTTTAATTTTTATTATTTTATTTCTTAAAAGATTTTAATTAAAAATGTTTAAAAAAAAAAAAAAAAAAAAAAAAAAATATATATATATATATATATTTTAGTTATTATTATTATTATTATTATATATTTGTAATGAGATCCATTTTATGCAAACAATTTAATTAATCATGTTTTTATTGCTTTCTTAATGCATGCAATAGAGGGTTAAAATAAAATGCATGGTTTGTGTAACTCATTCCGGGTGGCCAACTTTACAATGACCAATAAAAAATTTGGAGGGACTGAGGGATGAATAGGTCTGACCAAAGTCACACTTAGCAAGCAATGACCCTTTTAGGACAGCACATGACAGAACACTGAGGAACTGATTTTGGAAAACTGTTTGTTAATACTGATATTAAGAAAACAGCTCTTTAAGCAGTAACACAGAGCTTTTTCAGTACTGAATTCCTTGTTTTCTCATTAATGAAAGCTTGGGCATGGAGTAAATCATTCTGAGGCCCGTGCACAACCAGCTGCTTTGCAGAGCACGCGGTCAATCACTAGAAGCTCAGCAATCAATGCAGCAAAAGGGGCGGCAGAATCTGGAGGTTACCTGAGGGACCAGTTCTCTTGGGTTTGTGGGAAAAGTGTTCACCTGGATTTGGTGAAGGTGCCACATCTTGGCCCTGTCTAGCTTGAAGGGGATCATACTCTTTTCCGTCATAGTTGGCATCAAAAAATTTTTTAAACCACTGGACAAATTCAAAGTTGTCCTGGAATTTTCCTTTCACTAATCTTTCCACAGGAATTATCTGGATAACAAAACAGAAAAAAATAAAAAAAATCATTAGATCGATATATAATACTGAGCTGTAATCTAGAGGTGTAATTTTTATGTTCAAATCACTGATCTATATAAATTATATATATATATATTATATATATTTACACACAGTTGCAGAATCTGTGAAAATGTGCAAAATTTTAACAAAATAAGAGAGATCATACAAAAAGCATGTTATTTTTTATTTAGTACTGTCCTGAGTAAGATATTTTACATAAAAGATGTTTACATATAATCCACAACACACACACAAAAAAAAAAAAAAAAAAAATAGCTGAATTTATTAAAATAACCCCATTCATAAGTATGTGAACCACTGATTCTTAATACTGTGTGTGGTTACCTGGATGATCTACGACTGTTTGGGTCCTGCAGATTCTTCAGTTTTCCACCATCTTTTGCATATTTGAACCCTTTCCAGCAGTGACTGAATGATTTTCACACTGAGGACAACTGAGGGACTCAAACATTCTCTGATGCTCCAGAAGAAAACACAATGCATTGAGAGTCGGGGGTGAAAACTTTTGAACAGGATGAAGAGGTCCAAATTTTTCTTATTTTGCTTGAATATCTTTTTTTTTTTTTTTTTTTTACATTTAGTACTGCCCTTCAGAAGCAACACAAGATACTTGCATTTGTCTCGGTAGACAAATTAAATACGATTTACCTCGATCTTCAAATTCCAAATGTTTTCACCCCCCGTCTATTAATGCATCGTGTTTCCTTCTGGAGCATCAGTGAATGTTTGAACCTTTTTTAATAGTTGTGTTTGAGTCCCTCAGTTGTCCTCAGTGTGAAAAAATGGATCTCAAAATCATTCAGTCACTGCTGTAAAGCGTTCAAATATGCAAAAGATGGTGGAAAACTGAAGAATCTGCAGGACCTGGAGAATTTTTCTGAAGAACAGAGCTCAGTTTAACTGCTCAGAACAAACAAGAGACTCATGAACAACCATCACACAACAAACAAACAGTCGTAGATCATCCAGGTAACCACACACAGCATTAAGAATCAGTGGTTCACATACTTATGAATGGGGTTATTTTAAAAAATTCAGCTATTTTTTTATCTTGTGGATTATATGTAAACATCTTTTATGTAAAATATCTTACTCAGGACAGTACTAAATAAAAAATAACATGCATTTTGTATTATCTCCCTTATTTTGTTAAAATTATTAACATTTTCACAGATTCTGCAAGTGGTTCACATACTTTTTTTGCAACTGTATATATATATATATATATATATATATATATATATATATATATATATATATATATATATATATATATATAGCATTTATATAGATCAGTGATTCAAATCTTTTCTCCTATCCTTGAAATTTCTGATATATTTGATACATGAAAAAGAATATTAGAAACCTTCACTTGTTTCAGTAATATTTTCAGATAACCTGACAAGCGGCACCAAACACCAGCAGACCTGACTGATCACCTTATGAACATCTGATAAACAAAAATGTACATTTAACACTTTAATAACTTCCAATAGTTAACAAACATTATACAATGAATTTTACATACGTACATTATCAGCCAAGCTTGTAGAACTAGTTTTAATTTTAAAGGATTAGTTCACTTCAGAATTTCCTGATAATTTACTCACCCCCATGTTATCCAAGATGTTTATGTCTGTCTTTCTTCAGTCGAAAAGAAATGAAGGTTTTTGAGGAAAACATTCCAGGATTTTTCTCCATATAGTGGACTTCAACAGTTACCAACGGGTTGAAGGTCCAAACTGCTGTTTCAGTGCAGCTTCAAAGAGCTCTACATGATCCCAGACGAGGAATAAGGGTCTTATCTAGCGAAACGATCTGTCATTTTCTAAAGTGAATAAAAATGTATATACTTTTTGACCACAAATGCTTGTCTTGCACTGCTCTGCGATGCGCCACGCATTACGTAATCATGTTGGAAAGGTCACATGTGACGTAAGCAGAAGTACGGATCCAGTGTCTACAAAGCGAATGTGAAAAAAAGACTAAGTCAAACGGCCTTTACAGAAAAAGGTAAAACAACTGTCAGACGATTTTGAATTTGGAGGAGAAAATGAGATGGAGTTTTTTGCAGTACTTCCGCCTACATCACATGTGACCTTTCCAACATGATTACGTAATACGTGGCACATCACAGAGCTAGTGCAAGATGAGCATTTGTAGTTAAAAAGTATATTATTTTTAAATTTTTTAGAAAATGGCCCACCGTTTCACTAGATAAGACCCTTATTCCTCGTCTGAGATCATGTAGAGCCCTTTGAAGCTGCATTTAATTTGGACCTTCAACCCGTTGGTAACTGTTAAAGTCCACTATATGGAGAAAAATCCTGGAATGTTTTCCTCAAAAACCTTCATTTCTTTTTTGACTGAAGAAAGAAAGACATAAACATCTTGGATGACACGGAGGTGAGTAAATTATCAGGAAATTTTAATTCTGAAGTGAACTAATCTATTAATAACTATTTTAAATAATGATATGTAACGCATTATCTAGGCCTAATGTTCATGTGAAGGCCTTGCTCATGAATGTTACAACTGTAAAGGAATAGTTCATGAATATTAACTGATGGATGTTCAAACAACTAATTGGCCCAATTAATCACGCAATAATCTTAATTTTCATTCCTACAGGATGCTTTTTTGTTCAAAAACATAACTTTTATATAATAATAATATATAATAATAATGCTGTAAGTAATTTTTTTCTTTAATCCTGCTGATTTCACTTTATTTTATTTCTGTGTAATTTTCCTTTTCTTTTTATTACATTTTTAAATAAGTTTTACGTTTTTTACTTCTCGTGTACCTTTTATGATTTTATGCAAAGTATTTTGAGTTTTAATTTTGTATAAAATGCCTTCTTTTAATCAACTGTCATTGTACACTGCAAAAAATACTGTTCTTACTTAGAGTTTTTGTCTTGTTTCTAGTCAAAATATCTTAAAGTTCTTAAATCAAGAAGCATTTTCTTGACAAGTAAAAATTATTTTCTTGTTTTCAGAAAAAATAAGTCAAAATTAAGTTTTTCCTTAAAACAAGCGAAATAATCTGCCAGTGGGGTAAGCAAAATAATCTTATATCAAACCAAAAATAAAATATATATTCTTGTTTTCAGTTTGGATTAAGATTATTTTGCTTACCCCACTGGCAGATTATTTCGCTTGTTTTAAGAAAAAACTCACTTAATTTTGACTTATTTTTCCTAAAAACAGGAAAATAATTTTTACTTGTCAAGAAAATGCTTCTTGATCTAAGAATTTTTAGATATTTGGACTGGAAACAAGACAAAAATTCTAAGTAAGAACAGCATTTTTTGCAGTGTAGCTGATATTATTTTAATAAATGTATACTTTCTATTTGAGTAAAGATAACTTTATTAACTTTTGGGTCAGTTATAAGATGTATACAAAAGCAGATGTGCAAAAGCTAAAGGACCCACTAACTTTATCGACGTTCATCCTCTTGAAAGCTGCCTGGAGTACTTTGAAGTTGTATATAAACTCATGTTCCAGCTTTGCTTGAAATTTCACTTTCTTTAAAAGAATACACCCTGGGAACAACATGTCCATGAACTGACAATAAGCCGCTCCTGAGGACAAACAACAAAAGAGTGCATAGGTCAACAGAGCTCATTCATTGCATGATGAAAAAAAAAAGAAAAGAAAAAGTCTTTGATCAGCATGCATGTGATTGGTTAACCTTATTAGTGTCAAGTGATAAAGAGTGCCAAGTAAATGCTTTTATCTGACTGATTACACTGGAAGAGATAACAACACTGAACATATGTGATCTCTCAATATAATCAAAAGCAAAGTAAAAGCCTTATTGTTGTGAAATTAACAGTAGTGCTGTATAATCTGTAAGAGTACGCTAGGGCAGCTGAGAGCCATTCATGACATTCATGACAAAAAAACCCTTTGTGAAGTAAGGCAGTATGACCCACCTGAACATAACTGCTCTATTTTGGTGTAGGTGAGCTGAAGCGAATCGTTCACCCATGCCAACATGTCATGTCGGCTCAGGTTCTCAATTGTTACTGACGTGGAGTAAACATTCACTGCCATCTCCTACAAAGAGAAACAATAGGAACAAAGTCACTATGGATCTAAATGCACTTCGTTCTGTGACAGTGTATATTTTAAAATATTTGAATTTTCATCATTTCAAGTTTATATATATTATATACATTTGTATTTTATATCCTGAAATTATATTTTATATTATATAATTTTATATATAATAAAACATTTTATATTGTTATTTATTTTATATTGTTAAAATTTATTTTATATTATATTACATATATTATATTTTTAAACAAACATTTTTATATAATTTTAGGGCCACTTTTAGTATTTTATTTAAAAAAAAATTTAGAAATCAATTTTATAATTTTCTTTACAATTTGTGAGAAGTTGACATCATGGCTGTGACACAAAGAATATTCATATGATATTACCTGATTAAAAATGTTTTCATAAATTGTAATATATATTTTATGTTTTAAAATTTATATATAATTTTTTAACAATTTTATTTAATTTCATAGCATAGCAGGTAAAGGCAAATGCTTTGAAAATGTGTCACTGTGTTGTGTTTCCATTTGGGCAATCTGAAGTGATATTCAGTAGTCACTGCATCAATGCAGAGCTCAAACTGTAATCTCACTATAAATTTTCCAATCCTTCAAAGATTATCCATCCAGATTAAAGTGTTTCTGAGATGTTGTTAACCATGCACATCTGCTGCGCCCTGCAGACTGCATGATGGAAATGACATTTGTAAACCTTCAGCATGCAGAAAACACACACACACACACACATATTGTTTCTTTGTAGAAAAGTGTGTGTGTGTATTTCACAGCATGACATTTCTAAAGCTCTTTCTGATTCTCAAGTACTGGAACAAAATAACCAACAAAATTAATATTTAAGCTCCATGTTTTGAAATGTCAGCACGATATAAAATATAGTGTTGTTGACTATCGTGTTAAATGCATCAGCCATGAAGTTTGTTTCTGGTGTTCTACTAATAGGGACACTTTTAGTATTTTATTTAAACAATTAGAAATCAATTTTACAATTTTCTTTTGTTGACATCATGGCTGTGACTGTCAGGCTCGGTTGCAATGAAGGCGGACGAAGAAGATGAGTACAATTCAACAACACAATTTAATGTATAAAGATCCAGCGGAACAAGCAAGAAGGCAGCAACACAAACGCATACAATTGACAATACCAGACAATGAACTGAACTAAAGCAGGAACTTAAATAAGCAAAGGTAATGACGAACAGCTGTGAGATGATTAGTGTCCATAGTGACTGATGAGTAGCGGGAACAGAAGCACATGACAATCAAAACAAACAGAACATGACAGTGACCGTGACAGAGAATATTAATATGATATTACCTGTGTAATAAATATTTTTATCATTATATATATATATATATATATATATTAGAGATGCACTCATACTAAATGTATCCACCAATACCGATTATTCAATGATATCTGCCGATACCAATAATTTGGGGGTTCTGCCTTTTATACCTTTTAATTAATGATAATTTCATTATAATTAATAATTACTCATAATATTTTTAAATATTATAATTTTAAAGAAATGCAAATAAAAACTTTATTCTTTAAACTTTTATCAGCTTGTTTCAGAGTAACTGGTATCAGTTATAAACAAACACATTACTCAAATTAACATAAACTACATTCTGAAGATGAAATGAATATTTCTTAACTTTCTGTATGTTATTAATTCATACAATTACTATTAATATTGAATATCAAACTGGTTTCTTAGCATCTTCTTTAAACAAGGCCCAAATTCACTGCATTTTCCTGCCGTCTTTTGATTGACAGGATATATTGGCTCTGACTATCGGCTGTTTTTAAACTATTGTTTTTTTTTTTATTAAACTATCGGCCAATACCGATTGTTGGCCGATATATATCGGTGCATCTCTACTAAATATAAATACATTTTTATAAATGTTTTATATCTGTGTTTACAAAAATATGAGTAAAAGCTTTGAAACTTCATAAAGGACACATTTTTATTAACCTCTTTATTTCTGTCAGGACATAATAGTAATGTTTAAATGATTCTTTAAAAGTTTGTATTACATACTTTAATCTGTATGTAAGTTATAGTCAGAGAACAGCTGGTTTTAGGGATATTTATCATTTTATAATATTATCATTTAAATAAATAAGACAAACCAGTCCTTTTGTTTTGTAACATTCTAGAACATTCTTAGATCAACTCTGTTTATGTTGCTAGGCAGGCGAAAGACATGTTTTTTTTCTCTCTCTCTCTCTCTCTCTCTCTCTCTCACGCCTCCAAGAACGTTAAAGGCAAAAAAAAGTTTATTTATTTCTTTTATAAACAAAATAATTATTGCCGCTAATAATGTCCATTTTCTAAATAAAGTTTTAAGGAGTGTAAATTATAGGCCTATGCATCGCATTAAGTTGGTCTGACTTTAAATATGAAGAAATGAAGCAGTGATTGACAGGTGACAGGCTTCGTTCAGTCAGTTGCATAAATTGTAAACTGTCTCGTGCGCGTTTTACTGTCATGTCTTATAATATTCGTATTTATTACAAACAAACCATTTTTGTTTTACGCTCATTTATCATTTGCTGCAAACGATGTCTTAAACTATATTATAGTCTCCTATAATGGCAGTCACACAGGCCCTATGATAACGCGTTCTGTTTATCATTGAAATGGCTCCTTTACGCCTCAATGTGTACATAAATTGTGAGTTTTACCCTATAAAACAGCACACTAAAGCCTGCAGTGACATGTAATACATGCGAGTTCGTTGAACAAACGGTCCATTATTGTGACAGTTTCTCTGCAGGCCCCGCCGTACATGAGCAACACCACACACGCTCGAGACATAAACACATAACACACAGACAAAAAGACGCCTATTTAATGTCATACATTATGAAAAATTCCGATGAATTATGATATTTTAACAGGGTTCTACTCACTGTATTTTGACTGCGTCCTTCCCAATGTTGATATTACACTGGCAGAAGGCAATCTGCTGCTGGCCGCTGCTAATCTGGGTTGCCAGATATGCGCTGCTGCCTAGTTACGGGCAGCCCACGACAGCGCCACGCTCTTCTGCAACAAACTGGCCTTCTCTGCGCATGCGCCAAGCACCTACATTCGACGCATGTCTTTGTACTGTCATAATAGCACCTTAGTTAAAGGGTTAGTTCACCCAAAAATGACATTTCTGTCATTAATTACTCACCATCACGTCGTTCCAAACCCGTAAGACTTTCGTTCATCTTTGGAACACAAATGAAGATATTTTTGATGAAATTCAAGAGCTCTCTGACTTATATAGACAGCATCCATAGACAGCAATTTAACCACCACTTTCAAGGTCCAGAAAGGTACTAAAGACATTGTTCAAACCGTTAACATGACTACAGTGGTTCAACCTTAATGTGATGAAGTGACAAGAATACTTTTTGTCCGCCAAAAAAGACAACTTTATTCAACAATATCTAGTGAGGGGCGATTTCAAAACACTGCTTCATGAAGCTTCAAAGCTTTACGAATATTTTGTTTTGAATCAGTGGTTCGAAGCGTGTATCAAACTGCCAAAGTCACGCCCAACAGTGGTGAACCATTGAAATTTCGAAACACTTATGACGTAAAGAAGCCTCGTTTACTAAAATCACGTGACTTTGGCAGTTTGATATGCTCTCCGAACCACTGATTCGAAACAAAAGATTCGTAATTCATGAAACAGTGTTTTGAAATTGCCCATCAATAGATATTGTTGAATAAAGTTGTTATTTTGTTTCTCGTCGCTTCATAACATTAAGGTTGAACCACTGTAGTCACATGAACTATTTTAAATATGTCTTTAGTAGCTTTCTGGGCATCTGAAAGTGTTAATTATCTTGCTCTCAATGCAGGCCTCACTGAGCCATTGGATTTTATGAAAAATATCTTAATTTGTGTTCTGAAGATGAACGAAGGTCTTACAGGTACGTGAGGGTGAGTAATTAATGACTGAATTTTCATTTTTGGGTGAACTAACCCTTTAATAGTGTAATTATAAAATGTGTTTGTTAAACATTATATACATGTATATGAATATTCAGTGTTTAATTTTATTCAATAATACATGTGGACATGAGGTTGAATGGGGTTTATTTGCACTTTTTCATGAGATAAACATAATACGTTAACACGTACAACTGTAGTGCATACACAGCTCATATTAAAAAATTGAAAAGCATACTGAAAATCCAGAATAAAAAATACATGAATATTTAGCACCAACAGAAATGTTCTTGCCATTCTACTGCTTGTGTCACTGGAACACTGAGTTGTACAGCTAAAGTTACTGTGTTTCAAATGGTCTCTACAGAAGGTCATCAAGTGCTTAGACATACATGTACATAAAGATCACATGCCTCAGTTAGCTGTCTTTCAACTAGGGTTGGTTAGTGGTTGTGGAGCTCATTGATCAGACGTGAAGCAGAATATTTCTGACTAGCTTTGGACCATGCAGATCAATAGTCACTAATACACAGTGTTAATGTCAGTGAACAACTGATGAAATTACACTGTCGTTACAGTTCAGTGTTCAGCTAACAGTTAATTCTAGAATAAACATGAAGCTATACTGCAAAATTATGGCATTGTTGTGAAGAATTACTCGTAAGTTCCAATAATGGTAAAAGGGAATGTAAAAAAAAAAAAATCAAAAAAAAATCAAGTCAGTTAAAAATGAAAAATCAATAAAGTTTTAGATTGGTTACACAACTAAATTTGATATGTAACAAAGTAAACAATGTTATTCTTAATTCACATTTTAGGAGATCAGGTACGTGTGCTTATAAACGACATTAAGAAAATTGAAAACGCTTTATATAAATTACTTTTTTAAATGCTTAAGCAATACAACTGGCCTGTGTCATGACAGAAACAATTAAATATCTTGTATTGCCTTATTATCAGTATGTCAAACAATATGAACACCTCAAAACGAAGCAAAAATGTTTTTGTAACTGTACCTGCTGTCAGAAAGTGTTGTCAAATTGTCACTGTAAGAGTGTAAAGAGGCAGAGTGCTAATGTACGCAAGTGTAACTCGAGAGATAAACACTGAGGTAAATGTATAGTCGTCCGCCAACACATTAAAACAGATCAAATATTAAATAACTTTACAGTGGTTCACATTTTCAAGCCATGACCAACTACACAAACTAATAATGTTCCCATTTTCAAACAAATTTCCAGTTGCTATCTTTAAAATGGTTCAAACGGCAACATATGTAAAACGTACTGTATATGCGATAACAAAAACAGTTAGTAAAAGGGTCTGTCATTTATTTAGCACTACAACAGTGTTGTATCTGAACACAACCTTCACCAATTCATTTCATTGAATATGAAGAGCAAAACACCCTGTAACATTTTGTATAACCAAATCTCTTGCAAACATTTCCAACATATACCTTGTTTTCCAATTTCCACACAAATATTTTGTTTTTTCTCCCCCTCGTACACACATATATAAAAACAATGAAGTTTAGGTGCAAGTGATTAAAATTAAATAATGTTCATCAGATGTGAGAGGTTGTCAAAAACGTAGGTGTTAAGTTTCAGACTTCTATAAGTGTTGATCTAGAATGTTACCAGATTCCACTAGAACGACCACCAGGTGGCGCCAGAATCCGTGCGGAGGCTCTCTTTGGAACATTATCATCAATTTGGGCACCTATAAAAAATATATATGTTGAGCTACACAGGTTACATATACTGTAAGTATATATATAGTATAGTATATGTATATATTAATATAATTATATATAATTTATAATCATTATTTATAATCATCATAAAATATTTATTATTATATTTAATTTTTAATGTAAATTTTAATTATTTAAATTTCTGTAATATGGAATCCAAATAAATAAATACATTTGGTTTTCATTTTACAGAAATCAAAATAATTTAAATGTATACAGAAAATAAATTACATATATTAATATATATATTTGTTTTCCTGAATTATGTAATTTTAATAAAATAATTAAAACATAATTTTTATGTAATTAAAAAACATTGTGTCCAGACAGAATGAGAATGACATTTTTTTATAATTAAGTATTAAGACATTTGACAATGAAATTTTTAATTAAAAATATTTTTAATAAAATTGTAACCCTCTGGTGCTCCTCACGTGGTGGTTAGAAATGACCAAATAAAAAAATAAAAAAATAAAATAAAATTCAATGAAGTGAATGTACTATATTTTAATTCGATAATGTTTTTTTTATTATTATTTAATATGTATCTTTAGGGGATTTTATGGTACTTATATTTAGTAGTTATAAAATCCATTTATTACCACTTTAACCACTGAATCTGAAAATGAAATTTCCAACCTAAACTCATAAATCTTAAATGCTTTGGAGCAAAGAATACACTTGGCAGATTATTACTGAAGTGAAAAAAGGAAAAGAGAAAAAAAGTTATAGAAGTTTAAGTTTTTTGTTATGAAAAATGCACAAAAATAATATATTTTTTAATAAAATATTAAAGGGGGGGGGGGGCGTTTTTGCCTTTTATTATGACAGGACATTAAGTTGACAGGAAGTGAAGTTGGAGAGAGAGAGGGGGATGGGATCGGGAAAGCTCCACAAGCTGGAACTCAAACTCGGGACGCCCAAAGTGCAACTGTGCTATATGTTAGCGTGCTGCCACGAGGCTATTGGCGCCAACATATATTCGATTTTTATATGAAACACATATAAAACATGTTTTACTCTAAAACTGTGAGAAAATCAAACCCATAAATCTAGTTGTGTTCCAAAATTTGAGGTTGATATCTCCAAAAATGAGCTTTCAGTAAGAATTTGTTTGAGGGCAGTACCAAATGTTTCCACTAGGTGTAATTTGTTTCCCATTTGTTATGAGGCCATTTTTGACTGCAAGGAGTACAAGTGTGACTATTTTTTTCTAGACTAATTAACCTTTTCAAATCATGTCCATGGTTTTGTTTTTTGTGATCACAGCCATTCCGATGAAGTACAAAAAAGTCTAAAAAAACAAAACTTAATTTTTTTTCTGTCAAAAATGACCGAAGAGCACCAGAGGGTTAAATATTATTTTCTTTTTTTTTTTGGTGTCAAGTATGACATTTCTGATTATGGTTTAATGCAGGCTACTGTACCAGACAAGCTAAAGCTGGACTCATGTAGGTCTCTCATTCCCCCGTGGCGCGTGCAGGGTCGTGGATTCATGTCTCCATCTGAAGGGCCCAGGTCCTTCTTTCCTGAATTTTGCACTGCCGCTACATCTCCAGTGTACGGGGTACGCTCCACTCCCTTGAGTGCCTGACACTGAGGGTAGAGGGTCACAAACAATCTCAGTCGAGGCACTGCGATACACTGTCATAAAAACATAAAAACATGATATAATGGCGAGAGTACCTTCTCCCGCTGCACCATTTTCTTGTAGAGGTAGTCAGGAAAGGTTCGGAGAGGGTAGAACTTTCCTGAGCCCTCAGCACAAGTGAAGATGCCATTTTCATAGACCACACGACCGCGACTGATGGTTACCAGGGGGACACCGTGACAGCGTAGGTTCTCGTACAGATTTACATCACCACCCTGCCATTGAGTGGTCACAGAGATGGTCCTACAGACACAAAATCATGTAAAAACTAAGTGCACTTTCACCAATTCTCAGCTGATTTGAATTAAATCCATAATTTTTCATACCTTGTTGATTCTGGATCCCAGACTACCACATCCGCATCAGCTCCAGGGATGATCCTGCCCTTCCTAGGGTAAAGATTATAGATCTTTGCAGCATTGGAGCTTGTGACAGCAACAAAACGATTCTCATCCATCTTGCCTCCAACCTATTAATAAAGATAGATAGAATGAGCTAGAAAAGGTTTATTTTAAACTTTCTTCTCCATGATATTTTGTCCTTTTTGTGGTTTGTACAGCAACAAAACTATCTATAATATTAATTATTTTATTTTTATATCAATATAAATATAATGTTGTTATTAATTTATATATTATTTGTATACACTACCATTCAAAAGTTTGGGAAAGATTTTTTTTTTTTTTTTTTTTTGGAAAGAAATTAATACTTTTATTCAGCAAGGATGCACTAAATTGATCAAAAGTGACAGTAAAGACATTTATATTACAAAAGATTGATATTTGTATAAGTGTCATAAGTGGCATCATATAAGCACCAAATCAGCATATTAGAATGATTTCTGAAGGATCATGTGACACTGATGGCTGGAGTAATGATGCTGAAAATTCAGCTTTCCATCAGTGGAATAAATCTGTCCAAGTCACATAATGTAACTAATATTCATGACCTACACTTTCAGCATACCAAGTGTGAATATTAATGAATATCATGAATATTAATTATGTTACATGACTTTCACCCACTTTATCTGCCTAATTTAAGACCGATTTTAAGAATCCTAGGTTCTCTCTTAATGTGCATACGATCTGTACTATCCCATTAGTGCAAATATTTCCGAAGTATTCATTCATGCATAAATTTTGGCCTAATATTACCCACAACCATTAAGGAAGGGATTTACGATAATTCTCAGTCAACTGTTACAGTCACTTCGTAAGATAAGTAATAATTCACTTAATTCATTTTTAATCAAAATGTATAAAAATGTAATCATTAAATTAATTATTACTCTTTGACATGAGTAACTTTTAGGTTCTTGTATTCGAACAAAGCAACTTTTCGTAACAGGGAATTACAGTATTGTTATGGACAATATTAGGCCAAAATGTGCAAATTAATTCTTAACCATAAAGACACTTTTGACATAGCTTTTTATGATACTTGCACTAATGAGTTAGTATGGATCTTATACAAATGTGTCTGAAATTTGGTGACAAGCCCTTGATTTTTACCTTGTATTTTCTCATTAAAATTCACCACTGTTCTTTCATATATCATACATTTGTAGGTCATGGTAACCACAAGTAAAACCATGCATGGCTCATCAATTTGACTGTAAAAAGTTATAAAGTTTAGTTATAAAACTAGGGTATATGTTACAAAAAATCCCACATATTACTGTAATATTCCATTATTCCTGTAATACATTTAATATATTATACATGACTATATTCATATAACAACATTAAATACAAATATATCTCATTTCGCCAAAATACCATGGTTACAGTTAGTAAATCCATGGTAAATGTTGGTGATTTATGGATAGAAAAATTTAAACTAGACCTTCCTACCTTTTCATGTAACTGATGTAAAAAAGTTATGTCTTGAAAAAAAAAAAATAGATGACTAACCTGTAAGACCATTTATACCATTTATGCAACCGGCCACTAGTTGATGTTAATTTGTTTATATTTATGCAAACAAATGGAGGTAATCAATGGACATTCGATTTACAATTCACAATTTCTATTTCACAAGTACCGGCTACAGAAATGTTAGTATTGTAACAACGCTAGTCAGCAGTGTAGCTTCCGTCATGAAATAAAACCTACCACTCCCCGCTCCCACATAACACTCATGCGGTCCTGCACCCCGGGAACACCGTGAGGGATTTTAGTGAAGTCGTCTTTGCCCATCGCCTTCTGTTTAGTGGTGAAGGGTCGGTGGTCCGATGTCACGACGTTCAGAGTGTCACTACATCACAGCAAAAATACTTTTATGTGACTGCACGGGGATATGACTAAGTGAAACTACTCAAATAGTGAATCCGCTTACTTTCCTAGAAGGCTGAGCAGGTAATTGGGTGTGTTGGGGTCAAGTCTGAGTGGTGGTACAGTGACGAAAGCAGCTGCATGGACCCAATCCTGGTGGTAGTACTGCATCCCATTTAAGACAGCGTGAGCAGTGGTGGTCTCTCCATGCACCACTTTCCCTGCCGACCATTCACATATTCAGAGTCACCTTATGTCAGTATTCAGAATCACCTTATGTAATTCACTTATAAAGATTCAGGTGTCATATAGAAGTTCAAATAAAGGTTTATAAGTAAGATGCAAGGTTTTGTGCTAAAACAACACACTAAGCATCATTGCCTGGCGCTTACCCTGCATTTTAGCTGATGCTAAAACATCCCCTGCTGACATGCTGGACACATTCACAAGGTATATGGGACAATGGGCCTATGAGACAAAAACCAGAAACACTAATTATGAACACATTTAGAGATCTTGAAAGCAATTAATCTGTAACTCAGCTGTATGTTTCATCGCAGAGTAACGCTGGGGAAATCATGCTGCCATCTAGACATTCTTTTTCAGACATGTTTACGTCAGAACGCCGGCTCAGTATTGGCCGATGCTGTACACGTGTGCAGCATGACACATGCGTGTGATGCTGATGCAGGAGCTGGCCTATAATGAGTCAGCGTACACAGAAGCCTGCACTGTGTTCACTACATCAACTGCGTATGAGAACAGTTCAAATTGTTAAATAAAGTTTTGTTTTTGCGCACAAAAAGTATTCTCGTCGCTTCATAACATTAAGGTTGAACCACTGTAGTCACATGAACTATTTTAACAATGTCTTTAATACCTTTCTGGACCTCAAAATGTGCAATGATGTTGCTGCCTATGTGTCATTCAGAAACCCTCGCATTTCATCAAAAATATCCTAATTTGTGTTCCGAAGATAAACAAAGGTCTTGCGGGTTTGGGACGACATGAGGGTGAGAAATTAAATTTTTGGGTGAACTAACCCTTTAAGTGCATCATACTCACTCTGTTAGCGATGGTGATGGCTCGGTGGACGGCCTCTGCTTCCAGCTGTACATGGAAAATTCCCAAGGTAAGTGAGAAAACACAAATGTCACCAGTGAAACCTAATGATAAACAGACGCTTAAGAGTATTAATAATCCATGGAAATGCAATATGGAGACGGGAAAGACTAGGAGCTGGAGAGACGGTGGCAGTGTGACTGATCGTGAAAAAAAAAAAAAACATTTCATGGTTACAGGATTTGAATGGTTATTTTACCTCCTCAGGTCTGCTTATCTCAATGCCCTCCGGTCCACTAATACCTAGATCCAGCGCTTCTCTGGCACCCTTGTGTGAATAAATACAATAAAAACATGAGATAACATGATAAATAACAACTATGCAGGAAGGAAGACATGATCTTACCTAGACAGCATTTTAAGTCACTGTAATAACGTTATGCCATGATTATTATGAGTGATATATGAGGCATCATGTGAAGTTGCTGCCTATGTGCCACTCACTAGGTTATGGAGCAGATCTAACCCCTCCTGTTCGAACCGCCCGCTCAAAGTGGGACTTGAACCCGGGCCTCCGGCATGGGAGTCGGGTGCTCTAACAAGGAGGCTGAAGACCGCAGTCTCTAGCGTCAGCCACCAGAGCGCCTCTTGAGATCAGGGGAGTGAGGCTTATACGCACAGCTCTTACCAGCCTACGTCCGTTACACTCACCCCCCTAAACCTCACTCCAATCCGGGTCACGGCACCAATGTAACCCCTCCTGTTCGAACCGCACACTCTAAGCAGGACTTTATCCCGTTACACGGAACTTATTTCTATGGTACAATTTTGCAAAAGTTCCCTGAATTATACCTCAGCAACTAGCTCTCCGTTCTCCGCATGGACACGGGCGACAGCACCGATATCTTTACAGTTCTGCAGGGCCTGGAACAGCTCACTGTCCCTCAGCATGTACATGTCCTTATACGCCATGAACATCTGGAAGGAGTTTACCCCCTTGTCCCGCACCAGCGTCTCCATTTGAGCCCTAACCTGTGATGCAAGAGGGACATCTGTCTCAGAATGAAGACGAAAGATATAATAGGACAGTAAATTAAATTGAAATTGTTTAGCACATTTTTCCTGTTCCTGTTCTTGTTATAAAAAGTTTCAAACTCAGCAAACACTTTTCTGTACCTTTGGTCCCCACCAGGTCACTCCAACATGAAGAGCGTAGTCACAGCAGGCCTTGGCATCAGCGTGAGAGCGACACTTTTCATAAGCATCCAGCAATGATTCATTCTTCTCCGGCAGCACGTGACCAATCACCATAGTGGTGCCACCAGCCAGAGCAGCCTGGAAATAAACAAACAACAGACTGACTGCTGTGGGATCCATGCAGCATCAATACCAATCACTTGGTTTAATGGGCCGACGATAACATAACATAACAGTGATATGTTCACAAAAGCCATGCATGAAATGAAACGTTACATAACAGCACTCAGGAAACATTAATCAAGGTTAAATTACACTTTTATTTGAGAACTGTATTCAAAGGTATTCTGAATGGTTTCTAAGCCATCCCTGCACGGTTGCTAGGATGTTCTGTTCATTATTATGGCATTGCTAGGGTGTTCTAGGTGGTTCTAGGCATTTAATGTTACATTATGTTCTGGTTACTACTAAGGCATCATTAGAGTATTCTGGGTGGTTTCTAGAGTGTTGCTAGGATAATTTGATTGTTTCTGGGTCACTGCTAGGGTGATCTTGTGGTAGGCTGTTTTAGTAGTTGCAAGGATGTGATTGTTGCTAGGGTGATTTGGTTGTTTCTAAGGCATTACAGACATTACTAGTGTGTTCTGAGATACTCTGATTGTTGCGATTGATTGAACTGTTGTTAAGGTGTTCTTCTGGTTGTTAGGATGTACTGGTTGTTTCTAGGTCTTTAATAGGGGTGATCTGGTGGTTGCTAGGGAATTAAAGACATTACTAATGTGTTCTAGTGGTTGCTGGGATGCTCCGATTGTTGGTAGGGAATTGCAAGGCTGTTGTTAAGGTGTTCTGGTTCTGCTGGTTGCTAGGATGATCATTGCTGGGGTCTTCTGGTGTTTGCTAGGGCATTGCTAGGCTGTTTGCTAGGCTGTTCTGGTGGTTGTTAGGAAGATCTGATTGCTTCTAGGGTGTTCTGGTTTTTAGGGAATTAAGGGCATTACTAGTGTGTTCTGTTGGTTGCTGGGATGCTCTGATTGTCGGTAGGGAATTGCAAGGCTGTTGTTAAGGTGTTCTGGTTCTGCTGGTTGCTAGGATGATCATTGCTGGGGTCTTCTGGTGTTTGCTAGGGCATTGCTAGGCTGTTCTGGTGGTTGTTAGGAAGATCTGATTGCTTCTAGGGTGTTCTGGTTTTTAGGGAATTAAGGGCATTACTAGTGTGTTCTGTTGGTTGCTGGGATGCTCTGATTGTTGGTAGGGAATTGCGAGGCTGTTTTTAAAGTGTTATGCTTGTTGCTACTGTAGGATGCTAGGATTGTTTCTGGGCCATTGCTAGGGTGATCTGGAGGCAATTGCTAGACTGTTCTGGTAGTTACCAGGATGTTGTGATTGTTGCCATGGTGATTTGGCTTGTTGGATGCTCTGATTGTTGCTATTGAAATGCTAGGCTGTTGTTAAGGTGTTCTTCTGGTTGTTTGTAGGCCTTTGCAAGGGGTGATCTGGTGGTGGCTAGGGAATTGCTAGGCTGTTTTTACTGTGCTCTGGTGGATGCTAGGATTCTCTGATTGTTGCTATTAAATTGCTAGGTTGTTAAGGTGTTCTTCTGGTTGTTAGGTTCAAGGTCTTTGCTGGGGGTAATCTGATGGTTGCTACAGTAGGGTGTTCTAGTGGTTTCTAGGGCATTATAAACATTACTAGGGTGTTGCTGGAGGCTACTGGGATGCTCTGATTGTTGCTAGGGAATTGCTAGGTTGTTAAGGTGTTCTTCTGGTTGTTAGGTTCTAGGTCTTTACTGGGGGTGATCTGGTGGTTGCTAGGGAATTGCTAGGCTGTTTTTACTGTGCTCTGGTGGATGCTAGGATTCTCTGATTGTTGCTATTAAATTGCTAGGTTGTTAAGGTGTTCTTCTGGTTGTTAGGTTTAAGGTCTTTGCTGGGGGTAATCTGATGGTTGCTACAGTAGGGTGTTCTAGTGGTTTCTAGGGCATTATAAACATTACTAGGGTGTTGCTGGAGGCTACTGGGATGCTCTGATTGTTGCTAGGGAATTGTTAGGTTGTTAAGGTGTTCTTCTGGTTGTTAGGTTCTAGGTCTTTACTGGGGGTGATCTGGTGGTTGCTAGGGAATTACTAGGCTGTTTTTACTGTGTTCTGGTGGTTGCTAGGATGCTCTGATTGTTGCTACAGTAGGGTGTTCTAGTGTTTTCTAGGGCATTATGAACATTACTAGGGTGTTGCTGGAGGCTTCTGGGATGCTCTGATTGTTGCTATGGAATTGCTAGGCTGTTCTGCTAGTTCCTAGGATGTTCTGATCAGTGTAAGGGCATTGCTATGGTCTTCTGGTGGTTGCCAGGGCATTGCTAGGCTGATGTTAGGGTGTTCTGGGTGGTTGTTAGGGTCCACCTGTTTTTCGGCTGTTTTAAGTCTGTAACAAAAACCCCGCATGGGTTCTACAATAATAATAATTGCTCATAATGCCTTAGCAAACACCACCAATTAATATCCCACCTTATCTGCCTAAGAATAATGTTTTACAGGGAAATCCACAATTAGTAGAAAGATGTTTCTCAGTAGAAGAAAACAATGATAAATAGTAATTCAAACACAAAAATGGTCCTCTTTAAAAGCATCTCTCAGCTGACACATGCCGGGCAGCCACATCCACTGAAGGGGCGTGTATTTGTGCACCATTGTCTTCTAGCACAATGGCACGAGTGAAAGGCTTTTGCAGCAGTCTTTGCAGCAGTCCTCCTGTATCTATGGAAACAGAATCTGATCTCCATTTGTCTCTGAGCCTGGCGAGTCTTATGGCGGTAGTGGAGGGGGAGGGGGGAAGAGAATGCCACTTGTGTTGCCAAGGCTAACAATAACAGTGCCGATAACAACTCTTTATTTGTTTCGCAGCACTCTCGGAATGGGAGCGGGTATGTATTTGTGATGGTGAATCGTGCCCTGCGGATTACGGAGGCAGACTGTGAGTGTGCAATGCTCACTCTTACATCCCAGTGTCTGCTAAGTGACCCATGGGATTTATTTAGGCAGGGCAGCTGAAGCGAGCACATCTCTGCTTTTGAAGTATTTATAAAACATGAACAAATGAATGTGACATTAAATTGATGTTACATCACATCTTTTGGCTTTTATAGAGTTGTATAAAGATCTTTCATCTTTTCAAAAACTGCTAAAATACATCATATAATGCAAGGAAAATCAAAACACATTTTAGAAAAAAAACTATTTCACGTATAAGACTCTACTAGTAGTACTATTAGCAGTACTACCATACAAGTAACTTTTAAGAAGGAGAACTTATTGAGTTGTTGTGAAATAAAAGGCCCCTGGCAGATGGCGAGGGCCGCTCAATGTGTGGGGGGGGTCCTAAGTCTAAAATTGATCTTTTGCTTCTACTCTTTTCCATCTCATCTATCACTAAAAACTGTCAAAAGCCCCCCAAAAACCTTGTTTTGTATTGGTTACTGTGGCCATAAATTAAGAATTTGACAATTTGTAATTAATAAATACATTTTTTAGTGTATAGATGATTATTTTAGTGATAGATGAGATGGAAAAAAATTTTTTTTTTTAATGCAAGCAGAGTTGGAATCAGGATATAGCACCAATATGTGGCGCAAGCCCGATTCAAACCTATGTTTCCCACATGAGAACCATGGCACTTGAAGCAGGCCACAAATATAGCACAGAAATAGGGAGCTAGTGTCTGATTACATAAATTACTTTAAAACTGTATAACATTGAATGCTTATTTAAAATAATTTAATAATGCTGAGATAATATTTTAGTGGGGAATCAAAATATTCTTAACCACAGCAACAGTGATACAGTTAGCTAGACAATTATCAGTCAACATGAATCAGTATTTTACTTCTATAATTTCACATATTTCCAAGTGAAACAAGATATTTAAAAGAAACAAAAGTAGGATGGGACTTGATTTTATCCATTGAGAACTGGATGGATTGTGAAGAGTCTGAGGTTTTGATGATGTCAGCCGGATAAATAGTTATAAATAGAGTAAAAATATAAATAGTTAATAAACAGAGCAAGACAAACGTTTTTTTCTTTTCTTTGGAATAACATGTACTGATAAATAATTCCCAATAACAAGTATTACAAAAGCATGTAAATTTTAAATTCATCCTGACTTTAATAGTCAGTAGGTAATACCTTGGTGCCGCTGTAGAAGTCATCTGCTGTACAGGCGTTCATGAAGCTCTCGTTCAGGTGAACACTGGTGTCAATGCCACCCGGAAGCACCAGTTTTCCTGTGGCATCTATAACCTTGGCCCCACCTGGGATCATCAGCTCCTTGCCCACCTGCTGGATAATCCCATTTTCGATGTACACATCTGCTTCTTGTGTGAAGTCATCGTTCACTACTTTACCTCCCTTTATGAGGATGCGCACCGTTGCTGAGCTGGAAGACATGGTTCAACCTAAAAGAATCAAAGGACAGAGTGTTAATGCGTATTATATAACCCTACTTACTTCATATAGGGTCTACATACCGTTTGACCACAGAATTCCCATGACTTATAGATATATGATTACAGGTTGTACATATATATGTTTACATAGTATTTACAAATACTGCATTTGCTATAAGAAAAAAATAAGATTTTTTAAAGAGAATAATACTTGAATCAATGAATCAAATAGATTAAAAGTGACAGAAAAGACTTTTAAAATGTTACAAATGATTTTTATCTCAAAAAAAATGCTGTTCTTTTGAACTTTTTATTTTTCTATTTATCAAAGAATCCTCAAAAAAAAAAATCAAACTGTTTTAACTTTGATAATGTTTCTTGAGCACCAAATCAGCATATTAGAATGATTTCTGAAGGATCATGTGAGCCTGAAGACTTCAAAACTACACTATAATTACACTATATTACTGTTTTGTTTTTACTATATTTTTTGATCAAATACATGCAGCCTCGATAAGCACTTCTTTCAAAAACAAAAAAAAAAAATCTTACTGACCCCAAACATTGGGATATACATACTACACTACTTTACTTCCTTATGACTGTGGGAAGAGGGAACTCTGTTTAACATTCACCCCATACTTTTGGAATGACATCACACATCTCAACAAAGACTGTGTGCTAATCCATTTTTCCACATTTGGGCTATGGAAACCAGCTATATCCTTATTTGACATCCAAATAGGATCAATCATGCATATCACAGCCCAAATGTTCCACAACATTAGTTTAAAGAGGTTACAAAGCATTACGATATTCTAGAATCTCACTTGAGTGGGTAAACTGACACCAACATGTGTGATTATCAACAGCTTGGCACAAGTAGTCACATTATCAACTCCAGCTCTTAACATGATAATTACATGTGAACATGTTAATTATTCATGATACATTAAAGGGGACCCATTATGCCCTTTATTCACAAGATGTAATATAAGTCTCTGGTGTCCCCAGAATGTGTCTGTGAAGTTTCAGCTCAAAATACCCCACAGATAATTTATTACAGCGTGTCAAATTTGCCCCTATTTGGGTGGGTGGGAGCAAAAACACGCCATTTTTGTGTGTGTCCCTTTAAATGCAAATGAGCTGCTGCTCCCACCCCCCTTTCCAGAAGAGGGCGGAGCTTTAACAGCTCATGCTTCAGTTGCTCAACAACAACAAAGCTGGAGAATCTCACGCAGCCAAAATGAGGAATGTCAGTAACAGTGTTCAGCCTTACATTGTTCGAACTGGAGTCGGACACTGATGGAGAGACTCAGGAAGAAGTTACAACTTTTAGAATGAATCTGGACATTTCTGAATGGTTAGTGGATAAATTCATGTAGCTGCTGTGGAGTTGATTCAACTCATCGACTGGCATGTGCCGTCATGTTAATCTTTTATGCAAATCCAGCGTTGAATTGACCCTTGTTTGTGAAGCAGTCCGGCGTAAAATGACGGCACGGAAACAACACTCTACCTCTTCTCTAAAGCAGCCCAACATGGCCTCGCCCCCTTTGTTGTGTGTTCTCGAGGGCAGGGTTTATGTAAATTTTGGAGTTTGTGATGTCACCAACCCGGGAAGAAGCTCGTTGTAGTCCCTACCAACCATTTGTTGTAGTCCTTAAAAATCGATTTCTGTACAAGATCTCAAGACGAGATCTCCCTTTGCATTGAACTTTGAGCATTGTAACTTTGCAGATGTTGTTTATGCTAACAGCAACATTACACACTAACTAAAGTTACAAAAGTGAGATCATAATCAACCACCCCTTTAAAGCAATTTCAGCACTGCAACAACATTCCAGAAATGTTGAATCAACAAAACCTTAACGGTCACCCAAAACACTATATAACTAGAGTGTGTAGTAAATCATATTAAAATGCTCAAAAATGATCAGAGTAATTCTGACCCAGATTTTCCAGCGTTGCATGCCCAGGGATGCGGGATTGTTAGCAGGAAATATATGTAGGCTAGCAGCTGTTGCTGTACATTCCCTGCAGCACTGCACTTCCTTATGATCTAATCTCAAGTGAAAGCGTGCATGCGAGTCTATGCCGCAAAGTGAGTCGAGGGGCAGGTGGGTGCGGCATATTCACAGTATGGCGCTGCCCAGGGTTCCCCCCTGATGGTGAATGGCGTGTGTATGTGCGTGTGAGCGAGGAGGGGCTACTATGGAGCTGGAGAATAAGGGTGTGTCCTCAGACATCCTACTATAAAAAGAAACAGTACTGTGCATGAGCTACATCTGTCCTGTCCTCACAACACAGCCCGAAGAAAAATTATTGGAGCATTTGTTCCTTCGCCATGACTCATGGAGGCCTTCCTCAGGAATGACCCACTTTTGAACCGTGCCATATTCCATGAGATCCAGATGGCACTCTTCTGGGTAATATGAAGTAGATGAAAACTTTGGATCTGTCTTGTGAAAGCAACTTCCATTCAATAAAATGGACCGGGTTGGACATTTAGTGTGATTTGAACCATTAGAGCAGAATGAATCAGTGGCATTATTTAAATAATTTTATAATAGGCTATATTATTGATATTTTTCAATGTGGTATTGGGAAAAATTAAGATATGAATGGAATGGAATACAAATAAAAATGAATGGGAGAAATTAATGGAATGGAATACAAATAAATCAACAAACAAACAATGAAATATAACACATAATAGGAAAAAACACATAAAATGTCTGTTAGATACAGTGCAAATACTTTGTTTTTTCAGAGAAGCATGCAAAGTCATGTGAAGTGTAACATGAGGACAAGAGGTATTATATGAACATGTACACATCGATAATGTCTTCTAATATGTATCTGCATGCACGAGGCTTCATTTAGAGGCTGATGATGATGGTGATGATGTAGACTCATCCCATTTAGACCTTACCGAGGGTGTCACACAAAGGGGCGACCAAGCCCTTACTCAACACAACATACTCAATATGTCTCAACTCATTTCATGGTAACATAGCGGATATAACAACGGCTTCATAACGGAAATATCAGATATCGGGTGTGAGCTTGCGTTTAATAGTGTTTATTGCTGGTGGGCTCGCGCTGTTTATGGACACACGACATCTACATTGATCGACTAGATTTTTATACATCGTTCAATCGATAATTAAACCATTATCAACTTACATTAAGTCAAAACGCGAGACAAGACTGGGAAATTCTTTCCATACCACAAAATTACACGATTCCGAGTCGAGCAATATATCACTGCGCTAGTCAGAGAGGAGTTTCTTAAAATAGCTTACAAATGAATGCAAAACAGCGCGGCATAGTACACTTACTTCCTTTGTTATATCCTTAAAAAGAGATTTTCCTTCACTTTCAGCGCTGGCGAACAATAAAGCCTGTTAGACGGGCAGCAGGCAGACACACAGGCAGATGCTTCGGTTGGTCCAGCCCGGTAAACCTTACGCTTGCAGCAGCATCCAGACAGTGAGAGCCGGGCGTTGACCAATCACAGGCGAGATACACGGCGATGGCCTCAGCAGCGGCCAATGGAATTACAGTATGGGCGTGTCCTGTAGCCAGTGGTACGTACCATTTATACAGATTCACAGGGGATGGAACTGGATCATTATGCCAATGTGGCAACCCTGCAAACCAGGCTATGAAGTACTACATTTTATTTGCCGTTATTTATGTAAATATATATAAATATAAAAATAATACAAATATATAGTATTATATATAAATATAGATTTACAAAGTAGCCTATTACATATAATTAAAATAACAAAAATATCAACATAAATTATATATATTTCTTATATATATATATATATGTGTGTGTGTGTGTGTGTGTAACTGTGTCCATACACTAATTGTTATAATTATTTAAATACAAATATTCTGTCATTTACATAATAATATACTAAAACAATAGTTAAAATATACATAAATATACAAAATATTACAAAAATAAAAAATACCATACTATAATACATATATATTCATGTATGTATATATATGTGTGTGCATGTGTGTATATGTATATAATTAGTTAAATAATATATTAATACATATATATATATATATATATATATATATATATATGTATACACACACACACACACACAAAAAAAAAATATATATATATATATATATATATATATATATATATAAAATAGTGTCCACATACATGGTTATAATAAATAATATAAATTATTATATTGTACATTTTCTTTCCAGAATATTATACAGAAACCATAGATATATATTATATTTTAATTAGAATTTTACTTAATAATGTAATCATATGAGTATTGCATGAAAAAACACTTTTAAATACTTATAACTTCTTATGGTAAATACTTGTGAAAAGAAAAACAAACAACTTTTTCACAAAAAACAATACATTTATTCAAGTGTTCTCCAGCACAAGTACATAAGGAGCCTTTTTTTTTCTTCGTTCTGGGCACATAACGAAAGAAAGGGGGAGAGGTGGCGAATGATTGCTACATTTGCTGTATGAGCTGATTGCAAAAGAAGAGAAGGCCTGAAAAAAAATTATATGACACAACAGAGGTCACAAATATCAACAGTGTCACTGAGATATACAGAGAACCTGTCAGGAGAGCAAACAAGAGGCTGTTACAGCCATATATATATATATATATATATATATATATATATATATATATACCCAAGTAAAGCAAATTAAATTTGACAAAACAGAAGAAATAAAATTTAAAAATAAAACAAAACAAAACAAAAAAAAAAACCTATGAAACAAAAAAAAAAAAAAAAAAAAAAAAGAGGATGGAGGGCTGGATATATGGCATGGAATGTAGGACTTAGAAGCAATTCTGCCTGGATATTAAGCAAGTACATGTTAACAGCAAAATTTATTACAATTTTTTTTTGTTATTTCCCATTATGAGTACATGATTTCCCACAGATAAGCACCAACTACAGCAATGTCTATTCTAAAACAATATAAGAATCTTTCATCATTTATCATTTTTTCAAGTACAAAGTTAAAATGCCTTTGTTAATATCTTTATATGAGAGAGTAAAATAATAGTGCTTCTCCAATACTACAAGAAACAAATGGAAAAAAAAAAACAATCATTATCAAGACACGTTTATTTCTTTCCCAAATAATATATTTTTTCTCAATTAGATAAAATGTTTAGCACCTTAGGAAACACCTACAATCCCTCTCTTAGTACTTAAAAAAAGAATTAAAAAGCAAATTGAAACACACTTTTGTATGTAGGGCTGTGCAGTAAAGATGGGACTGTTAAAATCACTAAGCGAACTCATTCTTTAGTTTTATCCCCCGTTCGACACATATAAATATGAATTACAAAAGACACCCTGCTGCTTTATAGCTTATGTCAATTAGCCTGTTGCCATTTTGTCAATTACCCCCCTCTTGCGATTTTAGTGCTGTTTTGATTCTATGATATATATATTAGCAAAGAATTATATTTGTACATCTCATAGGTCATTTAAAAAAAAAAGCAACAGACAATTTCTATGTACAAAATGTACAAAAAGAAAAAAATCTGGGCATCGATAAAATTTGGAAAACAAAAGAAGAAACTTTGCTGAACATGACAAATGTTAAGGTATGTAAGCAGTGCAATGCCTTAAAGGATTAGTTCACTTCAGAATTAAAATTTCCTGATAATTTACTCACCCCCATGTCATCCAAGATGTCTTTCTTTCTTCAGTCGAAAAGAAATTAAGGTTTTTAAGGAAAACATTCCAGGATTTTTCTCTATATAGTGGACTTCAATGGGGACCAATGGGTTAAAGGTCCAAATTGCAGTTTCATGGGCTCTACACGATCCAAGGATGAGGAATAATGGTCTTATCTAGCGAAACGATCTGTCATTTTCTAAAATTTTTTTAAAAATATATACTTTTTAACCACAAATGCTTGTCTTGCACTGCTCTGCGTCACACGTGACCTTTCCAACATGATTATGCAATGTGTGGCTCATTTTCTCCTCCAAATTCAAAATCGTCTGACAGTTTTTTTTACCTTTTTCTGTAAAGGCCGTTTGACTTAGTCTTTTTTCCAACATGATTACGTAATGCGTTTGACTTAGTCTTTTTTCCAACATGATTACGTAATGCGTGGCGCATCGCAGAGCAGTGCAAGACAAGCATTTGTGGTTAAAAAGTATATACATTTTTATCTTCTTTAGAAAATGACAGATCGTTTCACTAGGTAAGACCCTTATTCCTCGTCTGGGATCATGTAGAGCTCTTTGAAGCTGCACTGAAACTGACATTTGGACCTTCAACCTGTTGGTCCCCATTGAAGTCCACTATATACAGAAAAATCCTGGAATGTTTTCCTCAAAAACCTTCCTTTCTTTTCGACTGAAGAAAGAAAGACATCTTGGATGACATGGGGGTGAGTAAATTATCAGGAAATTTTAATTCTTAAGTGAAATAATCCTTTAAATAAAAAAGAGCCTAACAAGGATTCCATTAGAGCCCATTTCTAACCAAATTTAGCCTATATAGCTTGTGTGATAACTAAAATATTGACATGGTCAACATCCACCATTTGCAAACATAATAATGTTTTCAGATCTACGCTAGGGACCAGACGTAGTTAACGACCGTGCGATGTCATATACCGACACCCCATCCGACTACTTTTCCTACAGGGATATTTAACAAGCACACTCACTTTGAGATTATATAAGAACCTATTTCTCGACGCGAGTTATGATAAAGCGACTCCGTAGCACATGGAAACATGAGAGGGGTGCTATTTGAATTCGTCCCCTTCACCACCGGCACGACAGATGGATTTATTCTATCCTAGCTCATTCGTTCACATCTATTGGCACAGCCCTACTGTACACAACAAAGTATTACCTTATATAACGGCAAGAGTTTCACATCATTTAACAGAACCAAAAAAAAATAAAAAATAGAGAACAATTCACAAGAATCAAGGAGAAAGATTTAAAAAAAAAAAAAAATATCAAAGGAATAAAGAAGTATACATATACAAAAGTGCTCGATATTGTTGGTAACACAGCACAAAAAATTGCTATAAAAAGGTAGAAGAACATTGTGAAGCCGCACCTTTAAAGATTTGCACCTGACTGAGAATAGCACGCGGGCGCCGCAGTTGAAGGTCGATTCACCTGGCTGACGAAGGACCGACGCCATCCTCCCCGTGGACGCTGCGCGCGCTAAAAGTTGTACAGTAATGATTCTGGTCTGGGTGACACTAGAAAAAAAGTAGCTCACCACAGCCTTTGATTTCAAGGTATAGATGACAAAAACATCACCGCCCATGTGGCTGGTTCCATGCGTTCAGACTGCAGGCATACTGAAGGAAGCAGACCTCAAAGATTGAAAGGCTGAGGCGTGTTTTGTTTTATTTTTCAGTTTTTTTTTTTTAAAAGAGCACCAGAGAATATTGTACAAAAAGGCTGTAAAAGATATAAAATGAGATGTGGCAGACCTGGCTTGACCTGACATGTTTTTTTTTTTCATTTCTTTTTTTCAAAGTTTCAGTCATTTGTTTTACCTGGCGACGCTACAAAACATAGTAGCACCACATGAGTTGCAATGTTTTTCACCACCTTGAAGCACCATATTGTCACCTATTACAGTAGTACCTTTATTACCTTCAGTCGTGTATAGAAACTGTAAACAAAGAGGTATTTGTGATCTGGTGTTTTGGATTTATTAAGACAAAGCTCCCCTGACACTGAAGAGAAAGCCTTTTTTCCCACTCTCTCACCAAGGCTCAGATGCTGGAGGAGAGGAAAGACGCGCACCGTGAGAATAAGATCGATCCGCAACCCGACAGTCGAAAAACTCAGGAGTCGAAATGTTTAAATGCGATTTCCGTCTCATTTCTGCCTCGAATTGTAACATCGTCTCTCAGTGCCTTAAAAGGAGGCCGTGTCTCAAGTATAGCTTGCACACATAAATCAATTCAAATACTGGATAACACTGCTAAAAAAGTAAAATGGATAATAAAAAATTAAATAGAATTAAAAAAAAAGAGAGTCAATTAATTCCAAACCAGAAGAAAAAACCCAAAACAAAACATGAAATACCTTTTTTTTTTTTGTTGTTGTTGTTGTTGAACTTGCAAATAACATATGAGAGCTCGGTTTCAAAGCTCTTGGTATAACATCGGTTTAGATTTTTCTCATCTGTACTGGGTTTGAGTTCAGACGCAGGCAAAGTACTCTTTGAGTGGTGCAAACAAGTGACGGATGACCGGGACGCTCCAAGACCTTCCCAGCAGCCTCTGCCTGGCCAGACGACTCATGTTTGACACGTCTGTGTAATGGACAGGGAAGCCGAACACCCTAACGTCCAGGAAAAAGAGAAATGGGCAGCAGTTTAGTTTCAATGTATTCATAAATGCGACACTCTTGTGATATGAATAGATTATGAATAATCTAGTACAGCTTATTATAATTGTTGTATTATAGATATAGAATATCATACAGGATGCATTAAAAAACCTTATATTGATAAAAAAAAAAGTGAAATGCTGTTCTTTTATTCATCAATGAAGTATCAGTATCAGTTTCCACAAAAATACATTGAAAATACCCTTGTGGTTTTAATAAAAATATCTTCCCCTCCCTCTTGCAGCGTCATCTCTTCTCTGATGACGTGTTTACTGGCGTGAGGGCGGGATCAACCTGTCACTCACAAGAGATCAACCAATAGCAAACCACATTGATCCAACCATCCAATCAGTTCCAGATGGACAAATCAAGTCTTGCCCAACAAAAAAATTTGTTTTTTTTTTGGCAAATGTTAAGGTCCTTTCACACCAAAAGTGAAATGAATAAGCCTCAGGCTGAAGGAAATGCATATTCACGCCTGTACAGTAGAGGGCGCAGCTCAAACTGCTGTTCTGGATTAAAGAAGAAAAGGATACAGGAGAAGGAAGTTCAACACTTATTTCTAAATCTAATCTAAAGTAATTTTTGCTTGTTATATGGTTGAATTGAATCATTAAATGTCAACAGCAAAGACATTGGTTAATAAAGTGAGATTAAATACATAAAGTATATTTGTGTAATTTAATATAGTTAATTATTACGTTTGCGTAAAATTCTAAGATTGCATTTCACTGTTTTTATTCATTTTATTTATTGAGGAATACTGAATGTTCTCCTGCAAGTGAGATGAGTAAATGTTCACATTTATTCTAGAACTACAACAACCATCATGTTCACACAGCGAACACAAGTCCTCTGCACTTTATTTCTCTCAACATGGAGACAGGATAGCTGTCAGTAAATACATGTGAAAAAGTAACTTGCGTTACTTATTTGAAAAAAATAACTTAGTTGTAAAATATTTTGCTGTAAATTGAAAAAGTAATGCGTTACTTTACTGGTTACTCGAAAAAGTAATCTGATTACGTAACTCTTGTAATATGTTAGCCCTAACACTGGTGGTTGAATCCCCAAAAAGGTGTAAATCAAGCCAGGATCAAATATACCAAAACAGGAAAGAAAATTGTTTTTGTCAAACCATTTCATGGTGTTTTTATATTATTGTTTATATCAATGTTATGGATTGCATGAGACATGTATTGATATGTGGTCATTTTCTGTTCTACTAAGTAGTATATGGTTTCAGTCAGCCAGTAGATGACTGATGATTCAGTCAATATGAGATAAAATAACTGTTCAATGGGGTCACTCTGTTGATAAATGCCAGTGGCTATGTTTTCATCCAAAGTGGCGAATTTAACTTATGAGCAAAATTGGAATATTGCATAAAAACATCCAACCCATGTGTTCAAGAGAACACTTCCTGGGAAATTGGTACAAAATATCTGTAATACAAACGAAAGTTGCTGCAATCAGGGAAGCCACTGTGGCTCTTTTTTGTACATCATAAATTACTTGCGCCTCAAATAAACACAATAAACGTTGTGATATCTTGCATTCAAAGGCGTATCCCTGGTGTTTGGGTACACAATCGTGTAAGATCATGGTACCTAACCATTTTGATGACAGACTTTGGCTCGGGCATTTCAGAATGACCAAACCAACATTTAAGATGCTGTGCGATGAAATCGGTCCACTGGTTAATATTTTCGGTCACATCCTGTGTTGAGGCAGTCGCGTGAGTTTTTTGGTGCGCATCGAGGGAATTATTCGGTAAAAGTTTTTCCATCTGAGTTTATGCGCATGTCTTCTTATCGGATAAAAATGATCAGCCTCAATTGAGCGCGTTTTTAAATTTATGTACATCTTAGCTCTTCCATTCAGTGTTTATTGGGTAACACTTTACAATAAGGTTTCATTAGTTAACAATAGCTAACTACTTTAGTTAACATAAACTAAGAATGAACAACACTTCTACAGCATTTATTAATCTTAGTTAACGCTCATTTCAACATCTACTAATACATTATTAAAATCAAATGTATTTGTTAACATTAGTTAATGCACTATGAACTAACATGAACAAAGAATGAACAGCTGGATTTTATTAACTTACATTAAGATTAATAAATACTGCAAAAAATGTATTGCTCATTGTTATTTGATACATTAACTAATTGTAGTGTGACCGTTTTTGTTTTATGTGATATCCCAAAATTTGCATAAAAATGGATGGAAACATAGCTAGTGTGACCTTTCACATTTACATTTGGCACATATATTTTCTTTCTAAAGG
This sequence comes from Elopichthys bambusa, assembly GCA_037101425.1. NCBI lineage: Eukaryota > Metazoa > Chordata > Actinopteri > Cypriniformes > Xenocyprididae > Elopichthys > Elopichthys bambusa. The sequence continues at coordinate 4,394,512 of CM074442.1, read as the reverse complement.
CATTTGGTCATACCTCTCCATCTCAGTGCACCACAAGATGTCCTCTTTGTCATTCATGAATACAGGGAAGTGCTGGTCTTTGCCCTGCTTTATGGAATTTGACCGTGTGGTGATGGTCCGCACTTTATCAAACTGTAAAAGATGTGAAAAGAAACTGCTGTTTGTGTTGCTGTATAAGGCTTTATAAGGAAAAAATCAAGGGCCACTGTCCTGCAGAGTTTAGCTCCAATTTGCCTCAACACACCTGCCTGGAAGTTTCTAGTAAGACCTTGATTAGCTTGTTCAGGAGTGTTAAACTGAGGTTAGAGCTAAACTCTGCAGGACAGTGGTCCTCCAGGAGCAGGATTGGACATCCCTGGTCTAATGGGTACCTTAGCTGTCCTGCCATGCTCCAAACAGTCTTGAAGGTCCAGTTTATCAGTGCACATGGCAGTCAACGGTCTGAGAGAAGAAGGAAATAGAGAGGTGAAATGACAAAGTGAGAGATTAAATAAAGAAAATAATGTTGAGTCCACGTCTAACTAACCTGTTCATGCCAGGCAGGTTACCCCAAAAGTAGCGAGCTCTGTGGGCAGCAGACACCTCCTTAGCATCGATCATCACTGGGTTGCACTATGTTAAAAAGAAACAAATGTGCATAAATAAACAAATAATAAAATACCAAATTGGTTCAAATATATAATAATTAATGAGCTTTTGTAATCTTGAGCTAGCATGCATATGAGGGGTTAATTTGTTCCTACACAGCAGGTCACTTTACCACTAGGTGGAAGCAAAACCTACTGGTTTATTTTAAAGCCCCACTGACAATATGAGTCTTAATCATCATGGTAAATTGTGGCCGGTTGCGTAAACTGCTTAAACTAGTCTTACAAGTTAGTAATCTAATTTTGTTCTTCAAGACCAGTCATAACTTTGTTAAGGCCGTTATATAAAAAGAAAGATTGGTCTAATTTGAATCTGAAAAGTAAGACTGATTAACCCTAACTAAATAACTAGTTCTTAAAGGGATAGTTCACACAAAAATTTACTCACCCTCATGCAATCCTAGGTGTATATGACTTTCTTCTCTCAGACGAACACAATCAGAGTTATATATAAGGTGAGGTATGTATTTTTTCAACACTGTTTGGAAATTAGTCGGCCGACACCAACAACAAAAGTGTAACCAATCAGAATTAGGGGGCGTATGACGGTCGAGGAGAGAGAACGAGCAAAAAAAAAAAAAAAAAAAACGCAGAAAGAGAGATGATGAGACACAATACAAAACAGCACAAAAGAATATCACTGAAATGAAGGTTTATGATTGGGCAAGAGCTTTAGGACCCGCGTTTATATTAGAGAAGCTTTCCAGCGCTGGAGAGAGCTAAGCGGGAAGGCCTGAAAACAGATGCAGAGGCTGCTTTGATTCCTTCTCATGTAAGTAACACTGGGTTTTGATTGTCTGGAGCTGCTGTGCTGTTGGTGACTAACAACGAACACTTGTTTGTATTAACTCTTGTGTACTGTGCGTTCATTTTTTGAGCTACCTTTCATGAAGCATTTTGCTGCGCTTCAGCTGTGATAAACAGACATGCGCTCTCACATTGCGTGTGTAACAGAGGCCAGCTAGTGAGATTTGCGCAGGTAAACCACTGCGCACTGACGCAGAGAATGCGGTGTATGGCGTTATTGTCAGTGTACTCGCCTCGCATGCCAGAAGCGATCGGGCCGGGGTTTGCGACAGGTTTCCAGCAGGGTGGTTAGGATTAGAGGGTGATTTTTAAAGGCGGAGCAATGAGGAGAGGGGTGGGTTTGTTTGGGTTGATTTCAAATATCAACAATGTCCAACAGTGTTGTTGAAAAATAACACCTTTAAAAAATATCCTGGCACTTCCAAGCTTTATAATGGGAGTGAATGGGGGGCGTGCTTTTGAAGCCCAAAAAAGCACATCCATCCAGCATAAAAGTAATCCATACCCATAGGTTAATAAAGGCCTTCTGAAGTGAAGCGATGAGTTTTTGTAAGAAAAAATCCATATTTAAAACTTTATAAACTATAATAACCAGCTTCTGACAAACATCCTAATGCAAGTTGAATTACGGCAGAAGTGTAACCTCTGACGCAAAGCATGATGTAGGAGTAGGTGAAAGTAGACGCCTCTCACGGTTCAAACAAATGTGGCTGGGCAACAAACTCAAGCCCCTCTACTCTTATATCGAAATCCTCTGACATTTCTATTTCAAAATTCTCGTTTTAAATTTCTAATTCATGACCCGTGTTTTTGTTTTGCTCTATCCTTTCGCTTCCAAAACGTCATGCGTCGCGATGGAGGTTACAGTTCCACCATAAGTCGACTTGCATTCGGATGTTTGCCAGAAGCTGGTCGTTATAGTTTATAAAGTTGTAAATATGGAAATTTTTCTAACAAAGCCCCTTCGCTTCACTTCAGAAGGCCTTTATTAACCCCCTGGAGCCGTATGGATTACTTTTATGAAGGATGGATGTGCTTTTTTGGGCTTTAAAACCGCGCCCCCCATTCACTCCCATTTTAAAGCTTGGATATTTTTTAATATAACTCTAATTGTGTTCGTCTGAAAGAAGAAAGTCATATACTCCTAGGATAGCTTGAGGGTGAGTAAATCATGGGATAATTTTCATTTTTGGGTGAACTATCCCTTTTAACTTAGCAGCTGTGTTTATGCAACTGGCTCTTGGTCATTTGCATTTGCGCACCTCTAAAAAGCGTGAGATGTCCCTCTTGTCACTGACGCCCATGGCCACCACATTCTCAAAGAGCCAGAAAAATGGCCTGTTATCTCCCTCTTTCGGTCGGGCCTCATGTAACAGCCGGTAAAACTCGAAGAAGAGCCGACCCGTGCCCTCTAAAAGAGAGAAATGGGTTGCAAAAAAACAAGAAAGACAGAAACACAATTATCATGAAAATGTACACAGACAGATATGAGCTGTGTTATAAATGTAAGTGAAGCACTAACTACCATTCAAATGTTTGGTAATTTAACATTAAACAAATGGTCATTTTAAATTTTCTTGAAAGAACAAAAAATACAGTAAAAACAGTCATATTAATACAATTTAAAATAAATATTTATATATTTAAATAATACATTTAAAATTTTTTAAATGTAATTTATTCCTGTAATGACATAGCTAAATTTTCAGCATCATTACTCCAGTCTTCAGTGTCACATGATCCTTCAGAAATCATTATAATATGCTGATTTGCTGCTCAAGAAACATTTATTATTATCAATGACGAAAACAGTTGTGCTGCCTAACTTTTTCATTAAAACTGTGAAAATTTTCTCTTCTTTCTTTTCTTTTCTTAAAAAAAAAAGCAACAGAAATCTTTTGTAACATTATAAATGTCTTTAATGTCACTTTTGATAGATTGAATACATCCTTGCTCAATAAAAGTATTAATTCTTAAACAAAAAAAAATCATACTGCCCCTAAACTTTTGAATGCTAGTGTAAGTTTAAAATATCTAATTAGTATGACTAAGACTAGAAAACACAGCTTAAGATACTCCTACCGTAGAGACCTTTTCTTGCTGGATTCACTATGGACAGGTCATTGCACGGGCTTCCACCTATGACAAGATCAAAAGGACCCCATTCCTGGATCTGTGAAATATTGATATAAACATGAAACATTGAATATAGTGATGAACAGAAGTGTGTTAAGTATTTTGTCAAGTATGAACATAGACAGTACACAGAGAAGACCATTTATTTAAAAAAGAGAGAGAAATTGCCAAGCTGATACAATTTTAACCTGAAGAAGTCATTAGTGATAGTTTTTGATAATGGCCAACAGTTATGAAGATTTAAGTCTTTGCGAACTAGATAAGAGCTGCCACCAGGTTACCAAGACGGCAGATAAATGTGCAGACTTTTAAATAACTGAGGTGAAAGATCATACTCACATGTTTACGGGTGACGTTTCTCACGTCACCCACGTACATGATGCGTCCCTGGTGCCGAACGAGGCCCACGGTAATGGAGTCCTCACACACTTCTGAGGCCACGTAACGCTCCACCTGGATACCCAGCTCCCTCAGAACCAGCAGCCCTAAAATAATCACAAACCCCATGACAATCAAAAACTAAAATAGTTATTGGACAATATAATCGCATTATGTCAGATTATTAGTCACATGGCATTTATGGCTCAAGCGATTGCCTCAAAACAACCCGGCTGCAGAACTGAGCGCCCATGAACAAAGATGGCGGAATTCAAATTGTGTTCTTCCATGGGGTCCAGCACCAGCCGAGACAATTGAGAATGCTAATGAATAATTTTCTTTAGGTATAATTGCTTCATACACACCTATAAAGCCCGAATATCCAGTCAAAGTTGACAGCTCGCTAGGTTTAAAGGTGCAGTCACACCTTTTGCTGGTGAAAAAATTGTCACTTTCAAACCAAGCAGCTTTTGTTGGTAAACACAGCATATCCACATGAACCCACTGCGAAATCAGTGTGGGGAAATATGTCACACATGAAATTCCTGATCATGTAAATTCCTATTGAAAATTGACTGGATTTTGACCAAGAAAATTGGTCAAATGCTCCTTAAAGGGTTAGTTCACCCCAAAATTTAAAATTTGTCATCACTTATCCTTAAGTTGTTCCAGTTGTTTGAGGGTGAGTAAATGGTGACAGCATTTTAATTTTTTTGTGTGAACTATCCCTTTAACAACCAGTTTCTTGATGAATTTAAAATGATTTTATAGTGAAAGTTTCACTGAGTAATGTCACCAGATAAATCGTTCTTTTGCCCACCAAATATGCACATGCCACATATTAATCAGGCTTTAAGTACGAACATGAACCATCCAGAGGGTCAAAACTGATTACAGTTAATTGTTGTTGTACAATCACACATTAGAACGTAAGCAGTACAGCGGTATCGATGGGCGGCCAGTATAACAGTTAAACTAAGTGCACTTTAAAAGCCAGGATGAGTGTAATGTGATCAGCACTATTTTCTGCTGAGAGGATGAAAGGAAGGGTGGACATTCTTCACTAACCTGTTGCGATCCCATCAAAAAGTGACAGGACACGAATGGGTTTTCTGTTCTCTGCCAAAACTGGAGGGTAGAGCTTTGGTGGTTCCTTAAAGACAAGAAAGAAGATGGAGTGAAGGAGGAGGGGTGGACGAGAGACAGACAAGAAGGACAGAGAGAGAGACCTTTAAAGCACACTGCCCTGGTAATGAAAGAGCGCCTGTCTGTACATACTGTCTGTATCTAACAAAGAGGCCTTTACGTTAAACCAGTTCAGAAACAAGGGGTTATTGTTGAGCACCTGTACAATAAACGCAGTATCACTGGACAGTTTCATTAAGCATTTTCATGTGATTAAGTGTGGCTGCTTATCTGTGGTCTTTGTTAAATGCTGTAGTATTCAATAACGCTAACAATAGCAAACGCTCTCTAACCTGTACTGTAATCCATTTAAAGAGTGGAGTGTGTAAGCTAAAACTCTATGATGTTAAGATGTGTACTCAATGCACAATGCACTGTGACTGTAACGCTCTTTGGCTGCTCTTCCAGAACACTGGCTGTTAGCCAAGCTGCTCTTTCACATGGTCTGGAAAGCAAATGGTTTAGGAGTCATATAATTACATCATAAAACTCTCAAACCATTCATGTTTACACTGTAAATCACACCGGGTTTGATTAAAATTGTCACAGCTGCTCAAACAACGCTAACATTGAAGAAGGTGTGATATTTATGGCTATAATGTAAACAGGGTTTGACATTAACTTTTTTGCTCACCAGCCACTGTGGCTAGTGGTTTTCCAAAGTTTCTAGCCACTCAGCATTTTCACTGGCCACAATTTTGACATCGATACCATGGGGAAAAACTGCCATATAGATATTTTTAATAATGTGTCAGCAGGTATATTAGGCTGCTATCACTTTAAGATCTGACGCACAGATCCATTATACTGATACACATGTGTTTTCTTTCTCAACTGTTTACGTTCACTTAAAACATAACTGACTGTGGTTACATGAATACTCACCAAGACCAGCATTTGACATTATTTTGTGTGTATTTGAGTGTTTTAAGTGCAATAAGCAGTACAAAAAAAAAAAGAGCTCAATTTAGTACTAAGAGGCGGCTTTTGTGTGTGAGCACTTTAGGTAAAATTATGCGCAATCCCATGCCGAAATTCAAGCCCTGTAACATCAACAATATTCATCCGGAGCAAATGAAACAAGTGAGTGAGGGGAGGGGAGTCTGTGTGTCAACTCGCTGTCGAAGAGATGAGAGCGAGAGTGAGAAAAAGCAGCTGGTGTCGTGTATCTATTTTGCGGAAAATAAGTATTGGAAGCGTTTCAGGTATTTCAGTATTGATATGTATCAAAAAATCTATACTTTTTCTGAAATCCACCCGCATTTGGCAGGTTGGCGGGTGTTAATCTCAAGCCCTGTATGTAAATAATAAAAATAATTTCCATGACTTTTCCAGGCCTGGGAATCTCATATTCAAAATGTAAAAAAAGAAAAAAGGGCAAACATATCAAATATTAGTTACTGAGCATACATGGTTGAAAGAATGCATTAAATTAATCCAAAGTGACAAGAAAGATGTGTGCAATGTTCACTGCAGGATCATGTGACTGAAGACTAGAGTAATGATGCTGAAAATTCAGCTCTGCCATCACAGGAATAAATTACATTTTAAAATATATTAAAACAGAAACCAGTTCTTTTAGACTATAATAATTTCACAATATTACTGTTTTCACCGTACATTTGATCAAATAAATGCAGCCTTGGTGAGCATAAAAGAGCATAAAAGACATTTTTAAAAACAGTTGGGTTCTGTAAAAACTTTTTCTCCATAGGGTAATTGATTTTGAATGATAACTTATAAACCTTTAAAGACTTACTGAGCTAAGAGGTTGTTAATCCATGGCATTTGTTTCTGCTGAATCTGTCAGCCCATATTATTTCAGCTTATTTTTTAAATAATCATACTTAACAGTGGATTTCCTGGTGAAAAACTACATTACCCACGATGCTTTACAAATAATTACACCAATCAAAGTTGAAAAAAGCAACATGCATCTTGTTAGCTCCGCCCACTCCCATGAAGCACTGCCAATGACGTAATCGAGTAGATCTTTCTACGCTCTTAAAATACTTAAAAGTTTGTATGTATATATATATATATATATATATATATATATATATATGCATATTCTGCAAAAAAAAACTTCAAATATATATATATATATATATATATATATATATATATATATATAATCAAGATTTGTAATTATTTGTGCTAATGCACTCTATATGGAGTGTAACAGTTGCTAAGGTCGGATTGGCCAATGAGGATTTTAAGGCGGGGCTTAACACAGGGAGAGTTTACTCTCGCAGTCTTCAGCCGTCATAAATGTTCCACTTACAAAATCCTGGTCGTGATTGTTGGCAAAGAAGTGCTGCAGTCTGCAAGGCCAATCTGCCCGGCGCTCCAACAGGCCGTATTGAGCCTTCGGCCCACACATATAGCAGTTCCACGGGTCTTCTTTAATAGCTGCCTGCGCCGCGCCGGGTCCCACCAACAGATCCACACATTCCACACAGAAACACCTGCAGGAGACCCAAAAAACGATAAAAACACCAATGGCATTGATGCAGGATTAAAGTATAAAATGTAAATATTACATCATAACTCACTGCCGACACCGTCTCACCTGCAACAGTTATTGTTTCCGCACATGAGCACTTCCCTCCCTCCACAGCAGATAGTACAATAGGACTGGTAGCCATCATCATCATATTGATACGCACATTCTAGGAAGCAATTCTATGAAAGAACAAACACATAAAATATTAATTAGTTTGTATAGAGAAATTCATGGCTGACAAATTAAAAATGTGGAATTACAGAACTGTTCAAGAACAGCGGAGAGCGTTTTGTGGCAGTTTATTGTTTATTTTTGATTGCGTTTCATTTGTTTAAAACTGAAATCTCTACAATATACTTGCGAGATCAACTATTTAAAATATTTAATCTCAGTTAATTTCATATTTAACATTTGAGATTTAACATTAAAATTTTGGCCAGTTTTAAAATGATATCTGATAGGGGAGTGATGAGACAGTTAGCTCATGAGACGAGACACAAGACTGACTTCACGAGAACGAGACGAGCTTAGATTTTTACACTGTAATTTTAAGAAATCCTCAATGACAAAATTCATGACTAGAAAAACAGTCTGCAGGTGCATTTTAAATGTTTTAACTAATCATCTGGATGTAATTTCAGTTCTGCTTTCTGAGTATGAATTATTATATGCAGTAAAAGACAACAATGCTGAAGCACTGTAAAAGGTTTTGCCACAAACTCAACTGACTGGCTTCTCTCCTGGATGATTTCCTGTAAGAACTGTACATGATTTATGAGCTTCTACACACTTTTGACATCCTAACTGAACTCCTTTCCACAAATTGAAATCATAGAAATAAAAACAGTATAAATAAAAATGAATAACAAAGTTTTCTCTTAGTTTTATTAAGTGCAAACAATAAGCACAAACATAATCAAAGTACTCTCTCAATATTCAAAGTGCAAATAGAGACCAAATTTTTCTTCAAGCATGATACAGAGCTGAGAGATGGTTACAACTACACAGCCCAGCCTAATATAACTTTCGTACTGGTAGATATTCGCATGAATCAGGGAGCCGCTTTCAAAATGTGGGGTATTGAAATCGCGTTTGAATGCATGCTCGCGTTTTACTTTTGCTTTCTATTTCACGATCATGCCAACACTGAGAATATATAATTACTGTATTACTTAAAAGAGTATTGTGAGAAAGAGATAGAGTGAGCGAGTTTATTACCTGCATTCAGATTTAGCATTTTCCTTCAGGTCAGGCCTATGTTCATAATAAAAAATCTGTTTAAATGTTCGATGTATTATCTTGTCCTTTTATCAGTTAAGGGGTTTTCCTTTGACTGACAGCGCTAGTCAAAGAATTTGTTAGTTGCGTCTTGTTCCGTGTTCACAACAATTCAGTCTTTTCAATGTAAAAGTCTTCGCTACTGACTGACACACTCATAAAGACAGTCTTTGCCGCCATCTAATGGCGTAATAATGTAACTTCTGTTGCTGTTCACGGTCAGGGACTATTTTCTTTTCTGGTGGAAGGAAGGCTTTTAGAAAAAGTCGTGCCTAACAACGCCCTTCAGCTGTGACTTATTCACGATACAGCATAGCCTCTCATACCTTATTGCTTACTAATATCGCCTGATATCTGATATGCTTTGAATACTAAACACAATCAGTTCCAACAAAATATTTAATTTAATAAAATTGCACACATTAACTTTACAATTATTGTATTCTACTAACTTTAGCATAATTATGTACAGCTAACATCTTTTACTCCACTAACAAACAAACTGTATTAATGATATCACTAGTATTAAATAACTAACTGTATTTACAGTATGTGTGATACCTAGTTTGTTGACTCACTTTGTCTTAGTACTTAATTTTTATCTGACCTACTGGCACAATGTTTAGCCTTTATATCCTCGCAAATGATCACATACAGTATGTAAAGTTTGTCAGAAGCCACTAACAAAAAAAAGAAAAAAAAAAATCTCCCAATAACGTAAATGGACATGCCAAAATTACAAGCGGACAAAAAAAGCAGCGCTTCAGGAAGTAGGAAGCAGGAATTTCCTGGCTTTTACCTTACAGCTTTGGCACATTCCGCCAATGAAGAGCGGGTGCTCCAGGGAAACATTAAGGCTGCCACAGGAGATGCAGATGTCTGGAAGTGTTCAAAGAGAGAGAGATTTTAGCAGAGACTCTAACTCTGACAGTCAGCAATGAAACACACCTCAATGTGTATGTGTAATACATGCCTTCAATGTTTCTACATTTTTGACGAACTTCGAATACAAGCCTCTCTGAAAAACAACAGACAGTAAAAAAAAACATTTAAATATTGGAAAACTTCCCAGTGTTTCAGACATTTGGCCCATTTCATCTTGACTTCTTGTTTAATGGAAATTCTAGTGGTTTACATTTACATCACTTTGACAGTTATTTAATATTCAAAACAATGTTTTACTAGCATGCCATGAATTTTATAAACTGAAATAATGTTGCTAATTGTAGTGGTACTACATATTAAATATGTCAGAAAAAGTTAATGACAGACAGCTGAATTATTGAAAATCTTGAGCATTGAACTGAAAAATTAATGCAAGGTTTAGAGTCAGTTACTCCAGTTGCCACAATGACATTTGTTAATCTCATATGACATACTAGTTCATCTTACTAGTTGACACTAGTTCAAAAGTGTTGCCCAAGCATGGTAGAATCAAGCATTCAGTTAAATGTATCATGTTTTACTGCCCAGGAATACTTTCTATTTTAAACTATAAACTTTTGGACAGTATATTATATTATATTATTTTTTTAATAATATAATGCACCACTTCTTTGTTTTTTATTAAATATCAAGTGTATTATTAATTTATTTGATTAAATATTAGGCGTGTCTGATAACCAAAGAGAATATTATATTATATTATATATTATATATGAATTATATATTTTTGTTATTAATACTTTTATTTTAAATTTTATAAACTTTTGGACAGAAGTGTAAATTATATTATATTATGTATTTTTGTTATTACATTTAATAAACCACTTCTTTGTTTTTATTAAATATCAAGTGTATTATTAACATCTTTTATTAAATATTAGGCATGTCTGATAACTAAAAAGAATATTATATTATATATTTTTGTTATTACATTTAAAGCACCACTGCTTTGTTTTTTTTAATTAAATATCAAGTGTATTATAAATATATTTTGATTAAATATTACGCGTGTCTGAAAACTAAAGAGACAGTTTTCATTTGTATAAACTACTGAACTTTTATGTAACCCACAAAGGAGATGGTGCAAGTCTGCTCCAGTTTACCTCTATTTGATTGGTTAATAAAGCTCCATGCTGATTTACCAGCCCGTCTCTTTATTACTACTGTTAGCTTTTTCTGCCTTAGAACATGGAAATGCATTTTCATTAGCATTTATCATAACAATAAAAGGATAATGTGGAGGTAAAAGTGTTATCTGCAAAAGTTATGTTTGAACATGTGCCATAATACAATACAAAACATGTCTCTTTAAACATAGTAGGATTAGCCGAGACCCCTGTCATAGTTCCAGACACACCCTCCTGTGTTTACTCTGCCAGCTGAGGAGAAGAGAGCGCTAATCCTGATTTAGCATGTGTGGGTGTGTATTTACGAGCGAGAACTCTTTGAACTCACTGACCTCGTTCAGTGAGAGCTCACCTCGAGTCCGCTCGTCGATGATGTCTTTGACCTTGGGTTTCTCTGTGGCTGTGCTCTTGCGGGGCTTTTTTGCTGGTGGGGGCGTGTAGGCCGCCGCCTCTGGCTCCACCCACATCTCAGGATACACTTCCTTGTAGGGGTTACGCTCTTCTGAAAAAGGCACAATGGTACATATAGATATTTGTTAATGAATTATGTGGGGTATCTATGTACATGTCCGGTGGTCAGGATTGTTTTGATATCACTAGTATTTTCTTACGAGCTTAATTCCTGGAGGACTGGCATGTGTACAGGCTTACGGGATAAACATGTAGTAAGCATCTACATCTGTACTCAAAGCCAAAATTCTTAAAAATCACTAAACCGAGGAACTGTGACTATCTGAAATCTCACCAGATTGCACATATCTGCTTAACAGAATGTTTAGGGCTGCCCCCCAATATTTGACGAATCATTAGTTGACTAGAAGAGGCTTAGTCAGTTAGTCGCAGAAAAAAAAAAAAAACCTTGTGGCGATATCACGCAGTTGGTAAGGGACAGATCGTTAACGTCAGGCAGGAAATCCAAACATTCGCCTATCATCCATCGACCTCAAATATGGCTTATTATTTGAAACATGTAAGTAGTAGCTGGCACAACTCTAACGTTAACTTAGATAAATGTGTGCTATTATTAGACACATATCCAAGTGTTTGTGTGGAGTGTGGAAGCTGAAGAATAGCGTGCTTACTGCAAGACAAGGAGGTGCCGGCGCGATCACATGCATTTTTTCCTGATAACAGCGGAAACAACTTAAAATACTCTGTCATTTTTGGTCATACAGATAAGAGTAATACATCATTCCAAACTGTACTTTTATCTGCGTATACTCACAATAACAAGAAAACATTGTGCCTTTGTAAAATAAAGAAAACAAACAGGATGCGTTTTCTGCCGTCTCGGACTCTGTGAACTGGAGCGCGTCAAAAAATACACCAAAACTCAGTGTATACTTGCCCCTATATCTATAAAAAACTTTAAATGTCAAGCAATTGTCAACCAAATCAAATGGAAAACAAATATTTTCAGATTATGTAATATGAAACGTGCATTTAGGCGTGTCTGCTACTGCGGAGGTGACATGAGTCAGCATCATTGACTTAATCTCTACAGCCGAAAAAATTATAAATTATTAAAATGTTTAGACAGTCTCCTTGCTGTACTTTCACGACACATTCATAATCATTACTTTTGCCGGTATGCTGTGGCTATGTATTAAAAATAATAATAATAATAATGTCTTTGGCTACAGGATGATATGGCTGCTGGATGCGGATGCGGATGCATCAGGATATTTATTAATATATCTCCGATTGTGTCATTCAGAAAGAAAAAAGTCATATACACCTAGGATGGCCTGAGGGTGAGCAAATCTTGGGCTAATTTTCATTTGAAAGTGAACTAATCCTTTAACAAAACATGATATTTTAAAAAATTCTACAAGCACGTCTTTTCCATTCAATAATTCACAGTAATCATGACTGTCAGCAACACCAAAAATACAACACCATAAAAGGATCATAAACCTTTTCATTCCCTATACTCCACGTCTTCTGAAGCCATATGAGCTTGCAGAAATTGAATTTACGAATCACTGATAACCTTCCCCTCCAGTGAGCTGTGAGACCCCATCACTGAGTCATGGAGTTGTGAACAAATCAGTTAAATTTACGAACCCTGTCAACTGGTTCACTGAGAAGAACCGGCTCAAAAGAACGATTCATTCACTGATCCAGTTCTCTAGTTCAACTCGACAGTATCAGTGATTCGTTCACAGTGGTTCTTGAGTTAACAGCTCACTGGAGAGGAAGTTATAACGGCTTAAATTTTATCCTGATTCTCACACAAAGCTATATTTTGAATTCAGAAGATTTGGTAAATAGTGAGTCAAGTGGACCACATTCATGGTGCTTTTGTTGTCATTTTTGGAGCTTAAACTCAGTCACTATGAACTGTTGTTGTAATAGAGTTGCATGACAATTCTATAAGTTTGTGTTCCACTGAAAAAGAAACAAAAGTCTCTGTTTGTGTCCTGCTGAACAAATAGCAGCACATGAGGCTAAGTAAATGACAGAATTTTAATTTCTGGGCAAACCATCCCTGTAAACAAGCTTGACATTTTCCTTTGCAAAGCAAGCTCTCTATATGTATATCAAAAAGAAACCGCAGCAGTCTTACCTTCAGGCGGCTCTAAACCTTTAGGTCCTGTGGGTTGAAATCCGGTCATGGCCCATTCAATCATCTGTTTGTTTTGCATGTCTACTGACTTAGAAGTGTCAGTGTCGTCACTCTCCGGGCATGTGAGGAAGGTTTTCCCCGCTCTAGTGCTGGCTACCTACAAGGCAGGGCATTCAAAAGTTTTCTTTAGATAGATTTTTGCTGATCTGAGTTATTAATATGGAACACAAACAATAAACTAGAGACAATAAGCACCAAATGAATTCCTACCTGTAGCACCTCAAAGATGGCTTTCTTGTACATTGGTTGTTTATTGTAGGTTGGCTGGTGAAAGGCGTTGTGGAAGGAACTCAAAGGCAACAGTTTCTCAACACAGACCTAGCAGAAAACATTGAAACAAAACATGTTCCATGTTACAATGCAACCTCTCTTTACAGCAATGGTAGCATAATGTTGAGTACCGGAGAATTTATTTTGATTCCACCAGTTTAAAAAGAAAAATTAATAAGAGGCAAATCAAGTCATTATTTTCTCCGGTAGTCGACATTGGCCATACACACTGCAAGTAAATTTGGTTGTCAGTTCACCTTTTAGTGCTTAATCCTGTTCTGTACACACACATTTCAGCAATTTACGGGAGTGACAACCGCATTCTACAACCAAATGAACAACCAAAAAATGCAGGTAGAGGCAACCGCAAAAATTATACGCAGTGTGTGTGGAACCGATCTGAACAACTAGTTGTTAATGAAGCAGAGAATCAGAATGAATCAGAAATGTTTCTCTCATCATTATGTGCAGTGCATGAAATCACAGGGAAAGTGGTACGGGCCATTCATGTTGCCAGAACAAGAACAAGCCCCAAAAAAAATGAAATAAATCTGAATGCTTTATGCTGAACATAAGACCAAAATATCATGACCCGCTCCTGCTCACTTTATTAACTCATAGCTTTCCAGACGGCTCCAGGGGGTTAATAAAGGCCTTCTGAAGCAAAGCGATGGGTTTTTGTAAGAAAAATATGCATACTTATAACTTTATACACTATAATCACTGCCTTTCGGTAATTAGTTCCAGCGGAAAAGTGACCTCTGACCCGACGCATGACGTATTGACGAACACGGAAGCGCAGAGGATATAGTAAAACAAAACACCGGTCACAAATTAGAAGTCTAAAATGAGAATTTTTAAAGAGAAATGTCGGAGGAGCTTCAGTTTGTTGCCCAGCCCACGAGAGGCGTCTACTCTCACCAAAGTTTACGCAACTCCTACATCCTGCGTTGGGTCAGAGGTCACTCTTATGCCGGAACTTGACTTGTGTACGGCAGCTAGTTTTAAATATGGATATTTTTCTAACAAAAGCCCATTGCTTCACTTCAGAAGGCCTTTATTTGGACCGTATGGGTTACTTTTATGATGGATGGATGCACTTTTTTGGGCTTCAAAATTGTGAGCACCATTCACTACCATTATAAAGCTTGGAAGTGCCAGGATATTTTTAAATATAACTCCGATTGTGTTCATCTGAAAAAAAAAAAAACAGTCATATACACCTAGGATAAACTTGAGGGTGTGTAAGTTATGGGATCATTTTCATTTCTGGGTACACACAACAAGCCCAAAAACACTAATAAGTGGTCATGGCAACACTGTAAGAGTGTGCTCTGTGAAGCAGATTTTCCAAGCATAAGCAGCAAAACACGATGCCTCCGTCGACTGTGCTTTAGTTTAAATTGCTGAACATAATGAGTCTTTTGTCACTGTAATATTCCTTTGGTCAGAACAGTGGATACCAAACACGTGAGACGGCAGAACATTGCTATGGTTACCACGGTGTCAATCATCTCAGATTCGGGAGTGAGTTGTGTTCCATACACACATGAAATGATAATTTAGGGGACTTTACAGTGTGTACATGGCCATTATGCCACAAATTCTGTCAATAAAGCTTAAATTTTATTTTTTCCTTAACTTTCAACTCATTCCCTTAAAGGGTTAGTTCACCCAAAAATGAAATTTCTGTCATTAATTACTAAGCCTCATGTCGTTTCAAACCCATAAGACCTTTGTTCATCTTCAAAACACAAATTAAGATATTTTTAATGAAATCCGAGAGCTTTCTGACCTCCCTATAGACAGCTATGTCATAACCAATTTCAAGGCCCAGAACAGCGTAGGACAATGACAGGGGAGAGAAGAAATTGTTGAATAAAGTCATTATTTTTGTTTAGTTTCTGCGCAAAAAAAAGAATTCTCGTCGCTTCATAACATTAAGGTTGAACTACTGTAGTCATGTCGACTTTTTTAACAACGTCTTTACTACCTTTCTGAGCCTTGAAATTGGTTATGACGCAGCTGTCTATAGGGAGGTCAGAAAGCTCTCGGATTTCATCAAAAATATCTTAATTTGTGTCTTACGGGTTTGGAATGACATGACGGTGACAAATTTGGATTAACTAACCCTTTAGAAAGAACTTCTTCTACCTCAAAAAAATGAATACAAACTTACCACAGAAAACTTGCCATCACCGAACCACATGACCCATCTGGTTCCTTCGGCCGCCCGGCTGCGTCCAGTCATCAACCAGGATACAATCCGCCCAGGCCACCAGGAGAATCCTCGTAACTTTCCCCACACAAGCTCACCGATGCCGAAACCTCGGCCATCCTGCAATATACAATCACAGAATGGATCAACTAGTGATTTCAATCACTTTACATAAATACAATAACATGTGTACTGTTCATAACCTAACCTGTGTCTTTTGCATTGTCTTTAATTTTATTTCTTTTGTATAGTCTTGACTTTCAGCCTGTATAATAACTCTATGATGATTGCTATAAATAGGCAACTTGCTGTGCTGCTGTGAAATACAGACTGAACGGTGGCTCAAAACGCAAACTCTCTCAGTTGGATAAAGAAAACCAGTGTCGCTAAAAAGGTTTTGATGGATGACGATTGTAATGAAGGTAAAGATACATACAGTGACATACAGGAGTCGTACAAGGCATGCGTGAGTCCGTTATTATGCGCAAACAAACCACACTGATCGATATAACATTGTATCATGTCTGAATGAACACAGTTCAATATATTTGCGTAGTTGTCAAAATTAATGTAGGCTACTGTGAGTGTTTTATAACAGATGCTCACTGAACAAGCGTGTTTTGAGAGGATCAGTGGTCTTACATGTGTATCATTTTGAATGGATCCGCATAGTATCTAAATTCAGCCCTTTGGTATCTCCCTGTGGTCTTATTTGGTATGGCAGGTTGACTTGTGCTTACTTGTTTAAGTTACTGTATTACTGAGCAGAGTAAGTACTTTTAAGTTGTAAAGAATGTCTGCAAAGTATGTTTGCAAAAAATAACTTTTTAAATCTATCTTGAGTTTCTTCTTTAAAGAAATAGTAACATGGGGTTGAAAAGTATATAACACAACAATACAAATGTTTTTGTGAATTTAAAAAAAAAGGTGGGCCGTGCAGTATTGATTCGGAGAGGAGGGGGGCCTTGGCGTAAAAAAGGTTGGGAACCACTGCTCTAAGGCAAAGAGCTGTACTACTATAGTATTAGTAAAGTTGCAAATTACTCCCAATTTTCAAAACAAACCCTTCAGCAAAAGACAGGCCCGACTGTTTAAACCTGGCTTTCAAATCTGGTTAGCCGGATAAGTTCCAGGATAACTTGGCCTAATCCTGGGATTTCTCAGAGAATAATTAGCCTATGATCAAGCAGGTGTCAAAAATTGGATTTTTGCTTTGATAACGAAACTAAATACAGTTCACGCTTTCATTTAAGAAGAGAAAATCTCAATTTTATCCTGGAACTTATCCGGCTAACCAAATAAGCCACAATTGCGGAACGAACCACACAAAGCACAGAATATCTACAGCAGGGATAGGCAACATCGGTCCTGGAGTGCCAATGTCCTGCAGAGTTTAGCTCCAACCCTAATCAAACACGCCTGAACAAGCTTATCAATGTCTTCAGGATTACTAATGCTACAGGTAGATGAGTCTTTTTTTTCAGGGTTGGAGCTAAACTCTGCAGGACAGCGGCACACCAGGACTGACCTTGCCCATCCCTGATCTACAGCATACTATTTTAAAATGATCAACCCCAAGCCACCATGATGATGAGGAAGCTTCTCGTACCTCGTACTCTGACTCTGTGTCAGTGGACTTGGGTGAGGTCTTGTCTCCATCTCCTATAGAAACGGGCTCTGGGGTGGTGGCAACAGTTGGAGAGGCTGGATCCGTAGGCTGCTGCTGCTGCTGCTGTTGGAATGATGGAGGTTGCTGCTGGGGAGAAGGCTGGGGTTTGATGTTGGTCTGAGGTTGAGTTTGAGGCTGTGGCGGTTGCTGCTGCATTGGCGGCGTTGGTGGAGGAAAAAGCAGTGGGACGGTGATTATGGAGCTGTCTTTTTGGGGCTCCGACTCTACCTCGCCATGGTCCTCCATTGAGTTCATCACAGACACCAGTTTCGCCTTCTTCTCTGCCTGCAACGTAGGGAACAGCGGGACAGGAAGAGGAGGAGGTAAAGCACACAGAATAGCAGTGGCTTTCCTGAGAATAGCACAGTTCAGCACTTGAGTAATGGTGACTGCTCAGTTTGTTTATAGTTCTTTAATCCCACGTGCCAACACAAATATCCACATCCTCTTGATAAAGCACAAGTGCTGCCCCTTTGAATGTGATAAGTGGCAGAAACCTGTGAAAACAGTCCCCTTTTCATTGCAGTGAAAGCTGTTTGCGATCACTTCGTAACAATGAGTGCTCCCCCCGTGGCTGAGATGGATGCACGCTGGAGAGTTCAGCGAGTTTGTCCAACCTGACTCTAAGCTATTAGGTCAAAAACAGAGGACACGAGCCAAGCCATGACTTAAGCAGCTCACAGCAAATCCCCAACAGCTGCACCTCTCTCGTCCTCTCGTTCTCTCTCACTCGCACGTGAATCTCTTTCACAGCTGTACTTTCTCTGCTGCTGGGGTCCGACTCCATCTCCAATTACACTCACACACACGTGAACCTGGCAGAGTCGCCCGTGTGTGTGTGTCTGTGTGCAGAGAAAACGGCTGGATCCGTCCCCAGAAAGCTCACCCTATGTCTCTCTTTAGCTCACTCCCTCCATTATGGTGGCTATACATTCACATAAGCCCGCAAAAGGGGGAGAGAGGCTCTGGAGCCAAGAGCTTATGAGTGTGCATGAATAGACAGTATGATGGTGTGGAGTAGAAACATGTGGCCACAAATCAAGAAGCCCCACTGTAGTTTATAAATATCTGTATGGCTTCACTGGCTGCTTCTATGAGCTGGGCCATATGTGCCAGGCTGTTTGTCTTTGACAGCGGTTGATGGTGGAAAAAGTATTTAAATGTATGCAAGCTGTTTTGTGCTTTTGGGCAATTGGGCATGTTATATTTATCTCTGCAGGAATGGATGGTACAATGGTATATACCAGTGGTTCTCAACCAAGCCTAAGAAAACTTCCAAGGAAGCTGCAAGATGTCTTAAATTAGTAATTTTTAAATTATGTATACTGCTTTTCATAATCCATATTGTTTCAAAGCAAAGCATGTTTCACAACTTAGCAAACATTTCTAAGGTTGAAGAATAATGTTCTATAAACTATGGAAATGTAGATTTTAAAGGGACAAATTGTAACATCCATCTAGACGCAGATTGTATTTGAGCTGCAATATTGGGTCCAATGAATACAAGCTGTTTTGTCAGCATTTTTTTTAAAAAAAAAAGGAAATTGCTGTCCACTGTACCCAGTCTTCAATGTCCTTAAAACAACTTGGACAATTGAGGATGTGGTATAGAGGAAATATAAAGCTGTGTCATCAGCATAACAATGAGAAAGCTAATTCCATTTTTCCTGATGTCTTCTAGAGGAAACTACAGAGGACGTAATACAGAGCCTTGGGGGACGCCATACTGTACTGAACTAGATACTTGTTAGATTTGACAGTTTCTCATGTACACACACAAAGTGGTAGCAGTCAGAGTGGTAGCGATATTGAAAATGAATTATTTAAAATATATAACTTCGTAATTTTTTTTACATTTTTTTTTTCTGCATCCAGAAAACTTCTAAACATCTTCTTTGTTTAAAGGAACAATATTTTCATGTTTAAAATCATTAATCACTATTAATTATTAGCCAAGTACTCTTTTAAATAAAAACATTTGAAAACAAGCATTTTTTTTTTTTTTTTCATTTCAACAGATTTACAAAGAGGAAATATCACAGCCTGTGCAGTGGCACCTTCGAATATTGACTTTGACACTGGGGGACCTCAGAGTCACAAAAGTTGGGACCCACTGTTACATATCACGCAATAATAAAAACGTTTAAATGCTGCTACGCCATTTACACCATATTAGATATATTTGTGTGGCTATCAAGATTGTTTTACACTATTTTCATTCACTTGTTATGAATTTTTCAAATGAACGCAGTACTTTTAATTTCAAAAGTGTTTATATAAATAGAGTACGCAATACTAGACACTATGGTCATGGTTATTCAATATATATAACCATTTTTGAAACTTCCATCAAAAACAACTATATTATGATGTCTGCTGTTACCATTATATACAATTACCTATAATATGTATTAGGGGTGACCCTAAATAGTCGACGATTCGAAGCTTCGATAGGAGGAGCCAGATTCAACTACCAATCTCACAGTCGAATCTCCGCAGAGGTGTTATGAAACGAGATATGGGGGTGCTCAATATCTGATTTTACATAGACCTACCGGTTCTCTCCCAATAGGTTAATATAGATAATGCTATGAATAAAAATGTGAAAAGATGCTTTTAATAAATATTTTTAATGTGCGTGAATAAATCCAGCCACCCCTGTGACAGATTTAAGTTTCACTTCCATGATCCGTGACCAACAGAGGGCATCTTGGTGGCAGGGATTAAATCTTTAACAACGTCTGGGATAAAAAAAATCTAAAGTGTAGATTTGGATGCACTTTGAAATGGTAAAAGATGATCCAAAAAACATATATATAAAAGTTGTGCCAACAGCTCATGTCCTACCACTCGACGACAAACATTGCGGCACTTCTGCCGGCCATAGTTAACGAGCTGACTAGCGCGCTATTTGAAAAGACTCAAACGGACAGAGGCAGATCACGTGAAAGACTGGATTTATTTCGATCAGGTAGGGTACAAGTGATTTCAAAACATTTCAGCTGGTTCTAATTTGATTTTTGGATGCTGTGAATGTTTAGCTAAAAAGGTTGCCACTCCAGTTTAGCGTTTATTGTCTCTGCAGTTAATAAGACAAAGTTGACAATTCTGGCTATACTTTCGTTATTTTAATAATTTCTTTAATTTCAATTTATTTATTGATCACTCTGGGTTATCTAATTTAACTATTTGTGGCTTTTAGCCTGAATATGTTCCCCTGCACTTCAGGCATTTTGTACTTGTGACTTGATTATGATTATTTCATTTTTTTAAATTATTTTTATTTATTAGAACAGTATATTCTGTTCTAATTCAATTCCGTAAATTAATTCTTTATTGTTTTTTGGTGCATCGATGTTGCGCTGTAGAGTTAAAGCTTGCTTGCACAGGCATTTAAGCCGATTTAATTTGATTTGCCGACATTTGAAATGCATATCTATCTGTAGTGTGGCCTTTCTGCAGTTATTTATACATATCTTTAAGGTTTATTGATCAAAAATGTTTTTATTCATTTTCTTCTATATCTTTGTGTGGTGTTCTGTACATCGTGCCTTTGAATGTTTATCCACATTGCCTTTCATTTCAGTTTAAAAAATATAAAATCATTGCCAGTTTCGTCTATCACTTGACAGGCAGTTTGGTCGCTTTATTAGAAAGTTGTTTCTCTGTGCTGTGTTTGAAAGAAAATAAAAGTTGTCTTAAGGCACAGGTATAGCCCCCCCCCCCCCCCCCCCCCCCCCCCCCCCCCAATCTGATTTACATAGTCAAAAAATTTACATAGTCTTTTAGTCGGGGACACCCCTAATATGTATATAAGATTTTTCTGGTCATACACCAGTGGCCTGATTTAACATTAATGTGGTCTAAGTCCATTAAGTGGGATTAAATCAGAATAAATCTGAAACTCTTGTCTAAGTAAAATATTATCTTGAGCTCCCACGACTGATTTCATCTCACATGCTTGCGGCTCTGTTCACTCAAAATGTACACAATTTACATTCCACACAACGAGCTGAACTCACCCTATATGAATGGAGAATGATAAAAACACCTGCTTTTTATATAAAACTGACACATAACTTCTTACTATCTATGCCTTAAGTCGTCAAAGCTATCATAGATACTCCAAGACTGTCAAAACCAACCATAAATAATGACTGAAGCTCCCAATACCGCAGGCAACTTGTGTATCAAACTGTACAGTGACAGGGAGAGAAGAATGTCAACACTGGGGGAGGGAAATGGTTATATGTGAATGTCAACATTGGGGGAGGGAAAGGGTTATTTATATTATATATAAAACTGACTCCCCAAAAACTGGGGGAGGAGAGGAAAGCACTGCGGCTATAAGTGGAGATTTGCTTCTGGACGTGTGTTTTTTTTCCCCCAGCTGTAAATGCCCCTCTTCGGGGGCCTCACTGTAGCGAGTCTGGCTCTTGAAATTGAGGAAGGGGGAGATGAGAAGGAAGGAAAGGGGGAGGGTTCCAGGAGTACAGTACTTTACAGTCTTTGTCGGCCACAAACACACAGCCCAGCTCAGGAATAACAACATATATAAGCAGTATGTCATTCACAAGAGTCAGCTTAAAATAACCAAGGTTGTTGTGCAAGTATATAAAAAAGTAATATATGATACTCCGAAGTAAAAACACAACAAACAGCAACTACTAAAGCAAGCTGTACTGCTGGAATTAATAAATACATTTAGTAAAAATTAAGATTATTAACAATCCTGAAAATAGAAAGTTTCCCATTTGATGGCCTAGTTTGCTGTATGGCTATCCAAGAATAAATAAAGCAAGAAATAGGGAATTGTAGATTAAAAGCAAGTTTAAAAACAGATCTTGAGATGTATACAGAGAAATTGTTTCTGAAACTTGAAACATTTTTTAGCCATCTCACACATACACTATATTGCCAAAATTATTGGGACACCAAATCATTGAATTCAGGTGTTCCAATCACTTCCATGGCCACAGGTGTATAAAATATAAAATCTACAAACATTTGTGAAAGAATGGGTTGCTCTCAGGAGCTCAGTGAATTCAAGCATGGTACCGTGATAAGTTGCCACCTGTGCAATAAGTCCATTCGTGAAATTTCCTCACTACTAAATATTCCACGGGCAACACGGCCATGAAGCGGTAGGCCACGTAAAATCACAGAGCGGGGAGGTGCACAGTGCGCTGAAGTCGCCAACTTTCTGCAGATTCAATAGCTACAGACCTCCAAACTTCGTGTGGCCTTCAGATTAGCTCAAGAACAGTGTGTAGAGAGCTTCATGGAATGGGTTTCCATGGCCGAGCAGCTGCATCCAAGCCTTACATCACCAAGTGAAATGCAAAGCGTCAGATGCAGTGGTGTAAAGCACGCCGCCACTGGACTCTAGAGCAGTGGAGACGTGTTCTCTGAAGTGACGAATCACGCATCTCTGTCTGGCAATCCGATGGACGAGTCTGGGTTTGGCGGTTGCTAGGAGAACGGTACTTGCCTGACTGCATTGTGCCAAGTGTAAAGTTTGGTGGAGGGGGATTATGGTGTGGGGTTGTCTTTCAGGGGTTGGGCTTGGCCTCTTAGTTCCAGTGAAAGGAACTCTTAATGCTTCAGTATACCAAGACATTTTGGACAATTTCATGCTCCCAACTTTGTGGGAACAGTTTGGGGATGGCCCCTTCCTGTTCCAGCATGACTGCGCACCAGTACACAAAGCAAGATCCATAAAGACATGGATGAGCGAGTTTGGTGTGAAGGAACTTGACTGGCCTGCACAAAGTCCTGACCTCAACCCGACAGAACACCTTTGGGATGAATTAGAGCGGAGACTGCGAGCCAGGCCTTCTCGCCAACATCACTGCCTGACATCGCAAATGCGCTTCTAGAAGAATAGTCAAAAATTCCCATAAACACTTGTGTAAACCTTGTGGAAAGCCTTCCCGGAAGAGTTGAAGCTGTAATAGCTGCAAAGGGATGGGCCAACTCCATATTAAACCCTACGGATTAAGAATGGGATGTCATTAAAGTTCATGTGCACGTAAAGGCAGGCGTCTCAAAACTTTTGGCAATATAGTGTATCCTTCAGCCACTGAAGTAATGAAATGTAAATCTCTGGCTTTTAATTTTCTACATCAGCATTAGCACCAAGAAAACTTACTTTTAAGCCACTATGGGACTAAAAATGTGGATGTACTATAATACAGTACTTTCACTTAAGCAAAAAACTCAACAGAGAATAATACAGAAGCTTACAGTACTAAGTGATAAACAAACCTTTTCAGTTTCAACTCTTTTATATAGTGCACATAAATCCAGTACTGAATGGTACAAAGGGTAACGTTGTGATAAAGTTTTTTTTTTTTCTCCCCCAGCTCTATTAAAGTTGTGTAAAGTTCTGTTAAAGCTGTATAATAGGATAGGACAGTCTTTAGGAGCGCTACCTATATCTGAAAGGAAACACCCATGGCCTTAAGCTGCTCTCCACATTACAATGATCAACCAAGCCTCTTTTCCAAGCAAGCTCCTCTGGCAAATTCCTTTTTCCAACCTTATTGTAATTATTTATATACCATGACGTTTCAAGTACAAGCCAATTCCATGGTCAACTAATGCTGACATGGATGCCTGTATTTAAGACCTTCATGCATGTTCGGCCTTTTGAATGTGTTCATACGACATAGCCATTACTAAAATAAACAATATTCTTTTATGATTAAATACAGGGCTCACTATAATAAGAACTGCCTGAGGCCAGTGTGAGAGAGTTTCGGGGCAGCTAATGGAAGTGTTGGAAAGGAATGGAGTGTTGCGTTGTCACCGTCATATATACATGTATGCTTAGGTCTTACAAATTTGAACATTTGGTTTTCTGTGGCAAAATGAATATTGTAGTTGCAAATTGTGTTGACATAAATATGTCAACAAGCTAATGTTATCAAGTTGGCTAACATAGATGAGTTTTTCTGAGCAAGAATGAATGTGGTAAACCCAAAATTGCAAGAATGATAGTCTTGGAAGCATTAGTTTGGATTATTATAAAAATTATAAACATGTCTGTATTTTCATGCAGTGTAGAAAAAAAGTGTTCAAAGTTATACAATATTATAATAATTATATATAAAACTATAAAAAATATATATTCATAATTTTTAAGTATAAAAAGCCAAACTTGTTGAACACAGCTGATGGAGAATCAATCTGAGGAACATAAAAAGTTTCCGAACCAATAAATAATGTTTTTCTTACACTTTGAACTATATGAGGACATTTTTCACTTACAATATGAGGAATTAATTCACTTCAAATGCTGGCGGCACAGCAGTGCACACTGAAACTCCACCAGGCAGGGGATGAATGGCTATCGCCACTGTGTGACAATCGCATTTATTTTGATGTGACTTTGTGAGTGACTGAACAAAGGCTGTTCACTTTTTAGCCTCTCAAGTCCAGAGAATAGAGGATGCATTTAGTTTGCGATTGTGCTGGGTCCATTAAAGAATCCGGTAATTAGTAGTGCAGCTGAGGTCAGGCATGCTAAATGAGTCTTCATGTTAGTGCCTTAATGTTGAATCTTTTTAAAGGTTTCTCTTTATTTGTTCACTTCAAGCTGCTAAAATTAGTCTAAAATCTGTTACTTCCTTAAAATTGCAAAGCAATTGTCAAAAGCTGAAGTGTAAAAGTCTGCCTGCTTCAGTCTGTGCAGCCTTGACTCAGAGTACGAGCGAGAGCTGGCAGCGCACTAATCGCACGCGGTTCCCGGGTTCACTCGGTTCATTCATATTTGCATATCCTTAAAAAGACACGCACCGCATTTCCGTTTTAACACAAGCGACAACTGCTGCCAGTTTTAAGTGTTTACGGTGCCGACCCAAATCTGACAGACGGAAAAGAGCATATGATCTTTGTTTTCAAGCTCAAAAAGCAAAACTTTTCCTTAAATAACTCTTAAAGCATTAGTTTGAGCTCAAACATGCTACATCTCTCTGCAAGCCGACTGTATAAATAACCACAAAAAAAACACACTGTCGGATCACAGCACTATTAAAAACCAAGTATAATGTGAACAAAGCCAAAGATATGCCCTGTGCACAACATCCTGCACAGGCAGTAAAACAGGAAATACATTCAGCTCTCTGAAATCCCCCTGTGATAACATACAGGCTAGAAAAAGAACCTTTTTAGGCAAACCATTTTGTCTTGTACTTGCAATGTTTTTAGCCCGGTCCGGCACTCTGGTTTTAAAGAGATGGGTTTCCTTTAAGCTACCCGGGGCAGATGGTCCGTAACAAGTCTCCTGGAAATACCTGAAGTCAGCATATTCCTCCTCCAGCAAGTCTACTCAGACATGCACACTGTCCCCTGCGCTATCAACAACAAACAAGTCAGCCGACCTACCCATACACGCCTGCACTCGGCACTTTAAATCCAACGTGTGAGTAGCTTTTTTTCTTGCCCCACTCTTGGCTCAGTGGAGACCGCTTCAAAAAAAAAACAAGAAAAAAAAGGAAAAAAAAAAAACAGAAAGCATGAACATTTCTTTGTCTGGGAATTCAGGGTCAGGTGGTTCCCAACAGGAATTCTGGTTGGCTAGAGAGGACTTGCAGAATGTTGGCGGCTGTCCAGGAGGCTGTCTTGCAAGCAGCGCTGGAAATTCGCTGTAAACCTCATCTTCACCCTTATATCCATAGTACGGAGTTCATTTCCACTGCGGAGAGAGTAGTGAGGGGAGAGGGGGAGGAGTGAAGGGAATAGGATGGGGGTGGGAAAGAGGAATCTACTGTAGCGTTGGGTACTTATTTAAAAAAAAAAAAAAAAGAAAAGAGAGAGACATGATCCCCCTCGCTCAAAGAAAGTGAAAGCAGGCTGGGTTTTATCCCCCCCCCCACCCCACCCCCCTTAGGGCCAACCCTTCTACGCTAACAAAGCTCTGCTGACTGTATGTGGCTCAGGCCCTCGTAGCCAGAGGAAGGAAACATGTCAAGGCCCCTTTCAGTACGGTTTCCTGCTGCATTGTTGTGTCCGGTGAGGAGCGCTTCGAGAAAACATGACTGCATCGGAGAGCAAACAGAGCTATGACATGTTGCGATCTGCGCTCATCCACAATGTGCCTATTCAGAGAAAGAGAAAATTCCCAGGCCCCTGACGGAGGATTCCAGCTCTCTGCGTGAAGAATGCGAAACGCCCATTCCTCTGGAATTTTACGACGTCCACTCACAAGACAACTGTGTGTCCGGCTAATTTGGCCGTATTTCTGGGATCCCTGACAGTTTTATGGCTTATCCTCAAACACAGTGTGGCGAGGGGCAGAGAAAAGAAGATGGGGGCGGGGGGGAGCTTGATGTCGATTGGTTGGCCTCCTTTGGTTACCGAGGAAAAAGAGCGTTATGTAACAGAGCAGTTCTCACCATACAACACAGTACCATTAGGAAGACTGTCAACCACCTGCACCGGCAACGGTACTTGAGCTTCGCCACAGAGGTGGGTAATAACTGAGGGCCAAAATGACTGATCTAAATCAGTGTCTCCCAACCTTTTTTGTACCCCCACACCCCTCAGTAAAGGTTCATTAAGAATGACAACTATAACAATAATGATAACTATAACCATAAAGTTTTAATAATCGCTCTAATTCTATGAGAACAGGGAAGTCCACACCACAACTATAATGATAATGACACATTATGGGCCCTATCATACACCCGGCGCAATGCAATGGCAGGCGCGACACAAGTGTTTTTTTGCTAGTTTCAGCCCGACACAGTTATCATTTTCACGTCCAGTGCCCACGTTGTTTAAACAGCAAATGCACTCATGCCCATCTGTTCGCCCATGTGCGTGCTGGTCTAAAAACGAGGTGTGTTCAGGTGCATTGTTGGCGTGTTGCTATTTTGAGGCAACTGGAAACTACTGGTCTAAAGTCAATGGCGCAGTATTTTTTCGTTACTCAAAGGGTGCGTTAGTGTCCTTAGTTAGTAATATGCGCCTATAGGCGGGTGCACAACACTAGTACACTCTCCTTGTTACACACAGGGACGCAACACACAAACATGCCAAATATTAAAAATAAAAGGATAACAATGTAAAATATTATTATTTTGCACATAAAGATACAAATGCCTACGTCTCATAATGGATAGTCATTGCATGTATCAGAATTACGCATTTGCAGTAATGACGAATGGAATTGGCTAATTATTTGACCGATCCTGGCAATATACACATGTATTTAAACTGACTCGTCAGTTTGAGGGTGTCTATATTCCGCCATGTAAATAGAGAATCCGCCATGGTGCAAGGCTGGCTTTTAAAGGGAAATAGGAGATGACACTCTGATTGTTTTATTGCACGTTACGGCCAAAACACACCCATGACTCATTAAGAGTTACTTTCGGACCATGCGCTGGAGGCGGTGACCATTTTTTCCGTTGTTAAACTAGCAAAAGTGGATTCAGACATGCCCTAAGTGCACCTGTGTCATGCGCTTTAGACCATGCGCTTAGATCGTTAAAATAGGGCCCGATATGTTTCAATGTTTTTTCAAAGATGTTTTTTCCAGCTGATAAACTATAAAAATCTTTGACAGCCAATCAGAATCCACCCGGCAAAACTTGAGCATTTAAAGCAGAAGATATTAATAATAAACTATATGTTATCATCTGTTGGTGTAGGCGCTAATAGTTATCTTTAGAGATATTCTTCCTTAAGGCTCCAAAACCAGAAATGTGTTCCTTTAATTCACATTAAACTGTAATTTCTTTAAAAGTAACTTTGCTGTCAGAGCTATCTGTTTGATCGACCAATGGAAGTGTTTGGAAAACCTGTTTTGGTCCCACTAGAGAAGCAAAAATCACACACACTTCACCTTCAAGTCAAGACACATCACAGCAATTTCAGCTCTGCACGTGGTTGCAATGTGTATAGATTCACCATGGCACAGACTAAAAATAAAAATAAAAAATAAATGAAAATAAAATGAAATTTATTTTTCAATAACAAATGAAAAGATGATATAACC
Source organism: Elopichthys bambusa (assembly GCA_037101425.1). Lineage (NCBI taxonomy): Eukaryota > Metazoa > Chordata > Actinopteri > Cypriniformes > Xenocyprididae > Elopichthys > Elopichthys bambusa. The sequence continues at coordinate 4,365,709 of CM074442.1, read as the reverse complement.
TTTGATTTTCTTATTGAAATGCCACATTCCTGATCTTGGATTATTCCAGATGTCTCCAATAATCAGTAAAGTAGATCATTAAGTGTTGAAATACAATGGTACAGTGTCATAACCGGGGCCGTTTTTAGGGCAATGCAACCACTGCAACCTCACCAGGCCCCGCCCTTTAAGGGGGTCCCGCATTATATACATGACTAGGCCGCGCCCCAAACTAGGGATTGCCTTGGTCCTAACCTAGAGCAACAAGTGTCCAGTCTTTTTTTTTTTTTTTTTTGTCTACACAAGAACATTCAGTCATTCAGAACTAGATACATGTACACCAATACAGATACAGTAAGTTGATAAATAATTTAATCTTATGGCCGATATTACAATTCTATACTATTTTCTATAAATAAAAAATAAATAAAAACCAAAACTGTTTTAGGTTACTAAGCTGAAAAATACAGGAAATAAGCATGCACAATTAAATACCAGATATATAATACAGATACATTTTAAAAGAGACCTATTATACCCCTTTTTACAATATGTAATATTAGTCTCTGGTGTCCCTAAAATGTGTCTGTGAAGTTTCAGCTCAAAATACCCCACAGATCATTTATTATACCATGTTGTAAATGCCCACTTTTGAGTGGAAGGAAAAACATGCTGTTTTCATGCATGTATCTTTAAATGCAAATGAGCTGCTGCTCCCCACCCCGCTTTCCAGAAGAGGGCAGAGCCTTTACAGCTTGTGTCTCAGATACTCTGCCAAAAACGAAAACATCTGTTGATTATCATCTCTATCACAGTCACGCTCACACGACATTGCAGTTCTTCATCATCATGAAAGTTTATTATCTGCATGCGTTTTAAAGCCATCAGTCTAAACTTCTGATATATGGTTTTCTGAGCGCACACACCTGAAACACTCGCACAGAAAACTGGATGTCAGACGGCGCTAAGTTCTAGAACTAAGTTCTCTTTCACGTATTATTGAACTTAAACTGTCAAATACACACATGGTTATGTCAAAAACACACAAAGTTCACATAAACACAAATCGCATGTATATATTAGATCTGTGTATTAAAGTGACAGCAGCATAATATACAGTTCCTACTGCTATATACAGTTGCAAGAAAAAGTACATGAACCACTCGCAGAATCTGTGAAAATGTGAATAATTTTAACAAAATAAAGGAGATAATACAAAATGCATGTTATTTTTTATTTAGTACTGTCCTGAGTAAGATATTTTACATAAAAGATGTTTACATATAATCCACAAGACAAAAAAAATAGCTGAATTTATTAAAATAACCCCATTCATAAGTATGTGAACCACTGATTCTTAATACTGTGTGTGGTTACCTGGATGATCTACGACTATTTGTTTGTTGTGTGATGGTTGTTCACGAGTCTCTTGTTTGTTCTGAACAGTTAAACTGAGCTCTGTTCTTCAGAAAAATCATCCAGGTCCTGCAGATTCTTCAGTTTTCCAGCATCTTTTGCATATTTGAACCCTTTACAGCAGTGACTGAATGATTTTGAGATCTTTTCACATTGAGGACAACTGAGGGACTCAAACACAACTATTAAAAAAGGTTCAAACATTCATTAATGTTCCAAAATAAAACACGATGCATTAAGTCGGGGGGTGAAAACTTTTAAACAGGATGAAGGATTTCTTATTTTGTTTAAATATACATTTTTTTCATTTAGTACTGCCCTTCAGAAGCAACAGAAGATACTTGCATGTTTCCCAGAAGACAAATTAAATACAATTTACCTCGATCTTCAAATTCCAAAAGTTTTCACCCCCGTCTATTAATGCATCGTGTTTCCTTCTGGGCAATCAGTGAATGTTTGAACCTTTTTTAATAGTTGTGTTTGAGTCCCTCAGTTGTCCTCAGTGTGAAAAGATGGATCTCAAAATCATTGAGTCACTGCTGGAAAGGGTTCAAATATGCAAAAGATGCTGGAAAACTGAAGAATCTGCAGGACCTGGAGGATTTTTCTGAAGAACAGAGCTCAGTTTAACTGCTCAGAACAAACAAGAGACTCATGAACAACCATCACACAACAAACAAACAGTCGTAGATTATCCAGGTAACCACACACAGTGTTAAGAATCAGTGGTTCACATACTTATGAATGGGGTTATTTTAATAAATTCAGCTATTTTTTTTTGTCTTGTGGATTATATGTAAACATCTTATATGTAAAATATCTTACTCAGGAGAGTACTAAATAAAAAATAACATGCATTTTGTCCTTTATTTATTCCTTTATTTTGTTAAAATTATTCACTTTTCACAGATTCTGCAAGTGGTTCACATACTTTTTCTTGCAACTGTATGCTGTTAATATAAATCAAACAACAATAGAAAAACAGAAAATCACTCACTGCTCTTGACTGAATAACTTTAGTAGCTTTAATAAGAATAACTTTCTTACATGAATACTGCTGTTAAATGCTCTGGCGAGTAGATAAACATGGCGGACTGTGTACAGCTCCCTCAGGGCGGGGTCTATGCTAATAAGTCCATCAGCAGTTGTGGGCGGGGCCTAAGCATTTGTGACATCACATTGCTAGAATCTGCAAACGGCTTGTTCTGAGACACTGCTAATGACTTATGGTGATTAAAAAAGAGAAGTGTGTGGAGTTTTACCATTATAAGGAGGTTGTATACACACACACTGCCGACAAACATTTATGTTCAAAAACCATGTAAAAGTGAATTTAGCATAATAGGTCCCCTTTAAAAAATCTCTTATATCAGGCAATAATCAAACTGAAACTAAACAAAAAAAAAAAAACGCTTATCTGTAATCAGACTACTTTAAACTCCCATTACTCTGATTGGCCACTGCATTTATAAGTCTGTGGTTGCTTACAATGAGGAAACCATTGGATTTTCATTGTGAGAAGCAGCCAGATGTCTCATGAAATAAATGGTACCTTCATGCAATATCAACTGACTCATCAAATACACTTGGCTTTCGCAGAGTTTATTCGGCACGCTGTCGCCCTGGCAAACGTTCCTGCTATAATAGAAATGCTGACAGGCTCCCTATCGCTCTTCCTCTGGGACAGTGGCGAGCAATGGTACTCACCTCCAACTTCCACTTGGCCAGCAACTCCTCCCTGGTCCTCTTGCTAATGTAATAAGGGTCACCAGCCTGGAAGGTTACTCTGGGCATGGGTCTTTGACGGAGGCTGATTTCCCAGCCCACTCCCCCACGGAGCCTCCCACGAGCTCCCTGTTTAAAGGGACAAAAGCAAAACAAAACAAAAAAAAGGAAAAGAAAAAATTAACGACTTTGTCTCTCTCTGTTTTAGTGTGCTTATCTATCTGTGCGATCCTAAATGAAGGAAGGAAGTAGGCGGTTAGTCTGCGAATGATTTTGGAGCGTTTTGCGAATGGGCTGGTGGGGGACTGGCAAACTTGGGTACTCATCTTTGCAGAGAGGGTTCGAGCGGCCCGACAGATAGATAACCTCCCATCTGGACATGGCCAGTGGAGAACAGGGACCCTCGTTTCAAGCAGAGGACCAAGTGTATTTGATATTTCACCATTAGGGTACCATTTCTTTCATAATTAAATGGCTGAAAAACAAGTTCCATGGTAAAAGTCATCTTCCTAGGAATTTTCTTCAGAGATCTTGAGCAATTTTCTAATGGAAATGGTTGAATGTTCACAGACAGAAACACGTAAACGTACACACATATATCTCAGACAGGCACACAACAGGAAGACAGTTTTACCTCATTCTTTGCAGAGTCCCCACCCTCGTCCTCCTTATGCTCCACGTCTAGAGGGAAACAGCCACAAGAACAAGCAATTACCTGAAATGTTTCTGAGAGTCCGGATTTGTCGCAATGGAAATCTGTCTTCATCAATCTGCAGTATGAGACCTCAATGATATTTTTGCATCAACAGAAAGTTTCACAGGGCTTTTATGTAAAAGAGCAAGCATGAAATAGCTTTGAGCCAAAATAAACAATTCTCATTTGTGTGTAAAGTTATTACCTTGTAAAAGGGTTTACATAAAGAGCTGAGACGCAAAAAGCAGCTGGAAGAAGGACCATTGTAGCTTGAGGGCTTTGTGTTACTAAATAAAAGTCCTAAGAGAACTTTAGAAACTAAGTATTAATGTCAATCAATCACTTACAAAAAGACTAAACATGTACTATGAAAAATGCCAGAGGGCAATATGTAATTACATATAGTATGATGGTTTCTTGTGAAAGGAACCAGAATATTACCATTTTAAAAAAAAGCCCTGAGATCTATAATGCATATGTTACTGCCCAGCATGATACTACTAGAGGCAGTGTAGCTGTACAATCTTTCCTATGATTGGCTGGACTGTAAGCATAATATCTGATTGACTTGTTAAAGAGGAAATGGTTTAAAAATGCATTTGTGATTTAAAATCTGTCAAAAGTGTGAAGATTTGCGAATGCAACAAATTAATATGTAAATACAAAAATATTCGAATGTTGTGCACACACATTGGGCCCTATTTTAATGATCTAAGCGCACGATCTGAAGCGTATGGTGCAGGTGCAATTAAGGGAATGTCTGAATCCACTTTTGCTAGTTTAACTACGGAAAAAATGGCCAGCGCTCCAGGCACATGGTCTAAAAGGGTTGTACCTAGTCTCTTAATGAGTCATGTGTGTGTTTTGGGGCGTAACGTGCAATAAACCAATCAGAGTCTCATCTCCCATTCCCTTTAAAAGCCAGGTGTGCCAAATAATTAGCCAATTTAATTAATCATTACTGAAAATAGGTAATTCTGATCCACGCAATGACTATCCATTATGACACGTAGGCATTTTTATCTTTATGCACACGATAATAATCTTTTACATTGTAATCCTTTTATTTTTAATATTTGGCATGTTTGTGTGCTGCTGCACGTCCCTGTGTGGGTAACAAGCAAAGTGTACGAGCGTTGTGCACCCGCCTATAGGCGTATATTAATAATGCGCCCTTTAAATAACAAAAAAATACTGCGCCAGTTGTTTTTAGTTGCCTCAAAATAGCAACACGCCAACAATGCACCTGAATACGCCTCGTTTTCAGACCAGCACACCCATGGGTGAACAGATGGGCACAAGTACGTTTGCTATTAAAACAACGTGGGCACTGGACGTAAAAATTACAACTGCGTCGGGCTGAAACTAGCAACAAAAAAAAACACTTGCGTCACACCTGGCGTCGCATTGCACCGGGTGTATGATAGGGCCCGTGTGTGTATTTATGAACTGTGCTTTGCATGTCACATTTTTGAATGCGACTCTAGGTTACAATTATTATTATTCATATTATTTGAATGATTGTGAAGCTATTCTGGTTCCATTCTCAACACAACAGCTTTATTTTTCTGTAGCTATAATCTTAAAATCTCCTCCTCACCCCATAAGTTGTTTCAAAATATTCCACTTAAAATGTAAAATAAATTTTTAAAAATCCACCAAGGGTCAGTTCAGAGTAAATATTGTATAAAATAAGTGCTCATATTGGCCACACTGCTTTAGACATTAGTATTGAAATGAGCCATTGAAAGTGTTATATCACTCGCCCACTGCTTTTTATATCGATTGACTCTTACAAACAACAGAAGTATTTCCAAAGGTATCAAATCAAAAGATTACAAAACTTCATTTTTGTAATGGTCAGCGCCTTCATAGACTCCTAACAACAAAAAATTGTAATCACACTCTGCGGCACACACAAACTAAATTATTGCAGGCTATCAAGGTCTATCAAAACACTTGCAGGACATGACGTCAACACTGAAACTAGCCAACAACCACTCTGACTCATTATCATAGCAGTTTTGGCATCGCTGACATTCACTCTGTTTTTGCTGTGGGGAAGCCCCCATCTAACCGACACCATATATACAGAATATAAAATACTTTATATGAACTATATTTATATTTTTAAACTTTGTACAGTATATAGAAGTTTTCAGTTTTGATATTATTAGTGATGGTGTTTTAATTAGCATGCCATGCTTTAGCTGTCTGTCTGAAATATTGCATCATATACCAATTCTATAGCCATACACATTTAAGCCCTGTTTCCACCTGGTATTAAGATGCGTTTTGGTTGATCGGATCACAAGTAGATGAGGGAGACACATTCCCATTTACACCTGGTGTTTTAATCCTTCTCTTTTGTCCACTTTCAACCACATCTAGTCTGCCACTTCTGTCCTGATCTCTTCGAGGCGTCTATGGGCGGGTAAATGTATGGGCTTTTTCAGATCTTTCAAATTAATGGACAAAATTGCGCAATTTACACATGAATGTGAAAGGAGATGACGGAAAACATACGGAGAGCATCAGCTTTTGTTTTTGCTCTGACAGCCACAAGACCGGTCGAGTGTGTGTTAGAAATCAGGAATGGTGAGAGAACATTGTGATTGGTATGTTTTTCATCTTCAAACCAAACTTGTGTCTTCAGCAGACAAAGTTTAGACCCCGTCTGGCTAGCGCACTTCCCATAATGTTTACACTTTAGGTCAGTAGGCGGAAAGTAGACAGTCTTTAGTGGCTGTTCAAACGCATTCGACTACATGAACGTTTAATTTATGAAAGCAATCCGGTCGAATGCGTTTTTGATTACCTCTGGAAGTGGTCAAAGTTGGACAAACACAACATGTTTTAGACCCCGTTTACACAAGTATTTAGCGTTGTCCACTTGTGATCCGATTGACAAAATCACTTCTTAATACCAGGTGTAAACAGGGCCTCAGATACATGACTTTCGACATTGTGTTGTGCAATCCTACAGTACAAACAGCAGAAAAAACGCTAAGGACATGGGTTTGATTCTGAAGAAAATGCATCAATTGGTAAAATGTATACCTGCAATGCAAGCTTTGAATCTTAATCAAAACTGAATCAATTCAGGAAAAGTGTCTCAATACCCATCCCTAACACCAATTGTATAAATATTAAGTTTATGTACACTTCAGCAATAAAATAAAATAACATTTCGTGTTGTGTCTCACTGTCTCTCTCACTGTGGCAGAAATATTGTGTTTTTCAAATGGTTTGTCAAGTTAAAAATAGCCTAATTCCTTTCATTGTACTCCATTTAGCTTTTTTTGAACTCAAAAATGTTTGAACACTCCCAAAAATCTGCAGATTCAGTCTAGGCCTAATAATGATTAATGTGGTAACTAACTAGTCTGTTTAAACAGTAAAGCATTACCTTTGCAGTCAATAAAGAATAATTAGTAACAACCTACTACTTTGGAATAACTTCCTCAACACTCTCACACTTTCTTCTAATGCTGTTCATCTTCTGCACATTCCACAGTGCCACAATCAATCCTCCCAAAATTCTCCTTTTTTGCCCTGGCATTGATTTATACTCCTGACGTCTCCACATACAAAAGGATGTAGTTCATGCCTAAACAGCTTTATCTTGGCTGGGTTCAGCAGGTTAGGTTGAGGTTAGCCAGAGGCTACGATTACCAGTGACCTGAAACACTAGCTGGGCTATCATGATGATTCATGATTCAGGAGTACTGAAACTCCCTTCTAACTAGGGTTTGAGAAAGACAATATTACTGAGAGCTCAACAAAGCTTTGTAAAACACAACCACAATTCCAATACAGCATCAATAAAACGTGACCATTGGAAGATTCATTCACATTCAAGTCAAAAACCAGCTAATTTCACTAATTTACTGTAGGGTTGTATAGAGAATCTGACAGAAAAGTCTATTTCAGCAAATGTTTCCTAAAACCTTTGCTTTTTTAGGTTGAAGCTTGAAGCTCAACATTAGCATGATATTCAGGTCATAAGTGACATTCACCCTTAAAAACGTTCCCACTTCCAAGTGTTGTGTGTAAACATACTGTTTCAAAAATGACAACTTCCACCTTAGTGCATCTATTAAGAGTACACTGCAAAATGTCCTCTTGTCGAAACTGACAAGCATTCCTATAGTTCAAACAGTGGAACATGACGCAAGCAACGCCAAGGTCATGGGTTTGATTCTGAGTGGATGCATGAATCGGTGAAAGTGGCTTTAAATATACATCAATACTAACTTAATTTTTATGTGCAAAAAAGTAAAATGAAATAAAATAAAATAATCTCTCTGATACCTATATAGCCATGCACATTTAGATGGACATCTTTGGCTGCTAAGTTGTTTATTTTTAAGGTACAGGAAGAAGTATTGTTTTTCAGACAGTGTGTCATGTTAAGAAATAGCCTGCTCTATTCCAAATTAATTCAATTCAATTCAGATAGCTACTTTTTTGCAATTGCGAATGTTCAGTGCATAAAATTTGTTGCATAAAAACATTTTAATTTGAATCTTAGGGATGTGATGGTGAGGAAATTTTTCCCTCTTTTTTCACCTCTTTTTCCACCAGAGCGAGCGTTTTAAATGAATCCATATGGAAGGAATGAACTGAAAATGCTCGCTTTGCTCTGCGCCAGTGGACACGCACCATTATGAATGCCTGTGCGCGTTTTACTTTCGCTTTCAAATTTGCAGCAATTTGGTGGTGGCAATTGCTTGAATGGTGGCCTCATTATTATTCTTAATGAAAAACACAACAACAAAACAGTACAATGACAAAGTCGCTTAAATAGGCGCTTTTACATTTCCCTTTGAAACCAAATCTTCCGCCATCGTCTTGTCAGTCAGGAGTGAGGCGATCTGGGCGAAGTGAGGTGAAATCTGACTCCTGCTGCGACTCTTGTTCGGCTCATGCTGAATTGAGCAGACGCATTCAGTTAATGATTTTTATTACTATAAAAAATCAAAACGACGGTGGGGGGCGATGCCGCAGTGGGCAAGAGATGTAACCGGTACAATGGCTAAATTCCAGGAACACTGACTATTGCAGCAAGCTTACTGAATCTACATCAGTTAAAGGGACAGTTCACCCAAAAATGACAATTCTGTCATAATTTAATCACCCTCAAGTTGTTCCGAACCTTTTTTGAAGAATATGGGTAACCAAACAGTTGATGGGTCCCATTGACTTCCATCATACTAATTTTAATTTTTGAGTCAACTATAATTTTAATTCAGATCAACCCGAACATGTGCATGTTGTCAATGCGAACATAAAAGTAAAATAAAATACACTTGACTTATTAAACTGCGTTATGAAAGCACTTTTCTGATACATGCCTAAAGCACCAAGGAATGAAAGAGCATTAAATGATGAGTGCATAAAAGAGTACCTCATTTTGATAATCATCAAGCATGGCTAGGCTAATGAACAGGGCAACTTCATATAAATAGATATGTGGGATTTAGACCAAGCTTACAGGCAATCTGTGACGGCATATTCACGATATCTCTATACTGACATGAAGCCAAAAGAAGTAGACAGCACCCATTTTAATAACCCACTAGCCTAAGGAGGATCTGTTTGAAGTCTATCAAAGCTCCATCACCCAGCCACATCACAACACTTGAGCGTCGAGAGGCCGTGGGCAAAACCTGAGAGCTTGTTTTCTTCACAAGAGCCATCAAAAGCCTGCCAGTGAAGTACCACACACACCCAGCCAAAACAAAAGTCCCCGACCCCCGAGTCCTCTTCACATTTACAGCATGTGCAAATCCTCTCTCGCTGCATCTTTCTTTCTCTTTCTCTTTTCTCCGTCGCTCGACGGGAATAAGCAACCCATCGGTGTGGTGAGGAAGGGGTTCATTCCGCGGAGACTGCCAAGGTCAATGGGTTTGTGAGCGTGGTTGGCACGCTGTGCCCATCGAACCTCCAGCATGCCAGTTTGTGCACATGCCAGCCTGCGTGTTCAGAGCGTTCAGTTCCACTTCGCTGAACTGAAGTCCGTCCTGTGCCCTCTAGGTAGAAGGTATAAAAACGACACAGGTACTGGCCGATTTGCCCATTCTCTATCAGTCAAAGCAAGATTGATCTTTTTGACTCTACGGAGTTAATGAATCAATTAAATCTTTGTTGGGACTGAATTATTGATTGACAAAGGTGTATCTTTTAGTGATTAGTATTGATTAGCATCAGTGTTGAGTTAAAGGGATAGTTCACCCAAAAATGAAATTGTCTGTTAATTTACTCACCTTCAGGTCATCCAAGATGACTTGTTTTATTCAGTAGAACAGCAAAGAAGATTTTCAGTTATTCATCTAATGGAAGTCAATGGGTGCGATCACTTTGAGATTCAAAAAAACATGTGCAAACAACACAAAATGATGATACATTGAGGTCTTAAGAAGCAAACGATCGGTATACGCAAGAAAATGAACATTATTTACAACACATTTACCTCTAATCCACAGCCTTGGCAAATGGTCCTGAGCACGTTCACGACAGTCTGGAGTGCAAGCCTCCTGGCGCATAATGACGTATGCGTGGGAGCAAACTCACAGAGCTGATGCTGTGGGGTTTTTATTAAAGCAGAAAGGAAAGACTCACGTGTTTCGTACTTACTTGTGCTTACCCTGGATGCCGCAACCTATATATGCGTGATCTCAATTGGGAAGATTGACTTTTTATAGACTCTCAACGTTTTAGCTCACGCGCATACCACATTATGCGGCAGGAAGCTCGTGCTGCAGACTGTCGTGAATGCACTCAGGACCGTTTGCCAAGGCTGTGGATTAGAGGTTAAAATGTTGTAAATAATGTTCAGTTTCTTACATAGACCGATCGTTTCACTTCTTAAGACCTCAATGTATCGTCAGGCATCGCGGGTATTAATTTTGTGCTGTCTGCATATGTTTTTTTTTTTTATCTCAAAGTGACGGCACCCATTGACTTCCATTATATGAATCATGGTTTTAGCTACAAATCTTTACTGTTCTACTGATTTGATTTAGTTTTAGTCATAATCTTTTGACTAAAATGCCATTTAGTTTTAGTCATATTTTAGTCATTGGAAATTGTTTTAGTCTAGTTTTAGTCGACTAAATATCATAAGATTTTAAATCTACTGTAGATTTAGTCGACTAAAATCTAATTTAGTTAAATTGTAATGCATTAAGCACTTCTCTAACAATACACAGATCCTATACACTGATATAGGTACATCTGATATTCCCCAAACTGTTTAAGTTCACCCAACTGTACTTTGCTCGCCAAAGCAGACGGTTTTTGACCGTTCAAGTGCAAAAAGACACGGAAGAGCAAAATTCAGTACTTTTTCAGAGATTGAGACACTTATCATTGAGGTACTATTATAGTTTTCGTTTCAAATTTTTATTAGATTTGATTTTTCTGCTTTCATTGTAATTTTATTTAAAAGTTTTAGTAATTTTTTTGTTCTTTTAGTTTTTGCTTTTAAATGTTTTTATTTCTGTTTATTATTTTATTACCCCAGGTTAAGCTAAAACTAGATGAAATAAAATAAGTTTACATTTTTATATACATATTTATTTTTTATTTCAGTTAACATTTATTTAAAGTAATGAAGATTTCTTTGGTTTTAGGTTTAGTTAACTATAATAACCCTTATACTTGTAAAATATATTGAATAATGTGTCAAATAATGTTCTTAGTCTTTCCTTCATGTGACAGAAGATACAGTAGTTTACTATGAATTAAACAGAAATTAAATTACAGTTACGAAAATTATGACGAAAACTATTCGTCAACGAAATTAACACTGCTTTGTTGTTGGTATCTGGGATTGTACTGAGCTCGGGCAAAACAGATCGGCATTATGCAGAAACTGTCTTCAACACATTGATCTGGACCCAAGAGCTGCCCTTTTTATTTTAGAGATGCACCGGACGACAGGCCATCAATCGGCTGGTTTTAGCACCAAGCACACGATCAGCAACCAGAAGGACCCAAGAGCTGCCCTTTTTATTTTAGAAATGCACCGGACGACAGGCCATCAATTGGCTGGTTTTAGCACCAAGCACACGATCAGCAACCAGATGTTTTTTGCTTTACTTTGGCCAATCTCTGTTCCAGACTTGCACACAAACTGCATTGCAATCATTTACCAAAATGCAAGTTTTGTGGAAATATTATGAAGTCTGTAAACAGGATGATAACACAGGCCAGCGATGCGAGAAAATACTGAATGAGGTACAGCAAGCTCACTATTCACGTATCACAATGAAATATTGGAAGAAAAATATAAATATTTAATTGGGGGTGTGGGTATCTCTGAAGGGCACTGACTGTCTTCAGAAAGGTTTATAAAACTCACCTGACTGTAGGCTTCTAGTAATCCTAAAGACATTGATTAGCTCGTTCGGGTATGTTTGATTAGGACTGTAAGACATTGGCCCTACAGGACAGAGTTTGCCCATCCCTGGGTTAGAGTAGTAACCCAAAGTCAGACTAGTAACCCAAAGGTTGCGGGTTCGAGTCTCAATACCGGCAGGAAATGAGGTTCCCTTGAGCAAGGTACCTAACCCCCAATCACTCACCGGGCGCCACAACAAAAACGGCTGCCCACTGCTGCGGGAGTGTGTGTCCACAGTATGCAGTGTGTGTGTGTTCACTACTCACTACTCCTAATGCGTTTGCACAAACTGGATTGGTTAAATGCAGAGGACAAATTCCAAGTATGGGTTACCAAACTTGCCCATCACTTTCACTTTAATCTGAAGATTCAAAAATTATCCAAACAGTGCAATCAGAACATTCCTGCAAAAATGCTTTCTTTATCCCATATGGTAACAGTCTGTACCAAAGGCTTCTCTCTTTCTAAATATCTTGGTATTTTGGTCAAAGATTGACCACACTATAGTCCGATGATCCTAGTAGGAACAGGCATTAAAAGCACCTTTAACAGAGCCATAACACTAACACCAATACTCTTGAACTGCCACAGGAACAATTGGAAAACAGTCTGAAATGACAACTGGGACACCTACGGGACTGGCCATGAGTCCGCAAGTCCATATCAAGTGTGCCATCTGGGACATGTGTGACTGAAAAACCCTTAACATAGTGATTCAGTCAGTGTAAATTCACCTTTATAGCATTGTTAGCCGTGCTAACAAACAACACATGCTTTGATTATTTGATATATGATGTTTTACGAGATTTCCTAAGTATTATAAATGGAGTGTCTAGACTTCATAGCATTTTACATAGGTCTAAAAGTTGGCGTCTATCATCATAAAGTGGGTTAAGGGAGACTGATGTAGGATCAGTGTGTAAGTGCCCTGGGCATTGTGCCATTCACCTGGCATGGCCCCCACTGAGAGAGTGGCCATAACACAGACCTGCTGTCTCTCTGTGCACTGCACCCAATCAAGGCAGGCTGCCAGGATGGAGACGGCTCTGTCTACCCAGCCTTCACTTACTGCTCTCATCAAGGTCAATGCCTGACCCCAAAGTATGGAAAGAGAGAGAGAGGTCTGATAATTGGTATCACCATCACACTGGAGCACACTAATATTCAGGAGTATCATCAGCTGCACCACTGATGAACCTGGCAAAAAACTTTGGCTGTCCCCTAATATTCGACTAATCTTTATTCAACTAGAAGAGACTAATTCGGACAAAATTTTATTAGTTAGTCGCAGACAAAAAAACCTTGTGGCGAAGTCACGCAGTCTGTGAGCGACAGATCGTTAACGACGGGTCCTTGTGGTAATTACAGTATGTCAGGCAGGAAATCCAAACATTCGCCTATCATCCATCGACCTCAAATATGGCTTATCATTTGAAAGCTTATCATGTAAGTAGTAGCAACTTTACATGGCTGCTCACTCTAATGTTAACCTAGATAAATGTGCGCTATTATTAGGCACATATCCAAGTGTTTGTGCGGAATATGGAAGCTGAAATATAGCACGCTTGCTACTAGACATGGAGGTGCCGGCGCGATCACTTGCATTTTTCTGATAAAAGTGGAAACAACTTAAAATACTCTGTCATTTTTGGCCATACAGATAAGAGCAATACATCATTCGAAACTGTACATCATTCGAAAAGGTCTTTTATTTGTGTAAACTCACAATAACAAGAAAACACTGTGCCTTTGTAAAATAAAGAATACAAACAGGATACGCTTTCTGCTGTCTTGGTCTCTGTGAACTGGAGCGCATCATTGCCTCACAGACATGAGAAATATATGTATAGAAAGTTTTAAATGTCTAAAAACAAACCAATTCAAATCGAAAAGAAATAATCTTTGCTTGTTTAATCCATATAAAAAAAGTGCATTTCTCTCTATAGACGCGTTCATACTGCGGAGTTGGCGAGGCAGCATCAGCTTCATCTCTGCACCCAACACCGACTCAGAAAACACTAGTTTATTAATAAATAATTAAAATGTCTTCTTGATATTTTTTTCTCCAACATATTCATAATCATTACTTTTGCTGGTGCTTTGCGGCAAGCTTTTTGCGTGCGCTTGAACGTGGAATAGGCTATATTACGAATATATATTAACGCTTATTATGGTTTAGTATTCTCCTCAGTATATATTTAAGTAATTTATTTAATATAAACGTGCAATTAGTCGACTAATGGTTTAAATGAATGACTAATAGTCGACTAGAAAAATCTTTAGTCGGGGGCAGCCCTACAAAAAACGCATATTTTAGCCAAGCTGTGAGCTTGTGAATTGTAATATGTGATAAAAATTCTTATTTTCTATTGTGTTGTTTTATGTGACAGCACACAAATCAAACATACAGTACAACAATTCAATTCACAAATCACTTGATTTGTGCCATTATTTAAAAAAGAATCAGCCCAATAATTTGCTGAATTTTGTTTTGTTTTTTGGGCCGTATGTAAGAATTTTCATGTATTAATCGCTTTTTTGATGTTCAATGTTTGAACAGTAACGAAACTTACAAAACGTGGCATTCCCCGACTTTTCAGGTTGTTTATGAAAGCCTGTAGACTGATTTTCATGTAAAGGACTTGTTTTTGCCGAGAAAATCAAAAGGATGTGATGTTCACGTGTTCCTGAGAGCCTCTCTTCCATTCTATGATACATGTAATGAATGCTTATACAATGTTCAGGATAATAGTGCGAACACAAGCAATAAGTTGCTTGCTGCAATTCACTTAACGGCCACCGGTGTCGCTAATAACAAGGGTTTCTGAATTCTACAAACACTTTTTTATGTATTTGTTAATTTATTAAATAAACATTTTTCAAAGTTATCGGGGTGAGTGAAATGTGTTCTGTACTGCTCATGTTTCAATATTAAAACAACATTTCAATAAATAAAATAAAATAAAGCGGATATAGTGACTTAAATTGGTTTGATTATTGTCTGGTTGCTCATAATGACAAAGTGTAAAGATAAACATTAAGAACAGTTTTGTGGTGATAAATGGTATTTTTAAAAAAACAAATCCAAACAAAAATATGCTGGAAAATATGGATATGTGGCAGGGATATTTGGTGCCCTCATTGGAAAAACAAAATCCTATATGAAACACTGCTGGAGAGAGACTCTTGCCAAATCGCTTCTGTACACAGTGTGGGAGGCTGGTGTCTTTTGTTTGCAAATTTAATTTTTGGGAGCGTAATTACCCTGATTTACATATTAATGCCCTCATTTAACAATAATTATTTGTCGTTTAAGTCAATGGTGGCTGCAAAGCCTCCAAAACCATTTTACAATCCCACTTGTTTTGTGACTAAATATTGCATTTTTTTTTTTATTATTATGATGACAAGTTCTTGGCCTTGGGCCCACAAGTGGCTCAGTAAGCAGACAGCTGTGAAACATGATGCTAAGGAAGGTTGAGTATAACTCACATTTAGTCGGCCGCTCTAATTTCCGTCTCCCTCGTTTCTTGCGAGGCAGAGTTGGCAGTGTCTCCTCTTTGTACTTCTCTGAGTCCTGGCTGGTGACAAATCCGTTCTCCAGGGATGGGCTCAGGCTTGAATCAGAGGAGGACTCAGGCCGACAGCCCGACTGGCGTGGGAGCCCGTTTTCCGCAGCATTCTTGTCTAGCGTGGGGTGGCGACCTTCACACGATTTCTTCTCATGCCTCTCAACATCTCCATTCTGAGACTGCAAAGACGACTGGAGCTCCACCCCTTTGTGCTGCTTAGCCACACCCACCAGCTGATTCACTGGCCCGTAACACTCCACCTGCAGCAGAAAATTACATAATCCGATTGGTCTGTCATGCATCGCTAACCTGTTATTAATCAGAAGCTCAGATAAACAATAGCAGCTCCCTATGGCACAATGGATTCAATATTTCAATTATATTTGCCCTCTAGCACACAACAAACCAAATGTACCAAAAACAATCCTTTTTTTATGATTATAGCTTCATTACTGTATCAATGTCCACATGCAAAAACAAAAGTCCAATAATCAGAACCCCATACATATATATATATATATATATGTATAAATGAAAATATACTTCACTTAAACACTTATATTAATATATTTTTAATATATATATATATATATATTTTTTTTTTTTTTTTTTTTAAATAATATATATTTTTAAATATAATATATTGTTATAATATGTACCAGAAGTAGGAAATAAATAAATAAATTAGGGCTGTCAAGCAATTAAAATTTACAATGTGGCGATTAAAGGCACAATATGTACATTTTCACCGCTAGAGGTCACTTATTCAAAACAAAGGCGTAGCTTGAGGACGCACTGATTTCGCGGTCGTCTTCACCTCACAGCCGGTGGAAAAGAATCGGGACGGGACTCGGGCAGAAATCATATTATTGGATGAGATTATTAACTTTACTGTAGTATGAAGCAGAGCAGGGCCGAGTGCTGTGGGAGTGGAACGAGGCCGCTGGAGCGATTGCTAATAAAAGACAAGCGTGACACATGTCTCGATAGCAGCGGAACTTTTATTATGCCACAGTCGCCGCTTCCGCTTCATCCGGTCAAGTGTACGTGGGGTAACACAGCACTGTTTATCATATTAGATACAATTCAGTGTGTTGAAACTGATGTTATAACGTTACTCTGTGCGTTCACTCGGCGGCTGCTATGAGACACTTGTTTCACATTGCAGTAAGCTAGATCGATATTAGGCATGGTAAAACATGGAACTCACTGTAAATCAAGAAAATGAGATTTCAACAATAAGACTTACTGTGTTGAACTATATAACAATGATTTTCTGTGCGATGAATGTATCCAAACACCTGTCTAATAAAACACATAATATGTTAAAGTGTCTTTAATGTTTCTACAAAATGGTTTCTACAAAATAAAAACGGAAATCGAGGGTAACGCAGGTATGATGTCACTGATAGGCGACACACGGACACGGTCTGTGTCCTGGTTAAAATTGCTGATTTCTCTGGATTTAAACATTCTTGGAAACATTTGGGATAATGTTGGGATAACATTGTTCTAGTGGTTTTTGGATATGTTAATATAAAAAAATCGTACATATTGTGCCTTTAATATAATTAATCGCAAATTAATCACACATCAAATTTGGCTGAGAAATTACCCCCAAAAGATAATTTAAAGTCATTATTGTGTTAAATGAAAAAAACATCAAATAAACATTATAAAAAGTAGCTTTAGAAAAAATACATATTTAATTTGATTCATCATAAAATTTATTACACAAACTTTTAGTCTTCAATGGCTGTGACGGTGAGTAAATGATGACAGAATTTTCATTTTTGGGTGAACTAATCCTTTAATGGGTTTTTATTAACGTGGAAATATGAAAAAAAATAAGAAACTAAAACTACCAGTAGGTGGCGGTAAAAGTCTAAATGAGTTAGTCGTTGATTCATTGAGTTCATTTGATTTGTTCAAACAGCTGATTCATTCAGGAATTAAGTAAATGGCTCTCTTTATGAATGGGTCATTGAATCATTGGTTCACCGGACTGATTCGCTCTAAACGCAGATTCATTCAGAAACGAAACACCGCTGTGTGTTGCATTGAGACGCACAACATTTCTGCTTTGGCTTTATAGGTAATATTTTTTTATTGGGAAAAGTGAGCAAAAACAACAATATTTTGCCTAAAATATAAAACAATATTAACTTAATATTTATAACTTAACTTTTGAATGAAATAAACATCACATTTGCACTCGTGTGATATTGCCAAACTATATCATGATATAAATATGAGATAAAAACTCAAAGGGGCCTTTTTTGCCGTGATATCTTGAATTTTAGGGACATTGTAACTCAATTCTATAGGCTACATCACGCAGTGTTGTTGCCCTGCTTCATGTTTGTGTAAAATTAATTAAGTTTAGCAACCATTCTGGCATATCAAGCAAATTGTAAATAATTTGACTCATTCAAATCTTGTGACTTGAGTAACGAAACTGAGTCTTTTTAGCTGATTCATTCAAAGCATAATTTGTTCATGAATCAGACTACACTATCTGCTCTGCATGTTTATTTTTGCATGCAGTCTGTGAAGATGACGCATTTGGAAGGTGTGTTATTGTTGTGTTGCAGCGGGATGTGCACATGACATATAAGAGCTGTTGGCTCATGGGGACCCAGGTTTGAGTCTGACCTGGGTCATGTCTCGGTCCCATTCCCATCTCACTTACTTCCTTGTCAATCCTGTGCTATCCTGTAAATAAAGGCAAAAAGGCCAAAAATAAAATAAAATCCTTGAAAATGGTTATGAATCACAGAATACAAATTAAAGAGTAAGACCCAATTTGCAGTAAAAAGTCAAATCTTTCATTTGCAGTCTAGGCTCCATCTTTCATCTTCTCTATATGAGGCCATTTCCGATGTCCTTGCCTTGACATCTAAACTACCTATCTGAACCATCTAATCTAATATGAAACAAAGACAACACGGAAGCTCTCTTCCTACACATTAAGTGTAATGGGAGTACAGTGTTTCTATGCATCTGTCTACAAAGAAACAACAAAATACAATAACAAACTTCTTCTACCATTTCTGCAGCATGGGCATGGAGAGCAGAGATATGTAGCTTCATAAACTACACATTTATCATAAAAGTGCCTCATATGATGCCAAATTTCAAGTCCTCGGAAGTCTTTGCTTTGTGCCTTTATGAGAAGAATGAATCATGAATGAATCATTCTTTTGAGTCAGATCTTTTTAATTACTCAGATTATCCATTTCATAAAACCAACCGTTATATTTTTAGTTTTTCTTTTAATTTTAGTTTAAGTTTTAATAACTTTATGTACTTTTGTCATTCTCATTTTTTTACATTTTTAATTTATTTTATCTCGGCTTTATTTCAATTTTGGTTTTATTTTAAATGAACAATAACACTGATGATTCATTCACAAACAGACAGACTCATTTGTATCTCATTGTCACAACAGTTAAAGCTTACTGGAGGGACAGATTTTAAATTTGGTTTGTTCCTCACATGAAGCTATCGTGTAACTTTAGAAGACCTGGAATAAAGCACACAAATCATTTGAACCATTTTCATGGTGCCATTTTGAAAGTTGAAAGCTTTATTCCCTAAATTGCATGGAAATGTGCAACCATCACATTTGTAAAAAAAAATATCTTTGTATTTGACAGAAAAACAAAGCTTTTTTCATATGAAAAAACTCCATAATACACATATTTTTTTCTGTTTACTTCTATTTCTGTGACCTTTGTGACCATTTTGTGCGCTTCATACTGTTCAAAAGTTTGGGGTCAGCAAGGTTTTTTAATGCTTTTGAAATAAGTCTCTTTATGCTCACCAAGGCTACATTTATTTGATCAAAAATACAGTAAAAACAGCAATATTGTGAAATATTTTTTTCAATTAAAATATTTTTTTTCTATTTTTTCTATATTTTAAAATGTAATTTATTCCTGTCATGCACAGCTGAATTTTTCAGCATCATTTACTCCAGTCTTCAGTGTCACATGATCCTTCAGAAATCATTCTAATATGCTGATTTGCTGCTCAAGAAGCATTTATTATTATTATCAATGTTGAAAACAGTTTAGCGGCTTAGTATTTTTGTGGAAACCATGACAGATTTTTTTAAAGGGGACCTATAGTGCCCCTTTTACAAAATGTAATATAAGTCTCTGGTGTCCCCAGAATGTGTCTGTTAAGTTTCAGCTCAAAATACCCCACAGATCATTTATTATCATTAATTTATCCCTATTTGGGTGTGAGCAAAAACACACCGTTTTTTTGTGTGTCCCTTTAAATGCAAATGAGCTGCTGCTCCCGGCCCCCTTTCCAGAAGAGGGCGGAGCTTTAACAGCTCGCGCTTTGGTTGCTCAACAACAACAAAGCTGGAGAATCTCACGCAGCCAAAATGAAGATTGTCGGTAATGGTGTTCAGCCTTACATTGTTCAAACCGGAGTCGACACTGATGGAGAGACTCAGGAAGAAGTTACAACTTTTAGAATGCAACTGGATTGTTTCTGAATGGTTAGTGGATAAATTTATGTAGCTGCTGTGGAGTTGATTCAACTCATCGATTAGCGTGTGCTGTCATGTTAATCTTTTGTGCAAATCCAGCATTGAATTGACCCTCGTTTGTGAAGCAGTCCGGCGTAAAATGACGGCATGGCAACAACACTCTACTACAACAACTCTTCCTCTTCTCTAAAGCAGCACAACATGGCCTCACCCCCTTTGTTGTATGTTCCCGGGGGCGGGGTTTATGTAAATTTTAGGGTTAGTGATGTCACCAACTCAGGGAGAAGCTTGCTGTAGTCCCTTCCAGCCGTTTGTTGTAGTCCTTAAAAAGCGATTTCTGTAAAAGAAAATATCTCCCTTTGCATTGAACTTTGAGCTTCGTAACTTTGCAGATGTTGTTTATGCTCACACAGCAACATTACACACTAACTAAAGTTAAAAAAGTGAAATCATAATCAACCACCCCTTTAAGATTCTTCAAAAAATAGAAAGATCAAAAGAACAGCATTTATTTAAAATAGAAATCTGTTGCAACAATATAAATGTATTTACTGTGTCTTTTAATCAATTCAATGTGTCCTTGCTGAATAAAAGTAATGATTTCTTTAAAACAAAATCCTACTGACCCCAAGACTACTTTAGAACAGTAGTGTATGGATTGATGAAAATGCTGTCAAGTCACCTTAAATACACAAAGGCTATATATACTGTAAAGCAAGCCATTAATCAACAACCTCGACATACATCACTCATTGAATCCAACCACCTGCTTAGCATGTGCACGGGAAGCCAGACTGACACGAGAGGCTGGCGATACAGAGACAAACAGACTGGGAGCCCGTGGAGAGCTGAACCGCCAATCTGACAGTGGCATTTCTCTTTAGAGGAGCAGCTGCTGCTTCGCCTCACTGCCTCGGATGTCAAAGCCATTCTCATGAAAGAGAGAACGAACAGTGATCTGACACAACACAACCGTTACTCTAACCTAGTGAAAAGAAAGACACAATCTCCCTAAACAGCTGCTGGTTTGTTGGATCCTGTGTTCGTTCTCAATCAGGAGTGATTGTGTCACTGTTTTGTGTCATGTGACTAATGACAAAAGATTTAAAAACAGTCAAGTTGTTCAACATCATACCTTTGATGTTCTAACTTGTCGTAGCAAGACTCTGGGTGGCTTTGGAAAACTTCTCTAACAGCAGGGTTACAGCAGCGTGCCGCCCACAAATGCTAGATTCTGAGTTTCTACTTTCTTACTGTATATTCTTTCCGTTTGCTTCATTTTTCATTCGACATTACAGAGGGGAGGAGGTATGGGAGGAATGTTATCCAGTCGTCTAAGGGGAGTTGGTTGGCGCTGTGAGAAAAAGTTTTTAAGACCCCCGAACTCTCTTTAAAAAGAAAAGGTTTCTGTACATACTATGTGTTAATGAAACAGAAATTATAGCTCATTAATAAAAGTCCGTTAGCATCACTATTACTATTGCTAATAGTTACAGTTAGATTTAAATGAGAATTAAATACAACAGACATGAATGATGCCTCAAATTTTGCAGCTTGTTGAAGAGAAGTATGATACTTTATTTAGTGATTTATGAACTAATTTATGATTCTTGCCTGACGGAAATGGGGGGAAATTCCATAGACATTTAATAAGGGACCCGAATCATTCTAGAGACCAAAATATCATTGAGAGGCTCTTGGGATCGAAAGCAGGGCTCCAGAAAAAAAAAGGTCAGTGAGAAACAAATCTGTATGATTTGTGAAGATAACTGATTCTGTCTCAGAAGAATAATTTTTCATGATGATGATATTTCAGGAACCAGATGTAAATTCTTCTCATGAAATGTTATCTATTGTAAATTTGTACCAATTTGATGATTGCACTCTAGAGAGCATTACTGAATGGGAAAAAAATACATAATAAAATGATGTGCTGATTTTGGCTTAAAAATGTAAAAACAATTGTTTCACTTACATACAAGTCAACAATATATATTTTGTAATATATTTAAATGTTTTTTTTTTAATATTATTTATTATTATTATGTAATTATTAACTGAACACATTAAAAATATGTTGTGAATATGTATTTTACTTACACATGTACTTTACATGTACTTTAATTACACATTGTAATATGAACAACCAGTCAGTGCAGACTGATGTAGGTAAGTCTCAGAAACCTGAAGTATACATCACAGTTTGGTTTCGAGTTCATTTCATTAAAATCAGTCAAAATTGCTGTTTTGTGAATCTTTTTTTACTGACTCATTAAAAACTGATTCATAAGGGTCTTGCATTGCAACTTTGTTCTTTCTACAGAGATTATGTCTAACACACCACATATGGACACACAAATTTTCTTTTATGTTCCACAGAAGAAAGTCATTCGTACGAGATTGGAACGACATGAGGTTGAGAAAATTGAGGACAGAACTTTCATTTTTGGATGAACTGTCCCTTTAAGAAGACCAAAGCAACAACCTAGAAACCACTAGGAACCACATAGCAACGTCCTGGTGTAACCCCTCAGGTCCTACTCGCCCCGCTCTGTGTGGGTCTTGAACCCGGGTCGCCGGTGTCGGAGAATGTAACAAGGATGCTAAAGACCACAGTCTCTAGCGTCAGTCGCTAGTGCACCTCTTGACGCTAGGTGAGTGATGTTTACTTGCAAAGCTCTCACTAGCTGGTATCCATTACACTCACCACCCTAAACATCACTCCCATCTGGGTCACGGCACCAATGTAACCCCTCAGGTCCTACTCACCCCACTCTGTGCGGGCCTCAAACCCAGGTGGCCAGGTCAGGGGATCAGGGGACTGAGGTTTACCTGCACAGCTCTCACTAGCTGGCCTCCGTTACACTCACCCCCCTAAACCTCATACCCACCCGGTCACGTGTAACACCTCAGGTCCTACTCACCTCTCTCTGTGCGGGCCTCGAACCCAGGTGATCAGGGGAGTGAGATTTACCTGCACAGCTCTCACTAGCTGGTCTCCGTTACATTCACCCCCCCAAACCTCATCCCCATCCGGGTCACGGCACCAATGTAACCCCTCAGGTCCTACTTACCCCACTCTGTGCGGACCTTGAACCTGGGTGGCCGGGTCAGGGGATCAGGTGAATGAGGTTTACCTGCACAGCTCTCACTAGCTGGCCTCCATTACATTCACTCCCCTAAACATCACTCCCATCCGGGTCACGGCACTAATGTAACCCCTCAGGTCCTACTCACCCCACTCTGTGTAGGCCTTGAACCCAGGTTGCTGGGTCAGGGGATCGGGTGAGTGAGATTTACCTGCACAGCTCTCAATAGCTGGTCTCCGTTACACTCACCCCCCAAACCTCATTCCCATCTGGGTCACGGCACCAATGTAACCCCACAGGTCCTACTCGCCCCGCTCTGTGCGGGCCTCAAACCTGGGTAGCCAGGTCAAATGATCAGGGAAGTGAGGTTTACCTGCAGAGCTCTCACTAGCTGGCCTCCGTTACACTCACCCCCCTAAACCTCATTCCCATCCCAGTCACATGTAACACCTCAGGTCCTACTCACCCCGCTCTGTGTGGGCCTCAAACCCAGGTTACCGGGTCAGGGGATTACATTGTCTTTAGAAAATATAAAAATCTAGCCCTGAAGTCCAATTGAATACAGAAATGCCCGGAAAACTGTGAAACAATGGCGCTGGCTGCAGTCCAGTGATCAAAACAATGTGGTATGCTTTGATATTAGCACCTTCCTTATGTGACCTAGAAACAAATCCCCCCTCATGTGTATCTGCTGCACAGAAGTTTGGAAATACGGATGGGGTGGCATGGGGGGTCAGACTTCCATGTCTAAAAATAGCACTGTGGAAAACAATGTTCAAGATGAAAAAAAAGTATATAGTCAGTTTTCCAAATTCTGGTCATCACTCTTAATACATCACTTAGAGCCTCGTCTTTCTCAGGCACCTTCACAACTCCAAGACATTTCAGCGAAGCAGTCAAACAAAGTGCTAACAAAGTTCCACACATCAGCAGTGAGCCCCTCTATGAGAGATGACTCAAACATTATTCTATCTGTCTTCACATGGCTTACATTTCACAGAGTAAGACATCGCTCTCCTTGCAGGACCGCAATTACCTGTTGAAGGAACGGGATAGGAGGATAATACAATCAGAAAGTCCTCAGGGGAAAAGGCAGGAGAGGATGTGGGGCAACTGAACATCCACATGCCCTGACATGCCCTCACTGGATTAATTATGCAGGAGCGCGGATTATTTTCAAAAACAGGAATACTGGCTCCGGAGAAGCAGGGGGGCTGGGTGGGGGGGGGTTTACCTAGGGACTGGACATAAAAAAGATCTGACTTACTCCCAGCATTCAATCCCCAAATTTCACAATGTCCGGGACAAAGGTTTTATGACTCCCTAAGATCCAATGAGTAGGCTAAACTGTAGAGGACCTTAGTGAGTTACCAGGAACCGGGACAACATTTCCCAATTGGTTTCTTCCCTAACAACGGCCCTGAGTTTTTTTTTCAGGAAGGTGCGAAACAAGCAAGAGCACACACATTTAGGTCCACAATGACTTTTTCATGACTCTTTGTTTTTTGCAACATGTACAGCATTTCATGTCAGACTGTTTGATAAATTGTAGCTGAGACATCTAGCCACAATTCAGGGCTGACAAAGCTGGTCGCACACTGTATAAAAAGCAGCAGGAGCGTCATTCTGTATTTGCGTTTCAAGTTCAAGGAGACAGGCGAGGCAGATTGTGAGAAATATACACAACATCAATTTCTCATTCATGCATGTTTCTTTATCACTCTTACGTGTATATAACTTTAAGTAGTGCTACGTGGATATATTTAGATACCACAAAATAGAATTGCCATGTGGTTGTAATGCCCAAGTGAAGAGCAATATTTTGATCCCTAGATTTGGCTCGGGTCTCTTCCTCAATCTAAGTCTATAGGATTCTTTGTCTGTTTGGTTGTCCACCAGATGCAAATCGCAAGTTTGATCAATTTCAAACAATTTGTCTGGTGCCCCCGTGTCAATACCAGCAACCACATGTTTGCCTGTTTATCCGTTCCCAACCACTGCCAAGACTAGCGCCTGGTGGATAAATGAAAATAAACCGAATCCCAGGGGAAGTTGGGTGTTTTGTGGTTTGGTTGAGTGTTGAGAGCTCAGTCTCTAGGATACTCACGGGGAGGTGCTTGCGCTTGCGGCCAGGCCGTCCAACCTTGCGGACAGGAGTGCAGAGCGAAGGCATCTCATCAATAATCATGGTGTCCATTCTAGAGCTCTCATTCTAAACAGACAGAAATGTACATCATTAACCATTACTGCTCAAACGGACTTCGTCATTGACCAATATATTGTTCAGACTGATTAAGTGGCTGATATTTGTCCATTTTTAAATTGTTGGCCACCGATCAATGGATACTAAACACAATTTTAGTCTGTTTCATTCCAAAACTTTTTAGAATACAAAAAATGTAAAAATATAAAATAAAAGTATATTTACTCACTATAAAGTTACTTATATTTACTTACTGACCCAAAACGTTTGAACGGTAGTATATTTGTTCTTTCTTATTTCTCATCATTTATATTACCTTTGCATTCATCTAACACTCGCTTAAATGTTATCTTTAGAAACACTAATAATTTGATAACACTGTTAAATGTAATCTATCTCAAAATGAATATGCATTTTATATATGTAAATTTTTATGTTGTAATGCATAAATTCACTTTAAAACAACTGATTTTAGCAATATATTTAGTGATTTATTTGTTATGTATTTAGACAGTTGAGTTTAATATTGGCTATTTATCGGTTATTAGCCATAACATGAAAATAATTATCAGCTTTAATAGAATCGACCAGAATTCATCCTTAATTTTTACAGTTTATATTCTTAACCTTTACACACCAAAATACACCAGTACAGACCAAGACTTGAAAGAATGAGATTGTTAAATGTCATACTACATCTTTCATTTTTACAACAAGGTTATTTAGATAATGAGAAAAGCCAGCTTTTGAATGGCATCCTCTTTTTAGCCGAGATAAAGTGAGGGGTGATACAGCCGTGGAGAGATTGTGAACTCTCTGAGCTCTCTCTTGACACAGTTACAAAGACATTCAGTGGTTCATTCTTTCCCCTCATTCACTTTCTCTTTGTTTAACACAACCATGTCTTCCCACCTCAACAATAGCCACTCTTCAATCCAACCAAGCACCCTAGGGTGGACGGGAGAGAAAAGATGATCCTAATGTAGCTGCAGCTTCAGGGCTGGACTGAATGAAACCACCGGCTCTAAATCAGAATGCTAATGAGGATGCTGTCCCTGTCTGCCATGACTACTGAGAAGTCCAGCGTGGCCGAAACATGGCGGGACTCACCACTGGAATTTCTTATTAGTGCATAATGAAGCTGATTTCAAGATAAATAAGCAGAGTATGAATAGCATCTTGAGTTTCAAGATAAGCATTAGACAAAGATGCCTATAAATGTACAATTCAATTTAAATATAAAATATAAAATAAAATAGAACATTTCTTCATGAAAAAGTTAATGTACCTAATATATATATACATACATAATACATATATATATATATATATATATATATATATATATATATATACATAATGTGAAATTATTAAAAACTTTAAAGTTAGGTGTGATTAATCGCGATTAATTACAGAAAAATGTGTGATGAATTAGTCAATTTTTTTAATCGAATGACAGCTCTAATATATATGTGTGTGTGCGTGTGTGCTGTTAAATTGATTAATCACGATTAATGGCATTTTTTAATCAATTGACAGCTGTAATATATATATATACAGTTGCAAGAAAAAGTATGTGAACCACTTGCAGAATCTGTGAAAATGTTAAAAATTTTAACAAAATAAGGGAAATACAAAATTGTATTTTTTATTTAGTACTGTCCTGAGTAAGATATTTTACATAGAAGATGTTTACATATAATCCACAAAATAAAAATAGCTGAATTTATTAAAATAACCCCATTCATAAGTATGTGAACCACTGATTCTTAACACTGTGTGTGGTTACCTGGATGATCTACGACTGTTTGTTTGTTGTGTGATGGTTCTTCAAGAGTCTCTTGTTTGTTCTGAGCAGTTAAACTGAGCTCTGTTCTTCAGAAAAATCCTCCAGGTCCTGCAGATTCTTCAGTTTTCCACCATCTTTTGCATATTTGAACCCTTTCCAGCAGTGACTGAATGATTTTGAGATCCGATTTTTCACACTGAAGACAACTGAGGGACTCAAACACAACTATTAAAAAAGGTTCAAACATTCACTGATGCTCCAGAAGGAAACACGATGCATTAATAGACGGGGGGTGAAAACATTTGGAATTTGAAGATCGAGGTAAATTGTATTTAATTTGTCTTCTGGGAAACATGCAAGTATCTTCTGTTGCTTCTGAAGGGCAGTACTAAATGAAAAAAAAATTATATTCAAGTGAAATAAGAAAAATTTGGACCTCTTCATCCTGTTCAAAAGTTTTCACCCCCGGCTCTTAATGCATCATGTTTTCTTCTGGAGCATCAGTGAATGTTTGAACCTTTTTTAATAGTTGTGTTTGAGTCAGTTGTCCTCCATGTTAAAAAAAGATGGGTCTCAAAATCATACAATCACTGCTGTAAAATGTTTAAATATGCAAAAGATGGTGGAAAATTTTTGGGACGTGGAGGATTTTTCTGAAGAACAGAGCTCAGTTTAACTGTTCAGAACAAACAAGAGACTCATGAACAACCATCACACAACAAACAAACAGTCGTAGATCATCCAGGTAACCACACACAGTGTTAAGAATCAGTGGTTCACATACTTATGAATGGGGTTATTTTAATAAATTCAAATTGTAAATATGTGTGTGTAAACTTTTGTTAGATGCGATTAATCGCAATTAATTACAGAAAAATGTGCGATAAATTAGTAAATTTTTTCATCGATTGACAGCTCTAATATATATGTGTGTGTGCTGTCAAATTGATTAATCACGATTAATTGCATCTAACATAAAAGTTTAAAAATGTGTGTGTATATATGTAAACTTTTGTAAACGATTAACTGCATCTAACATAAGTTTGTAAATGTTTGTGTGTATATGTACATTTTTATGTTAGATGTGATTAATCACGATTAATTACAGAAAAATGTGCGATTAGTTCATTTTTTTATCAATTGACAGCTCTAATATATATAGCTGATGTCAAATCGATTAATTGTGATTAGTCGCATCTAACATAAAAGTTCGTAATATGTGTGTATATACACTTATGTTAAATGCGATTAATCACGATTAATTACAGAAAAATGTGCGATGAATTAGTTAATTTTTTAATCGACTGACAGCTTTAATATATGTGTGTGTGCTGTCAAATCGATTAATCGCATCTAACATAAAAGTTTGTAAATGTGTGTGTGTGTGTATGTAAACTTTTATGTTAGATGAGATTAAACATGATTACAGAAAAATGTGCAATGAATTAGTTCATTTTTTTAATCATTTGACAGCTCTAATATATATAACTGATGTCAAATCGATTAATTGTGATTAGTCGCATCTAACAAAAGTTTATAAATATGTGTGTGTGTGTGTATATATATATATATATATACATATATAAACTTGCGTTAGATGTGATTAATCACAATTAATTGATTTGACAGCACTAATACATACGTGTGTGTATATATATATATATATATACACACACACTTTTATGTTAGATGCGATTAATCGCGATTAATCAATTTGACAGCATTTCTTATTTTATCATTTTAAAATGATGTCTGTTCTTTAAAATCATAGTTCTGGAGAGCAGTGCTCTTTTAGCATTCTGGTTTTCCTGTGAATGTCTTCCCACATATTTTATTACTAAGAAATCCCACTAGCCTCAAACAATGTTCTCATTACAATATACAAATAAACATACAAAAGGTTTAAACAAACAAAAACAAAGGGTGTGCACAGAAATCGACATTGCCTTGTGTGAACTCAGTAACACTGTCTACATCTTTGCTCTATTTCTGTCGGCAGCCGGTTATTTAAGGCAAGAACTGTTGCCAAGCAACAGGATTATGAGCATAGCGAGGGTCCATGGGTGCAGGGGCGGGGAAGAATGAATTCCCCTGTAAGTCAGGCATACGGCAGCCTCTCCTACACAAGCCAACACCCACGTCACTAAACACTCGTACGAAACAGAGGAGACACTATCGCTCATAACAGTTCTCTCATGGTTACTAATTATGTTCACCGAAGCCTCTACACTGACACCTGATAGCCCCACGGTGGAAATGAATCATGTCAAATTATACTGATATACTGAATGAAATATTGTGTATAATTCTGATGGATTCGAGGAGAGAGTTAAAGCGATAGTTCACAACAAAATATTATTCTGTGGAACATAGAAGATATTTTGAGAAATGTCTTAGTAGTTTTATTTTTTCATACAATGGAAGACAATTGGGCCCAAAACTCTTTGGTTTTTACAAGTAATCCATCTTGTATAAGGTGGCACAATCCACATTTTGTAATTTCTCAATGGGGGTTTTACCAGTGATTTCATCAACAGAGGAGGAGATACCATTATAAATGGGGACGTGTCACCTCAACTTTCAAAAATGTGCAACTTTGCCTTGTTTCTCTATTTGGATAATAGTAATTATATTTTAACAGATTTGTTTTGGTTGGCCGCAGTAAGAAGGAAACAAATTATAGTTGGCCGCGTAAAAACAGCAGCTTTAAGCTGTAGCAGCTGCCAAACCGGCTCAGTCGAATTTAACAAACAAACGAACGTACAATCGGTAAGAAGTTCAACGAATCAATTTTTCGACTACTGGTCGAATGTTATACTGTGTTCACGCTACTCAGAGCTGTTCACATCCTAGAAATTATGAATTTCTATAGCAACACTGGACAAAAAAACGATCTTAATAATCTTATTGTTTATTTAGCGTGACATTAGATAGTTATTCAACTCTGCATTAAACCGTATTGTATGTCTTTTGTTTATTTCAGATTATTCTTGCATTAAGACATTAATAAGAGTTCATAATATATGAATAATTAAATAGTATATGAATTATTAAACAGAAATATTATGAAATGACTGCTTAACTACATTCTATTGCTGAAGCGCCCACTATTTTGACTGTTTGCAAATGATGTTGCAGCGTTCAGGTGGTACAAGTCGGAAGTAGTGCTGTCAAACCGATTAATCGCGATTAATCGCACCTAATCAAATCGATTAATCGCGATTAATATATACAGTATTAGTAGTTTAGTATAATATATAGTAACCTAATTACTGTACTTTAATTACTTTTCCCTTAAAAAAAAGTAAGGGATTACTCTTAATTTTTCAGTAATTTAATTACAATTACTTCTGATGTAATTTCATTAAGTACTGAATAGCCTATAGAACAAATCAATATAAAACAATAGTGGATTTAAAAAATGAATGTTAATATGTTAATGTTTTTAATGTAACCTTCTCCCTTTACACACTTCAGTCAGCTCAAGTATAATTTATGCAATTGTATATTGTTAATTTGAAATAATTAAAACTGCGGTTTCATGTCTGTCCTTGTATTGTTCAACTGGTCGAGGTTAATATGGGATTTAGAAAGTAATTAGTAATAAATAATCCAATACTTTTTAGAGAGTGTAATTAGTAGTAATCTAATTACACAGATGAAGATGTAATTAGTAGCTAGTAATTAATTACTTTTTTTGGAGTAACTTACCCAACACTGCACACACATACCGTATATTATATATTTACAAACTTTTATGTTAGATTAACTGATTTGCAGCACTAGTCAGAAGCTCTCCGAAAATGTACAACTTGTAATTACTATTAAGTTTTACGAGGACGTGAACGCATTTTACAAGTTCCAACATGCAGTGAACGCAATTTTATGCCACCTAATTAACATTTTAAAAGATCATGAATATTAATTAGGCGACATAAGGATTCCATGCTGCGTGAAGAGTTATAACGTCACCACCACTTTTCAAATCATTCGACCCTGTTCATCAGTATGATGCATAAATATACAAACAGTTTCTAATTAAGAAGGTTTTGGTTTCATTGTCGTTTTCTCTTCAAAGCTAAAGACCATTTACAAAACTCTAGTTTTGGCATATGCAAAGTTAGCATAAGGGTTTTAAAAACCTTGACACTTCAAGTGACAGATGTGGTAACTAGCCTTAGTTGAGTCAGACCACAGCAGGACGATCATAAAAATGCCTAAGGACTCATTAACCTCTTACCATTTGATTTCCGTTCGTGTCACAGTTGAAGTCGGAGCTCTTGAATACGTTGGCGGTGGTGACTGTGTTGGACGGCATCTCCAGATGAGTGACTGTTGAATACAATGCAAAAGTCGAAAAAGGTCAAAACAAAAATAAAACAAAAATAAAAAATGAAAAAATGACGACCCTCCTTCTTTAGGATCCCCTGTGAAAAGGAACACCATAATCAGAAGAAACAGCACTCAAACATAACATTCAGAATATCAGAATAATACAATCATTATGAGATGCTCTCAAATAAGTGAGATGAGGTGATTTTAAAAGTATATTACCAAACAGACTGATAAGTGGTTAAAACACTGACGTGCAAATAACTGGGAATAAGACATTATTAATAAAATGCACATTCATAATCAACTTCATTTTTCAGTCTAATACACCAGAAAATGACGCATTGTTGAGTTGTCTTGTATTCAAAACGTATGCATTCTCCTACTGCTACATGAAAACCCTTCTCAGGGGTGAAATATGAACTCTTCGCTTTATGGTATTTCCTATTTTCTTCCTCTGAGCAGTTTTAAAGGCATATGTACATTATATTCTTCACTGTGCCTCAACATGCTTTCTGTGCAAGTAGGACACCAAAGTCCCATGAAATTAGATTTAGAGGTCAATAAATTAGGCGAATCTATCGTTAAAGGAATAGTTCACCAAAAATTCTTCTTAATTCTTTACTTACTGTAATGTGGTTCCCAACATCCTTTCTTCCAGAGGAAAACAAAAGAAGAGGTTTATCAGAATGTCCATGCTGCTCTTATCCAGACAATGAAAGCAAACGGGGCTGTGAAGCTCCAAAAATAAGTATTTCAAATGACTATATTCCAAGTCTTCTGAAGTCATTTGATAACTTTCTTTGTGAAACAGACAAGTTGTTGACTCTCAAATCTCATTAACGTATATACAGTATGTTTAAATATGGTGTGTCAAGAAGCAGGTTTGACATCAGTGAGGACAAATGTCATTGGATTTCATGTCTTGTAATCAGTCATGATGTCGAAATATTCATATACAAATGAGATTTGAAAGTTCAACCGTTTGTTCTTTATACAAATCTATATAGCTTCAGAAGCAAAAGTGCTGCTGGTCACCATTCACTGCATAACATGAGGGTGAGCAAATGACAGTATTTCAATTTTTGGATGAACTATTCCTTTCACACTTACAAAAAAATCTCATTGGTAACCATACAGTAGTTTTTACAGTAACAATAACTGGTATTTTTGCGTAAGCACTGGTCTCCATAGTAAATTAATAGGGCAATGGCGAAAATCATGGATATTCAAAATTAGATGTGTCACAGGTACCCAATCACTAGGTGTTAATTGATCACGTGTCTGTCATAATCTATAAATGCATAAAAAGCTATTTTAATCATCCGCCTACTCGGATTATTCGGCCCTTATAAATGACAGTCATTTTCAACAGGCCACGGCGGCTTACAAATGAGACTCTAACAAAACCTAGGTGAGCAGCCTACCTAGACAGCACTTTTGGGCATCTTAAGTCTGTCTTTTGCTCATTTTTTTTGGCATCATATGCGCGTACGGAACGGAATGATGCCCCAAAATGCTGTCTAGGTAGGCAGCTCGTTAGGTTTTTGAAACACAGCCATTGTTTCAAATCGAGCGGATTGACGAGGCGCTACAAATGAACGCTCATCAAGTTCAAGCGCAAATCGCGGTGCATTAATCGCACATCTGTAGGACCAGGAAAAACCACTGGCCACATCGAGCAGCCCCCCCTCCGTATCGCCCCCCAAAAAACGGCCAACCCCACGGCGGAGACTTATTTCGATGGCGGCTTTAGGTTTTAGACAAGCGGATCATAGTGTTAATTACCCGCTTCGCCAAGTTCCAGGCCTGACCCCTTTTTTGTTTTCGCTGACTCCCGGATCCTCCTTCTGCTTCGCTCTCCCCGTCCTCCACCACCTCCCCAGCCGGCCAGCTCTCCTCCAGATGCTCGGCTCACACTGACTGCAGAGGCCAGTGCTCCAAAAGCAGCTCCGCGCGGGTCCTAGAGATAGTTGGATGACGGGTAGTCATAATGTACAATGGAAATTCACCTTCCCTATCTATTTTCTAAATGTATAGATCTTATTGCGAACGCTTTATCCTTTTATGTATGTGTTTAATCAACGTCATACCTGGATCTTCCAGTAAAAACAACAGACGGATCTCTGGTGACGTATGCAAGACATCTCCAATCAATTTGTCTGTTTAAACCCCACCCTTTTCAATAATCTATTGCTGAATACATTGTCAGTCTTGTTTTAGAGAGCTGCATTATGTTCACACACAGTTCGGTTATTGATGAGCGTGACAATATCATCATGTATTCAAGGAATACGCCATATGTACTTTATTTGGGAATGAAAACGAGGATGTGACATATAGTCGTACCGTACCTTAAAAGGGAACATCTCAGCTAATGCAATATTGAAAGAAATGTCTGGAATAAAATTCTGGAAAACATCAGATTACACCTTGAAGTTGGCCTGAAATGGAAATTCTAAATGCTTCTTAATGAAAAATATATTCATCTCGACCGTTAATTTTTTTCTTTCTGGTAATCAGTTTCAGTTGGATGTACACTACTGTTCAAAAGTTTGGAAACTAAGATTTTTAATGTTTTTAAAAGAAGTTTCGTCTGCTCACCAAGGCTGCATTTATTTAATTAAAAATACAGTAAAAACAGTAATATTGTGAAATATTATTACAATTTAAAAGAACTGTTTTCTATTTCAATATAATATAAAATAGAATTTATTCCTGTGATGGTAAAGCTGAATTTTCAGCATCATTACTCCAGTCTTCAGTGTCACATGATCCTTCAGAAATCATTAATATGATGATTTAATGCACAGAAACATTTATGATTATTATTAATGTTGAAAACAGTTGTGTACTTTATTTTTTTCAGGATTCCTTGATGAATAGAAAGTTCAAAAGAACAGCATTTATCTGAAATACAAAGCTTTTGTAACATTATACACTACCGTTCAAAAGCTTGGTGTCAGTAAGAAATTTTTTCTTTTTTTTTTTTTTGAGAAAAGAAATTAATACTTTTATTCAGCAAGGATGCATTAAATTGATCAAAAGTGACAGTAAAGACATTTATAATGTTACAAAAGATTATATTTAATAAATGATGTTCTTTTGAACTTTCTATTCATCAAAGAATCCTGGAAAAAAAAATATTGTAAACAAATATTTTGTACAACTGTACACAATAAATGTTTATTGAGCAGAAGATCATCATATTAGAATGATTTCTGAAGGATCATGTGACACTGAAGACTGGAGTAATGATGCTGAAAATTCAGCTTTGCATCACAGAAATAAATTACATTTTAAAATATTTTCAAAAAGAAAACAGTTATTTTAAATTGTAATAATATTTCACAATATTACTGTTTTTACTGTATTTTTAATTAAATAAATGCATATGGCGTTTTGCAAGAGACTTCTTTTAAAAACATTAAAAATCTTACCGATCCCAAACTTTTGAACGGTAGTGTACGTTCAAATACAGAAGAAATGTGTGTCTCTACTTCCGTTTCATCACAACTTTAATATGAATAATACTTATTATAATAATATGACTTTACGAATAAATACACCATAAATCAGTTTTCTATTTTCTGTATAATCAGGCAATAAATAAAGTAAGTTGTTTCAGTCAATGGAACGTTTTTATGTCCGCTCGAACACTGTAAAAAAAGATGATTTTTCTAAGTTGTAAATAAAACAAAGATTATTAGAGTATATTATACAATACTATTTCAGAGGCCATTTACATCACATCTTTTTTAACTAAAAATGGAAGAAAAAAAAATGTATGCATTTTGGTCATTCATTTACGGTGTTTTAGGGGCCTGAAAATGCTGTGTTGTGTTTCAAATTGCAAGTTTTTTAACGTTATCGTCTCCTTGTAAACTACAAAAATGCAAATTTGTGAAAACGATGATGTCATGTGTACACGTATTAGGACCGTTCACCAACAGAACACTTTTTCTATTCCAATTTGCGACTTTTCCATTGTTTGTTTTTTTCACGCAATAGATGGACATATGACCATTACACTCGCGTCTTTTACAGTGCCTCGCACATGAGCGCTGCGTTTTTAAGACGCCGTGTCAAGTTAAAAGAATTTAAACGTTTACACACAGCGTCGCTCATCAATGTCAGTTCCAAAACATCAGACCAATCAGAAGAACCCGGAGGCGGGGCGAACGTCTGTTTACAGTAGCAAGATGGCATGGCAACTGTTTTATTTGACGACAACATGGCGGAGGAGGCCATAGCCAGTGCGATTATTTTCTTTTTTTCCCATGTTAAAAATAGTATCTATATATTCTGCTGTTTGCCTATTTTTATTATTTCCGTTATTGCATCACATCTCAAAAGCGCGTTTCCAGACCCTTGCGTGAACGAGCCCTTGCGCGTTCAGTGTTTCTTTACAAAGTGACATTGCCACCTACTGGCCTGGCATGCATAATACAGCATTTTTAGTTGTTATTGCGGATCCGTGTGAAGGGGATAGTTTTGACAATGTTGTCGTCTGTATGCGAAAAACTGCAAAGGAAAAACTTTTGGGTTTTTTTGTGTAAACATACCCTAAGTCTTTCATTAAATCAATGTGTTACTTGCTGTTTCTTTGTAATTATTTGTGAAATTTACTAGCAGTTTCTGAGTGAAAATTGATTCCACACTAATTTTTCTCAGTGTAGGCCTGTAATAATTAACAGGAAACCGTAATGCCCATTATAGGCTTAACATGAAAGGAGCCAGTCACATTTTTGATTTACACATTAGCTGGAACGGGCCTAAACGGATAGGTCTGGAAAAATTTGGTTTAGCATGATTGAACCAAAGAAACAATCTGTAGCAGCTGTACTTGCATAACTGGAAATAGCTGCCCGAGGGCGCTACAAAGATGGCTGCCATGTGCATAGACTTAACTTAAAAGTGATTTATAAGGTCGCTGAGACTTTTTCAGGACAACCCTATTTTAGGTAAACATCGATAAAACGAAATTTCAGAAAAAAACTGCTTTAATTGCACTTTTTTTGCATACAATAGAAGCTGTTCTGCCTAATTTTTACTTTTGTGCTGCACTAAAAAAAATAAAGTCATATGGATATGGAATGACATGAGAGTAAGGAGTCGGGAAAGGTACAATTTTCATGGTTGATCGCAACATAAATAACAATTTTGTAATTCAATCAGGACTGCTGCTTAAATTCACATTCAATTTTTATGTGTGGTCCTTTTGACAACAGGTCTGAACTCAGTCCTAATGGAGCTGATATACCGAATAATATTTTTTCTGTAGACACACACACACACACATTCATTGTCCTTTGAAGTTTTTCATATATTTTACCCTTTAATAGTTTACAAAAAGACATTGGGGTGACGTAAACATAAATATGGACGTAAACCATTGCAATAAATGATTGTATACAGCAGCAAAACCCTCAAATGAATTCATTAAACAGTGTTTGTAGCTTCAACTGACAGTTTTGGTTTTATAAACAATAAAATTGCTGAAGAAAATAAAACCTGACGGTGCAGATTTAGCTTTTGAAATATTGTTTCATCTAACTTTGATAACATAGGAGGTCCTCTGTTGGAGGCCCATCTGTAACGTATAAATCCGCAATGAAGCTTGAAATTGATTTCAAGCAGGGTTCCTTCCTCTTAAACTGTATTGTATTTCAACCATTTAAGGCACCCCGTTATTAGTTACCCTCTCTGTGGACTGCTTCAGTAAATTCATAATCAATAAATTGTGGTTTAATACACACAAATACACATAACAAAGACCTAAAGGACACACTACAGGTTGGCAAACAGTTTGGCACAACTTTTAAAGGCAGAACAATATTTTTTTTCCCCAAAGATCACAGGTAAATAAAGACTGCATTCCGACTAAGTCACATACTAAAACTCCTATCTAAGGGCTGACTTGCACATGTGCAGAATTTTTATTTTATACAGCACTTTATACAGTACATCTAGGCACACACCTACATCAGAAGATTGCATTCATATTTGTAGCAAATGTTGGAACATAATCGAACTTTCAAACTTTCCATCTGTGAGTGTTTCATACGAAGCTGTATTGTTTCTTGCAAATTTAAAACAATGACAGTAAATTCCCTACTATATTTTATATTCCTTTCATTGAAACACAGAACAAGCATTATGGTCATGTAAAAATTGATTTGAAAAGCAAATATATAAGATTTCACCCACTATAACAGAAGCGACACTTTGTTTTCCAGTGTAAAACATTGAGACCTCACTGTTCATATTGTAGCCATTCAAAAGACCTCCTTATGCAGAATTACAAGCATTTTAAAAAAGTATTAAACAGTGAATGAATCATTACACCTACTGACCCTCATAAATGTCAAAGAATCTTAATATTCTACACCAAAACTCACTTCAAACTGTTGCTCCATGGATTTATCTAATTTAACATTCAAATGTTAGCAGTCATAAACAAAATGTGTTTTTTTTTAAATAATGGTAATTATTATTTCTTATTCGAAACCAACCTAACAAAGAACAAATCACGAGTATAATAAAATCACATACGTATAATAATTAGATAAATGTAATTATTGAACCTGAATTCCTTCTGATTCAAGTACAGTAAGTCAAACTGTCTTCCTCATGACAATAAAGCTTTAGACTCTACGCATGTCCTCTTATCGCTGCGTTTCCACATCCGAAGTGCAACACTATGGAAATCCTACTTTGGTAAATCATAATTATGACATAAAATGTGGAAATTATGACATACCAAGTCATAAATATTAGATCCAAATCATGACATACAAATCATGACTTTCTATATAATAATTGACTTTTTATCAACGACGACAAAAAAAGTCATACATTTGACTTTTTAACTTTTCAATATAACAATTTTATTTTGTAAATTTATAAATTATATTGTAAATGTCAATTTTGATGTCCTAATTAGGACGTTTTATGTCGTACATATGTTATAGTTTCAATGATCTCATAATTGTGACTATATTATTACTTTTCAGAATTTTGTCATAATTTTTACTTTTTATCTTATAATTATGACATTGTCACAATTTCGGCTTTTATGTCAAACTTTTGCCTATTTTATATCATAATCTTGTTTTTATGTTACAATCATGACCTTTTCAATTGCATAATTATCACTTTTTATCTCATAATTTCGACTTTTTGTCATAACTAGAACTATCTCAAATTTGAATTTGTATCTTATAATTATAATGTGTCATAATTTTGGCTTTTATGTCAAGATCTTGACTCTTTTATGTAGTAATAATTGTGTTTTTGTTATATTTCTGAATTTAATTGCGTAATTATGACTTTTTATCTCATAATTTCAACTTTTATGTCAAACCTTTGACTCTTTTATCATAATTTAATGTGAATTTTGTCATAATTCTGAATTTTGTTTTTAAATTTATCTCTTATTATTTCGACCTCTTATCTCATAATTAGGAAATTATCTCATAATTTTGACTTATGTCATAATTTCGGCCTTTATGTCAATCTTTTGACTCTTATATCATAATTTTGTTTTTATGTTATAATTATGACTTAGTATCTCATAATTATGATTTACCAAAGCATTTTTGTCTTGTGTGGCAGAAATGGGCTTCCATACAATACCGTTCCTCCTCAGCCATTCCATAAAGTGTTTATGACCTGTGCTAATCTTTGACATTTGACCTTTGGGGGGTCAAAGTAAATTCCACCAATTTGTTCACAAGCATTGCTACCGTGTTCCTCTCTCAACAGTCCCTGAGCACTTGATTCATTTATTTCACACAAATATACACAACAACTGAACTCAATAAAGCTTTTGAAGTAACTTTTACAGAGAGGCGTGTGCACTCAAAGATGGCTGGCTAAGCTGGTTTATGGATATACGGAATCTATCCGCATTCCATTAAAGTCCTTTTATGCTCTCCAGGAATACAGAGAGACACAAATGCGATACTCTAAACTAAGAGGCAATACTGAAGTGCTAAAACAACGGCCATAACGACGGGCTAAACTCAACACAGTAGCAGATATCCCAGACAAACGGCGAGCTCTACGAGACGTCCCTGATATATGGTGGTTCTGATGCGTGTGATGCAGAAGCAGCAGTTTGATGATCAGGAGCGACGGAGCAGGCATAAATGTCACATGCAGAGCAAATACGAGCCCTCTCCACCTATCCAGCAGAGCCACTCCATGCAATAAAACACAAAAATCATCACTAGTTATACAAAAAAGCTTCCTGTGAGGAACATCTGGAAAAAAAGCTACAGCTTAGATCGATTTGAGTGACGTCATGAAGATGCACAGTGCGTTCGTTTCAGAGAGTAGTAATCACAAATTCATAAAGGTTTTTTAAGAAAGCACAAACAAGCCATTCTCATGGGTAACATGATAACAAAGGGTTTATACAGATAGACATAGAGCTATATTTATATTTATATATTTATATATATATTTATATACTTCCTAATAAATACAACTTGCTCTGTGCAAGATGTAATGAAGAGTTTGTTTCACATAGTGAAACCCAGTTGGGGAAGAGCATGCATTTGTGCGAATGCCAGGGAAGATTTGATGTCGTTGGTTCTTTCCTGGGGCTTAGAATGAAGGGGTGGATTGCCTTTTCCCAGAATGCTTCAGCGATGACACTGGACAAAACACAAATTTAAGGTTAGGGGGTCATGATGGCGCCACAGTACACTGCACATTAATCTTTGGCATTCAGGGCAGGACTAGTCAGTGTTCTCATTTATACTTACATGAAATATTCTATATTCTTTTACTCTGACTCAGCTAGAAGAAAGAAAAGAGGCCTTAATCAAACCGAGAAACTACTGACAACTAATGACTGCATTCTGTAGGCTAGAAATTGTGGATGTTTAATCCCTTTAAATAATTAGGGATGCACCGATATTACAATTCTGATAAGACAGTAAATGTTTTCACTTTATGTTAACTATGTTTATGATTTTATCTATAATACAAAAATATATAATATAATTTGAAACATTTATCAGTATTATCAGTTGAAAACGGCTGTGAAACTGTGATACATCTATTTTTCAGGATTCTTTGATGAATAGAAAGGTCAAATGAACATTTGCATTTATTTGAAATAGAAATCTTTTGTAACATTATAAATGTCTTTACTGTCACTTTTGATCAATTTAATGTGTCCTTGCTGAATAAAAGTATTAATTTCTTTAAAAAAACTTTAAAAAAATTACTGACCCCAAACTTTTGATTGCTATGCAAAATGTGAGAGAGAAAAAAAAATTAATTAAAGAAAAAAAAAACCTCCAATATAAGTCAATAACTGATATGTTACCCATATATCGTGCATCCCTATGAATAATAGCTTGGTAGCGTATGATTATGAAAGACAAACGGACTTACTGTTTTAATAATTATATTATCAGTTGTTATTCTAAGAGAACATGAGTA
The DNA here is from genome assembly GCA_037101425.1 of Elopichthys bambusa. NCBI lineage: Eukaryota > Metazoa > Chordata > Actinopteri > Cypriniformes > Xenocyprididae > Elopichthys > Elopichthys bambusa. The sequence goes on along the minus strand of CM074442.1, from coordinate 4,324,537 downwards.
AAGGAATAAAGGTAAACTCACCCTTCTCCCTTCCATTTCGCATGTTCTCCTCTTCATCCTCCAGACCATCATCCACTGTGAGATTTACAAACACTGCAGTTACCACTGAAATCATGAAGTAGGTACTTAGAGGACAGAAGCAAGTTTACATGATTACCTGAGTGAAGTTCTTTCACTAGTGACGACATAGTGTTTGTGATCGAGTCTGCTGCCACCAAAAGATCATTACGGAGATTTCTTGGTACACCTGGATAAAAGAAGATTGTTTTCAGATCACAATATCCAGAGCTTAAAGGGTTAGTTCACCCAAAAATGAAAATTCTGTCATTAATTACCTTGATGTCGTTCCAAACCCGTAAGACCTTCGTTCATCTTTGGAATGCAAACGAAGATCTTTTTGATGAAATCTGAGCGATTTCTGTCCCTCCATAGACAGCTACGCAACTGACACTTTGATGCTCAAAAAGTTCATAAAGAGATCATAAAACTAATCCATATGAATTGAGTGGTTTAGTTCAAATTTTCTGAAGAGACTCGATCGCTTTATATGATGAACAGATTGAATTTATGCTTTTATTCACATATAAACATTGATAAGCAAACATAAACAGAAGCTCAACCGAACATGAATGACGTGCAAGAACAAAACCTCTTCCGGAAGCTGAAACGTGATGCGTAACACGAGAATGAACCTCATTGGTTCTTGAGGAAGCTGAAACATGATGCGTAACACGAGAATGAACCTCATTGGTTCTTGAGGAAGCTGAAACATGATGCGTAACACGAGAATGAACCTCATTGGTTCTTGAGGAAGCTGAAACGTGATGCGTAACACGAGAATTAACCTCATTGGTTCTTGAGGAAGCTCAAATGTGATGCGTAACACGAGAATGAACCTCATTGGTTCTTGAGGAAGCTGAAACATGATGCGTAACACGAGAATGAACCTCATTGGTTCTTGAGGAAGCTCAAACGTGATGCGTAACACGAGAATGAACCTCATTAGTTCTTGCTGAAGCTCAAACGTGATGCGTAACACGAGAATGAACCTCATTGGTTCTTAAGGAAGCTCAAACGTGATGCGTAACACGAGAATGAACCTCATTGGTTCTTGAGGAAGCTGAAACGTGATGCGTAACACGAGAATGAACCTCATTGGTTCTTGAGGAAGCTGAAACGTGATGCGTAACACGAGAATGAACCTCATTGGTTCTTGAGGAAGCTCAAACGTGATGCGTAACACGAGAATGAACCTCATTAGTTCTTGAGGAAGCTCAAACGTGATGCGTAACACGAGAATGAACCTCATTGGTTCTTAAGGAAGCTCAAACGTGATGCGTAACACGAGAATGAACCTCATTGGTTCTTGCTGAAGCTCAAACGTGCTGCGTAACACAAGAATGAACCTCATTGGTTCTTGAGGAAGCTCAAACGTGATGCGTAACACGAGAATGAACCTCATTGGTTCTTGAGGAAGCTCAAACGTGATGCGTAACACGAGAATGAACCTCATTAGTTCTTGAGGAAGCTCAAACGTGATGCGTAACACGAGAATGAACCTCATTGGTTCTTAAGGAAGCTCAAACGTGATGCGTAACACGAGAATGAACCTCATTGGTTCTTGCTGAAGCTCAAACGTGCTGCGTAACACAAGAATGAACCTCATTGGTTCTTGAGGAAGCTCAAACGTGATGCGTAACACGAGAATGAACCTCATTGGTTCTTGAGGAAGCTCAAACGTGATGCGTAACACGAGAATGAACCTCATTGGTTCTTAAGGAAGCTCAAACGTGATGCGTAACACGAGAATGAACCTCATTGGTTCTTGCTGAAGCTCAAACGTGATGCGTAACATGAGAATGAACCTCATTGGTTCTTAAGGAAGTTCAAACATGATGCGTAACATGAGAATGAACCTCAGTGGTTCTTAAGGAAGTTCAAACATGATGCGTAACATGAGAATGAACCTCATTGGTTCTTGAGGAAGCTCAAACGTGATGCGTAATAGGAGAAAAGAGATCGTGCCTCTTCAGAAAATTTGGACTAAACCGCTCAATTCATATGAATTAGGTTTACAGTCTCTTCATGACCTTCTTGAAGCGTCAAAGTGTCAGTTGCGTAGCTGTAAATGGAGGGACAGAAAGCTCTCAAATTTCATCAAAAAGATCTTTATTTGTGTTCTGAAGATGAATGAAAGTCTTACGGGTTTGGAACAACGTGTCACATTAATGACAGAAAAGGAACTTTTCAACCCAAAATTAATTGAGCGATTATATTTCAGTCTATTCCTCACTCTGAGTTATCATTTGGCATTAGAAGACTTGAAATATACACATTAATAGTTGCATTATTAGTTGACTACTTTTATGATAAATTTTGTCCTTCTTAAAGATTGAAAGTCCAAGTATGCATCTACTTTAATTGTATGTGAAAGATAAGCTTGGACATTCCAATAAACAATTTCTAAACATCTCCTAAACATCTGAACATCCTCAAAACGTCTCCTTTTGTGTGGACGATGATGTATGTCAATGGAAAGCTTCAGACTCCTCACCCTGAGAGAAGGCATCCAGCACGTCATCTCCGACCCCTGCCAGGCAGTCCTGCGGTGTGTGTGTGGGGGTTGAGCCGGCCGAGGTGGAGCGGATGGGCATAGGCATGGTGCAACTGGCACTGTGGCTGGGTGATGAGTGGGGCGAACTCCCCGTCTGAGACTGTAGGAGGGGAGTGAGGGAGGAGAATGCAAAAATTACACTAGATATGTAACAACCTGAACCTCCACTGATCCCTTGCTCCCCAAGAAACACTCACAAAAAGCTACTAATGCAGACATGGCTGTAGATATCTGATCTATTTCTTTAGGTTGTCTCCATGTAGTGCATTCTGCATGCATCTTCGGCCTGAGAGCTCACTGAGCAGCATGCAGGAGCCATTAGAGGAGCAAAAGGCTGGTAGAAAAGGGCCGCACTGTCCCACAGATTGATGCTGAGCCCAAGGCCTGTGGCCCACTGCCAGGCAGCAGATGGCTGGCCAGACTGCAGTCACATTAGACGTGAGGTGCTTAGCCTTGATGAAAGGAGAGCAGGTCTCTGATATTTGGCAGGGAGACATGCGGCTCGTGGTCCCTCCCTGGGTCACAGGAACAAAGCAGCGGCACTTGACTGGAAATGGGAGCTTCATGTCCTCGTTATGAGGAGCAGACATGGTAGAGATCGCCCAGAGAGACAGTCTCATGCTTTATTCTCATTAGGCAACTTTCACTTCACAAGAATTGAACAGAGATAAAGAAATTCTGTCATCATTTACTCATTTTGTCAAACCTATATGACTTACTTTGTTTTGTGGAACAAACTCCTAATTTACTGCTTATTAACAGTTAGTAAGGTATTTTGTGTAGTGTCTAAATTTAGGCATTGGGTAGGATTATGGGATGTAGAATATGTTCATGCAGAATAAGACATTAATATGTGTTTTATAAGTACTAATAAACAACCAATACACTAGTAATATGCATGCTAAAGTGAGAACTGAACCCTAAAATAAAATTCTATACTATTTTGTCTAAATAAATGTAAAATAAAAAGCACAACTAAAATCCATTAATATAGGCATCACGGAATTAAAATGTATAGTATTAAATATGCATATTTATTTTGAGGGTTTTTTTAAAGATTACATTACAAAATTACAAATTTATATACTCAGTTCTTTGTAGTGATTTTTTTCAGTAAATATTCTGTAAGTGTTAATTTCAGCAATTTTATATACATTTATTTTACACAAAGCCAATAATAATAATATAATATAATATGTGACCCTGGACCACAAAACCAATCATAAGTCGCACGGGTATATTTGTAGCAATATCCATTTTTCTTTTATGCCAAAAATCATAAGGAAATTAAGTAAAGATCATATTCCATGAAAATATTTTGTAAATTTCCTACCATAAATATATCAAAAATGTATTTTTTGTGAGTGGATATGCATTGCTAAGGAATTCATTTGGACAACTTTAAAGGCTTTAAATACTTAAATACTTTAAATATTTTTCTCAATATTTTAATTTTTTTGCACCCTCAGATTCCAGATTTTCAAATAGTTGTATCTCAGCCAAATATTATGCTATCATAAAAAAACCATACATCAATTGAGATTTGCTAAAGCGTACATTACAAGATTACAAGATTGTAGAATGTAATATGAATGTAATACAATCAAACATCATATACAAAGATTCATACATACTAATTTCACACACTAGTATTTTTGTCATATTTTCATTCTTTCCCATTCACTGTCATTGTAGAGAAAAGAGCAGCTTGAACATTCTGCCTAATATCTCCTTTTGTGTTCCATGGAAGAAAAAAAAAATGATGGTGAGTAAATGATGACAGAACATTTTCTTTTTGTCAGTGATCCTCTCCGTTTTCAGCATTGTGCACCCCATTAATCTTCCAACTGTCAACTTAATGAAACTGTCCGTGTTTTGCAATACACAATACATATGTTAGCTCAAACTTTTGCAGCTGTGACCCAGTGTGTTTACTCCAGAATTTTTGAGCTGTATTAAAGGAACACTTACTGCCTGTTTCTGCTCTTCATCCTGTCAGCCAGAAGATGAGAGATGACAGTGAGTGAAAGCAGACACGCCAGAGACAGAGGTGGTAGAGAAAGAGGTGGAGAGAAAAAAAGTGAGTATAGAATGAGAAAATAAATGATGTTGTTTCCACACATGCCATGGGAAATGAAGAACCTAATTTTTGTCCAACAAGTTTCGTACCTTCAGCAGCCTCATGAGACCTTCCAGCTGGACCATGAGTTCTCTCCTGCTCTCCTGCAGGGCCGACATGCGCCTCTCCAACTCGTCTTTTCTGTGCCTGAACAAAATGACAAACAAAATGAATAAATGAGTCACCGCGTGAATCATAAAAATCAATGACTGCCAAATATATAGCTTAAAGGGCAGATATGATGGAAAACAGGATTTTCTTTGCTCTTTTGAAATGAAAAGCTCCTTGTACTATGTTCATAAAGCAAATCTCCCTCCACAACCTCCTCATACAATTAGAGGATATTTGCATATACTGTTCTTAAAGGTGCAGTAGCAAAAACAGCCTTTTAATGCTCAAAAAGTGGTCATGTAAAACTAAATTACGAATTACGAAAACTAAATTACGAAACCTTTATTAAAAGGATTGTTCAGCCAAAAATTAACATTTTGTCATCACTTACTCACCCTCATGTTGTTCCAGACTTGTATGAGTTTCTTTCTTGTGTTGGACACAAAAGAAGATATTTTGAAGAATGTTGGTAACCAGACAGTTGACTTCCATCATAATTTTAGCTACCGTCAACTGTTTGATTACCAACATTCTTTAAAATATCTTCTTTTGTGTTCAACAGAAGAAAGAAACACATACAGGTTTGGGGCAACTTGAGGGTGAATAAGTGATGACAGAATTTTCATTTTTGGGTGAATTATCCCTTTAACATAAATGCGACAAAAGTGTATAATATGACCCTTTTTTAGTCTTTAAATCTGCTCAGAAATGCACATAATGTGGCTAAATCTCCATGAAACCAAAACAAAGAGGGCAAAATCGGCACATAATGGAAATGTGCTCATTCACTCATCTCCTGAGACTAACATTATTAAGAAAATGAATTTGGCTCCTACATGCCCTCTGGTGCCCATAAAAGGTACTCAGTTTAAATGACTTTTAAGGGAGTGAAATCCCAACTAGTCCGTTTAAAATCTGTTCCTAACAATCTTAAATGTTCTGAAATGCTCTGGTTAACTGATTAACTCTGATTAATACTACACTGTCCGGCCAAAAAAAGTTGCTGTTTGGATATAAACAGGCACATGCTTAAGAGTCTATGACTGGATCATTATTGCTGTGATTATGTTTCTAGCATGTTATATGTTTAAGAACAGTTCTTTTAACCGTAATTCATGGAGTGGCAGCTTTTCATTTCTTAAAGGGGATGTATCATGAAAATCTGACATTTTCCATGTTTAAGTGCTATAATCAGGTCACCGGTGCATCTACCAACCCAGAAAACATGAAAAAGGACAACCCAGTAAGTTTGTTTCCACCCACGGCACCGCCATTTTGTTTTTGCAAGCGACAACGGTGTACCAGTTCTAACACCATGACAAAACATGCAACAGAGGGGGTGAGGCCATGTTGGGCTGCTTTAGAGAAGAGAAAGAGTTGTTGTAGTAGAGTGTTGTTACCATGCTGTCATTTTACGCCAGACTTCTTCACAAACGAGGGTCAATTTAATGCTGGATTTAAACAAAAGATCAACATGACGGCACATGCTAGTCGATGAGTTGAATCAACTCCACAGCAACTACATAAATTTATCCACTAACCATTCAGAAACGTCCAGTTTCATTCTAAACTTCTTCCTGAGTCTCTCCATCAGTGTCCGACTCCGGTTTGAACAATGTAAGGCTGAACACCGTTACTGACAATCCTCATTTTGGCTGTGTGAGATTCTCCAGCTCTGTTGTTGTTGAGCAACCAAAACGTGAGCTATTAAAGCTCCGCCCTCTTCTGGAAAGGGGGCCGGGAGCAGCAGCTCATTTGCATTTAAAGGGACACACACAAAAACTGTGTGTTTTTTGCTCACACCCAAATAAGGGCAAATTTGACAAGCTATAATAAATGATCTGTGGGGTATTTTGAGCTGAAACTTCACAGACACATTCTGGGGACACCACAGACTTATATTAGGCTACATCTTGTGAAAAGGGGCATTATAGGTCCCCTTTAAACAACCATGTAGCAAGACACATCATGGACATATTCCAGAATGACAATGTCAAGATTCATCAGGCTCAAATTGTGAAATAATGGTTCATGAAGAATCATTTTCACACATGAATTGGCACCTCTGAGTCCAGAGCTTAAATTCATTGCAAGTCTTCGGGATGTGCTGGAGGAGACTTTACAGAGTGCTCACCTCTTGCATTGTCAATACAAGATCTTTTAAACAAAAAACTGATGCACCTCTTGATGGAAATAACATCACCACATTTATCAACATATATGACTCAAAGGTGCCTATTCATGTGTGAAAATGATTCTTCATGCTCTCTCCCAACCATTTTTTCAGCCTGGTGAATCTTGACATTGTCATCCTGGAATATGGCTATGATGTGCCTTCCTACATGGTTGTTTAAGAAATGAAAAGCTGCACACTTCATTCATTAGGGTTAAAAGAACTGTTGCCAAACATATAACATGCTAGAAACATAATAATGCAATAATGATCCATCCATAGACTCTTAAGCATTTGCCTATTTGAATCCAAAGAGCGACTTTTTTTTTTCTGCCCGGGCAGTATATATCCATTCTGTTATTTTTTGTGCATGTATGTGTAATTGTGTTTGTATACCGTAGCAGTCGTAGCTCTGCCAGTAGAGTGGGGTTCTGCTGGGCTTTCTCAGGGGTGGGTTGAGAAGCCTGTTCATGTTCTAGACGTAGACGCTGGATTTCTTGCAGGATCTCCCTACATACACATCGCACAAAAAACAAAAATTCACTTCAATGCCACCTATTGAAAGCTCTCAATTCAAGATCATAAATATTTTATGGAACAGTAAATATGAATACTTAATGAGTTACTTTAATTTATCTTTGGTGTTTGTAGAGAATTTAATGATTATTACAAACAAGTATAGTTTACTATGGGAATTTAGATATCTGTAAAGAACGACCCACCGGTTTTTGTTCTCTAATTCTGCGATGAGCTGCCTCTGCTGCTTATTAGCATCAAAATTGAAACTCAGATCAGTTGGAGGGCATTGCTAAAAGACAAAATCATTAGAGAACAGCATTACTAATTATGTACAAAACTAATTAAAAGGTGCCGTTAAATGAAGACATCAAGTTATGGATGCATAAAAGCCAGATGTACACTAAAACGAATAGGCCTATAATTAAACATGCTCCTGATTTTCAATAAATTCCACACAATAAAACAATTGTGTCCTCATGAACAAGACCCCTTTTTTCACCTTTGTAATGTATGGAGAGGTGTAATTTGCATGTGTTTTGTGAATTAAATCTCACAGTGGAGTTGCTGGCCTCCGCCGCCAGACGAGCAGCATATCGAGCGATAAGACGATGTTCTTCGTCCAGTCTGCTGGGACTCTCAAGGGTGCTACTGTCCAGACAGATAGAAAGAATAAGAAGAAATACAGCAGGAAGAAGAGAGGCAAAGAGTGTGATGAAGCATGAGACAGATGAGGGAAGATATGAATTCCAGAAATCAACAGGAGACAGATGACCATAAGGAAAAGGTTTTGGAGAAGCTAATCTGAAACAGTGGCATCATAATATAATATAATATAATATAATATAATATAATATAATATAATATAATATAATATAATATAATATAATATAATATAATATAATATAATATAATATAATATAATATAATATAATATAATATAATATAATATAATATAATATAATATAATATAATATAATATAATATAATATTATAATATAATATAATATAATATAATAAATATAATATAATATAATATAATATAATATACGATTAATCGCATATATATTATGTAAACAAACTTTTATTTTGGATGTGTGTACTGTTTGTTTATTATGTATTTATAAATACACATACAATTTTTTTTAACAAAAATATATTTATATATAAAATATTTATATAAATATACATGTATTCATTTCTTAAATAAACATTCTTTAAATAAAAAAACATGTATGTGTGTGTATTTATAATATAATATAATATAGTGCTGTCAAACGATTAATCGCACCCAAAATAAAAGTTTGTTTACATAATATATGCATGAACTGTTTATTTATTATGTATTTATAAATACACAAACATGCATGTATATATTTAACAAAAAATATTTATATATAAAATGTTTATATAAATATAAATATACATGTAAATATTTCTCAAATAAACATTCTTAAACATATGTGTGTTAGTTTATATATATATATATATACATGATAAATATACACAGTGCACACATATATTATGTAAAAAAACTTTTATTTTGGATGCACGATTAATCGTTTGACAGGACTAAACATAACATAACATAACATAACAACATAACATAACATAACATTAGTGCTGTCAAACTGATTAATCGCGATTACATATTAAATCACTAACATAAAAGTTTATATATATATATATAAACTTTTATGTTAGTGATTTAATATGTAATTTGGATGCACGATTAATCGTTTGACAGGACTAAATATAATATAAGACAACATAATTTAATATAATATAATATAATATTAGTGCTGTCAAACTGATTAATTGCTATTACATATTAAATCACTAACTTAAAAGTTATATATATATATATATATATATATATATATATATATATATATATAAATATACATGTATACATGTAAATATTTCTCAAATAAACATTCTTAAACATATATGTGTGTTAGTTTATATATATATACATAATAAATATACACAGTGCACACATATATTATGTAAAAAAACTTTTATTTTGGATGCACGATTAATCGTTTGACAGGACTAAACATAACATAACAACATAACATAACATAACATTAGTGCTGTCAAACTGATTAATCGCGATTACATATTAAATCACTAACATAAAAGTTTATATATATATATATAAACTTTTATGTTAGTGATTTAATATGTAATTTGGATGCACGATTAATCGTTTGACAGGACTAAATATAATATAAGACAACATAATTTAATATAATATAATATAATATTAGTGCTGTCAAACTGATTAATTGCTATTACATATTAAATCACTAACTTAAAAGTTATATATATATATATATATATATAAATATACATGTATACATGTAAATATTTCTCAAATAAACATTCTTAAACATATATGTGTGTTAGTTTATATATATATACATAATAAATATACACAGTACACACACATATATTATGTAAACAAACTTTTATTTTGGATGCACGATTAATCGTTTGACAGGACTAAATATAACATAACATAACATAACAACATAACATATATTATATTATATTATTATATTATAATAGTGCTGTCAAACTGATTAATCGCGATTACATATTAAATCACTAACATAAAAGTTATATATATATATGTATGTATATATGTATATATATATATATATATATATATATATATATGTGTGTGTATATATATATATATGTGTGTATATATATATATACACATATATATATATATATACATACACACACATGATAAATATACACAGTACACACACATATATTATGTAAACAAACTTTTATTTTGGATGCACGATTAATCGTTTGACAGGACTAAACATAACATAACATAACATAACATAACATAACATAACATAACAACATAACATAACATTAGTGCTGTCAAACTGATTAATCACGATTACATATTAAATCACTAACATAAAAGTTATATACCCATACATATACAAATTTTATGTTAGATGCTAAAGATATTAACCGCGATTAATTGATTTGACAGCACTAAATAAAATAAAATATAATATAATCCTTTTTAAAAAATTAATTTTGAGAAAATATTTAAGTGTTTCAGCAATTTTATATACATTTATTATACACAAAGTCAAGATATAATATTTATATAATATATAAATGTAATATAGATATAAATATATAAACAGTATCTTTAGTAAAATATGAGCACATTTTGTAAGTTGCACAGACATGTGCAGAGGTTGCATAGGCTCTCAGTGTGTCTGGGTCTTACAGTATGTTATAGGGTTTGGCATATGGCTGGAGCAGATGATGGAGCATATGTTTTCCTTCCTCATTAAGTGCTCTACAATTAGGAGTGAATCACGTGTGTATATGTGTGAATATGCGTATGTTCTGGCAGTAAGATCCCACACACACACATTTTTCAAAATGCACACACCACATTCATCAATCAAATGTAACACAAATATTATTTTAGTCTGATAATACAACAGGATAATAAACGACTTGCATGGAGCTTTCCTGCTGTGTCAGTCCCTGTGGTCCCACCGCTGTGACCTGCCTGAACTCTTGGTCTCAGGGGAGTGATTCATTAAGAGGGTTGTTTCGATGCCAGACGTCTCTCAGACTAACATGGTGTTTATAATAATCAGTGTCGCGCTGAGAATGATCCACTGGAATCCACTTATTGATATGGCACCCTGACAGCGACTGTTAGGCGCTTATATTGACACGTAAAGGTGCACTGGATAATTTTTCCTCATTAAAAAGCTTTACGCAAAGGAATGAAGATCACATTTGACAAATATGTTTAAAATGATGTGCACTCATTCGAGATAAATACCAGCGTATATCATTAGACTAGGAAAAAAAAACCTCACTGGGTGGAAAATGCTGTCAGTGAATAACTGTGTCCTAGGAGGAATAAAGTTTGAGTCTTCCTCAAACCCTTTACATGCAAATATGCTGCTGCAAACTTAATGATAACAATAATCAATTATAAAAATGTATTTAAAAAAGTATTAAAAATTTAATAAGAAGAAGAATATTCGGTTATTAAAAAGAATAGTTTTTAAATGATTAAAACAACAACAATAACGATAAAACTAATTATTATTATCATTACATTACATGTAACATTATAACAATATCCAATTATTAACATTTTAAAATGTAAATAAAATGTAAATAATAATAATAATTATAGTAGTAGTAACAGTAGTAGTAGTAGTATTGATATCTATGATATCAGATGATATCATTTTTTGCAGAACTGCTTTATAGATGAAATGAAAATTATTTAAGATGATCTTCACAACGGAACTCAATCACTGAACTGACTTGCATTATTTTCCAGTTATCACTGTAAAGCTGCTTTAAAAGTATAACTATAAAAAACTATATAAATAAAGGTGACTTTATAATAATTATTTTTATTATTTTAATTATTATTATTATGTGCTTTCTGGTGCTCTACCAAGCATAAAAGTACATCTAAATACATATTTAAAAAAGAATGTTACAAAAGTTCTATATTTCAAATAAATGCTGTTCTTTTCAACTTTATTTTCATCAATGAATGATGAAAAGAAATGAATCACGGTTTCCACAAAATAAGCAGCACAACTACTTTGTACATTGATATTAATAATAAATATTCTTGAACATCAAAAGAAGTGGATGTAAACAAAACTAGCAAAGCAAACAATATAATAATGAACACAACCTAAATTTTATAGACAGAACATAAGTCTATGTATGGAAGCTTGTTTCTGCCACTAAACAAAAAATAAAAAAAGATAATTGCTACTTTTTTTTCTCACAATTGCAAGTTATTGCGAGTCAGAATTGCACATTATAAACTCACAATTGCGAGAAATAATTGACTTCATTGAAATAATGACTTTTTTCTCAAAATTGCGAGTTTATATCTATATCACGCAACTCTGACTTTATAACACGCAATTGTGACTTCATAACTCGCAATTGCGAATTTATATCAAGCAATTCTGAGAAAAAAAAGACAGAATTGCGAAATGTAAACTCACAATCAGAGGGAAAAAAGTTAGAATTGAGAGATAAAAAGTCACAATTGCACAATTTTTATTTAGTGGTGGAAACAAGCTTCCATAATAGTCCGATGTGTGTGATCCGCCAGTCACACAATAAATGAAATACATTTTCAAACAATCAGTCCCTGGCGGAGCATTAAAGATTGGTGGCACGTAGCTTAAATTAAAAATAAAAAAGTATACCCTGACTAATTCAAATGCAAAAGTCGATAAAGGACATGGAGAGCATATCAGCACTCTCTGTACAGCTAGACTGAGAGGTGGAGTCTATGATTTCATATCCAGTGGCAGGTGGTCAATACTCACTTAACTTCAAATTAAAAACTCATTCAGAGCAAATGGAAAATGATATTTCTGTTCTGGCAGCAAGACTGGCCATGACCCAGCAGACGATAAATTCTACGCAAGGCCACTTGTCCTTGAAAGCCCAACCTGGTAAATGAACGTGTGCTGGAGAGGGTGCACCGTCAGCAGAGAGACTCGCGCTCATCGTCCTGCCCACAGCTTTACAAGGCCATGCAATTACACCCAAACTGAGCTAGAGACAGAAGGAAAAACTTCTTATGAAAGTTCAAAAAGTTTCACACTTGGGTTGTGACAGTGAGGAAATATTTCCACTGGTTCATCGACGTGTGACAACAACGGTAACGGATGTTTCCTCTTTTGCACCTCGCTTTTAAATCGCTAATTCGAATGCTCAAAGCCCCACGGGCATTCATAAAGATGCGGAGCAGAGTGAGCGTTTCAATTAATTCCTATGGAAGTTGAGACACGCACCATTACGAATGCCCATGCGGTCGTGCGCATTTTACTTTCGCTTTCAAATTAGCACCAATTCGGAGGAGGCAATTGCTTAAATGGTGGGCTCATTATTATTCTTAATGAAAAACACAACAACTAGGAAAAACACAACTAATCTTTTGCAAGTTCCCTATTAGCACTTGGTTTAAAACCAAAATACTGCGAAAATCCAAAAATCATCTGCCATCGTCTTGTCAGTCAGCTCCTCACTCTCGTAATGAATGATACCTGACTCCTGCTGCTGATCTGTGCTGCAACTCTCGTTCGGCTCAGTTTTTCATTGTAGTGTCAGTTTTCTAATTGAACGAAATTATTTTTATTACTATAAAAAAATCTAAATGACGGTACTGTGGTGGGCAAGTGACATAACTGGTGTTGCGGTTGAACAGCGGTAACACTGACTATCACAGCAAGCCTATTTCACACAGAATCTTGTTGTTGATATTTCATGAAGTAAGGGAGATCAAGGGCTGTTGTCGCATTTTTGTACATTTTCAGCTTTCTTTAGTGTGTTATGTTGCTCTTTGAGTATGAAAAAGTTCTGCAAAATTACAAAGCACAAAGTCCACTCCAAAGGGAGCTTTTTTTTTTTTTTCATTTCAGTAAACACCGTCTCTCAACTCCCTTTAACACAGCGATTGTAGTCTTGAGTTTTCTTCCAGGAATGAACACATCACAATATTCCTCATTTAAATAATTCCCGCCCAAGGCATACACAAAACAAAAGTTGTCGCCATGTCCAAGAGACACTGTTTTTTCCACTCTGGATCTAACATGGTTATGGTAGGGGCAAGCTCGAAGCAAGCTGAAAGCTCGAAGGATGACCAATCACAACACACTGAATCAGCCGACCAATCAGAGCACACTGTTCTTTTCAGAAGGAGGGGCTTCATATACAAACCCGATTCCAAAAAAGTTGGGACACTGTACAAATTGTGAATAAAATAGGAATGCAATGATGTGGAAGTTTCAAATTTCAATATTTTATTCAGAATACAACATAGATGACATATCAACTGAGAAAATGTATCATTTTAAGGGAAAAATAAGTTGATTTTAAATTTCATGGCATCAACACATCTCAAAAAAGTTGGGACAAGGCCATGTTTACCACTGTGTGGCATCCCCTCTTCTTTTTATAACAGTCTGCAAACGTCTGGGGACTGAGGAGACAAGTTGCTCAAGTTTAGGAATAGGAATGTTGTCCCATTCTTGTCTAATACAGGCTTCTAGTTGCTCAACTGTCTTAGGTCTTCTTTGTCACATCTTCCTCTTTATGATGCGCCAAATGTTTTCTATGGGTGAAAGATCTGGACTGCAGGCTGGCCATTTCAGTACCCGGATCCTTCTTCTACGCAGCCATATTGTTGTAATTGATGCAGTATGTGGTCTGGCATTATCATGTTGGAAAATGCAAGGTCTTCCCTGAAAGAGACGACGTCTGGATGGGAGCATATGTTGTTCTAGAACTTGGATATACCTTTCAGCATTGATGGTGCCTTTCCAGATGTGTAAGCTGCCCATGCCACATGCACTCATGCAACCTCATACCATCAGAGATGCAGGCTTCTGAACTGAGCGCTGATAACAACTTGGGTTGTCCTTGTCCTCTTTAGTCCGGATGACATGGCGTCCCCGTTTTCCAAAAAGAACTTCAAATTTTGATTCGTCTGACCACAGAACAGTTTTACACTTTGCCACAGTACATTTCAAATGAGCCTTGGCCTAGACAAAACACCTGCGCTTCTGGATCATGTTTAGATATGGCTTCTTTTTTGACCTATAGAGTTTTAGCCGGCAACGGCGAATGGCACGGTGGATTGTGTTCACCGACAATGTTTTCTGGAAGTATTCCTGAGCCCATGTTGTGATTTCCATTACAGTAGCATTCCTGTATGTGATGCAGTGCCGTCTAAGAGCATCCTGTATGGTTTTCCGGCCTTGACCCTTACGCACAGAGATTGTTCCAGATTCTCTGAATCTTTGGATGATATTATGCACTGTAGATGATGATAACTTCAAACTCTTTGCAATTTTTCTCTGAGAAACTCCTTTCTGATATTGCTCCACTATTTTTCGTCGCAGCATTGGGGGAATTGGTGATCCTCTGCCCATCTTGACTTCTGAGAGACACTTTTAACTTTTCCGGCCTCTTATTGCTACCTGTCCCAACTTTTTTGGAATGAGCCAATATTTGGCATGACATTTCAAAATATCTCACTTTCAACATTTGATATGTTATCTATATTATGTTGTGAATAAAATATAAGTTTATGAGATTTGTAAATTATTGCATTCATTTTTTATTCACAGTTTGTACAGTGTCACAACTTTTTTGGAATCGGGTTTGTAGACTGGAACCAGTGTTGGGTAAGTTACTTCAAAAAAGTAATTAATTACTAATTACTAATTACATCATCAATGTTGTATTTGAAATACTTTTCTAATTACTGTGTCTAAAAAGTAATTATATTACTCAATAAGTAATTTAACTCATTACTGATTACATCTTAAAATCCCTAAAAACTTTGACCGGATAGACAATAGAAAGGAAACTCTTTTAATAATTGAGTCAAACATGGAATAGTTTAGCGTTTTATAGCTTTTTAAAACATTTTAGCTTTATTAAAACATACTCGATACTCAATACCAAAGTCAATACCACAGTAAAAATATATAAAGATACAAATAACAATGCTTTTTTTTTTTTCCAGATAGGACTAATAGTAGTTTTACTTAAGTAAAAACACCACAGAAATTGAATAATCAAATATAAAATAACTCTGCATAGTCATAACTGTATAAATTAAATATAGATTAATCCTTATTAAAGCTTTTCTTTTATTGTTTGATCATCATATATAATACAGACAGCCAATAGTAGATGGGCATTTTGACATAACTTTGTGTGTATTTGAAAGTTTATGTGTAATAAACCGCAAAAATCTGACACTCGCGAGAGGCGGCTATGTGTGTGCGCTTTGGTTAAGAGCGCGCAAGTAGTTTTTTCTCCCTAGCCTACATTTTACCGTAATGTTCTTGCCTACCTGTGTCAAAAGTGAAGTAACTGGAATATTTCCATTCTGCAAAACAGCCACTCACTTCTGCCGACATCTTCAGACAGCGACTACACAGCCAACTGGTGCGAAGTTGGGAACTCACGCGCAACTGCACTACAGCTAACGATTTTACCTTTTACCTTAAATTCAATATTGATTTAAACACAACTGTTGAACTAATTTACAGTATGTAATGCAAGTAGATTATAGGTAACTGTAATTAAATTACCTAAAAATAAACAGTAATCCCTTACTTTACTTTTGCAGTGGATAAGTAATTTAATTACAGTAACGCGTTACACCCAACACTGACTGGAACTAAACAGAGCGTTCCTGACAGACTGGGAATAGAGGTGCTGCAAAAATGTAAATAAAATATGTGAACATTCAAGCATTAAAACCTATTATAGCAGACCCCAAAAACAAAATCAAAACTTTGTAAAAAGGCATATTTATCACACTTTGATATAAATATATGTGCCAATAGTAACAGTACAATAAAAACTTGATTACACTACTAAATTTAAAACAAAAAATCATGCTTTTACAATCGCCTGTTACAGTTGTGGGCAATAGTAACACTATCATAACATTAACCTGCTTACTTGCAAAGAAAAAACATTGATGTTAATATTAATATAGTAAAGAATAATTTGCAGTCTTATACAATAGTAATTATTTAGCTGTTAATTATAATATGCGATTTTAAATTAAAAGTCTAAGTCCACATTATAAGTCCAAACTAGTAACACTTAGTCTTTAATGAAATACAGACATATTTTTATATTATGTATACACATTTTTAACAATTATTCTTTAAAAAAAAAAAAAAAAAAATCTGTCATTTCTGCAGTTATTTTTCTCAATCAAAGAGAAGAAGGTACTGAGCATGTGTTCCAGTTGCCAGCGGTCTCTAATCAGGCTTTTAGACAATGAGGACCTGCCATAAGGTTTATAAATGTGGCTGCCAGGCACTTGTGTGGCACCCAGATCACGTCCCAGGTTTGTACCAAGTGACACTACAGAAGTGGAACAGGATGATGATTTTGTAACAGTGTGCAGCAGTACATAAAACTGTCTGTTTTATAAATTGCATGAGCAATGTCAATTTAGAAAGTCAGCATTACTGTCCCAAGAAAATCGGATGTTCGTGATGTCAAAAGTTCTGGTTAACACACACACACACACACACACACACACATACATATTATATATATATATATATATATATATATATATATATATATATATATATATATACTATATTGCCAAAAGTTTTGGGATGCCTGCCTTTACGTGCACATGAACTTTAATGACATCCCATTCTTAATCCGTAGGGTTTAATATGGAGTTGGCCCATCCCTTTGCAGCTATAACAGCCTCAACTCTTCTGGGAAGGTTTTCCAAAATGTTTAGGAGTGTGTTTATGGGAATTTTTCGAGAAGCGCATTTGTGAGGTCAGGCAGTGATGTTGGCGAGAAGGCCTGGCTCAGTCTCCGCTCTAATTCATCCCAAAGGTGTTCTATCGGGTTGAGGTCAGGACTCTGTGCAGGCCAGTCAAGTTCCTCGACACCAAACTCGCTCATCCATGTCTTTATGGACCTTGCTTTGTGCACTGGTGCGCAGACATGTTCCTTTCACTGGAACTAAGGGGCCAAGCCCAACCCCTGAAAGACAACTCCACACCATAATCCCCCTCCACCAAACTTTACACTTGGCACAATGCAGTCAGGCAAGTACCGTTCTCCAAACGCCAAACCCAGACTCGTCCATCGGATTGCCAGACAGAGAAGCGTGATTCGTCACTCCAGAGAACATGTCTCCACTGCTCTAGAGTCCAGTGGCGGCGTGCTTTACACCACTGCATCTGACGCTTTGCATTGCACTTGGTGATGTAAGGCTTGGATGCAGCTTGGATGCAGCTGCTCGGCCATGGAAACCAGCTATGCACTGTTCTTGAGCTAATCTGAAGGCCACACAAAGTTTGGAGGTCTGTAGCTATTGACTCTGCAGAAAGATGGCGACTTCTGCGCACTGTGTGCCTCAGCATGCGCTGACCCTGCTCTGTGATTTTTACATGGCCTACCACTTCGTGGCTGAGTTGCTGTTGTTCCCAATTGCTTCCACTTTGTTATTATACCACTAACAGTTGACCGTGGAATATTTAGTAGTGAGGAAATTTCACGAATCTTCAGCTGGATGGAACTGAATTAAATACTTTGAATGTTGCGATCCTATCTGACTTATGATAGCAACCTGAGTCATAACAAAGCACTGTTTGCCAGAGGAGAACTGGCCCCCCAACTAAGCCTGGTTTCTCCCAAGGTTTTTTTCTCCATTTTAACATCTGTTTGCCACCATGTCACCTGTTGGAGTTTGGGTTCCTTGCCGCTGTCGCCTTTGGCTTGCTTAGTTGGGGACACTTGACATTTGATATTCAATATTCAACAGTGCTTTGATCTGCCTGCATTTACACTATTCTTTAAGAGCTGCTGTGCAGCCAAAATAATGTACCAGTTATCAATGTAAAGCTGCTTTGACACAATTGACAATGTAAAAAGCGCTATATAAATAAAGGTGACTTGACATGACTTGACTTGACGAATGGACTTATTGTACAGGTGGCGACCTATCACGGTACCACGCTTGAATTCACTGAGCTCCTGTGAGTAACCCATTCTTTCACAAATGTTTGTAGAAGCAGTCTGCATGCCTAGGTGCTTGACTTTATACACCTGTGGCCATGGAAGTGATTGGAACACCTGAATTCAATGATTTGGAGGAGTGTCCCAATACTTTTGGCAATATATATATATATATATATATATATATATAGTGCTTAACAAATTTATTAGACCACCACCCAATGTAAGGTTTGTGCCATAGCTGCCCTAAACTAACAGTATTGGTGATTACAATAATAATTTGTATGTGTTTCGGCTAATCCACACCAGTATGTGTAAGCTCTTTAGTCACAGTAGTGCTTCTAATGCTAAAATGTAATTATTGTTGTGATTTAATGGATTCTAAGATGTATCGCATAAAATGTTCATGTCTTTGGGAACAACTAGAACCTATTAAGAAATCAATAACAACAGAGATTGTGGAAAAGTACATAAAAACAATGCCAGGATAAATGCAAGCTGTTATCAAGGCCAAAGTAGGCCATACAAAATAAAAATAAAATATATATGGTTATTGTTTGGTTATTGTGTGTGAATAAAGACTATTTAGTTGTTTCTGTTTGTTATTTGCTTAATAAATGACAAAAAATATTTTAGTTTTAAACAAGTTTTTGACAAGATTCCTAAATGTATATACATAAAAAATAATAATAATAATAAAAATAAAATAAAAAAATATATATATATATATACACATACATACACATACACACACACACACACACACACACACACACACATACAGTGCTGATGAATTACTGCATCAATGCGGCGTGGCATGGAGGCGATCAGTCTGTGGCACTGCTCAGGTGTAATGGAAGCCCAGGTTGCTTTGATAGCGGCCTTCTGGTCATCTGCATTGTTGGTCTGGTGTCTCTCATCTTCCTCTTGACAATACCCCATAGATTCTCTCTGGGGTTCAGGTCTGGTGAGTTTGATGGCCAGTCAAGCACAGTAACACCATGGTCATTGAACCAGCTTTTGGTACCTTTGGCAGTGTGGGCAGGTGCCAAATCCTGCTGGAAAATTAAATCAGCATCTCCATAAAGCTTGTCAGCAGAAGGAAGCATGAAGTGCTCTAAAATTTCCTGGTAGATGGCTGCATTGACTGTGGACTTGAGAAAACACAGTGGACCAACACCAGCAGATGACATGGCAGCCCAAATCATCACGGACTGTGAAAACTTCACACTGTGCCTCTCCACTCTTCCTCCAGACTCTGGGACCATGATTTCCAAATGAAATGCAATATTTACTTTGGATCACTGAGCAACAGTCCAGTTCTTTTTCTCCTTAGCCCAGGTAAGACGCTTCTGACGTTGTCTTTGGTTCAGAAGTGGCTTGGTACGTGGAATGCGACTGTTGTAGCCCATTTCCTGAAGACGTCTGTGTGTGGTGGCTCTTGATGCACTGACTCCAGCTTCAGTCCACTCCTTTTGAAGCTCTCCTAAGTTCTTAAATCGGCTTCGCCTGACAATCTTCTCAAGCCTACGCAGCGGTCATTCCTTTCACTTGTACACCTTTTCCTACCACACTTTTTCCTTCCAGTCAACTTTCCATGAATATGCTTTGGCACAGCACTCTGCGAACAGCCAGCTCTTTCAGCAGTGACCCTCTGTGGCTTACCCTCATTGTAGAGGGTCTTGATGATCGTCCTCTGGACAACTGTCAAGTCAGCAGACTTCCCCATGACTGCTGTTGGGATTACTGACCTAAACCCAGTATTTATACCCTGAGAATGGTAATTTAATAGAACCTGAAATTAAATATTCTAATAAATAGAGATACTGATTTTTTATTTTATTTTGATGAGCAGCAAGCTGTAATCATCAAAATGAAAACAAAAAAGTCTGTAAATATTTTACTTTATGTCTAATAAATCTAGAATATATTTAAGTTTTACTTTTTGAATTAAATTACAGAAAAAAACTTTTTCATGATATTCAAATTTATTTAGATGCACCTGTATATATATATATATATATATATATATATATATATATATATATATATATATATATATATATATATATATATACACACATACATACATATATATATATTAAAAAGGTAAAGTGTCGATATATTAAAAAGATCAACACTTTACCAGTTACAAAAATTATTAAATAAACACTGTTTTTTAAACTGTCTGAAAAAAATTGTTTCCACAAAAATATTAAGCAACATTATATCATTTTTCAACATATCATAATAAGAAATGCTTCTTAAGCACCAAATCAGCATATTAGAATGATTTATTGAAAAGAATGACTTAAAATTGTAATATTCCACACAATTACAGTTTCTACTGTATTATTGATCAAATAATTGCAACTCTTGGTGAGCATAAGAGACTTCTTTTAAAAACATAAAAAAAATCGTACTGGCCCCAAACTTTTCAAATTGTTTGATTATTTAGTAATCAATCATGCAACACTTACTTACTGTAGATCAAAATAGGTAACTAGAATCATGAAATTTTAATGTTGGTATAAAATTATATACTAACTATACTATTATTCACTAACTACCCACAATCTAACTTAACTTGTTGCTAAATGTACTGTCTGTCTGTCTGATAGGCTGCCATATCCTCCATATAACAAAGCAACTAACTAACCTGAAAGATCGGGAATTGCATTCATTACAGATTTTGTTGATGCATTTGCAGCATTACCCGATTTGCATAATTCCTTTAGTAAATGAGGTGCTAAAACAATGCAGATAGCACGTGCAAATAAACTATCTCCGGATAACCTTGGGCTGCAACCCAGCCTGAGATGCACCAAGGGTTCACAGGCAGCAGCCAATTTCTCGACCGAATGCTTTTAGTCTTTTGTGTAATATCACTGGTATTGGTATCGACTACTAAAAATCATCACGACACTAACAAACGTAATCAACTGTGGCGGGTTGAATGCAACATAATTACATAAGAATGCTAAGGAGCACTCCTTGTGTCCCCAACATTTCCATTTTGGCAGACTCCAGTAAACAAGAGACGAGACGAGAATTAAGTGAATTATAATTCTGCATAAATCTTTGCCGCCCCAGGCATTGCCGGCACTTGACATCCAACTCACATAAACAGCATGTTGTAATGTAAGATTGTGATGTTGGGTGAAAGGTTCAAGCAGAGAGACTGACAGTCTGTGTCTTTGATTTCATAAGCAGTGGCATGTTACTGAAGGAAGCACAGATGAAACTAACATGTACAGTCTCCCTCGACCACAGGCCTCATTTAAATGCGTTGCATCTCCGATTGCCTGAGGTTAAAGAGTCGAGTAGAGTCAGCTCCTTTTAGACTGACTATGATCATTACGGTGAGGGACTTCATGTAGAGTCAAGTGTTTACCCGTCCACTAGTCCTGCCTCTATGCTGGCCTATATTTAGAGCAGAATACACAATAAGCCAACCCCTCTCTGTGCAAAACATGTCACATCTGGTCCGTTTTACAGGGTGTCTACAGATATGAAGTTAAATTTAAGACTTTTTAAGACATTTTTAATACCATCTTACATGAAATTTAAGACCAAACCTGCGATGGAAACACACACACACATAATACATACTATTGTTCTGTAAAAATAAAAAGCAGCATTTAATAATCATGATAATAATTATTATATTATATAATATATTAAATGCATTAATAGAATTGTTATTATTAAAGTACCTGCGAAAAATTTGGAAACAATTATTAATGATTTTAAAATAAGTCTCTTCTGCTCACCAGGGCTGCATTTATTTGATCAAAAATACAGTAAAAACTGCAACTGTCACAGTTCCCTCTGTTCCTGGACTCCATTTCCCATGATCCTCCTGTTTCCACACCTGCACTCACTTCCTCGTCATCTCCCCATCATCACGGATTACCTGCACCTCCTCCTTATCATCCTCACACCCTTTATAATGGACTCACTCCCAGCACTCCTTGTCCATTCTTGATGTTAGTTTGTATGTGTACTGGTTGTGTTTCTCCTTCGTCCATTAAATACCCTTACTTTGTGGAAATCCGTGAAACGCCTCTTCTTTGCAACCACCCCACGTAACAGCAACACTGTGAAATATTCTTACAAATAAAAAAAAGTTTTCTATTTTAATATATTATAAAATGTAATTTATTCCTGTGATGCAAAGCTGAATTTTCAGCATCATTACAATTTGATTTGATGGTCAAGAAACATTTCTGATTATTATCAATGTTGAAAACAGTTGTGCTGCTTCAGATTTTTGTGCAAATGGTGATACATTTTATTTTTCAGAATTCTTTGAAAAATACAAAGCATTTATTTGAAATTATATTACATGTATTTATCAAATATATTACATTAATTAAAGCATTTATTAAATAGAAATATTAATAATATTCACTCACTTTATCACTTTAATGTATGACAAAGTATTAATTTTTCTCTTTTTTAAATCTTACCACAAATGTTTGAATTGTATCATTGTCTTTTACAAAAATGTTAAGCAGCAAAAACTGCATTTTAACATTGATAATAATTAATAGTGAATGTTTCTTGAGCAGAAAATCAGCGTTTCTGAAGAATCATGTGACACTGAAAGTTCTCTTATAAACGATTCTACTGACGAATGTTGCGTTCCCAAATGCAAATTTAAACGTTACAAACAAAGTAGCATTTACAGTGAATCGAAAATGAAAACACAGCAAGCATGCAGCGCGTCAGACTATTATTTATATAATTACATCTCAGCCCTTGCGAATTTTATATTAAATTCTCACCACCATTCATAAAAAAGTTACCGGGCGAGTAACACGTCTCGCATTTGAATATGTCGCGTCTAAAAACGCGTCGGCGCCGATTTCTCCTTTGCAAAGCAACCATGAGCTGTCCATGACGACGCGGTAGTTCGTTTCAGCAAAGGATATATGGATTTCCAGCACCAAAAATCACTTGCAGTAGCTCTGCTACAGCAGATTTATTTAAAAATGTGTATCCGTGCACACATAGGCGCCGATTTATGTTTGTGCCGGTGGGTGCTCAGTCCATATATACACAGACCCGTGCTAAACTTGCATATTCCCATGTGGTCTAGTGGCATAACTTTTGCTATGCGAGTCAGACATTCCGGGTTCTAATCATCAGTGGTCCTAATCCGCCCTCGGTTAGTTTTTTTTTTTTTTTTTTTTACCAGTTACTTGAAAAAAAGGAATCTGATTATGTAACTCAAGTTACTTGTAATGTGTTTATCCCAACCCTGCTGCTAAAATATATATCTTGAACGCAATGAAAGTTGCTTCAGATAAAAACATCTGCCATATGCATAAATGTAAATTATAAAAGCACCTTTTTTTTAACATATCTAAGATAGCTGACGATTGTCAAGTATCATGTCTACTCATGTCGTTCCAAACCCGTGTTACTTTTTTTCGTCTGCAAAACACAAAATATTTTGAAGAATTTTGGTAACCAACTAGTTTTGGTTGCCATTGACTTCCATTGTATGGACCAAAAAAAGCTTCTCAAAATATCTTATTTTACTAACTTTTTTTTTTTTTTTCCTTTTCTCAATAAGACTAAAGATGTTCATTAATAATTGTGGTAACACTTTAGTATAGGGAACATGTATTCACTATTAACTACGACTTTTCCCTCAATAAACTCCTAATTTACTGCTTATTAATAGTTAGTAAGGTAGTTGTTAGGTTTAGGTATTGGGTAAGATTAAGAATGTAGAATAAGGTCATGCAGAATAAGGCATTAATATGTGCTTAAAAAGTACTAATAAACAGCTAATATTCTTGTAATACGCATGCTAATAAGCAACTAGTTAAAAAACCCTAAAATAAAGTGTTACCATAATTGTATATAAAGAGGCAAGAGCACGTTTGTGTGCATTCTGTTAATTTCGCTGGAAAGAACAGAGAGTTGCCGCAACACCATTAGCGATAGATTGACGTGCTCGTCTGTGTGAAGACTGTGCACGAGCCACAAGAACGGTTCTCCACTGATAACAGCGGCTTGATTTAAAAAAACAACACATTCCAGCGCCAGATTACTTCTTATTTAACACAAATTAACGTCACCTGGGTGTTTCATTTGGCTATCTGTGCAGCAAAATGTTTAAAACAAAAAGTGGTGGGGACATGTCCCACCCGCAAATTACGCTTATGTTACCAACAAAACAAAAGCACTTTACATAAATGTTGTCTCACTCTCACTGATATCTGATGATCAGTAGCGGCTCACTAAATAAAATCATTTTAAATAAAATAACACACTTACAATAAGAAGACGATTCTAGAGAAAGAGCAAGAAGAGAGTTTAAGCGCGCGTCCAGCTGGTGTGACAGTGAAGAGCTGCGAGCTGAAAGATTTGTGCTTGCGCATTACTTGGCATTTTTCATTAAAATAACAATAGAAACGGCCTCAAATAAACTATAAAAATGTGAAGATAATCGTGTATGAAAGCTGCAATCGATTTTTCATTGGTTAAATCAATGGAGAATATCTCGTATTTTGGAATCGGCGCCTATTCGTGCACAGCTCGGATCAGATATTCCTACATCTTGGCTGAGCTTTGTCCTGCAGATGGCGCCGCGCAAGAAAAAAAATCTTCCAATATGTGTCCAAATGAAGGCGGGCGGCACATGAAATCCTGCGAGAAACAGGCTGGTTTGGCAGCAGCTGTAAATAAACGGGTAATGGTGGATCTTATAACTGGGACTGAATTTTAAGCTGATGGAAATGTTTGCGCCAGAGTTAATAAAATACAAAATGTTGCACGATAAACCATGGGTTTTTTGCAAAGCGTGTTTTTCAAACAGATCCATTAAACCAGGGTGCAATACTTTTCGATTTATAAATCATAACTTATCATTCCTGTAGCTCAAAAAAGTATAGCATGGCACTAGAAATGCCAAGGTCATTGGGTTTGATTGCCAGGGAATGCATGAACAGTGTTACTTTTAAAAGTAATGGATTACAATATTGTTATTATATACAATAAACTAATTTTGTTACTTTTGCGTTACTTTTTCTCATCTGGGCTGGGCTGTTTGTTTGTTTTTATAACAAAAAAGTTCTGTTTTTGGCAAATGTAAAGCCCCTTTCACACCAAAAGTGAAATGAATAATCCTCAGGCTGAAGGAAATGCAAATTCACGCCTGTACAGTAGAGGGCGCAGCTCAAACAAACCTTTCAGCTGTGCTGCTGTTCTGAATACAAAAGAATAGGGTGCAGGAGAAGAAGTAAATGAGTAAATGTATGCTCACATTTAGTCTAGAAATACAATAACCATCATGTTACACACAAGACCTCTACACTTATTCCCGATTTCTCTCAACACGGGGACAGGAGAGCTGTCAGTCAATAAATTGAAAAAAACAAAGTAACTTGCGCTACTTATTTGAAAAAGTAACTCAGATATTTTGTTATCAGTTTTAAAGTAATGCATTATTTTACCAGTTACTTGAAAAAAAGGAATCTGATTACATAACTCAAGTTACTTGTAATGTGTTTATCCCAACCCTGCTGCTAAAATATATATCTTGAACGCAATGCAAGTCGCTTCAGATAAAAACATTTGCCAAATGCGTAAATGTAAATTATAAAAGCACCTTTTTTTTAACATATCTAAGATAGCTGACGATTGTCAAGTATCATGTCTACTCATGTCGTTCCAAACCCGTGTGACTTTCTTTCGTTTGCAAAACACAAAATATTTTGAAGAATTTTGGTAACCAACTAGTTTTGGTTGCCATTGACTTCCATTGTATGGACAAAAAAACTTCTCAAAATATCTTATTTTGGGCCAGATTTACTAAACGGAACAAATCATTTACATTATGACCAACGCAATTTGATAAGAGCAGCGCAAATTAGCGCTGGGTCGCAAATAAGCAGCGATGATGCTGATGCTCTCATCAGGTGCGGGTCGACAACACGTTACATATAATATACGGATAACGTCTTCCTCTTGCATTCCAAAGAAATTAATACGAGTGGAAAATATTTTCTCCCTTCTACCACACGCTCTCTGTTCTCTGCGGTGTCTCCTCCTAGCAGCAACAATTGCAGCCATGTCGCAAAATGGCCATGCTTTTTTTTGAGCGTTAAATAATGGCGCAAATACCAGTAAATTGAAGAGTGCAAACATTAGTAAATCGCATTGCGTGATTCATTTAAATACTCTCCTCCCATCAATTTTGAGTCTGAAAGGGAAACTCCTACAAATGCATATGCAATAAGGTCAGCTGCAAAAACAACTCAGTCCACGGCCTTTTCAGCGCTAATTTTGCACTGCGTGTCTTTAGTAAATTCCTACAGTAGTTTTTTTAACGCCAAAAGAACAGCTGGCACAAGATCTGGCCCATGATGTTCTACAAAAGAAACTCAGACATACAGTTTTGGCGAATAAATGATGACAGAATTTTTTTATTTTTGTGTGAACAATGGCTGGGAAGATTTCAATTTTAAAACTTTCAAAACTTAAATGTTCGTCTATTCCTCATAAAGATTTCGGTAACATGTTACAATAATTAAACATTTGTTAATGTATTAATTAACATGAACTAACAATGAGCAATACATTTGTTACTGTATTTACTAATCTTCGTTAACGTTAGTTAATAAAAATACAGTTGCTCATTATTTGTTCATGTTAGTTCACAGTGCATTAACTAATGTTAACAAGATTTTAATAACGTATTAGTAAATGTTGAAATTAACATTAACAAAGATTAATAAATGCTGTATAAGTGCAGTTCATAATTCAAGATGTAGTTAACTAATGAACCTTACTGTAAAGTGTTACCAAGATTTCATACAGCTCCAGAAGACTTTTTTTTTTTTACCACATTTTTTTGTCCTAATTCACTTTCATTTTTCAGAATTGAACAGCATGAACATTGTACCTAAAATCTCTTTTTGTTTTCTATTGAAAAATGAAAGTCTTACGGATCTGGAAAGACATGAGGGTGAATATACGATAACAGAAATCTTCACAATGCCAGAAAGACAAGTGTTAACTGACTACAAGCAAAGGCATTTGTCTTGGTACCCTGTGCATGTGTCAACAGCACAAAACAGAAAAAGCCATTCTGACCAACTCTCTATTTACAAGATAAGGCTCTCGCTCCATCAGAGTTTATCTTCCGGATCACCTTTGGGCTGCAGCCCAGCCCAGGAAGCGCAGAGGGTTTGGAGACAGCAGGCCAATTTCTCGATTCAATGCTTTTAGTCATCTGCCTTTGAAAGGCAAACATTCAACCTAATTCTGCAGCGATGCAATAAACATGGAAAATAGTCCACCCAGAGAAAGATGCTACAATCTTCTACTCATCCGCGCGCAGCATAATTTCAAAACAAGCCATTTTACATAACAGGCTTAAGTGGAGGAGCTTGAAAAGCACACACACAATCAGCATGCAGACAGAAGCCTGTATGGAACGCTTACCTTTTTGAAGGCGTGGGCGTCCCGGAGGAAATGAGAACGGTATCGTTCATGTTGTTGGCCACTGGCCTCAGCTGACTGCAAAATTACAGAGTTTGAGTCAAGCATAGCCACAAACCTATGCCGCTCTAAGCTCTTCAAACGCACAAGGGGACAGCAAACCTCTAAGAAGTCGTGTTATTTTTGAAGTACACTGTTTGAGTGCACATTAAACTTCCTCATCATAATCGCCTTCCAGATGCACACGTTTTAATTTAATGCTATTTGCCCAAACTTAATTAAGTTAACAAGATGACAAAAGGGTTTAGATGAATTCTAATTAAAGCTGAAGAAATTCGAGAAGGTTGGGAGAAACAGGAGGGGGTGACATTGCAGAAGGTAATTTGCGTGAGTAAACAGTGCCACGGGATCCATCTGGACTCGATGCCCGCCAGTCCTGATGCACACACATGATAGATCATTTCGTTTAATTTTTACGGTTAATTCCAAGATGTTTCAAAATATTACCATTATAAACGGTTTTGTCGACACACTCGCATTGCAATACTAAACTATTTTATGTTTTGGTGAATTTGTAGTTAATTTGCATAAGTTTGTCCCACTGAGGGTTAGGTTTAGGGGTGGACCTCTAAACCTAACCATCAGTTTTTCCATCACCTTTAGGGGTGAAAAAACAATACATTTCTATAGAAATCACACTGTAGGAATTCACATGAAGTCGGCACTTCGTAAAATATTGACGTTTTCTCATAAGATAGTTGAAGATGGTCAAGTATCATGTCTACTCATGTCGTTCCAAACCCGTGTGATTTTCTTTCGTCTGCAAAACACAAAATATTTTAAAGAATTTTGGTAACCAACCAGTTTTGGTTGCTTTTGACTTCCATTGTATGGACAAAAAAACTTCTCAAAATATCTTATTTTATGTTCTACAGAAGAAAGTCAGACATACAGTTTTGGAACGACATGAGGGCAAGTAGATGATGACAGAAATTTCATTTTTGTTTGAACAATTGCTGGAAAGATTTCAATTTTGAAACATTCTAAACTTTTATACGGTTAATTCAAAGATGTTTCAAAATATTACCATTATAAACCGTTTGTTGACACACTCTAATTGCAATTCGAAACGGGACCTCTAAACCTAACCATCAGTATTTCCATCACCTTTAGGGGTGAAAAAAAATTGTACATTTCCACAGAAATCACACTGTACGAATTCATAAAGTGGTTACATTTGGTTAAGTTGGTTTTTTTTTTTTTTAACGTCTCTAAGATAGCTGACGATTGTCAAATATCATGTCCACTCATGTCGTTCCAAACCCGTGTGACTTTCTTTCGTCTGCAAAACAAAAAATATTTTGAAGAATTTTGGTATCCAATCAGTTTTGGTTGCCCTTGACTTCCATTTGAATGGACAAAAAAATAAATAAATAAATATCTATCTATATATATATAATATAAAAAAAATTGTATATTTCCATAGAAATCACACTACATGAATTCATACAAAATCGGGACTTCGTAAAATGGTTACATTTTCTCGTGAGATTGGGTTGGTTTTTGGTACAGACAAAAACATACCTACTGAAACTTCCCATCCTTAAATAAGTCACTAATCTCATATGTTTATTTTTCCTATTTTTTACCTCTTGACTGATAAATATTTAGGATTTTCCTATTATTTTTCCAGTCATTTCTGACTAATGGATATGGTGTTAAAACACACAATTCCTGGTTCAGCACAACTGAAAAAAAAAAAAGAAAAAAGAAATTTCCAAAACTTCTCCATGACTTTTTAGGGTTTTTTACTTTTTCCAAGCTTGTAAACCACAATTTTGCAATTCCTTGATACTTCCAGGTTGTCCATGACTGTGGGAACCCTGCTCAAATCGGAGGCGTTTGTTTACTGCAATCCAAAATCTCTTCAAATGAAAGGAAACATCCAAAGGATGTCGTTTCTTAGTTCGGTCGAATGGAGGGTCGGTGCATTTGCAGTACTGAGACGTCCTAATGGTAATGTTTCCTGAGGCTGCTAGCGTCATGTCACACGACTCTAGGAACGCCGTAATGCAATTCGAACATCCTTCTGAGACCTTGAAATAGTTACCAGCATCGAGCAAACTGATCCAACACATGGCAAGAAAATCATGCTAGATATTTACTATAACTGCAAGTTTTTTTTTAAAAAAAATCCTTTTTTATTAATAAAGCACTTCTGTTCTATGCAATTACTCACCTACTTCCCGCAAGGCAAAGAGTGGCCGTCTGTCAAGTGCCCGAGACACAAGCAGTGCCTGCTCTGTCCAGCTGCCTGTCCTGTTCTGTGCTCAACTGAAGGAGCATCTCAATGCACAACACTGCTGCTGTCTCCAAGGAAACCTGACAGTCACGTGACGCGGTGACGATCCAGACACACTCTTACTCTCTCCTTTCCCCCCATCTCTCTCTCTTTCCTCCCAGCTCCACCATTTAGACGCACATACTTTCTGCCACTCAGAAATAGATGCTATATTCTTCCCAAAGAACATTAAAATTTTTCCAATCTTTGTTTCCAGCCACCCACATTAGTCATAATCCAGAGCAAACAATCCCCTTTTTTCCAACAGAGAGCTTCATTTACAACACAATTACTATACAGAGCGTTGCCTACACAGCAATAATAGTCTCATACTTAAAGTGTAAAAATAAATATTTTTACAATTGACTATTTGGCAGTATGTCTGAACTAGCTCTGTATAATGAAGATGGTTTGGACACATATGAGACATGCAGGCAATTTTCAAGCTTTTCCCAGCCAATAACAAAGTTCTGAAGGAACTGATGCAGATACTCCAACGCCATTTAGTTATGTGTCAATAACTGTTATTATCTACGCTGTGGAAAGAAATGTTAACAAATTAGACAGACACTAAATGGCACAACTGTTTAAAGGTCATTTCCGGCAAATTACATCATAGATATACGGATAAAAGATGGAAAAGCCATTGTGTATGTGAATAGCACATGTGGTACAAGGTAATCTATCATATTTACAGGAATATAATGGGTTTTGTGCGTGTGAAAATGGCTGGTAGAAATTTGGGTAACGCTTTAGATTACAGCCCAGTAATTACTGCGTAATTACAATGTATTTACAATGTAATTATAGTGTACCTATAAAGTAAGTATGTGTAAGTAAAGGGGAACAATATGTAAAGTCTGGGGAATAAAGGGGTAACAACAAGGAAAATAAATTATACTGTAAGTATTTTACAACTAGGGGAAATATACTTGTTCCATAGTTACAAGGTAAGTATGACATCTGCGGGTTGTAAATTAAAGTTACCCTCTTGTTTCATGTAGTTACAGGGTAAGTACAATAAAAACACAGTTGGTTTGACAGTTGGTTGGAAGCATTAGTCTACAGTTTAAACATTTTAAGTGTTTGGTATTTTTCTTACAAACACTTATCGCTTCACTTTAGAAGACATTGATTCATCCATTGGTTGTATGGATTACTGTAGTCATTGCTGTATGTGCTGTTTGATGCTTCGACTTTTAGGAACACATGAGTTTGCATTATAAAGCATTAATTATTTAATTTATTTATGTTTGTGTTCATCTGAAGAAGGAAAGTCATATACATCTCGGATGGCATGAGGGTAAAAGATGAGTAAATGGTGAGGACATATCTGGGTGTACTGTATTTAAAACATTACAGAATTTAAGGAAAGAAAAAGTAGAAGAGGAACAGGAACAGGAGGAAGCCAAGCAAGAGAAACGAATAAGAAGTGTTGTAAATCTGTTTTGGAATAAGTTGTTTTTCAAATAAAGGTTTCTAAGTGATATCAGATTGTGTGTACGCATGTGTTTTTATTGTACTTACCCTGTAACTTCATGAAACAAGAGGGTAACAAGCACCACTTTAATTTACAGCCTACAATGTCATACTTACCCTGTAACTACATGAAACAAGAGTATTTTCCCAGTATTAAAAAAAATTACAATATTGTAGTTTTACTTGCCTTGAAACAACTCAATCAGTGCACTTTTGCAATAAAAACAAAATATTGTGTAAATGCACTGATATGTAGCCTACCCCGTGAGTTTTAAAAAAGCCTTTATATGTTTGTACGCTATTATTACAAAAAGGTGTGCAGTGTATGTTCTCGCTAAATTGCTCTGAAACGTAAGATTGTTGTCTATCATAATAGTATAAGTACCCCTTAGTTCTAAAATACTTACAGTATAAATAATTTGTTATTTTCCTGGTTGTTACCCCTTTATTCCCAAGACTTTACATATTGTTCCCCTTTACTTACACATACTTACTTTATAGGTAAACTATAATTACCGGAAGTTATGCTGTCAAATGTGGTCATTATGTAGTACTTTCCAGGCTGTAATCTAAAGCGTTACCGAAATTTGTTACAAAACCAGTGGTTTGTAGGAATGAATTTACAGATGGACCTTATCAGTGAGAGTTGTTATGGTCCGTTTACAGAGATCAAAATTATTCAAAATGAATTAACTTAAAATATTAATTGAATTATACATCTACTGAACTATACATAATTTATACATCTTACATTAAAAGAGATAGTTCACCCAATTTAAGCATTTTGAAGCATCCATCCATCATAAAAGTAATCCATACGGCTCCAGGGGGTTAATAAAGACCTTCTGAAGCAAAATGATGGGTTTTTGTAAGAAAAATATCCATATTTAAAACTTTATAAACTATTTATTAACTAGCTTCTGGCAGACGGCCGTATGCATCAATTTGTGGTGGAAGAGTAACCCCTGACCCGACACATGACGCAATGACGAACGTGGAAGCGCAGAGGATACTCTCAGGGGTTACTCTTTTGGCACAAGTCGACTTGTGCAGTATGCGTACAGCCATCTGCCGAAAGCTAGTTATTATAGTTTATAAAGTTTCAAATATCCTTACTTTATGGAGTCATGTGGATTACTTTTATGATGGATGGATGCATTTTTTCGGGCTTCAAAATCTCACCCCCCATTCACTACCATTATCAAGTTTGGAAGAGCCAGGATATTTTTAAAATATAACTCAGATTGTGTTCATCTGAAAGAAGATCCACCTAGAATGGCTTGAGGGTGAATAAATCATGGGATAATTTTCATTTTTGGGTGAACTATCCCTTTAATAGCGAGTAGAAAAAGATATGTTGTCAACATCAAAGTGAGTATTTATAAATATATTTTTATAATAATATTTAACAATTTGGTTTGCCTTTAGTGAAATGTCAAAATTCAATTAAAATCAAATAAAAAATTAAAATTATTTATAAATGTATAGGCATGACATATGAAAGTTTAAATATAATTATATAAAACTAATTTTAATAAAACTAAATGATGTTTTTATATTTAAAAAATTCTCACACAGTGTATATGAATATAAATATATTTTAGGCAGGGAAGAGTTGCATCATATTTGAAGGTCCTTGGCATTAAAAAAGTTGAAAAAGACAATCTCACTACTAAATCAGTTGTCAGATGACCAGTGGACCATCCTGACCCAATTCCTTGTAGGCACAGTCTAAAAGGGGTTGTATACTTGTAGAATATAGGGCTGTCAATAAAGGAGAGAAAGGTGGTGAGGATTCTCGGGGGCCTCCGGCTTTTAGTTTTGGACAGTACGGGAAACTTTGATGCCTTTCTAATTAGCTGTATCTCTCAAATCAATGTGCATATGATGCAATAATCATTAAAAGGTAACCCCACTGCTAACAGATGCCACCCCATCACTCTCAGTCACTGAATATGGATTCTTCAGCTCTCATTTGAACCATAAGCCACATTTTAGCTAATCTCCAACCACTCAAATTCATCAAGCAGATCAAACCAGGATGAAACCGTCTTCTAAACTTTGATTAGCAAACTCCTCTAGATTCAAAGCCAGGGACTGACAAGTCTTAGACGTGCTACGAATGTAGATTTACTCGTCCTGATGTTCTGCCCTCAGCAGAAGGGGAGGCAAAAATCACGCTCACATCTTTTTTTATGAGGTCAAATGAATTACATCAAGGGCCGTTCACAGCCACACTTCTCCTCTGGTTAATTACAATGAAGTGAGTACTTTCACAGAGCCCGAGCTGGAGAAATATGGAGCATCTATATCCTGTCTCAGCTGAAAGTTATCAATGCATGACCGGCCTTCCAGCCGGTTTATGCTTCTGGTTCTGGGCCCATGGCACAGTTTTATGACCTTGGCTGTTTATTATTACAGTCACTGTCTGTTTCAGCTACACTGCATGAATTCATACTGATTAAGCAAATAAAAGAAGGAGGAATGGCGTATGCACATTTGGTAAATGAGTTTCTGCTTAAATTGAATATGAAATCATAATTGACCTTACTGACTTTCTTCATTCTTGGTCTTGTTTTGCAAACTTGTAATATTGCGCTCTAGTATGTAATACTCCCTTTTTATGATCTAATCAAGTACAATTAATTTATTGTTTACCTTACGTCACCCTTCCATTATGGAACTAAAATGGTTGTGAATGCATAGTTCAAACATGACATTTTAATCAGCATTTTACATTTTTTTTAAATATTTTCCAAAGTGATATTTTTCAAATATCAATTCATAAACATCAATAAATTGTTGTAATACTAATTCATAAAATATGAATACAATATCTGTCATATTAATATTTTCACATTAATAATATTTTTCACATATAACAAAAATAAGTAATTATTGATTATGCCACACTATTTAAGATTTTAGAATTTATTTTTTATTATTATGATATTAGAACAGTTGTATCAACTTGACATTTTTGATTTTAAGCCCCTCAAAAACATCAAAATGACTTTTAATTCAGAAACGAAGAACACTGTCTTCATAGAACAGGTGTTCTATGTATGAATTGCATTTTTAATGTATTTTTGAATTGATTCATAGAAAAAAAGCGTGAGATTCTGTTGACGGTTCAAGAAAACGATATGCTTTGCGCTATTTTGTTTCAAATTAGTCACAGACATCTGTCCCTACCTAAGGTTCAGCATGTCCTAAAGAACTCCATCTGTCAGAAAGGAGAAGATCTGGAAGGTTTGCCTTCATATGCTGTCAGCTTTCAGAAAAACATCATTCCAGTAGGGCATCAGAGAAATTTATCATCTCACTTAAAAAACAACAACAACAAGGCTGTCAGAGAGTCCCTGTGTCTGTTTGATTCATGGAGCTGAGCAGACATGATTCTCCTTTTCTCTGACTCTGCTCTGACCAATCAGAACCAGGCAGCCTGCAGCTTGTGACAGCGGGATGTGGAGGATCATGTTGATGGATGTCATATTGAGGTCAAAGCCAACAAGAACACTATGCTGACCAATTGTGAGGGGCAGTAACGGGCAGGCAGACATGTTTATGCTGATCTGCCAAATGCCCACAGTGCAAGAGACGGTCATAACGCTGCTTTAATAATGAGGATCATGATAATAGTGTAATATTCAGGTTGAAGAAATTTAAATATGTTTAGATAGATAGATAGGGTGTAACAGTACATGCATTCATCCGAACAGTCACGGTTCGGTACATACAGTCAGACGACGAGTACAGTCAGTCACAGGCAATCCACACTCCGATCCAGAAGGGGGCATGCGGTAATGCAATGCTGTTTGCTAACCACCATAACAGGAAAAAGCGCAGAAGAAGAAGAGACGATCTATGCATAGATATGTTTATGTGTAATAATCTCTCAACCAGTGTTTCAACTGCAGAAAGACAGCTTGAGAACAATATCTCACGTAGCATTACATTTACCTCAGGCAAGTCATTTAGTGTCCACATCGCATTTGTGCCACCACTAAACCCAACCAAAAGTGTTAACAAAAGCAAACGTAAGATAAAAACGCATTAATAGTTCACCCAAAAATGATCCTATGATTTATTCACCCTCAAGTCGTCCTAGGTGTATATTAACCCTCTGGAGACGTATGGATTACTTTGATTAAGGACGGATGCATTTTTTTTTTTTTTTTTTTTTTTTTTTAAACGCGGCACCCCATTCACAACCATTACCTTGGAGGATATTTTTAAATATATCTCTGATTGTGTTCGTCTGAAAGAAGATAGCCATATACATCTAGGACGGCTTGAGGGTGAGTAAATCATGGGATAATTTTCATTTTTGGGTGAACTATCCCTTTAACTGAAGCAACTATGCCTTTTTAGCTTGCTTACAAGTCTTTGAGCTCTTTTATAATGACTCAGGTTTCACAGGCTGTACCAGGTGAGCTTCTGAGCAAGTTTATCATAACAGAAACCTGCAGTAATCATAATTTGTGCCAAAAGGAATAAAAGTTGTTGCCATTTTACTGCCTATAGTGTTCATTTCAGGAGGACACTGCAGTAAATTGTATGTATATGTACGTTTTTGCATATACAAAAATGCAGGTAGAGGCATGTATTTCCAATTAATCTAGGTTAGTAATATGTGCATTACCAATTACAACTAATAACATAACATGACAACACTGATGATCAATCACAACAGAACCAATTCCTTCAATACTCAATATAAGAATGCATTCATCTGTAAGATGAGGTAGACACTCAATGGAACAGACCAAAACATCTGTCAGAGTCCATAAAAGTGGGATTGTAACATTCCAGAGTTATAGTAAACAGCAAATGCTGGAGGCTTGAGATTGATTTAGCACTAAAGAGATGGAGTAGCACCTCAAACTACATTTAGATAAGTTGGGAGGACAATATCTGACAGAAGATGAATGTTTAATGTCAACAGAAAATCATAACCTCTTTCTTACTTTTGTAGTATGTTAATGGTCTTATTGTAAAAATAAATCTGTGCACGTTAAATGGGAGAAAAATGTATGTTTCTGTAGTCTTTTATCAAAATGTATTTGCTCCGGCTCTGAAATGATTTAGCTAGTCACTTATATAATTTTCTAATTTAATTCCTGATTCATTCCAAAATATGTCACATTACAAAAGTTAAATGGGTTGTAAATGCTATTTCATGCCTTTAAATGTGTGAAAATGTGCTCCGCATTGTAATCAAGCTCTGATATTCATCTATTCTAATTCAACTCTTTCATATCTCTAATTGTCGCACGGCCAATTGAAGAAAGCATTACGAAAGTCTCTTGCTCTCTTTATCCAGAAATAGGAAGCGTTATTTGAAAATAAATTGCTACAAGTCTTTCACACAAGGACTATTTGAAGCTGATGCTATTCGAGTGGTACAAAGGGATATTTCAAGAGCAGTTTTAATTGCTTAGCAATCTGCATTTGAGAACTATAAATAGACGATGCTGGCAGCAGAACACGAGCTGGCAAATGTGCCCTTTGGTCACAGTGAGTTCAAAGGCAATTTCATCATTAAGCCTGAATGAATCTATTCTAGGTGGTAATAAGACGGTAAAATTTAAACAGTCGGATTACATGAGATTATTTTGTGATTGACTTGCATGCAAAATTGTGTTTAGAATACAATTTAAAACCGACCTAAAGAAACATATGCACTCCTGGGCAAAAAAACAAAACAGAACCAAGCCAAAAACATCTTTTAATGGTCATAACCATTTTAATCAGAAATCACTGGTCAGGAAATTAGCAAGAATTGCACAAATACTGTAGATAATTAACTTAGCATGAAATTGCCTTTCCTTTTGTTTTCTTTAAATGTTTGTTTAAAAATTGGCTAATTTCCTGACCTATAATTAGTGGTTTAGACAATTAAAAGCTTAGAGCTTAGCCATTTTGGGCTTGTCCCTTTTTTTTTTTTTTTTCTCAGGAGTGTATAAAAATATATATTTGAACTTAAAAGATTATTCTCTATGAAAAACAACAGAATGCAAATTAGATGCTGAATAAAAAGCACTAGATGTCAGCCAAAGACACCCGTATGCATGTATACATAAACCAAGATTTAAAAGTGCAGATTAAACACGAGCCTTTGAACTGAGTAATTTAAAGATTATCGGAAAATATATAAGTTAAATATATCTTTATTGTACAAAACCATCAAAGTCAACACACAAAACTGAGACCTACAGATTATGCAGATAATAGGCACAATAAAATCAGACAATTTGAATTCTGACTTTAATTGTCTTAAGGAAATTATCGTTGAAGCCAGTAAATGTTACACTAGATCTGCTTTATAGGCTTTAAGATTGACTGTAATGGCAGGCCTTTAAAGGGGATGAATTTCTGTGGAAGAGTTTTTCTGTGCTGAACATTATAAAATTTTCTCTGAGAAGTTGCATCTATTAATTAATTCCCTTTAGAGAGCATTTTCACTAAAAACATTAAAGCTAAATAAAAAAATGTACAAAAACAAAAAAACATCTGACTTCTCTAAGCAACTAAGAACTCAGATCAAAAAAGTTAGTTCTTGCGTGATTCTACATCCAACCACTAGGTGTCAGTATAAAGTATGTCAATATGGCTGAAGATAAATAAGCAGAAATCAGAAGTACATTTTAATATTCATAGTCTACAGACAATATGATGTGCTATTCACAATCTATTTTTCCCCATAATGTTGTGAAAAAAGAGTGAAACAAGAAAATATGACACTGTAATTGATTTTATCCATCAGAAATGGACTGGATTATGAAAGTGGGCATTACAGTACAGTATATACCAGAATAGTGACTGGCGGCTGGAGGAGAAAGGTTCGTAAGTAAGAGGGATTCATGATTCATCAGTTAAAGGTACACTATGTAACTTTTCGCCCTCTAGCGGTGAAAAAAGAAAACTGCATGCGTCTTGAGGTGTTTTGGCTCTGCGTGACTGTGCGGAGGAATATGGTTATCCTACTGTTCATAAAACATTCACTACTAGGCTTAAATGATTAGTTCACTTCAGAATTAAAATTTCCTGATAATTTACTAACCTCCATGTCATCCAAGATTTTTATGTCTTTCTTTCTTCAGTCAAAAAAATGGTTTTTGAGGAAAACATTCCAGGATTTTTCTCCATATAGTGGACTTCAACAGTTACCAACGGGTTGAAGGTCCAAATTGCAGTTTCAGTGCAGCTTTAAAGAGCTCTACATGATCCCAGACGAGGAATAGGGTCTTATCTAGTGAAACGATGGGCCATTTTCCGCCTTTGCACAAGTGACCTTTCCGACGTGATTACGTAATGCGTGGCACATCACAGAGCAGTGCAAGATGAGCATTTGTGGTTAAAAAGCATTAAAAATTTTATTTTTTTTTAGAAAATGGCCCATCATGTTTTCCTCAAAAACATTTCTTTTCGACTGAAGAAAGAAAGACATAAACATCTTGGATGACATGGGGGTGAGTAAATTGTCAGGAAATGTTAATTCTGAAGTGAACTAATCTTTTAAAAAATATAACCAGTTTAGATGGAATGGATCTCAAGCTAATTAGCTGAAGACTTTAATATAGCTATAGCTATTAATAGACGGTACTTCTTTAAAAATAAATTCCAGCACAGTGCTACAACAACAGCAGCCCTTCACAATAGATCATGCTTCTTTTATTTATCATGCTCCATGTCAACCAAAAGACATAAGACTCCATAGCTGCGTCTCATTTCAGAGGCTGTGTCTTTCGGAGGTCGCATCTGAAGGCTGCATACGTTACCAAGGATATCTTATTTAAACTGTTATTCCTCGTGAGGTGTAAAATACTGTAATTTCTTTCTTACCTTGCAATGTAACGGTTACTTTTCTTAAATGAGACTGCATCGATGACGGATATGACAAGACACACATGGGCGAGTGACGTATGAACGTCACTGTATTTCCCGCGAAAACCATCCCGCTATGGTTTAAAATATAAACACATTTTATAATAGGCTTACCATAGTGAATCAGGGTAAGACAAAAAAAAATTAAAAAAAATAACGAGTCCACGTTTTAGACGTAGGATTGATGACATATTGACTAATTATTTCAATTTGGAAAAAAAAAAATACATTAAAAAAAGTTACACAAATAGTGTCCCTTAAAAAAGTAAAGTCATTTTAGAGGTGGAGAAAAGTACTAGATTTACTTTTTTTTTTAACTTGAAATAATGTGCAAAAATCAATTGCTCAATAAGACCAGGAATGTTATGTGCATTTACAAAGTAATTTTGGTATTGATTAAGGTGACTCAAAAATAAAGATTACAAAAAATATTTTCACTTGTCTTGTTGGCAGTCATCCACCATGCTTTGCTTCAGACAGAAAGGGTCAAAGGGAATGTCTGAGAGAAACATTTGATTTAAAAAGCGTGTATATCTCTATAAAGATACAGAGCGGGATCCTCGAGGGGATGTGCCTCAGCTCAGGTACATCAGCAGCCTCCATTAAATTTAAAACTCCATCAGTTTTAGTGCAGCTATTCTCTGCCAACTCAGAAATGCCACTGGAGCATGACTGTGCACTTCAGCTATTATTTTAGTCCCCACAGGAGACCGTCTGCCTGGCTGGGATCTAAAGACTGGTTAATCTTATTTTTTAAATCATAAACAATACTATGCACTTTGTTTTGACTGCTGTGATGTTGGCGACACGTCTAGCTCAAGGTCAGATTTTAATGCTGAACACCAGTGCACAATTAGTCCAGTTATGAAATGTATTAAATGATGATTTTTAGCAACATATAAAATGACAAAAAA
Organism: Elopichthys bambusa; assembly: GCA_037101425.1. NCBI lineage: Eukaryota > Metazoa > Chordata > Actinopteri > Cypriniformes > Xenocyprididae > Elopichthys > Elopichthys bambusa. The sequence continues at coordinate 4,283,341 of CM074442.1, read as the reverse complement.
TAATTTATTATACATAAACTACCATTCAAATTGTATTTATTAACAAATACTGTGAAATATTATTGCAATTTAAATAACTTTTAAATTGTAAATTGTAATTTATTCATGTGAGGGTTAAAGCTGAATACTCCAGTCTTCAGTGTCACATGATCCTTCAGAAAACATTCTAATATGCTGAAAAACATTTATTATTATTATTATTAATATTAATGTTGAAAACAGCTGTGCTGCTTAATACTTTTGTGGAAAAATGACAAAAACAGGCATTTATTTGAAATATATATATATATATAAAATTTTTTTTTTGTAAAATTATAAATGCCTTTATTGTTCCTTTTGATCAATTTAATGTTTAGATATTTTTTAAAAATGTATGGTTAAAGTTTGATTATTTTTGAATATTTTCATTAAAATTATATGCCATTACAAAACAGACTAAAATGTATGAATATGTTTACAAAAATATTGATTCAACTTAAACAACATTTTCATAAAAAGACAAAAAACTATGACTAAAGTGATCAGTCTTACATTCATACTGAAATGTTTTGCTTTACTGCTGTTCATTTTCCTCACTCACAGTTCAAACACTGTGCGCATGATGACATAAAATCATGCGATTGTTATCCAAGATGATAATACTTTACATGGTTCATAATCAAATAACGCTGGTACTTCATCAGAAAAATAAATGAACACAGTAAATCTGTTACACTTTCTCTCCAGTGGAGGGCACATATGTTCTGTAGTTTTATGGTCTTCATCAATCCCCAAGTTCACGTGTCAGTTAATGAAAGTACTTCAGCGAAGGTCTGGAAAGATTGATTCAGCTCTCTGATATTTATAATTCAGTAAACGAGAAAACTGTACCCATATATTTTTACACACAATATCTTTCTTCGTGGCATTTCCTAATTACATTTCTTTCCCATGACAGATCTGCAGATCAATATTCTCTCTCGCTACAGAAGAAAAAAATACTGTGAAATTTCAGACAAGAGGACGTGATTACAATTATTATGACCTGACTGCAAAATATTAGGGGTGAGAATCGTCACTGGTCTCACAATTCAATTAGATTACGATTCGATTCGTTTCAATTTTCAATATTACTGCACATGGCTACACTTTCGTCAATGAATAAGCAGTCAGATATATGAACTCCCCTTTTATTATATCTGCTCCAAGAAAGTACACTTCCTGAATGTATCAAACATCAAACAAAACTTAAAGGATTAGTTCACTTCAGAGTTAAAATTTCCTGATAATTTACTCACCCCCATGTCATCCAAGATTTTTATGTCTTTCTTTCTTCAGTTGAAAAGAAATTCTGGTTTTTGAGGAAAACGTTCCAGGATTTTTCTCCATATAATGGACTTCAACAGTTACCAACGGGTTGAAGGTCTAAATGTCAGTTTCAGTGCAGCTTCAAAGAGCTCTACATGATCCCAGACGAGGAATAAGGGTCTTATCTAGCAAAACGATCGGTCATTTTCTAAAAACAAAATATCAAAATGTTTCTACTTTTTAATCACAAATGCTCGTCTTGCACTAGCGATGCACCATGCATTACGTAATCACGTTGGAAAGGTCACACGTGATGTAGGAAGTTTTTATTACTCGGTTTTGTGTTTCGCCTCCCTCCGACATTTTATGCTAGAGTGAGAAGCGCGCATGCGACGGATGACAACAGAGAAACGGGAGTTATAACATCAGCTATAAACGTTTGAGGTCTATTGCTGCATCGATGCAGAATCACCCACATCCGCATCACAATGCATCATAGAAAAGGTTCATTTCAATACCCCTACAATATATAAGTTTAAAAAAAATGTTCATACAAAGCCCTCGCCGAACCGAAAGACCTGTCTGGATCAACTTGGCATACGTATACTGTAGCTGATGTGAGTCGTTTGTTCAAAGTCACGCAGAAATGCAGTGAATGATATGAGATGTGCATGTAGTATAGAGCTGAGAGGTGAGATGTGATTGGATAAGCACTCCAGAGAACTTACGTGGTGTGTGCGAGGTCCTGAGGTCTTTCCGCTGCCTCTGGGAACACGGGATGAGGAGGCTCTCCGATCGGCATGCAGCCCAGAGATTTACTGATGGCATGGCTGAGCTTCTTTGCTGGAGATTTCTTTAAAGCGAGCAAGGGGAAAAAAAAAACTAAATACAACCAAAACTTACTCTGAAAAAAAATCTAATGGAATCCAATTATATGTAGTTTGGTGGCATAAAAGGGTAATTAATGCATTTTTGATCTGTACATAAGTCGCAGACTTCCCATGTGAAGCTGGAGCATTTGATATAATTTAATGTAGAATAATATATTTTATATATCTCATTTAAAGTTAATGAAAAATTCTCTTTGATTGAGCATAATCCTTGTTCTGTGGTTAGAAAAAAAACTTTATCGAGGTGGTAAGAATGAGGGGGGACTCTTATAATTGGATTTGGGAGGCAGTGCGAATCGTTTCCCAAGCTGTAATTTCCAGCAGTGTGACTGAGCTTTGGAACAACGCTTGAGTATTAAAAATGTAATCAATATATAACTCACTCGCTGAAGAACATGAACTCCCTTCCAAATCCTGAATTAGAGAAGAATGACGTTTAACAGGAAACAAAATACTTGCTGCTCATCCATCCCTGATTCATGGCCAAACAATTTTGCTATGAAAGCGTACACTACCATTTGGCGGTCAGTAACATTTTGTCAGTAAGGATATTTATAATGTTACAAAGGATTTATATTTCAAATAAATGCTGTTCTTTTGAACTTTCTATTCATCAAAGGATTCTGAAAATAAATTTATCACTGCATCCACAAAGATATTAAGCAGCACAACTGTTTTGGACATTGATAATAATCATAAATGTTTCTTGAGCAGCAAATCAACAAATTAGAATGATTTCTGAAGGATCATATGACACTGAAGACTGGAGTAATGATGCTGAAAATTCGGCTTTGATCACAGAAATAAATTACATTTTAGGATATATTCAGACAGAAAACAGTTATTTTAAATTGTACTGTTTTTACTGTATGTTTAATCATATAAATGTAAGCTTGGTAAGACTAAAGCTGCATCCAAAATCGCATACTCTTTTAAGTAGGTACTTATTTTGATGTAATTACTTCATAACCACTAAAAAAAGTGTGTTTTATATAGTATGAATGTCTGTAACATGAATGTAATCCGGACATACTACATCCGCCATGTTGTCGTTATCATGTGACCTACAGTTGTATCGCTTCACTGCCATTTACAAATCCTCTCTTCATCAGAGAGCAAAGCCTCATGGTATTATTATACTAATACTATTATTATACTAATAATATACTATTATATTAAAGTGTCGATCGTATACACACGTCAGAATCTCAGCGGAAGTAATAGGTCATCCGGGTACTTTTTGCGTACATATGAGTACTGTGCATTCGGACATACTTCTTTTGTCTTCTTCTGTTTTTCGCCCACTATATAGTAGGGAAGTACGCAATTTCGGGTGCAGCCTAAGACACTTCTTTCAAAAACATTTAAAAAAAAGTTTTACTAATCCCAATCTTATGAATGGTAGTATAAATTATGTTCATCTAGTCCCTTTGTGCAGTTATGAGCTGTTAAAAAATACCTGTGCTTTAGACAACGTCAATGAGTGTAAAGCTTGATATCTTACAGGAATAGAACATTTCTCATAATTTATTTACCCCGATATCATTCCAAACCTGTATTTTTTTTTTCTTCAATAAAAAGTCAAACCTTCCACCTTTCCTTCAGAAATGGAAAACATACATTTGACCTTTTTTGTGCATTTTTAAAGGCACAGTATGTAAGTTTCACCACTAGAGGTCGCTTATTCAAAACAATAACCCAGGAGTGGCTTGATGACGCCGTGAATGAGCGTGGAATCATGGGAGTTGAATCACAGCTGATGGAAAGCAACCCGACGGGACTCAAACAGAAATCATGTTCATGGATGAGCTTAATGTATTATAAGTTTTATTAACATTACTGTGGTACGAAGCAGGGCAAGGCTGAGAGCTGTGGGGTAAAGAATCAGTTTGAGTTGTTTAGTATTTTAAGCAAAATATTTTTCATATATTTCATATTTATAACATATACTTCCACACAAAGTGTAATTATGTGTTTAAAAATATCAGTTTCTGTAAACATCAGCAATTCTGACTTTATATCACGCACTTCTGACTTTATATCTCGCAATTCTGACTTTATATCACGCAATTCTGACTTTATATCAGAATTCTGACTTTATATCACGCGATTCTGACTTTATATCTCACAATTCTGACTTTATATCACGCGATTCTGACTTTATATCTCACAATTCTGACTTTATATCTCACAATTCTGACTCTATATGACGCAATTCTGACTTTATATCACAATTCTGACTTTATATCACACAATTCTGACTTTATATCTCGCGATTCTGACTTTATATCTCACGATTCTGACTTTATATCTCATGATTCTGACTTTATATCTCACAATTCTGACTCTATATGACGCAATTCTGACTTTATATCACAATTCTGACTTTATAACTCACAATTCTGACTCTATATGACGCAATTCTGACTTTATATCACAATTCTGACTTTATAACTCACAATTCTGACTTTATATCTCGCGATTCTGACTTTATATCTCGCGATTCTGACTTTATATCTCACGATTCTGACTTTATATCTCATGATTCTGACTTTATATCTCACAATTCTGACTCTATATGACGCAATTCTGACTTTATATCACGCGATTCTGACTTTATATCTCACAATTCTGACTTTATATCATGCAATTCTGACTTTATATCTCGCAATTCTGACTTTATATCATGCGATTCTGACTTTATATCTCACAATTCTGACTTTATAACTCACAATTCTGACTTTATAACTCACAATTCTGACTTTATAACTCACAATTCTGACTTTATAACTCACAATTCTGACTTTATATCTCGCGATTCTGACTTTATATCTCGCGATTCTGACTTTATATCACGCAATTCTGACTTTATATCAGAATTCTGACTTTATATCACAATTCTGACTTTATAACTCACAATTCTGACTTTATATCTCACAATTCTGACTTTATATCACGCAATTCTGACTTTATATCAGAATTCTGACTTTATATCACAATTCTGACTTTATATCTCAAAATTCTGACTTTATATCAGAATTCTGACTTTATATCACAATTCTGACTTTATATCTCAAAATTCTGACTTTATATCAGAATTCTGACTTTATATCACAATTCTGACTTTATATCTCAAAATTCTGACTTTATATCAGAATTCTGACTTTATATCTCAAAATTCTGACTTTATATCACAATTCTGACTTTATATCTCAAAATTCTGACTTTATATCACAATTCTGACTTTATATCTCAAAATTCTGACTTTATATCACAATTCTGACTTTATATCACGCAATTCTGACTTTATATCACGCAATTCTGACTTTATATCACGCGATTCTGACTTTATATCTCACAATTCTGACTTTATATCACGCAATTCTGACTTTATATCAGAATTCTGACTTTATATCTCAAAATTCTGACTTTATATCAGAATTCTGACTTTATATCACGCGATTCTGACTTTATATCACACAATTCTGACTTTATATCAGAATTCTGACTTTATATCACGCGATTCTGACTTTATATCTCACAATTCTGACTTTATATCAGAATTCTGACTTTATATCAGAATTCTGACTTTATATCACACAATTCTCACTCTATATGGCGCAATTCTGACTTTATATCACGCGATTCTGACTTTATCTCACAATTCTGACTTTATATCACACAATTCTGACTTTATCTCACAATTCTGACTCTATATGACGCAATTCTGACTCTATATCACGCGATTCTGACTTTATCTCACAATTCTGACTCTATATGACGCAATTCTGACTTTATATCACGCGATTCTGACTTTATATCTCGCAATTCTGACTTTATATCTCGCAATTCTGACTTTATATCACGCGATTCTGACTTTATATCTCGCAATTCTGACTTTATATCTCGCAATTCTGAGAAAAAAAAGTCAGAATTGTTAGATATAAACTTGCAATTGCGAGAAAGAAGTTGTGTGAGATAAAAGAATAAAAATTGTGAGATAAAAAGTCGCATTTACCTTTTTTATTTTTTTATTTCATGGCGGAAACAAGCTTCCATAATGTTGAACCTTAGGCGGTATAATTGAGAGCTTCAATTTTGGTCTATTCCTCTAACAAAACCATTTTACACTTTGAATATAGAGTATTATAATTACGTACCATTTATGGAATGTTTATTGTAACTTCAAAGCAATATAAATCACCAACCACTTTCATTATAAGCTTGGTTATTCTGCATAACATAACTCTTTTTTGTATGTTTCATGGAAGAAAGAAAATAATACAGGTTTGGAATGACATGAGGTTGAGTAACAATGGCTGAATTTCCATATTTAGGTGAATTAACCCTTGAAAGTGACAGTACGTACCCATGAGGAGTGCTCCTTCATCTGGTGCTGGTTGCTATGGGGACCGCTGGCATGACCGCGCCAGAAGCAGCTCTGACAAAGCTGGTAGCCATGGCACTGCTGGCAGCGGTACCGGAAACCCATCATGCTCTCACTCCGGCAGTACGAACATTCCACTGGATGGAAGACTGTGGGACAGCAGCACAAAGGCTTTCAGGCATTCGCAAACCTTGTTTTAGCCATATTTTGTGAGTGAGGTTTCCAGACGTAGTGGGCGATGGGAAATAAGTCATTACAAACCCACATACAATCCAGTCGCAGAACGTACCATTCTCTACATTAGCGAGTCGGTGCATGAGAGGTAGCCATACGAGGTACTGCGGGGGTGGATCTGCCATCAACACATCCAAAAACGTATTCAGCAAGATCTTCTTCTGGCGAAGCACAGATAAGACACTCTCAGTAAAAGCCTCTAAGACTTCAAGACAGGTTTTAAAGGGACTCTTGCTGTTATTTGAAGCAGATTAGTGTACTCACCTGCTGAGGGAAGCATGTTCTCACAGAGTGCTCGGTGTAGCCAAACGAAGGCCCCTCGAACACTGCCGTGGGGAGCTTCAGCACTTCCCTCAGGAACTGGTCAAATTTGGCATAGACCATCACCCCATTGGAGTCTGATATTTGGGAAAATATATCTGAAAAAGAGAGAAGTGATTTTAAGTTATGCTATGTTGTAGATTAATATTTATAACCATTAAAAAAAAAAAAAAAAAAAATCTGTGAAAGGGAAAATGCATTATTATTTCACACTAAAAATTTCCGAGATAATATGATGAAACAGCACTATTGTACTGGTGTAATTTCATCAGACGATGCACACCATTCCAAACAAAACTGCATATACAGCTAAAATAACTTGTGGGATGAAAAAAAAAAAATTTTTTTTTTACTTTAGATTAATGATAAGATGCCTTTTAATAACTTTAATGAGTATTCAGCGAACATTTAAAGGGATAGTTCACCCAAAAATGAAAATTCTGTCATCGTGTACTCACCCTCAAGTTGTTCCAAACCTGTATGAGTTTCTTTCCTCTGTTGAGCACAAAAGAAGATATTTTGAAGAATGTCGGTAACCAAACAGTTGACTTCAATAGTATTTTTCCCATACTATGGAAGTCAGTGGGACCCATCAATTGTTTGGTCTTCTTTTGTGTTCAGCAGAAGAAAGAAACTCAAGGAGGTTTGGAACAACTTGAGGGTAAGTAAATGATGACAGAATTGCAATTTTTGGGTGAACTATCCCTTTAAATTCTTTTGGGAATGTAATTTTGAGTTCAGTACACATCATGTACAGAAGGGGGAGCCAAACTCTCAGTGAAACGTCTTGCATAAAACCCCTTTTGTATGATTTTAAATTAAAAGTTTGTGTATATGCCTCCCAAAATAGACTTATTTCACATCAAATAAAATTTTATGAGCTAACAGTCTTTAAAAATTGAGTAATACTGAGGGTTTAGTAAAAATAAGTGTAGCAGTTTAGCAAAAAAGAAGAGTGCAAAATGACTACTTAAATACATTCAATGCTAATCAATAACAGTTTAGCATTGTACAGCAGATGAACTCCAGAAAAAATCCATAGTGTCTTTGTAAAATTACTGTTGAATAGCTGTATAAAAGGTATGATACTCACAACGTAATTTGTCCAGTATTTTACCGCCACACATTGTAGCTAGCATTGCCTTCATAGCAAACACTGTGAGTTTCCCATGGCCTTCGCTGAAACACAAACAACACATTATCAGAAGAAGTTCTGGTATAACAATTCAAAACCATTGGGTTCTTTAAATTCCAGTCAATGTTTGGATTACACCAGTCACCGTACTCTTTACATCCAATCTTTTGGAAAAATGTGTGCAAACAGAACATTTTTGATGTTAATAGTAATATTTGACCAGGCCCACAACCCCTCAGCCTGATTTTAGGGAATTATGGTAAGTCCAGTGATGGGAAGTAAGTAGCCTAACTGAAAGTAGCAATGTTACAAACTTAGCTACATTTTTCTTTAGTTTTGCAGCAGTTTAGCGGTTTTTGTTTATAGTGTAGCTTTTTCAGTTGTTAGCTACTTTTTCCAATAGGTGGAAGTGTAGCATGACAAAAAAAATCTATGTCGCCCTTTTTGTCAGAATGCGCAGACAGCTTTACAACCACCAAGCAAGCTAAAATGTCCTCTAGCTCATTTGTAGTGTTGGAAAGTCTGATTCATTTCATTAAATTGGTTCGTTTAAATGATTCATGTAAATGAACTGGTTCAAAAACGACTTACCAATTCATTTGAGTCCATGTGCAGCATGGACTCAAATCTTTTTGTGTGATTTATAAAAAAAAAATGTTACTCTTTGTCACTGTTTTTTGACTGTTAGTTGTGTAAATTTAACATTTTATTTCAAATGTAATGCTGTCGACCCTGATTGAGATAGCTTTTGAGCAAATCAGTACTTATTAATGTTTCACAATATAACGGCACCATATCAGTTTTCAGCTGATTTTTTTAATTTAGCGAAATCAGCTGATATTTGATATTTAATTGTGCATGCTTATTCCTCTTATTGTTACATTAAAAGAGTACCTTTGCTGTCATCTAACAGTCATCTACAATTTAAAGTTAATCTTTAAAAACATTAATAATTTAATAACAATGTTAAATGTAATCTTATACATGTGAAAATGATTATCCAAATATCCATTTTTCATTTGTACATTATAATGCTGTGAAGCCTAAATTAGCTTGCACCATTTAAAATGATTGATTTTAGATTTTATTGTATTTTTATTTGTTAGTAGAGAGAGCCCCTCACATGACATGCAGGGGAAACAAAAATAAGATATTGTGGTCACAGATTAAGAATTCGCTCCCACAATTTATTAATTGGTTTCCTTATTTTAGTCGCCTCCACGATTTAGTCGTATCCATGATTTTAAGGTGCAGTAAACGATTATCTGAAAAAAAACTGTTGAAAGTGGACTGGACCTGACCATCTATCTTGTAGCCAATCAACAGTAGGGGGCGTGTCCACTCATGATGAGGGAGGAGAGAGAGTGAAGAAAGACTGTAGAAAGAGAGATGGCTGAGAGACATTACAAAAGAGAAAATGTCAGGGGAAAAAAAGAAGGGCTATGATCAGGCAAGAGCTTTAGGACTGATGTTAATATTAGTAAAGCTTTCCAGCACTGGAGAGACCTGAGCAGGAAGGCCTGAAAATGGACGCAGAGGTTGGGTTGTTTCAGCTCCATATGTGAGTAACGTTGGTTATGAGTGTGTGCTGCTGGCGCCTAACAACCAACTCTTGCTTGTATAGAGTTATATATTATATATATATATATACACACACACCTAAATGCCACCTTTTTGTTCTTCTGTGCCATCTCTGCAGTGCAAAGATGAATTTTGTTGATACATCATTTGATTGGTAACTTATTTTTCCTGATTGTGTCTTATTATTCTAACTCAGTTTATAAATATACATTTATGAATTTGATATAAGAGATGACAAATTTAATAAGGTTAGAATAAATGTCCTTACAAAGGTAAAAAAAATAAATAAATAAAATAAATAAAAATCCCTGGGGACTCAGATATCGCCATATAATGGGAAGGTTCATTTCTGTCATTGATCAGAAGGTGCTCCTAAATTTTTGACTGTGCTCCTAAAAAGAAATATAAGTGTAGAGCCCTGAAAGCCTGTGGTAAACATAACTTGACTATACTTTGACGTTTTGTCCTACATCTTAAATTACAGGAACAAACGTAGAACAAAACATCAAAGTATTGTCAAGTTATGTTTACCACAGGCTTTATTTTACTCATAAATTGAAAAACCCCATTATAAATCCCCATAAGAAAAACCATAAAAATGAACCAGCGGCGAATTACACTTCCGGGTTCTGACATCATACTTGCGACACTGTATCAACAGTGTTCAACAATGATTCTCAGAAATTGCTTGCTGCACCTTTAATTAAAAAGAGAGGACAATTTAATCATTTAAAGTCCCCTGTAGTCAATATTTTTATCCCTTAAAACTCATCTTTAATCACCAAAATTACATATTTAAATGTTTTTTCCTGTGACAAAAAAGTCTTAATGTCTTAAAATAGCTTGAATGTAACTCTACACCCTCGCTTCATTAAGTATCCGCGGATCTATGAATATGCTAATTAATCGGACACATAACTGTAGTTAATATGATTAGCCATTTACTTGACTACGTTATCAAACAGCTAATAATGTGTTGCTAATGTTACACAAACCATGTTCACATTCACGAGTCAGACAGCTGCCTTCTAACAATCCTTAGAAATGCTTTGAACGACGCAGAACGTCAGTGCAGAAAGTTCATCATAACATCATAATATACATCATACACCCGCTACACTGCTAAAATACTGCTACGATTTTTCTTATCAACAGAAAAATATACCGGGCTAACCTTCTTTTGAGACTCTCCTGCTTCAGAGCGGTCATAGTTAATGATATGCTAAAGCCTGCCCACAAGTTGACGTAATTGGTTACAAGGTAGTTTGTGACGTAAGAAACACCGGCGATTTCAAACCGCGTTTTTGAGACTGTCTTTATTTCACTGCCGTTTTAAAAAGAAAATACTCTGCAATGGTGTTGACTTATGAATTTGCACATGGTTTGTCTTAAAGCATATTAAAAACACCACATAGACATATAAACAACATTAAAAACTTGATTAAAATTAAGGAATGATTTAGCACAATCTAGCCACAATTTAACTAAAATGATTGCAATATCTGTGTGCTGAAATCCAGATTGAATTAATTCCTATTGAAATTGAATTTCATCTGTGAAAATTCACTGAACAATAGTAAATGTGACCGGACCTTTTAAATCTGGCCAAAATGAGGTGCGGTATCTTAGTAAGCAACAAAATTAAGTCGTCTACCTTTTGGAACAGCCTTCACCTCGGAAGCGCGTTACCGATGCCATAAAATGCTGCCTCCGTAGACAGCTCACTATGTTTTGGAACAGAGCATATGCCTTCCAAACACGATGCATATGACTCATAGTCCATCAGGTTTGCAGGGACATACTGCCACAAGGGACCCCCTGAGAGAAAAACAAATCTCCCTCACTAAGAACACACCTGTCATAAGTGGCCACAATAAAGTTCAGCAGCAGGCCGATGGACTGCTCCACATTTATCTGGTGGGTGGTGGGCAACCGCTTGTTGAGCTGGTAGAAGATGGAGGACAAAATGGTCTCCAGACGTGACACATTAATCTCTGCGTTGTGGTCTAATGTGCTCAACCCATTGTCACGGAAAGCTTCGATCATGTTCCACACATCAACTAGGTGAACTACGACAGGAAAAGTATACAGAATAAAAGATAAATGTAAATTATATATTACCAAAGTGACTTCAAACATCAAAAAATACACAAAATGGCATTTCAAGGTAAAAGCATGTAAACAGGACTTACGGTTGCATCGTTTCTGAACAAATCGCAGCTTACACGCCGTCCTATATGTTGAGAGGCGAATAACATCAAAGTTTTGTGCCCCTGGCGAAAATGACATGCATCAGTATTATCACCTTCAGAAGTCCCTTGTTCGCCTCAAAAATTAAAATTCTGACATTATTTACTCATTCTCATGTTTTTTCAAACCTTATGACTTTCTTTTTTCCATGGAACACAAAAATAAATAAAGTTAACAGGGATCCAGGCTGTCAAGCTCCAAAATGACAAAAACCAGTCACATTAGTCAATTTTTGGCAAAAAAAAAGGGTACCAATAGCCTCGTGGGCAGCGCTCCCACATTCCATTCCAAGGTCCTTTGCCAATCCCGACCACACTCTCCATCCTGTGCTTTCCTGTCTGATCTCTACACTGTCCTAGGGGTGGGCGATCTGACCATTTTATATAGTGACCGATCTTGAAGACGTCCACAATCTACTTTTCAAGTGAATCATAGAGATTGTGATCTTTTATGTCCTCGTAATGTTAAAAAACAGCAATGACTACTTATTAGATGGCTGTGATTAGATTATATTATGTGTTTTTTATGCATTTGAAAAACAGCAGTAGGGCTGTGCAATGAATCAAATTTGGCTTCCAACAATTATAAAAACGCAATAATTAAAATAAAATGATCATTGTGCCGCATGTCGTTTCTTTCCTTTAAAGCACAGTGCTTTCACACCTTCTTAAAAGCCTAAACTTAACGTCCAAATCAGTTGAATCATGTAACGTAAAATGCAGTCTACTGTATTAACATAACAATCAGTTATGTCTTAAGTGAATAAACAGTTGGGAAAGAAATCAGATGTGTATCATTATATTAGATCCATGCATTCGGTCTTAAAGCCTAATGCAAATACCTGCTGCTGTCTGTGTCATTAATGTTAAACAGAAGATAAAATTACTCACTGCTTGACTGAATAACTTTAGCAGTTTTAATAAGAATCATTATATATTTAGTTCATATTTTCTTAGTGAAAACTATGCAGTGTTTTAAAGTTTAACTATTGACTATTTTGAAAACTGGTTGTTTACTGCAATACTGTGTGTTTTAAATTGTGCAAGTAGATTGTTTCAGTTCAGATATTCTCGATAATACATCTCAAAATATGGAAGATCACAATTCAGATTGTGGATTTTGGGAAGATCGCCCACCCCTACACTGTGAATGTCCTATCCAGTAAAGGCATAAAAAAAGGCCAAAAAAATATAACTTAAAAAAAGATCTATTGTCTATGGTCAATAGTGTATCGATGTATGATACAAAAACCACTTTTAAACCAAGCAGCTTTCTATGGAAGCTTGTTTCCGCCACTAAATAAAAAAAAAAAAAAAAGGTAATTCTAAAGGTAATCTTAGAATTTCTTAGTTATAAAGTCAGGATTGCGAGATGTAAACTCTCAATTCTGGCATTTTTTCTAAGAATTGTGAGTTTATATCTCACAATTTTTACTTTATAACATGCAGTTGAGACAGTCAGTTTTTCCCCCCCTCACAATTGAGCATTAAAACACGCAATATCTCACGATTCTGACTATAACTCTTAATTCTGACTTTATATCACGCAATTCTGACTTGATTTTTATTTTTTATTTCATGGCGGAAACAAGCTTCCATAGCTTTCTGCTGGTCAATGAGCGTGAGCAAAATCTGCGTGAGGAACTTTTTTTGCCCTCACACAAAACTATTGGTCTCAGAGATTCCTACTGAAATGACTGGATTTCGCTCATAAAAACAGAGAAACTGTAAATGTGACTGCACCTTAAAACTCTCATTAAAGTGTTCCTTATGATTTGTCCACCTTTTGGGCTCCACAGAAGAGAAAATGTCATACAGCTTTGAAACTAAATGAGGGTGAGTAAGGGAGTGTTCACACTTGGCAGGTTTGGTTTGATTGATTGCTCTGTTTGTGCAGTTTATTTGACTAAGTGTGAACAACCGAACCCTGGTCCGCACCAAACAATCAGACCAAAACCCCTGAAAAGATCAGGTCCGCTTTCAAACCAACTCTGGTGTGGTTCGACTAAATGACAGAATTTTATTTTTGGGAGAACAAGCCCCTTTAGATATGTGTATTCTATGATACGCACAAAAACACTCTCATATTTTGTGAATATATACAGTAAAGCAGCTATGTAACATTTGTACTGCATAGTTTTACTTAGTCCATCAACCTGTTTCTGGTGTTTTCTCAAAATCAGTTTTGCCTTCCGACCAGAGACGCTAGATTGTGTCAGTCTATTGCCCCGTGGCAGTGAAGGGTGAATAGAATTCGACAAGGCCTCTGTGTATATGTGTGTGTGGTGCGTTGTGTTGTGCAGGAAATGTTGTTAACTCTGAAAGCAACTCACTCATCTCCATAAAGAGCTGTCTCTTCTCCACCATGGACTTGCTGCTTTTACTTCCCTCTTCAATCATTCTGCACAACACAAAAGGTCCATTTAATATCACAGATTAACCACGGCCTCATTACGAATACGCAACTCACTACCTATCTATCTATCTATCTATCTATCTATCGGGGGTGTAAACTGACGGTTTGGTACGTACCTCGGTTTTGAAGTCACGGTTCGGTTCATTACGGTTCAGTACAGCAGAGGGAGAAAGCTAAACAAAATTGTTTTTGTTTTTTTTAATTAAACAGTTTACTGAACAAAATGTGTCTCTGTCTTTAAATGAATTTAATTATAATTAAACGTTTCTTAAGGATAAATAAATTATCTCTGCTAAAGCTGTAAACTATATAGGAAGCTCTTACTTGCACATTACTATAATAATAAAGGTTCAGAGCCCAAACTATTAGCTTAAATTCAGTTGCTATTTATTTTTAGATATAATAATTAACACTCAAATAACTGTATGCAAACTGCACATAACTTCTAAATCTAATTATGAAATAGTTTTTACTCTAATTCGTTGTTGAAATGTAATCATTTTTACACAGTGGCTGTCATTTTCATGACAGATTTATTTAAACAAACATTACATAATAAAGACATCACTAACAAGTGAAGTAAAATATAATAAATATAAAGTTCATTTCTCTGGCGAACTAACAAGCTGTGGACTCATCTGAGGTAAATGCTACACAAGTGTTTATAAGCTGTTTTATTGACGTCTTTCCGCCGTTGAAACACTGATTGAGCGACCACACGAGATATTATACGTTTCAGTAAGTTGTACTGTATCTTTCAACATACCTTCAGATGTTCATTCATGTTTATTCTATAACTAGTATTAGAGAGGAAGAGATAATGGCGTTCACTCGCGCTCTGCGCTGCTGCTTGAAATGAGGCGCCTGTACAGTGATCTGTCACGCGCACATTAAAGAGCGTCAAAAACTGCATTTTTTGTTCGAATTTCGTGATAAAATGGACAGAATTTGAAAGATGACAGTTTGTTTATTATCGAAAGTAACAAAACGCGGAGCTTACTGCGATTAATGGTGGTTAATGGTGGTTAGGCTACAACGCTGTAGTGGTCGTGTAGATAGTGATGTTCGGTTCTTGAACGAATCGTTCTTTTGAGCCGGTTGAAACCGGTTCTCAGGAAGTAACCGGTCGAGCCGGTGTCCTGACATTTCATCCTACCCGTCAGATTGTCCTACCGGGTCTTACTGCGCATGCGCACATCAATATTGCATAATTTTTTACACGCTGACCAGCGCGCCCATAATTTCGTGCTGCTGGCGCGTAGACTTCTTCGTTTAAGGTAAATTTTAGACTATTTGGACTATTTGTGTTTATTTTTTTACCACTTGCGCTTTAATTTCAATCTGTAAGGCACTTTTTGACAGTTGTGTTAATTTACATTATGCCAAGACAGACAGCTGTAATGAGAAATTGAACACACAAACTTCTTCACGTAGTTTATGACTTTCCCGGGCATTTTTTTTAACTTTATATTAAGTTATTTGTATAATATTTATGTTAATTTTTATTATACCAAGACGGCCAACAGTAATGAGAAGTGTTTACGGCCACATTCTTATTACGAAGCCAGCTATGTTAGCATTTTGCACTGAAAATTAAGGCCACAAATGAATAATTTTAAAATGTTTTGATTGTTTGGTGTATATACTATAGTCTGCTATAGTACACCAAACAATCAAAACATTTTATACATTATATATATATATATATATTATATATATATATATAAAAATCTGTTTATTTGTGCTCTTTTTTTTTTTTTCTTGCATTTTTAACAGCTATGGAAGATAACTGGGACACACTTTATCATTTCCTTTCGGTGGGATCATACCCGGATGCTTATGATAAGTCCAAAAAGCAGAATCTTCGGAGATATGCACTTAAATTCACTCTAAAAGGTAAAGTGTTATTTTAAATTTAAATTTCAATCATGTTTATTTTATTATTCATCTGTTGCCATCTTGATTTTCTTTTACAGCAGTGTCCTTTTAATGTAAATTTGTCATTTATGACTATATGTTTACTTTGATCTAGATGGAAACCTTTTGAATAAATGAGTTTATTCTTTCTATACTTTAGACATGTAGAACATATCTGCGTTTGTGCATGAATATGTGTGTTGTAGTTGCAAATCTTATCCAAGATGTAGGCTAATCAATATTGGTCAGTCGTATCCGACGTAAATGATCTGCGATCCAATGAAACTGTGACCACAAACTCCATTAAGTGAATGAAAGGCAATAATCAGCGATATGCTTATACACAAATAACTTTTTATGTTAATGTTTCAATATGCGTTGACACAAATGACTTTATTTAAAAGTTACATGTTAAATAACATGACACTGAGTTGTTAGAAAAGAAATGCATAGTGACATCATAGCATGATGATGTCAGGAACCTATGAATCGGCTTTTTGAACCGGTTCATTGAGCCGAACTGTCCGAAAAGAACCGATACGCGGAAATGAATTTGACTTTGCATCACTACGTGTAGATCCAGTGGGTCAGGGCTGGGCGGGCCACGCTCGGTATGCCATGAGAGTATCGCGGTACATACCGTGGGTGGTGAATCGCGTTTTTTCAGTTCGCCCCTACTACCTACCTATCTATCTATATTCCACATTCCTTCACTAAATAGATTTTCAGAATTCTCTTATGTGACCCGCTTTAGTGAATGTGATTTCACCAAGTACAACATGTCCCTGGATCAACATCTTTGTTGATCCTGGAACAACATTCCAATCAACCAATTAGATGTGAGGGACAAGTTTACAGTTTATGTCAAATTTAGGCTTACAACTTCTACATCAGTGTTATTCACCTATCATTCCCCTATGATTTAGGGATAATTTATGGGTAAAGTTAGGTTTAGGGTCAGGGACTACGTTTTTTTTAGACACAATTTTTGGATAGGAAAGTTGATCCAGGAACACGTCTTACTTGGCAAAATCACGGTGAAAACACATGCAGTCCATGGAAACTTCTGAACACTAGTACTCACCTGTCAGGTTGGCTGGGACTTAGATAAGGTGATGCAAAGGAACCAGGAAGCTCCTACATAAGGAAAAACATTTTGATGTTGACATCTGGGGAATTACCCCTCCCCCCGATCCAACCCACACACAAATACAAAAATAAACCCTGGAATAAATCCCCCGTTCACAAAAGGGCATTTGAGTTCTCTTACTCTATGCAAGTGCTGATTATGTATGACAATAAAGTCGGCACAGGCTGCATCCTGTGAGCTAATGAAACAAGAGCCGCTAAGGAGCCACTTTAGTGACAGGCAGAGAACATCATAGAGGCATGAAGGAAGAATTCTTCCTATAATGACTGTTAAAAAGGATAACATTATTATATTATAGATTACCATGTGCTTAACAAGAGCTGCTATAAAGAACAACTTAATGACAGTGTTTATACTGTGTGTGTAGAGTCTTGTGTAATTGTAGTTCTTACATCATCAACACAAAGCATTACATCAGCTGTCAAGTCACATTTACTCGCTTTTTCCATAAGTGGAAAGGGTTTTTCAAAATTGAACTGACTCAAATCTTTTGAATCATTTCACCAAGAACATTTGATCTCATTTATTCACTAATTCAGTGATCATTTCTGCAGGTTACAAGTTGTTTAAGTGTCATTCACTCAACAGTTCACAACCTTTTTATAAGACTTTTTATAATTAAACAAAAAATGTGCATGTGACATGTCTAAAGAGTGTTTAAATATAAGCGTTTCTCTAAGAATTACAAAATGCAGATTTATTTCCCCAAAACTGAAATCTTATGATTCATTCAGTTCATCCATGATCAAGATGATTCATAACAAAATGTCTCGTCTTGTTCAGACTCAAAACAGACTAAATTCAAAATAGCATATTTATATTTTTTAATTTAATTTACTCTTACTATTTCTGCCAAATCTTTATCTATCATGTATTTATATGAATTTAGCTAGCGGCTCGTTCAGATGTGCTGACGTATTTGTTTAGTAATTAGCCTAAGTCCCGTTTACACTAGTGCGTTTTCGTTTTAAAACGGCATTTTCAAACTAAAACGGGGTCTGCAGTGTTTTCGAAAGTCTGTGTAATGGTGTAATGTAAACGCAAAACTTATGCATTTTAAAACGAAAATGAACTCGTGTAAACGGGGCCTAATTGTTTTTCACAGGACATAGTGGAATACTATTCAGTCATTAAAGGAAGTTGCGATAGTCTTGTGATGTAGGCTATATCGGTGTAAAATGGTGTCATGACAAATCGAGTCCCACCAGGAATCTGGTCTCCTTTAGGACCCAGGCGGTAATGTCTGATCAAAAGTTGTTATTGCGATGTCTTGACTAATTACAGTACGGTATAGTTTTATTTAATGCCACGTCAGCATCTGTAGCTCTTGACTAATTATAATCTTTTTCACTATTGTATGATGTTTATAACATTAAGTGCACAAATAACATGCTTGAAATATGAAATGAATGCCTATTGCATAATAAAACTGGAAACATAACCATGCCTAAAAATGTATTTCTTTGTAAGGATAAGGATTGTTGCAACATACTGTGTTCTATAAAAGTAATTTAACATTAATTTTACACAGTAATAGCAATGTGGTATAGTGTATAATAGGGCTGGGTATTGACACAATTTTCGATTCAATTTCTATTCACATGCTTGCGATTCGATTCCGATTTCGATTTGATATCGATTATTTTGGATGTAGTGTATCAGATACACTACATGGCAAATTTTCTGGAGGAAAAAAAATGTCCCCATCTAATGGTGTAAACTACACATGGGAGTCAGTTGGTACTACATTACTATAATATTAAAGGTTAAAATTAACTTATTTACAAACACTTTACTACTCCAATTCGTTTGAAAAAATATATATATAAACATTTAAATCGTGGCGGTCATAACTGATTTATTCAAACATGCATTAGATATTAAAGAACATTAAAAATTATAATGAATATAACGGTGCATATATTTATCAGAATGCTGCTCTCTAGAGTTTAATGAGTTCATGGTCACTGGTTTTATCTGAGGTAAATGTGACGTTAAGTGACATTGTTTAAAGGCTGTTTTATTGACGTCTTTCCAAGGTTGAAACACTGATTGCGCTATTAGATTAGATTGAGACATGATACGGATTTCGGTAAGTTGTACTGTATCTTTTAACATACCTTCAGATGTTTATTCATGTTTATTTCACACTGTAACTGGTATTAAAGCGGAGGAGAGGATGTTCACATGCGTTTCACGCTGCCGCTTCTCTGAGGCGCTATAGCGATCTGTCACGCCACATTAAACAGCGCCAAAACAGTATTTATTTTTTGAGTCTCATAATAAGATTTGAAATCGGAGACTTTGCTTCATATTAAAAGTAACAAAGATTATTGCGATTTATTGGATGGGAGGCGCAGGTGCGCTACATGTTCTGTTCATTTATTAACTGAAAAAGACTAGACTAATCGATTCTTGGGACTTAAGAATCGATATCGGTTCATAAAAATGAGAATAGATTAAAATCGAGAAATCGATATTTTTCTACCCAGCCCTAGTATATAATAATACTATAATACATTTTTAATAAATTAATTGTCATGCTAAGTACACACAAACATCATTAATTTGAAACATTGGGAATTATATTGGAAGTAAAAAACATACCTAATATAATGTAAGCTAAGCTAGAAGGCTAATCGGCTAACACAAGCTAACTAAAAAACAGTAAGAATGAAAAAAGCTTGATTTCACAACCTATAGCTTCAGTTATATACTAGTATATGAACTGTCATTTAAAAGACATTAATGGTCATTATAAAGCATTTTAAATGATAGAAATCATAACATGATTTTCCAGGAATTCTAATCATGCACTAAAAATACTACCCATTAAAAGTCTGTTGAACCATTAGGATCACTCGGGGTCCTAAAGGAGACTTCGACTTCTTGAACAAGACAAATTTAGGCCAGGACTTCATTAATCAATGTGGTCTACTATTGCTGGGATCTCATTTGAGTGACAGGTTGTCCCGCCCTCACGCCAGTAAACACATCATCAGAGAAGAGAGGAAGGAAAGTCATTATTGATTAACAATTACGAGGGCAACGTGAATTAAAAAAAAAAAAAATGTATATATATATATATATATATATATATATATATATATGGACAGATAAATCAT
This sequence comes from Elopichthys bambusa, assembly GCA_037101425.1. NCBI lineage: Eukaryota > Metazoa > Chordata > Actinopteri > Cypriniformes > Xenocyprididae > Elopichthys > Elopichthys bambusa. The sequence continues at coordinate 4,262,649 of CM074442.1, read as the reverse complement.
TTATAATAAACACTACAATATTTCATAAAAAAAAAAAAAAAAAAAAAAAAGAATTGTCCATTATGATTTCATGGTTACTATAGTGGGGAGAAACTTCAGTGAACCAAATAATATGAGTCAGTGCAAGATTCGTTCACTTCAAAGATTCACTCAAAGGCACTGATTCGTTCAAAAACACCACTAGAAAGCATTATGTCATTCCTGACCGTTAAAGGCACTGCTGACGTTATGACTTCTGGCTTCAGATCATTCCGTTCGTTTCGCTAGTCTAATCGCATCTTGCAGTGCTACTACTGAGTGAGTAAATATAAGGCCCAGTGTATAAAGGTAGAAGTAACACACCGCACCTAATGACTCGCGCTTTGACGTGAATGGTTTTCATTAACCATTGGAAATACACACTGTACAAACACTCCTATATTTAAAATAGCAATACACCCCCAGTGCGATTAAATGACAACGTCGGCATACGGCCAAATTATATTTATTTAACTCTCTATGTATCTTGGATGTAAATAAATAAGCTGTTATATGGTGTATAAATACACTGAGATCCACAAGATGATATTCCGAGGACGCGTTTGGTTGTGCGCCCTGTTTGTATGTGAAAGCATCATTAGCGGATGATCTTACCAGCGAGAGGAAATCACGCAGGTCGCGCGACCATCATCAGCATCTGATGAGAGCGATCAACGGTCTCGCACTCGATTCCTGGCGTATCATCATCATCATCTTCATCATAGCTTTCTTTCTTTTCACTTTTTTAATATAGACTTACAATTACCGACCTAATAATACGCAATTTCGTAGCGCTGCGCTTCCCCATAGTCACATTTGTGCCGTGGTTACCGTTCGTTCCGTTTGATTCGGTCTTGTAGGAACTGCAGTACAGGCTGCGCGAGCGCTTCTCTGAGCATCAGCCAACAGCAGAGGACAGCAGAGCACTCCTGCCTTTCCCATGACTGAGCATCACTATTGCTCTTCATGTGCACGATTATTACAATGCCATTAGCCGACCGTTAGTTTTATGTAATGCTGGGTAATGTGCTTGATCAAATATGCTGAGCAGCTGTTCATATACTGCCTGTATGCTTATTATGACTACGTCAAAGACACATAAAGAAGATGTTTATATACCTAAAGGGCCTTAATATATTCTAAACAGAACAGAATAAAAGTCCTCTAACCTAGGCATAAAAACTGTATTTACAAAAAAAAAAAATAATAAATAATAATAATAAAAAAATAGGCCTACTATATTTTCCACCAAAATAGCACATTGTTCAAAGCATAATTATTATTGAAATGTAATTTTTATGAAATTTTGTATGTTTTCGTCTGGGTCAGCAGCGCCATGTTTGATTTTGATTTTTTAACGGGAATGAAAGCGAGGCTGGATTTTATTTATTTTGTGTTTTTGCTGACGAAACACTGCAAAAATATCTTTCCAAGAAATGTCAGTAGACCAAAAAAAAAAAAAATCCAGACAACATGAGCTGGTGAAAATAATAAGTGAGCTAGGAGCTTTATACAGAGAATGCCATTAAAAACATGGCAAGTCAGCCTCGCTTTCATACCTGTCATGACGCTGCTCTGAATATAAAAGGTATAGTTCAGGTCTTGGCTTCTGATTGGTCAATTCAGTGTTCCATTGCTAAAAATCCAGCGAAACAGCTGCCATTTCACGAAAAGCTGATCGCTATTGTTGTTGCATAGCAACATTCCATACTTAATTTTCGAATTAAAACGTTTTAAAAATAATAGTCGATGACTTTATCCCTTAAAACTCATATTTGATCACCAAATTACATATTTAAATTTTTTTTTTCCTGTGAAAAAAAAATTATTAATGCCTTAATGTAGCTCGAATGTACACGGATCTATGAATATGCTAATTAGCCCCGCCTCCACTCACTCACACCAGCTCAGAGATCCACTCGGTCAACCTACTGAGGTAAACGCTGCACAATGGTATCACTTTTTACAACGTCGGACACATAACTGTAGTTAATATGATTAGTGCTTTGCTTGACTACGTTATCAAACAGCTAATAATGTGTTGCTAATGCTACACAAACCATGTTCACATTCACGAGTCAGACAGCTGCCTTCTAACAATTAGTATCTTTTTAAACAACTGAGAACGTCAGTGGAGAAAGGCATGTAGTACATCATAACATTGTAATATACATCATACACCCGCTATATTGCTAAATCTACCCGATTTTACATATCAACAGAAAAATATACCGGGATAACCTTCTTTTGAGACTCCCTTGCACGGCCAGTTAATGATATGCTAAAGCCCACAGGCACGTTGACGTGATTGGTTACAAGGTAGTTTGTGACGTCAGAAACACCAGTAATTTCAACCGCAGGTTTGAGACTGTCTTTAGATCACTGGAGTTTTAAAGAGAAAATACTCTGCAATGGTGTTGAATTTGCACATGGTTTGTCTTAAAGCAAATTAAAAACACCACATAGACATATAAACAACAATAAAAACTTTAAAGTCACCATGAAATCAAAAAAAGTTTTTTGGCTTTCAGTATAGACATGTTAGCCTTACTCTTATCTATAAGCTAGTGTGCTCCAAAAACAATGACAACATTTGTATTTGGAAGATATACGCGTTCAAACTTCCATGTGGATCAACGATTTTGATGACATCACCCTGCACTTCAGCTTCTCATAAGATTTTCTGTCCAATCAAATGCTCTCTAGAATCCCGCCCCAGTGTTGCCAAGTCCGTGGTTTTCCCGCAGAATCAGGCTCCTTTAACAGTGTTTTACATATGGAAGGGGGAATCTTCTCAACCACCACCAATGTGCAGCATCCACCTGGATGATGCGACGGCAGCCATATTGTGCCAGAATGCCCACCACACACCAGCTTATTGGTGGAGAGGAGACAGAGACATTTTACCCTACAGGACGCGATTTTTATCGGGGGACCCCCCTGAAACACTATTGGACTAGTTTTGAGTAGCAATTAGGCGGGTTTTGTTGTGAAAACTGGCAACCCTGTCCCGCCCCTTCATTATAAATAGACGCTGAAGCTGCAGGTGAAATCGGCCACTTGTTCACACATTTATGATTTTCTACATGGTGAATGGCAGATAGCGCACTATATAGGGGATAGGGAACGATTAAGACAGTGTAAATATGCTTTTCTTTTAGCGTTAAAAACTAGCCTTTAGCGTCTCGCGAACCACCACAGCGCGCGCATCAGACACATTAACACAGAGAGGATCGTATGCGCGAGTCGGCGCAGACCACAAAACATATCGGACCCATTTCAATTCTGCAAATAATAATATTTTAAAGCGATACAGAGGAGATTAGGAGAAGAAACAGTTAGAGATTAAAAGTCAACAGCTCTGGCCGAGCTGCGATATAAACAAAACGCTGTTGGCTATTTTAAAAAAGGGGAGGCTGTTCAATATGTCCCGCCCTGTCTTCCTGTTTCAGTGGAAATTACGTCAACACAATGAATAATGCTGCGCATGTTATGTTGCACCTTTAATAATTATGTAGTAAAAGCGATAAAAGCCGCGCTATACTAAAAATCAACTAATTTAGGCCTACATCAAAAATACCCCATCACTGCATTTGTTTTACTGCATTTTATTCATACTGTTTCTTGATAAAATACACTTTGCTTTACAAGTGCTGATTACAATTACTATATTACATTCAACTTTATTTTACATAAAATATTTGACTTAAAACATAACACACATCACACACATTGTGGAAGCCACTCTAAGTTCTGGAATACCAACACCTCCTGCACTAAGAGTCGTATCATTTCAGGGTTCCGCAGACTCGGTAATTAAAAATCCAAGTGTTTTGTAAAATGTCACAGGCATATAAGGTTGAGGACAGAGATGGTGGCAAGTCATGCGTTGCAACTCTATTAAAGGAAATGAAAGCAGTAAATAAACAACAACTGCTCGTTTACAGCTCTGACAAATGAAAACATTTCCAAGAACCCAAATAAACAGTTTTTTTTTTTAATTCAAATCAGTTCTAAGGCCTGATATAAAGTATAACAGAGGTATCACAGTTATATTCTATGAGTCTCTTGTATGTTTAAATGCTGCATATGTATAGTACATGTAAATGAAAGCGATAGTTTACCCACTGACAAATTGAAAGCCTGAAAAACAATCTCACACCCAAAGACATTCAGCACAACCCAACCACCAAGCTAGTAAAATGTTATTCATACAACACAAACACTACAGTATAACCTGATGGGTTTTTTTTTTTTTTCTTCTTCTGTAATAAGCTAGACTTCAATAAAGTGAGCTGTAAGTGTCACAGAAATTATTAGTCAATTAAAAATCCACTGTGAGGGAACATCAATTAATTGCAGGCAACACTAGCCACACAAGGGATCAGACTATCACAAGGGCCCTGGTACAAAAAATGTGTAAAAAGTCTGTACACCTCCTCAGACAAAGGTATACCAAAATGGGACAGCCAATATAAAGATATAGTAAATACCCTGTTTCTTAAATGTTTTGTAAAATGATTTGTAAATAGACTTCTTTTTATTAAAATATATTACTTAAAATATATTACTTTGCTTAACTAGACATACATTAAAAACAAAAACTGATTATCTAGTTACCATAAATTGACTTTGGTATATTACCAAGCAAATCTTATCTAAAATTCTTTTACTCTTTTATTGCCTGGAAGGCAGACGATTAAAAAAACAAAAAAAAAAAAAAAAAAAAGTAATTCAAAGATGCAACAAGACATTTTTTTAAACATACATAGAACTGTTGGTATCAAAATTTATGTTTAGCAGAATTGTTTCAGGACAGAAACTGAGCCACAGCATTTAATGTTGCAATATGATTAAAATTATGATTTGTATTCGGACAGTATTTCTCAAACAAAAACCCAATCAGACAATTGGATATGTGTAGGCAAGATTCAAGAATGCTTTGTAGAAAATGTTTGTACATCTCAAAGAAAGTCAGTATTTACAATATAAAACAAAACAAACATCTTCATATAATCTCCCTTCTGAGTGTTTAACTTATCTAAGGTTACTGGGAACATTTACTATTCCAATTAAAGTCATTTGTGTGACGTAAACAACTCAAATGATTAGACACAGGTCATTGAAATGATTAAGACCTGTTTTTTTTTTGTTTGTTTGTTTTTTGTTTTTTTTTTCTCCTGAGAGGGTATAATCGATTATTTGATTAAGTGCTTTAATTCTATTCATTCTTACAAGTCATTTTGAAAGTGAAAGTATAGCAAAGGTAAAGTCATTTTCTGAACATAAAAAAGTGCAACCCTAATAAATCCTTTTTTTTTTTTCTTAAGAAAATTATGTAAGGGGCTAATGCTCTTTATTTTATAAATATTGTAAATGTACAAATTATTGCCATTATCAGTATAAACCTGTTCTTGCATTGTCCTCTCAAGTAAAACCCACCGATGCAAGAGAAGTGCTAGCCTGTTAATGTATTTGACAAAACTCCCTTCTATCCCATAAATAACTTTTAACAGTACCATATAAACCTAGTGACAAGGCAGGTTAATATATTAGGTTTACATATTCACAGTAATTCTGCAAAGCAATTGGTATTTCAGTTGTGTGGTTCTTGAGTCACAAAGGCTAAAACCAACCAACAAATAGTTTTGCAGGATAAGCAAAGACTAAATATTGATGTTACACGTTTCTAATCCAGCAAACTAATGTGAATTATATGTAAAAGTTCCAAAATCTGAGGGGTGAGAGGATGAGGGGGAGGGAATCATGATTTTTAACATCTACAAAAATAGTAGTATATTGATTTCAATTTGTAGAATTGTTACAAAAATATTAAAGAAAAGAAACAAGCCATAAATATTGCCACTATTAGTTTTCAGTCTAAAGCAAGGTGCTCAACGAATGAGAGGAAGTATTTCTCGGCATTGCACATTTTACATACCTCATATTCTACTATGCTAATTGTGTTTGTGCTGTAAAGACAAACAAAGGGGCAAATTCCAGGGCTAGGACAATAAATCGATGCATCGTAATCGAGAAATGATTCTGGATCGATCCTGTGATTTTCCGAATGCATCACGATTCTGTCTTGAATCGATTCTGAGCTTAGTTTTTAACAGCACTGCACGCTTTAGAAACAGCCGTACTCTGCTTGCTTCCAATTCCTTACACACACAACTTGAACCTTTAATAAAATAATCATTCATAAAGTTCGAAAAGGCTGAAGCGAACTACAAGGGTAAATACAGGTGCAAATACATTCTCAGGCTCAGCCGAACGCACAAGAGCATTCTTCGTGAGCATTTGAGTGTGTGGGTAAAAACTAGCCTAGAGTGCCATCTACTGTTAAAAACTAAGCTCAGAATCGATTTAAGAGAATCACGATGCATTCGGAAAAATCTCGGAATCAATCCACAAATCGAGAAGGATCGATTTATTGTCTCAGACCTAGCAAATTCACTTCTGCAGCGGAAAAACCTGCATCTTTTTCACTAGCAGCCACCCGCAATCCAGTTTAACCAGGCGCTTAAAGCGCTGAAACTGCAAATGATAGACAAAAGCATGATGGCACATATCCAGACATACAGTGTAGTCAAGTGCATTTTCGGCACTTTAAAGAGCGGATTCAGGTGTCTGGATTGCTGTAGAGCAGCCATACTGTATAGTGCCAGTAAAGCTTGCCATATCACGGTAGTCTGCTGTATTCTGCTGTACAACTAAGCACTCAGAACTGACTTAAGGGCTTTCGCACCGAACTAATCCACCCCCCACCCTGGGCCACGATTCTGGTTGCATTCGCACCGGCAGTAGGAACTCTGAAGCGGCGTCTTTAAGCGAAGCATTTACAAATGTGAAGAAAAAGAAGAAAAAAAAACCTGCAAAGGACGATGCAGTGATAGGAACTGCGTTTGTCGTGTGTCGTAGGTTTCGTGATAACGGAGATGGAATGTAAACGCATAATTTATTTGACTGAAAAAGCAAAAAGTAGGGCAAAGTGACTCAGGGCCCTATCAGACACCCGGCGCAACGCAACGCCAGGTGCAACGCAAGTGTTTTTTGCTAGTTTCAGCCCGACGCAGTTATCATTTTCATGTCCAGCGCCCACGTTGTTTAAATAGAAAATGCCCAGCGTGCTGGTCTGAAAACGAGGTGCGTTTAGGCGCATTGTTGGCATGTTGCTATTTTGTGGCAACTGAAAATGACCGCGCCATTGACCAACAACAAGGATGCGCAGCAGCACACAAACATGCCATATATTAAAAATAAAAGGATTACAATGTAAAAGATTATTATTTTGTATATAAAGATAAAAATGCCTACATGTCATAATGGATAGTCATTGCATGTATCAGAATTACCTATTTGCAGTAATAAGAAATGTAATTGCCTAATTATTTGACCAATGTGGCAATACACACATGTATTTAAACTGACTCATCAGATTGAAAGTGTCTATATTCCACCATGTAAATAGCAATCGGCCATGATTGGCTGGTGTTCCTATAGTGCTGGTTTAGACTCTACTCAGAAGAAGGAACTAATAAAGGAGTTCCTACAACTAAAATTGTTCCTAGTCCCTGTGGTGCGAACACGGCAAAATCCAGGTACTTCCGGCAATAGTTCTAGGAACTATGAAAAGGTTTCTCCGGTGCGAAAGCCCCTTTACAAGAACAGAACTTGTAGCTGGCCATGTTTACATCATTACCTGATTTGCATAATTCCTTTCCTGAATCGGCCGCTAAAATAAAGCAGAATGTACATGCAAATAAGCAGCACTATTAACAGGTGCAATTCATTCTTAGTGAATTCCCCCCAAAGAATAACAGCACAACAGCCCGTCTCAAATGACAATGGATAGATGAATAGGTTACCACAGCGGGAGTTTCACTGTTGTAACATTTCTGTTACCCTTACTGCAGCGATTGCTTTTTTTGAATGTGTGAACGAGTCGCAGTCATTATCGAACCACCAAACATGAGACACACAGTTTGGATGGACCAATGCAATCATCATGACAGAAAGCGCCACATCCCTTGCACATAATCATGGCCTTCAGCCGACAGTAGCACTTTGATTGGACGTCCTCCATCCCAGAGCTTTCTATGTAGGCTTCCTCAGGTGAAGTCTCACCCTGACTGCTCTGATCCAGTAGATGACCTGCAGGTATGGCAGTGACGGTGACGGAAAAAGACATCATCCCTCCACCAGCCGTTTCACCATCACCACTGCAGGACACAGAGGGAGAAGTTGGAGTGTCAGCCATGCTGTGGTTCAGTGCATGAGGGACAGACATGCTGATAGTGCCACCATACTGAGGTCCATTATGGGCTTTCTGAGACAAAAACGTGCGTTGGTGGCAGTCATTTAACTGATATCGCTCTGTTTTACCCTGTATACTGCTGCACATATCAAGCGGTGAGCTTCTTGAGCATGTTTCTTTGGTTCTAGTAGAAGTGCTGCCTTCTTGGCTGGACAAACAGCTCAGTGATGGAGATTCAGACTTTATATCAGAACAGGGTTGGGATGCCAATCCATCATCTGGTTTATTTATGAAACATCCCTGCTGTTCCACTTTGACCTTTGGGAAATTCAGGTGTCCTTGAGAGGTGGTATGAGACCCTGCAAGTGAGTCTGTCTTCCCTTTCACACTCTCCTCTGCTTCAGTTTTCTCTTTCTTCAGGTTGGCAAGGGCAGAGCTTGTATTAGTAGCTAGGTGCGGCCGTTTGCTGCTCTCGGATACTCTACCGTATGTGGAGACATTGAGGAGGTAGTGTCCTGTCATAGCTGGCTTAGATACCCTCTTCCGTCCAAAGATTCCTAGATGGACACTCTGGTCCAGGCTGCTCTCAAGGTGACCTAACTGACAGGACTGAAATTGAGAGGGTTGACAGTTTGAATTGGTGTGCTTATGCTCACATTTGTGTCTTAGTGGATGGAGAATCTGGTCCTGAGTGCCAACATTGACCAACTTGTCCATACTTCTGACTTGCATTACAGATGAGCCAAAAGGAATTTGGTTCCCAAATTTGCTAACATCTTCTTGGTTTGTTGGGTTATCTTTTTTCAACCCATCAGTGGTGGTACCTTCGTCTCTGGCAGAAATTGCCATAGACTGAACCTCCACCTTGGCTAGTGGCTTTGGGAGGATCTTTTCCAATGGAACCTCTTTACCTTGAAGAAGCTGGGTGACCAGAGGATTGTTTGCTGGGATTGAAGAGCTAGGCTTGGTCACTAACGCTCCTGAAAAAGGTGTCTGCTGTGGTCTCTGGTTTTGTGCAATTGCGCTTCCTGCCTGACTGGAAGGTGCTAGCGTCCCTCCAGGACTAAGGAGGTTATGTTGATCCTTGCCCGTTGGGTTTAGCGTGCACTGAGTGGTTTGCGACCCCATCAAAGAGCGGTTTTCTTTTAAAAAACCCTGGCTTGCACTGAAGTCTAGTACAAAACCAGATTCTGTGTGTCCAGTAAAACCTGAGGAAGGAGAGGTTTGTGAGAGAGTCACTGTGCCTTCAGGGGCCGGAGATCCAGAGCTTAGCTTTATAGGCGACACAGACTGACTTCTGCTGCTTGCTGGTGAAAAATCTTCTGAGAGGGATCGAGCTGGAGAGGGTGTTGAGGTACCTCCAACTGAGCTGGTTCCTCTTGAGGAAGATGACCCGGCTGCTGCAGCAGCAGCACGCTGTGCACGCGCTAACTGGGCTTTTGCCTTGATGTCAGCTAGAGTGCGTGCACCGGTGCGACCGGGCCGAATGCTAGGGGGTGTCAAGGGAACAGGAGTCCTTGGAGATACCTGCTCAAAAGAGGCAGGGGCAATTCTTGACACTGGAATCTGCAAAGAGAGAGTTTAAGTGTTACTATGAGAGCTAAAGTTAACATTTATTATCAACAAAATGGATATAAAGCAGCAAAAAAAGGATTTTTACATTTTATAAAGTTTTTTGAATGGAAAAATCTCACTACCACAATTAAGCATGATTGCTAGCAATAGCTAGAGAGTTTAACGTATGATTGCTAGAGTGTTAGCTCGATAGTTGCTAGTGCACTCCAAGGTGTTTGCAAGAGTGTTCTGGGTGGCTGTGTACAAGTATGATTGCTTAGAAAATCGATAACAAATCTCTCCTCAACAAGTCAAACAATATAGGGTGTCATTCATGCAAGTAGCACAAATGACAATTAAAGGGATAGTTCACCCAAAAATAAAAATGATCCCATGATTTACTCACCCTCAAGCCATCCTAGGTGTATATGACTATCTTCTTATATTTAAAAATATATATTTAAATTTAAATATATCCTGGCTCTTCCACGCTTTATAATGGTAGTAAATGGCGCTTCTGATTTTTAAGTGCATCTATCCATCATAAAAGTAATCCATATGACTCCAGGGGGTTAATAAAGGCCTTCTGAAGCTAGCTTCAGACGACCATAAGCATACTGCGCAAGTCGACTTGCAGCAAAAGGGTAACCTCTGACACGATGTATGACGCCGGATGTAGGAGTATCATAACCTTAGACGCCTCTCACGGTTTAAACAAACAGGGCTGGGCAACAAACTCAAGCTCCTCTTCTCTTATATCGAAATCCTCAGACATTTCTCTTTAAAAATTCTTGTTTTAGATTTCTAATTCGTGATCGGTATTTTGTTTTGCTCTATCCTCAGTGCTTCAGTGTTCGTCATTGCATCAGGTCAGGGGTTACTCTTCCACCGTTACTCGATTTGCGTCAGCTGTCTGCCGGAAGCTAATTATTTAACTTATAAAGATTTAAATATAGATATTATAGCAAAAACCCATCGCTTCGCTACAGAAGGCCTTTATTAACCCCCGGAGCCGTGTGGATTACTTTTATGGTGGATGGATGCACTTTTTTTGGCTTAAAAATCATGAGCACCATTCACTACCATTATAAAGCTTGGAAGAGCCAGGGTATCTTTTAATATAACTCTGATTGTGTTTGTCTAAAAGAAGATAGTCATATACACCTACGATGACTTGAGGGTGAGTAAATCATGGGATAATTTTCAATTTTGGGTGAACTATTCCTTTAACTCTTAAGTATACACCGGTCATGACCCTTGTCAGCTGCTTAAAACTGTAAGTAACTTATCATGTTGCACCTTGCCATACACAGTGTACACAAAAGAAAAGAAATAAACCTAAAACTTACTTTGAGAGGAGGTACTCTCGGTTCTACTTTTTCTTTCGCTGTCACAGTGGTTGACATTTCTGATGAAGAGACACGGGCCTTCTTCTCTGTTCTGAGCTCTGTATCCAGTTCAGTAGAGATTTTTCTCTTCAGAGGCTCAGATGTGACAGCAGTTATTGGAGATCCAGCCTTATTGCTCTCCGTTATCTGTCCAGCCTTAGCCACGGGACTTTCCTCTTTAGTGGTCTGTGTCTCCTCTCTTTTCAAATATGTAACTTCCTCTTCCAAAGAAGATGCTGGGGTCTTACATGTGATCTCATTCTCCAGTGTTTTCTCACTGCCAGGTTTGGGATCCTCTGCTTTTTGAACAGAGGACTCTGGAATCAATTCTTCCTGTGTATCCTTCCTCGTGTCTAAAGATAAATGTGATTGCTCTGAAGCAGGAGGTTTGACTGGCTCTTCAGGTGAGGCATGTGTTATTGTTGATTTGACATCTCTGGATCTCAACTCCATGTGGATGACCTCTGTCACTGGGTTTATCTTCTGAGACTCTTTGACAATCTCTGGCTTTTCTGATTGGACTGAGCTTTTAGCTGGTTCAAGAATGTCCCTGGCTTCTGTCAGCTCTTTGGATTCCTCTATACTCAGTCCAGAGCTGAAAAGCACAAAAAGACAGAAGATTAGGAAAAAGGATGTCAAAAACAAAACATCACCTATGATAGATTAAACTAGTGGTCCACTAACCAATTTTTCGGCCTCACGTTGATTGGGTGCCAAAATAAGGCATAGAACTACGTGACCGGGATCACACTGTAAAAAATGATTGTGATTTTAACTGTAAAAGACTGTAAAAATGCTACGGTAAAAACCTGTTAATTGGTTAACAGTAAGTTTCCTTATAATATATGGTGAATAACTGTAATAGTTCTAACATTACATTTCATGTAATTTCACAGTAAAATACTGTTAAATTTACAGTTTTTGGAAGTAAAAAAAAAAAATGTCATTGCATAATTTACAGTTGAAAAAACATAAATTGACATTCCCAGAATTCCCCGCGTGACACTTCACATTTGATGTATTTTGTTGTCTTCTTAGTTTTTTCTAATCATTTATGTACATTAGGGTTTTATGTTACATCTAATGTTGTTAGATTAATGTTTATTGCATTGTGTGTTACCATGATGGTGTTGTGTGAATGACACTGCGCACCTTTTATGTTACTATTTACCTTCTCAGCTTGTGGAAAAGCTGCTTGTGATGAACTTTGATTCATCATGTGACTCTCATCACCACCTGTTTTTGGTGGTTGCCAGTGTATTACAAAGGTACAAAACATATTAGTACTTCAATAGGTTGATATATTAACATTATATCAGTTAATGAATATGTTTTCTTTTTTGTTTGGGGTTTTTTTACTGTAAATTTAAGTTAAATCTGTAAAACCTAAAATGTCGCTACCATATTTTGTATGGTAAATTTCTGGCAACCACAGCTGCTGTTTGTTTACTGTAAATTTCACAGAATTTTGTTATGGTGCACAATATATGTCAGAGGCACTCATTTAACTGAGTGTGACTGAGTGAGTGTGACAATATTTCAGTAACAGCTTAATGGACCCGATATACTTCAAGCGAAATCGAAGAACGAACTGTTGTGAAGTCATTTTGAACAAAAATCAGGCCAAAACAAAGTTTGTTTGGAGTTCAAAACAGCCTTGCCAAAGCGAACTTTCTGGAAAAGTAAAACCCTTCAAACTACCACTGGTCCATAGTGATTACTAAATAGGTACACCTGACCTAGACCATTCTTTGATTTTGTTTCTTCAGTATTTCCATAAGGTGTGGTGGCTGACTTACTGTTCACCATAGTAGCTCTCAAAGAAATGCTCTTTCCAAAGTTCCACTTTCTTTTCCTTCTCAATTTCTTGTCGCATTCTCAGTCTCAGCTCTGGGGTAAACTCACCTGAGAACACAGTTATGCATAAGCCACATACAAATATTGCAGATAAATCTGCTTCTTAAACAAGTAACTTGTTTTTTTTTTTTTTGTAACTAAGCACTAAGTACAGGGTTTCTGCAGGTTTTATGAGTGTAAATTTAAGACTTTTTCAAGACCTTTTTAAGACTAAATAAAGAAAATTTAAGGAATAAACTGAAGGGAACACAATACATCAATGTGTTCTCATAATGTAAATGTTTAGGGAGAAAACAATGAGTTGTATTAGCAACACTTCAGAGTTTGAAAATACAACTTCCAACAGATATCCATTACTTAAAAAGTAGCTTGAATACCTCTGCTCTCAATCACTAGAATATGGACATAAGTTTTACTGTATCTTCTGATCAAGTTACTTACAGGTTTTCTACAGGTCTTAAAAAGTCTTAATTCACCCTAACACAAATTAAGGCCTTAAAAAGTATTTAAATCTGAGCGGAAAGTCTTAAATTCATAAAATGTTGGCATTAAATGTTGCATACGTTGCAAAAAAAAAATGTATATCTTCAGTATTTTTCTCCTGTTTATCGAAACATCTTACATTTACTTGCGATGCAAATGCAAAATGAAGTCTTGAACAACAAAATGAAGCAAATTAATGCTTAAAACAAGAAGAAATGTTTGTCATTGAGTTTCCTTTTGAATTAAGTTGATTTTTCGGAGCCCATTGGCAGATGTTTGATCTTGTTTTAAGCAAAACTCACTATGTTTTGATCAGTTTCACAGAAAACAAGACTTTATATTCTGTCATTTTGAATCCCCATCTTGATTTTAAGTGAATCTTGACAGTAAATTTATCTTTAGACAGTTGCACTAAAAACAAGACAAAAATACTGAGGAAGAACACCACTTTTTTGCAGTGTACTTATTTTATCTCGTTAACCCCTCAATTGCTGGACACTTTCGGTTGTGGTGTGGAATAAATAAACTAGGGGTGAAAAGAATACCTCCAAATAGGGTATTTCTATAATTGTGACCAAAAACTTTAACTTCTGTGTGATGAGAAGTCAAACATTTCAAGACCAATGACGTATCAGGCAGTAAAATTAACAAAAAAATGACAACAACTGACCCTCTGACAACCTCTCCTTCCAAGATTGGGCTGCTGATGTGAAGAATTCATTGTTCAGGGCAGAGCTGGTCACCTTCAATGCTCCATCCATACTAGCCTGAAACAAAGAGTGACCACACTAAGCACCACAACTGAATCATCAATAACAATCAGTGATTCATGAGCCACAAAATCATACTGTATGTTCAACACAGCAGGGTTCATCTGCATCTCACTACCTGCTGGTCAACCTCTGGCAGCATCTTAAGAAGCTTCTGTTGACAGTCTGTAGGCAACATTGAGAACGTGTGCTTGTTGATCAGCGCTCGCAAGTTGGTGTTGACAAGGATGGAATCTGGCGTCTCAACGTCTATCTCACACTTGGTACGTCTCAGCTGTCCTGAAAATCCAAAGCGGTGGGATCAGTTACAGCATCTCATGCGCTGACACAAATGACATCAATCTGTGATGATACTCACTGGCACTGAGCCGACTGGAGCGCTGAGACACCTTTCGGGAACCGGTCGCATGGCACGCATCTGCTTTGACAGAGGAGGACGAGCTGGAGGTAGAGTTCTGTGGACTGGCAGGGCAGCGCTCTGTCTGTTTTAGCTCCCAGGCTACAGCAAACAGACATACCATTTTATATTTGTTTTGTATTTACATGAATATGCAGCAACATGAAGAACATGCTTTTATTTCTTACATCTAGAGCTGCATGATTAGTTTGGTAAAAGATTGCCATCTCAATTCAATAACTGACACAATGTCATTTCTAAATGATATCGATTTGCCTGTGCCTATTAAACCTTTGACAAAATCGCACCGGAACATTCAGATCTGCTTCGGCGCTGCTACCGAGCCAGAAAGAGCAGTTGTCAAGTATACGTATGAAACACCTTTACAAACAGTCTTTTCAACCACACATTGTTATTTTTGTGTTACAAATACTCATATTTAAGTATTATAAGTATTGGAATAAAAGTATATATTTCGGATAAAAACACCGATGTCTATGAAAGCGATCAAAAAAAATAGAGTGATTCACCTTTTGAAAGGAACTTGGCGCTTCAAATAACGATTGTATTTATTACTTCGTTACACCAGTAGGTGGCGAGAAATGACAAATGTATTTGTCATTGAATCATTCATTCAAGAGATTCATTCAAAAACGCTGATTCATCCAGTAATGAAACAAGTGAAGTTATTGAATCATTCATTCAAAACGATTTTTTTATAATAATTAAAGGCACAATATGTAATTTTTCGCCGCTTATTCAAAACAAAGGCGTAGCTTGATGATGCCTTGAAACAAAGCCACTGGAGAAAATTGCTAATGAACGCGCAACACACAGCTCAAAAGCTGTGGAGCTTTTATTATGTCACAGACGACCGCTTATGCTTCTTCTGGTCAAGCGTATGTGGGGTAATTCAGCGCTGTTTATCATATTAGATACATTTGTGTGTTGGTCACACGATGAAAAGGTGCCTAATGAAACTGTAAAAATACTGTATACATACAGGATTTGGAGGAGTCATGAGCCATGTCTTTGACAGTTTTGAGGAGCAGCCGTGGGCTTGAGGCGTTGGGGATTCCACATTGCCGGCGTTGATTCCTCTGTTGCTGCTGTTTCAGTGCCTGTAAATGAATGAAATGATTGAAAGGCAAAAAAGGAGAATGTTTATAAACCCACAGATTACATAAAGATTATTTCTGTGTTGCCAAAAAAACAGATAAAACAGTGTTAACAAGTGTTAATGACAGCACCTGTTTGAGGGCCTTCTTGCTGTGTTTCTGTGACGGGGACATGAGTTTGCTGCTGGAGACTGATGGAGATGAACAGCGAGACTGTGGGGAGGACGGCTGAGACTGCAGTTTTGCTGGCACTGAGAAAGATTAGAAAGCAATACATTGGGCATATTTGGACATCTGTACCACAAACACAAGCGAACAGGCATATGCACAAACATAATTTCACTCTTTCAAGGTCATTTTAATACAAATACTCAACAAGTTTACAAATACATCGCACAAAATAATAACATGATTACTTTTAAAAATGTCTGAATGTAGTGGCAACTACACTGTAGTGGCAACAGAGTACTGGTCCAATAGTAGGATACAACAGGGTAAAAGGTGTCTCTAAACCACTAGATGACACAACTTGCCGCAGCACTTTCAAAAACATCTGCTTTTCAAAATTTGATTGATCCTTGACAAGATCACGGGCAGCAGTGCAAAATCAATTCGGTGCTAATTTTATCTAATTTTTTTTTTTTTTTTAAATGTTGTAGATTTTAGTAGCAAAAGAGAATTGCTAAAATTATCAAATATATTTTGAGACAAATGTCTTACTGATTTTCAAATTTCAGTTTTGTTCAAGGTAATTAAAGTTTTAATTACAGGTTTTCAATAACGGAAGAATATGTAAAAGTATATTTGGGATAAAAAGCGCCCCTGCTGTTGTGGTAAAAGGCACAATAATTAACATCCGGTTGACTTTTCCATTTGTTGACATGACATGGTTAGATTCAGATAGTAAATACCATATATTAAAATCACCATATTTATAATGAAACCATCATATTTAAAAAATATGATATCAATCATATCATATAATAAATAGTGCTGGGACAATACGTCAATGCATCGTGAATCTTATCAATTCTGAGTTTAGTTTTCAACAGCAGATGGCACTGCGTGCTTTAGAAACAGCCGTACTCTGCTTTCTTCCAGTTCCTTACACACACCACTTGAACCTTCAATAAAATAATCATTCATAAAGTTTGAAAGGTTGAAGCGAATTACAAGAGTGTTTGCAGTGGGCTGTTTACATTAATCTCACGTCATACAAGCATTTTGAGGTACAAATACATTCTCAGACTCAGCCGAACGCACAAGCTCTCTTCTTCATGAGCATTTGAGCATGCGGTCAAAAAATAGCCTAGAGCACCGATTTGTGATGCATTTGGAATATATCAGAAACGATCCACGAATCGCGATGCATCGATAGTATTGTCCCAGCCCTAATAAAAAAAATATAATTTATTGATACTACTGTAAATCTATATTAAATTATTATGGGATCTCCTTCAACGCTTTCAAAATCTTTACTTTTTAAAAATAATTTCTGTATTTTTAAAATATATTTTTATATTAACATTTAATTTTAATGACAGTATATTTATTGAACAAAAATAAATTATTTTATCACAATAAACAGAAAATAGTACAAACTTTGCTAAAGTGATTGTTTTGAACAAGTATTAGCTTTATTAAAAACATTTCGCCACCTCATGCATTTATACGATTTTTAAACAAAATAAACCACTTTTATGATTTATTTTCACACAAAATCTGTTGCTCCATAAATGTTCAGTACAAACATACATATTTCTGCACTCACACACTATGGGAGTAGTGAAAAACACACTATTTCTTAAGGTGTATTTTTAGCCCTGTTGTACCCTATACTGAAAACAACTGAACCCCAAAAAATAAAAACACATTATCCTAAATTGTAATAGATCATCCAGACACAGTTATTAAAAGGAGTGTTTTCAAAAAAATACTTGATCAAACTAACTCTCATGAATAATATGCTGCGGTAATTATTTCCTGGTTTTTGCTGAGTTAGTTTCTCTCTCTGGCACAAAAATCCCCATTTTCTCAATTCACAGCATTAAAGTTTCATCAGCATATTAAGATGAAAGTGTTACTTACAGTACTTGGTTCTGCATGAATCGACTCTGTTAGAGTGCATTATTCTCAAATACTTAGTTAAAAAGTTTCTACAAGATGGCTTGAGTTGAAGCCTGTGTTTGGCTAGATAACTTCACACTGCACTCAAATATATGAGGAAGTGGCAATCAATCTTGCAAAAGAAAAAAAGAGAGGGAAAAAAAAAAAAAAAAAAAAGAGTAGAATTTCCTGTTTAAAGGGTGTTCTGCATTCAAATAATATTTTGACTTGAAAGAAGCAAACCTACAATGTGAGGTCATTTATACCAGAGCCAGCGTGTGGGTTACACATTCATGGTTTAGAACGTCATCTACATGTTCCATCCCACAACACACAGCATTAATCATGCTATCTAACAGTGACCATAAAACCATAGGTTACTGATAAATTTATATACAGTAAACCATTTTTACATACACAAATTTACTGTACAAATTTAACTACAATTTTATATTTCTTTAAATCTTTAAATATTAGTAGTGGCAGGCCGATAT
Source organism: Elopichthys bambusa (assembly GCA_037101425.1). NCBI lineage: Eukaryota > Metazoa > Chordata > Actinopteri > Cypriniformes > Xenocyprididae > Elopichthys > Elopichthys bambusa. The sequence continues at coordinate 4,244,204 of CM074442.1, read as the reverse complement.
TTTAGCCACCTGCTGTCAGTTTCAAAATCTACCAAGGTTTTTTTTTTCCTGTTTAGTGTAAATATTGCGTAAAATAAGGTGTGTAATTGTGTCATTTTGAAAAGACATGGTGTGATCAACTTATTTTCTCGTTAAATTGCATAACAGTATATGTTTTACAATCATACCCGGTTATATAGGAAGGCAATGCAAAGACTGTGTTTTTCCACAGCTTGGCACTTGCTAGAGGCATCTCTATCGTAATCCTGTATTTGTGTCCGTCTCATATTTACTACTATATGACATGCATGAATTGGTGGGCAGGGCTAAAGGGGCAATGATGTAGAAGTAGGCGTTGATCTTCTGCAGAGGTGGTTTTAACATGTTGCTAACATAAGTTAGTAGGTTGTTACCATAATTAGCATGTTAACATGTTTTAACATTTTGCTAGCATGTTTTAACATGTTCCTAACATGAATTAAAGGTGCGTTTACGCCATATCGTAATTACTGTAACTACGAGATTCTGCCTCAAAAAATGCATTCATGTCCTCGTAGAGCACGTAATTACAGTTTGTAAGCTGGGAGTTTTCTGAAAACTCCTACGTGTACCACGTGGCCGCTGTAGATTAATTTAGGCATTGATAATGGTGCCATAGAAACGCATAATTCCCAGAGGACGTGAACAGCTACAAATATAACGTCACATGTCGTCATCTCAAGATTACGATAATTACGCGGTGACATGAATGCATCATAACATGTTAGCATGATTTAACAGGTTATCATGATTTAACATATTGCTAGCATGTTTTAACACATTACTAGCATGAATTAACATGTTGCTAACATGTTTTAACACACTGCTAACATAATATAACATGTTGCTAACATGATTTAACACATTGTTAGATGTTTTAACATGTTAGCAATATGAATTACCATGTTAATAAGTTAACACATTGTTAACATGATTTATCACTTTGCTAACATATTTTACACTTTGTTGACATGAATTTACATGTTGCTAACATGAAGTAGCATGTTTTAACACTTTACTAGCATTTTTTAACACTTTGCTAACGTTAATTAGCATGTTGTTAACATGTTTTAACACTTTGCTAGCATGAATTAACATGCTGTTAGCATGTTTTAACATGTCCTAGGATAGTCATTAAACTTTGTTAGTGATAGCTAAAATACTTGATAAGTCTTATAGTGCAAAAGTCTTGACCCCCTCAATGAAAGTCTGCAGAGCTTTTTGTAGTTTTGATCATCTGTTTAACAAAAAAGCCACAAGGAAGGCAATGCAAAGATTGTGTTTTTCCACAACTTGGCACTTCAAAACGTCTTGTAATCCTCAGAGGCGTCTCTCGTAATCCTGTGTTATCTGTCTTATATGTACTACTGCATGACATGAATAAATTGTTGGCCGGGGCTAAAGAGGCAGTCTTTCGACGCACTATGACGTAATAATGTGACATGCTAGCAAAACGATAAATCATGCTAGCAATGTGTTAAAACATGCTAATTCATGTTAACAATATGTTAAAACATGCTAACAAAGTGGTAAATCATGCTAGCAATGTGTTAAAACTTGCTAGCAACATGTTATTTCATGTTAACAATGTGCTAAACATGCTAACAACGTGCTAAATGTTATCAACATGTTAATTCATGCTAGCAGTGTGTTAATACATACTAGCAACATGCTAATTCGTGCTAGCTAACGTGTTAAATCATGCTTGCAACGTGCTAAAACATTCTATTACTTTTTTTTACTTTCTCCAAGTAAAACCTTCAAGCTTCAAGCTGTTCAAAGTTATTTTAAACTTTCAGACCTGGCTTTGCCAAGCCAACATCAAAGTTTGTCATCAAACTTTACTCATCTAGTTTTATTTAAAACACGACACTGCAAATGACAATGTATACATTTTGCATTTTATCGAAAAGAACGAACAATGAATAGCCTATAAGAACGACAATGGTACATTACTTCTAATTAGGTTGTTTTTAATGTTAATGTTTTTAATGTAAAAATCTTGATAACATTGTAAGTGGACCTCAGAGAGCATTATTATAAAATTTAAAAAAAAAAATGCAGTTATGACCCCTTTAAAATACTTTGTCTTTTTTCCGGGTGCAGAAAACACACACTTCAACTCTAAGTTTGACTATTCAGAGTTCATAAAAATGTGGTACCTCTCCTCTTCCACCTTTCTCTGCGTCCATCTTTGCTGTAGTTAGTGGTGCTGGTATTTTCTGAGCATCGGGTATCAGACATGTTATCACTGCTGTCTTCTGAATCCTCTTCTGACAGTTCCTTCGCCACATCTCCAATGTCCTTCTACTCACATACAAACACAAACCATCCACATCAGATGCCCAATACCAATTTTCATAAAACTGCTCATTTGAATCTGACCAAACAGTTAATGCCAATTCATACATTTAATAAATCATTAGGAATGTGTAGAGCATAAATATGTAGAAATCTGCTATTTTTTACATTTTCATTTAAAAAAAGCTCCTCAATAATGATTAAAGTATGGCTTGTTATGCTAATGTTAACTAAGCATTAATTAATTATAACAGCAAACGGTACAACAACAACATTTATTTATAGAGCACATTTAAACACAATATATATATATATATATATATATATATATATATATATATATATATATATATATATATATATATATATATATATATATATATATATATATATATATATATATATATATATATCGATCCAAAGTGCTGTACAGTGTAGAAAGTAGGTCTACACAATAAAAACAACAATTACAGGTTTCCAAAAGCTAAAATGAGCTAAAATTGAAAAATTTCCACATTTAAAAGTGTCCAATGAAGAAGCAGACCACACATGACAAGGGAGACCATTCCAAAGCTTGGGGCCAGCCACAAAAAAAAAAAAAAAAAAAATCACCCTTTGATTTGTAGCGACACCGTGGCACAGTTAAGATCAAGTGATTAGAAGATCTAAGTGCCCAAACAGGACAGTATGGCACAAGAAGATCACCAATATTGAGAAACAGTGAAAAATGCGGGCCAAGGAAAGCATATAATGGGAAAACCATAAAGGTCCCAAAATGGATCCCTGGGGCACACCACACAAGACAGATGATGAGGAAAAATGTCCTATATTTACAGAAAAAGTCCTATTCTTGAGGTAAGAAGGAAACCAGTAAATATTTATGCCATTCAACAGAGCCGTAGGAACAGACAAACAAATGTAACCGGCATTTATATTTACTTTTATTCATTATTTGGCAGGCGCTTTTATCCAATGCAACTTACGATGCATTCAAGGTATACATGTTACTAGTATATACGATCTGAGAATCTAATCTATGATCGTAGTGACATGCTGAGCTACAGGACCTGTGCTCAGATAAGAAACATTTATTCTGTGAGAGTTGCGGTGTAATTAGCCTTGTTTACCTTCAGTGTATAGACTCCCATTCGTCCGGGGACCTTGTAGAAGATCCCTTCCTCTCCACGTGAGTTTGTATGGAGCATGGCATTAAGACAGGCAAGAGGGGAAGTCCCACTAAAAAATGAAAAAAAATCAGCTAATTAAATCAGTCACCATCTTTACACAATTGAAAAGCTGCAACAAAGATCACAGTTCACTGGTTGGTTTCAAGATATTTGTGCATGAATGTGAATATAAATTTCAATTAAAGAAGCCATATTATGCCCTTTTATAACAAGTCTGCCACTTACTTATAACGAGTATAAATAGCCTCTAACAACTATTTGCACTTATTGCAAAGAACTGCTGTTTTTATAGTGTAGAATATATTGCCATTTTCACTTAGTGCAAATAGCTGCTTTTTTAAATGAGGAATATTGTGACGTGTTCGTTCCCAGATAAAAGCTGAACTACAGAGAACAACTCATGAGTGACATTGTGTTTTGTAACTTTGCAGGCCTTTTCATGATCAAACAGCAACATTACACACTAAAGACTGATGCCTGTCTTTTGATCTGGCAAGATGAACATAACAGTATATATTACTGTATAATTGTACATTTAGCAAAATGCTAAATGTACAAATTTCAGTACAATATAGTATAAACAAACTGCTACAAACATTTTTTGTATAACATTCTGATATGCATTCTACCTACCGAAGAGTAATTTCATGAACATAATCTACAAAAACATTAAAATTCAGTACTTTATGACAATCTTTTATTATTCAATTGTACTGTATGCAAAGAAAATATAAATGTAAATGTAAGGAAAAACTAAAGTGAAAGTATGTGAAAGGGGGTGATTTTTGTATCATTTATATACTATTATATTTTAAATTAGCTTTTTTATATTTTCAGTTTTCATTTTAATATTAGTTTCATTTTTAGTAATTTCGTTATGTGCTTTTGTCACTTTTATTATATTAATTTTTAGGTTTTATTTATTTTTATTTCATTTTTGGTTTTAGTTGAGTTTTTGTTTTTGTTTATTTCCAGTTAGTAATTTTAGTGCTTTATTAACTTATTTCAGTTAGTTGCCTCAGAAACACTCCTAATTTTCATTGAGCAAGTTATTTTATTTCAGCTTTCTTTCAAATAACAAAAATGTTTTTATGGTTTTAGTTCAGGATAATATCCCTGAGGGAGTTCTATCTTTATTATTTTTGTTTTGTATAACTTGTCTTTCTTAGAAAGCAATTTTTTTTTTTTTAGTTTTAGGGACAGATCTACTAACAGCTTGCACTAGCGCAAACCCTCTTTTGGCATTAAAAAACTAGGGGGATTTACTAAAGACACAAAATTAGCGCTGAAAAGGCATGGATGGTTATTTTTGCGGCTGACCTTATTACATATGCATTTGTAGGAGTTTCCCTTTCAGACGTAAAATTTATGGGAGGAGAATATTTAAATGAATTATGTAAGGTGATTAACTAAGGTTTACGCTAGTCAGTTTACTGGTATTTGCGCCATTATTTACCACCCAGAAATCAGACGCTAATTTGTAGATTGCGTTGGTCATTATGGAAATGATCCGGCTGCGTCTGTGTTCTTTAATTTGCGCGTCGTCAGTATATCATGCGCAGAACTTTCCACTCCCATTGGTGTTTTTTTTAATTACGCTCTCACACTAATTTGCCATGTTTAGTAAATCTGGCCTTTAGTCTTGAATAAATAATTGTAATAATGAGCTTAAGGCTAAACGCATTCAGTACATACACTCTAAAAAATTATTCAAGGGGACCTGTTACCACAACTTAAATAAATGCATGTTTTAATTAAACCTTTTAAGTTGCAAACATTACTCTGTTGAAATAATAATGTTGATCATTACATCAACTTAATATTGTCTGTAACTTAAACTCAAATTTCTGTGTTAATTGGCACAGAAAAGCTTTTTTAAAAAGATTAGGTTGTAGTAACTTAATGAAATTGTCTTGATAACTTCGGAAATTAGGCAGTGGATTTCTAGTTCCCAGCATGCTTTGCATAGGACTGGATAAGGAGAATAAATGTTGAAATTAAGTGTTAATTTATTTGTTTTTAGTGAAGGGAAAGACCTTTTAGTGTTTAATGCTGTTATGTGTGACATGTAAAAGAGTTTCTGTAATGTTGAAGTTTTTGTGGTTACCATTGTGCTGAAGAGTAGATACGTGAAGGTAAACACTACATTGACTCTATAAGCAATGACTGCGCTAATGCCAGTGACAAGTAATATCTTACTTGTTCATTAAATATACATGCTAAATAAGTTATGTTAACATGTGCTATGATAGCAGTTGATTTGAACTGAAATAGATAAGATCAATTGGTTCCAGGACTACAACTCTGGTAGTTGGAGCGACTTAATTTGTGTGTTAAAATGTGTGTTTATGCTACAAATTATTAAGTTCCTCTAACTCAATGTAGCTTGTTGGTGGAACGTACATTCACACAAAGTTGTCATAACTCAAAACAATTGATGCATTTTTTTTTTTTTTTTTTTGTGATTGTAGATATTATAACGTATCTTCAAACAGAGCAAAACTGCCAGAAGCACAACAAGCCACTAGCCATTTCTGAGGACAAGCACTATGGCCAAAGCCATGGTCATTAGGTCCTCACTCTTGGGGTTTACAGAGTCCCTTTGCATGCTGCATCAACTGGGGACATGTTAATAACATGCATAGAGATTGGCTAATGGATTTAAGTTAGTTGGAGGGGAGGGTGTACTACTGTATAATCTTACCTTCTGGAAGACAACAGAGAAATGAAACAAAAAAAAGAGATGTGATAATTAGATATGTTGCCACATTAAATTTTGCTTTGGAAAAATAAAACAAAAGACAGTAAATAAAACATAAAAGGTATATGATGTGGTACAGTTCAGGGGAAGTGTTTGATAAAGAAATGGCTATTTTCTTATAAACATCTGGAGAATGACCTCACCTTATCTCCTTAAGCCTTTCTCTCTGAATTACTTGCAGGATCTCTTTATGACTCATCGGTGTGTTGGGGTACTTCTCGAGCACCTGCGAACAGTATTACGGGAACAAATGAACAATTCAGCAATGACTCACTATGGCAGCAACCGCAGCGAAAGGATGAAGCAGAACTGATGGTCAGTCCAAAAAGAAGTTTGTTAGACAATAATGCCTTTGAATTATCATTAGTTGACCTCAGTGAAACAGACAATCCCGTTCTTTGAAACTAACCCAGTTCGTTTTGGGTCAGAGTAACGTGTTAGTTTGATACTTTGAACTACATTCAAAAGTGGTTGTATTTTGAGAGTTTGGGAAATGCAAACAGACTCCAGACATTCCAAGTGATCTGTGGCTTTTAGCCACACATGAAGTCAGCTGCTGGACGGAGGCCCAAGAGCTGCTTCACCCCTGCTGTGTCACAGTGATGACATGATCTCACGTCCTGCGTTCATTTCAGTCATTCTTTACTTTGGTCAGTAAAGTACATTTATTCACCAATGCATCTTTTGCTTACATGAAACCCACAGTTTCGTGTAAGCAGTGGCCCCAAACTGTATCCGAACACTAGTGTCATTTTAGTATCACTGATATACTACTATAGTTTTTCTAAAAGGGGTCATGGCATGAGAAATCATATATTTGCATTGATCTTTTGACATACAGTCAAACCAAAATGTATTCAGACACCCTGAACATTTCATTATTACAGTTTATTCACTACAGTTTAAAAAATAGTAATAAAATATGACAAGATCTCAGAGTTAAACTGTGTCAGAATTTTTTTTATCTTAATTATGTCAGATAACACTTAAGCAAAACATGGTCAGGTCAAAGTGGCTGAATAATTTTTGGTTCTAAATTTTTATCAATTTTACTGGTAGTCCACTGTATGAAGAATTTTTGGGTATAAAATGTCACAGTTTACTTTATTTTGCTATCCTCACTTACATAAATGAACTAGATTCATAGTCCACTAAGAATTTTCACTGGAAAATGTCATCTGAACAAGTAAGTAACATGTCTGCCACTTTTGTTGAGAAAAAAAAGCATTACAATAAATCGCACTACCAATGGTGATTAAATCTAACGATCGCTTAGCTCGGGTCATGTCAAGACGTGCAAATTATTATTATTGTTATACTTTGTTCTCAAATTGCTAATGTTAATAACATCAGCATTGCGTGACTATGTGTAGTGTGTATTAGCGTTACCTGTAGATTTCAATTTCTGTACAGTCTAATCTGTAATATGTCATACCATACAATCCGCCATCAAAATGATAAATTTAATTATTGTAGCTGCTGTGAGAAAAGGCTATAAATGATCCGTCACCTGCAGCATCCTCACATGATATAGCCTACTAGCTGGGACTCATTCTTTATGTAAACAGACGTGACGTAATGACGCAAAGACGAATGGCGGCATGCTGGAATTTCCCGTGGAAACCTACCAGTACCATTCAAATCATTATTACAAGCTTACCGTTGTGAATTGGGCTAAGGTAAGGACAGGACACTGGCTGGTTATGTACTTGCTAAAAAAATGATTTTGGATCTTTGCAGCTTTACTCAAACTCCAAAAACAGCTCGTTTTGATACTGCAGGATCTGTGACATCATACAGGAAATTCATTTGTATATGACTGCCTCCAGAGCAAGACATCGACGAATAGTTATACATCATTGCACCATAGGCCCCGCCCCCTGGCATTCAGTTGCTTAATGACAACTGCCTTCAATGGAAGTGAGCGCCACGTAACGTCAAAAGCAAACAGAACCCATTATAATCCCTGACGCCGTCTACACTGGATACAGTATACAGATGTGTGTTCACTTTCTGACATACTCCACGCACTTGAGTCTGTCGACAACAGGACAAATGGAAGAGAGAATGAACATTCGCCTTGACGCGTCCAATTTAAATAGCTCGTTTGCGTCTCTGTACAGACTTCAGAAGGATCCCAGTGTTGGAAACAAGTAAATGGTTTATTTTAATTGGTTATGGCTTTTTAATGGTTTATTTTATTTCAATTTTAATGATACGGCTTCCTAAGCAATGACGTTAACCAATCATAACAGTGGCCATTTACTGACAAACTTAAAAACGGCTCATTTCAGACAGTTAAAATAATTGTTTTTCTGTGCATATATTGTGCAAAAAAACTTTATTAACATAAATTCGAGATGCTGTTTCACTTGGGATATGCATCACAATAGGGAAGAATGGACTATGACAACTTCCGTTTCATGCCAACAACGTATTTTTTTTTTTCCCTAAAAAAATAAAACATGCATGGATCAATTGTTGACAATAAGATTTAAAACATGCATTTAGAATATAGAAAGTTTAAGTTTTCATTTCATGCCTTTATATTTTATTAGTGGGTTTTTATTGTAATTGCATGTGTCCCAGTTCATTATACTTTAAACCAGTTATGCAGTCATGTCATAAGAATTTTTTTTCTTTTTTTTTCTGCTGTAGGTTTCTTTTTCACTCATTAGAAACTGGACAAAGAGGGTTTTAGTCAAATGTGTGGTTCACTGCGAGTTGGAGATTCCCAAATAATCCACTCGTCTGAAAACTGCTCTGACTGATTCGTAAATAAATGGTTCAGTCAGATTCGTTAACCAATTTATCAAAACCATCCGTCTGAAGTCGAACATTGCGAAACAGGTGCATTATCAAAAGCTGTGAATATATGTGAAACTTCAGTTTGAAGTCCTGAAGCGACACTTGTATCTCCGAAGACATACACTGTTCAGTTAGTGTGTCGCATAAAACAAACTGGGTTATATGCAACAGCAATGCGGAAAGTTCGTCTGAATTCAGAATACCATGTCAATACATCCATTTTAACGGCGTCAAAAAGTAAACAAGCTACAAACTCGCGGTATCTAAAGACACAACATGCTAAAGCAGTAGGTGATTCTGACATTTTACAGCAGAAAACACTGACGAATTCTAAAGCTGAGTAATACTAAAGTGTCTTTGATATGTTAATGAAAATACTAGGTTGTTTTTGTGGGTTTAGGTGAGCTAAGCTAACTGGCTAACCAGCGAAGTGTCACTAGTCTACATAAGCGCGCTAAGCTGCCTCGCGCGAGCTAGCAACTGACACGAACGTCGCGCTACAGACGTTTCATCAAATCACTTCCCGGATCAAAAAAGTTCCTAAATGTTGGGTAATTATGGAGAAAAGCGTTTCATGCATGCGTTATGTCATGCTTTATCGTGTATGGATCTTAATGCACTTTGGCAACACCAAACGAAACCAGGCCCCGAAATGCATACGCAATACTTCGCCTACACCAGCGGGTCATGAACTCATAAACACAGTTGTACAAGTGGGAGCACAAGGCGAAAACAAGCTAAACAAGCTCTCAAGAAGTCTCGTGTTTTACCGTTTTGGCGGCCTCTGCCCACGTCCTCCCCTTTTTCTTCTTCTGTCTTTCCCTCATGTCGGCGGTTGGTCGCGAAAAATCGACCAGGGTGCTGTAGAAAGTGTTGATGTTGCTTTAGTTACCGTGCAAGACCTGCCATCTCTGCCATATTGGGTTTTTACTGTAAGAGACAAATCATGTGACCCTATAGGAAACGTCATCGTACTGTACGATGACAGTTCAGGGGAAACCACCTACCCAAGGCTAATCTCTCTCCATTGTTTTCATTTGTATAAACGTTTCAAACTCCAGACACACACGCTTACATATAGTATCAAATTTAAACGTTTACCGATCAAATTACATTTAGAAGATGCCATTTATCATCATGAATTTAAAACAAGAGCTATTTTTTCACGTTAGGCTACAGTGGTCAACATATGGAAGATATATATTCAAATGTTAGCCTGCATATATTTATAAAAAAAAAAAAAAAAAAAAAAAAAACATACACTGTTTAATAGATATAGATGAGGAAAAAACTATTTGGACGCTTTCTAGTAGTGACGCATGTTTAAAAGTAAAGGTGCAAGCTCAACGGTTTTATACATGAAATAGCATTTTTGAAGAAGTATGAGTAAAATGATGTTAGCAAACATATTGAGAGACATGAAGACTCAACTCATTAGTCTTCAAATTTCCCCCAAAAAATAAATAAATAAATCAAGATGGTGCAGGTCGCCCCCTGATGGGCGGCGCCATGTTGACACCACATGACCAGCCATGTTGCTTGTTTTCCCAAGTGCCCTTTCTTGACTACTTTAATGTCAGCTGGAGTGCATCAGATTTATAGCTGACGAAATGCTAATCATTTAAGTTATTAGATGAATTATGTTTATCACATTTAAAAAAAGATATACTCATTTACCTAAATATAAATCAACCTGAATGCTTTAAAATGAATGGACATGCACTGATCTGGCATAACATTATGAGCACTGACAGGTGAAGTGAATAACACTGATTATCTCTTCATCATGGCACCTGTTGGTGGGTGGGATATATTAGGCAGCAAGTGAACATTTTGTCCTCAAAGTTGATGTGTTAGAAGCAGGAAACAAGGGCCAAATTGTGATGGCTAGACGACTGGGTCCGAGCATCTCCAAAACTGCAGCTATTGTGGGGTGTTCCCGGTCTGCAGTGGTCAGTATCTATCAAAAGTGGTCCAGGGAAGGAACAGTGGTGAACCGGCGACAGGGTCATGGGCGATCAAGGCTCATTGGCCCCGTGTGGACCGATCTAACAGAAGGGTTACTGTAGTTCAGATTGCTCAAGAAGTTAATGCTGGTTCTGATAGAAAGGTGTCAGAATACACAGTGCATCACAGTTTGTTGCGTACTTGGCTGCATAGCCGCAGACCAGTCAGGGTGCCCATGTGACCCCTGTCCACCGCCGAAAGAGCCAACAGTGGACATGTGAGCAGCAGAACTGGACCACGGAGCAATGGAAGAAGGTCGTCTGGTCGGATGAATCACGTTTTCTTATACATCACGTGGATGGCCGGGTGCGTGTGCGTCGTTTACCTGGGGAACACATGGCACCAGGATGCACTATGGGAAGAAGGCAAGCCGGCGGAGGCAGTGTGATGCTTTGGGCAATGTTCTGCTGGGAAACCTTGGGTCCTGCCATCCATGTGGATGTTACTTTGACACGTACCACCTACCTAAGCATTGTTGCAGACCATGTACACCCTTTCATAGAAACGGTATTCCCTGGTGGATGTGGCCTCTTTCAGCAGGATAATGAGTCCTGCCACAAAGCAAAAATGGTTCAGGAATGGTTTGAGGAGCACAACAACAAGTTTGAGGTGTTGGCCTCCAAATTCCCCAGATCTCAATCCAATCGAGCATCTGTGGGATGTGCTAAACAAACCAGTCCGATCCATGGAGGCTCCACCTCGCAACTTACAGGACTTAAAGGATCTGCTGCTAACATCTTGGTGTCAGATACCACAGCACACCTTCAGGGGTCTAGTGGAGTCCATGCCTCGACGGGTCAGGGCTGTTTTGGCAGCATAAGGGGGACCAACACAATATTAGGAAGGTGGTCATAATGTTATGCCTGATCCGTGTATGTATGTATGATACATGATATATGAAAATATATTTCAGGCAAGTTTGCAGGAAATTCTAAATTTTAGATTAATTGAGACCATTTATTATTTAAATATAGCCTATTGACAGTCCTAATGTCCTTAAAGAAATAAATACTCTTTTCACAAAGTACACATGGATGAAGCATTGTACAAATCATTGTACAGTTGTTTTCACACAAACACATTAACCTGAGTTTAGAACTAAAATTAAGTCTTAATTTAAAATCATCTTGACTAATGATTGTAATTAGGCTTACACTTACCGCATTAATAGAACTGTTAAAAGCCTTAAACAAAATGAACAGCAGAAAACATCACTGTGCGAGCTAGAGAACATAATGTTAATTTATATTGAATATACACCAAATCATTAAATATAACATGTACTGAGCACCTTTAACACCATGTGAACTTGAGTGTAACTGACTAAAATAATCCCGGGACTAGTTGGTAATCATAAATTTGCAATTTATTAGTTTTGAGAAGAGGTTTAGCATTTGTTTAGATATGCCATTTGGTTTAATATGTAGTTTTAATGCAATTACATTCTTAAACGTTTAAGTATAAGATTGCAAAGCCTAATTTATTTCCTGTTACATCACTATAAGAACAGGAACATATATTAATGAAGTAAACAAGGTCAGTTTTGATTTCATGTTCACCTTAATTGTGTAAATAATATATAAGTATGTGTGAGAAAAGTTAACACTTGCCCTTTTGCCTAGTCAAACCTTGTGACTATATCAGAGCTCTGAATCTGAAGTGGTATGTATCATACAGTCACTATGGTATACTAGAATTCTTATACAAACCCCTTTTGTGCTTTTCTTTTATTTCTGTTACATTACACTTACATTACATTTTTATTTCTTTCATTTCAATGTGCTTGTGTTTCAGCCGCTGTTCATATGGAGTCTGGTTTGGTTTGTACAGTTCAGGATTGCATTTCTACTTATTTCTGTATGTCTTCATGCTATAAAACATCAGCTACTTTTAAGCTATACTAATCTAAACTTGTTATGTGGTAAATATTGAGAGATCATTTGTTTATGATACATTTATTGTTTGCTTCTCTGTTCAAGAATGACATCACAAGCTTAAACAGGATACACTAGCCTTTTTTCAAGTATACAGGAGACAATTGTGCTTAAAATGACTAAGCTTTGATGCTAAAAAAAATGTAAAGGGAGAGTTCATGAAAAAAATGAAAATTCTGTTATTAATTACTCACCCTCATGTCGTTCCAAACCCGTAAGATTTTCGTTCATCTTCTGAACACAAATGAAGATCTTCTTAATGAAATCTGAGAGCTTTCTGTCCTTCCATTGACAGTCTATGCAACTACCATTTTCAACACCCCAGAAAGGTAGCAAAGACATCATAAGCTGGGTTTCCATGCAAACGTGAAGCGTATCATTTTTTTAAAGTCCGCAAAAAAAAAAGAAGATGCGAATTAAGTGCGTTTCCATCAAGTTGTTTAAACAGATGACGGTGGTATTGGTAACCTAGTAACTAACGGTAAATAAAACATCATCAGCAGAAACAGCAGATTAGTCATGTGGGTTTAATGTTCGCTACATCAGAATTTATTCGGCAAATGCATTTTCATCTCCCAGTATTCGCATTAACTCTTTCGCACAAGTCAAAAACCACCCCAAGCGAGCGTAAAAACTTTTTTTGCGAATTAAGGGATTTTATTCTAAAATTTGAATACAGAAACGTTTCCATCACTCGTTTCTGATGCGGTAGTTCAAAATGCGCATAAAAACAGGATGAAGGAAACATAGCTATTAAAGGGGACCTATAATGCCCCTTTCACAAGATGTAATATAAGTCTCTGGTGTCCCCAGAATGTGTCTGAAGTTTCAGCTCAAAATACCCCACAGATCATTTATTATCATTAAATTATCCCTATTTGGGTGTGAGCAAAAACACACCGCTTTTGTGTGTGTCCCTTTAAATACAAATGAGCTGCTGCTGTTCCTGGCCCCCTTTCCAGAAGAGGGTGGAGCTTTAACAGCTCATGCTTCTGTTGCTCAAGAACAACAAAGCTGGAGAATCTCACGCAGTCAAATGATGATTGTCAGTAACGGTATTCAGCCTTACATTGTTCGAACCGGAGTCGACACTGATGGAGAGACTCGGGAAGAAGTTACAACTTTTAGAATGAAACTGGACGTTTCTGAATGGTTAGTGGATACATTTATCTAGTTGCTGTGGAGTTGATTCAACTCATCGACTAGCATGTGCCGTCATGTTGATCTTTTGTGCAAATTGTGCTCGTTTGTGAAGCAGTCTGGCATAAAATGACGTTCTTGCTCTTGTGAATGCATGTTGGAGATTAATATTTTGTAAATACAGTGGTAAATTATGGGGGGGGGGGGGGGGGGGGGTTGTGCAAACAAAGCACTCGCATCGCTTCATAAAATTGACGTTAAACCACTGGATTACTTTAATGATGTCTTTACTACCTTTCTGGGGCTTGAAAGTGGTAGTTGCGTAGCAATGGAGGGACAGAAAGCTCTCAGATTTAATCAAAAAGATCTTCATTTGGGTGTGGAATGACAAAAAAGGTGAGTAATTAATAACAGAATTTTCATTTTTGGGTGAACTATCCCTTTAAGATGTTGAAACAGACAAATGGCATTGCTTAAAGCGCATAAAAACAGTGCAAAGAATAATTAAGTGCTTTCTATGCTTGCAGGCGTAACACACTGTACAGGCTCATGGTTGGTAGGTTGCGGCACAAGCTCCCATTACTGAGGCTGGGCAATGGGACCCAGAGGCCACAGAGCTGGCTGATGAAGAAGCAGAATGACTTGGCCCTTGGTACCTTGAGGAGGAAGAAATGAGCAAGGTTTAAATGCGGACGAATAATTTTAGCAGTAGCAGCTGAATAATGGATAATATGCAGGGTACTGACCACGATCTAGCTTTCATAACCCGTGATGCAGTCGTCTTCTTTCTATAATGGCCAAAGTCACGTATCAAGTCTTGGGTTCTTATATCTGACCTCTGAAGGTCCAAGGGCACCATGGTGGGGGGAGAAATGTCCAGCTCCAGAAGCATGATGTTCTCAGCCTGTTTTTTTTAATTGATCAAAAGAGACAGTAAAGACATTTATCATTTTATAAAAGAGTTATAATATTAAAGGGATAGTTCACCCAAAAATGAAAATTCTGTCATTAATTACTCTCCCTCATGTCGTTCCAAACCCGTAAGACTTTCATTCATCTTCAGAACACAAACGAAGATATTTTTGATGAAATCTGAGAGCTTTCTGTCCCTCCATTGACAGATATGGGATGCTTCAAAAAGTTCATTAAAGAGATCATAAAACTAATCCACATATTCAATCATGAATTGAGCGGTTTAGTCCAAATTTTCTGAAGAGACTCGATCGCTTTATATGATGAACAGATTGAATTTAGGCTTTTATTCACATATAAACACTGATCAGCGAACAAAAACAGAAGTTCAACCGAACCTGCTTCACACACGAGAACAAACCTCTTTTAATGTTTACATGTGAATAAAAGCCTAAATTCAATCTGTTCATCATATAAAGCGATCGAGTCTCTTCATAAAATTTCAATTCATATGGATTAGTTTTACGATCTCTTTATGAACTTTTTGAAGCGTCAAAGTGGTAGTCACGTATCTGTCTATGGAGGGACAGAAAGCTCTCAGATTTCATCAAAAATATCTTAATTTGTGTTCTAAAGATGAACGAAAGTCTTACGAGTTTGGAACGACATGAGGGTGAGTAATTAATGACAAAATTATCATTTTTGGGTGAACTAACCCTTTAAGAAATGTTTCTTGAGCACTAAATCAGCATATAAGAATGATTTCTGAAGGATCATGTAACATTAAATTGCAATAATATGTCACAATATTACTGTTTTTACTGTGTTTATTTTGATCAAGTATATGCAGCTTTGATGAGCATAAGAAAAACATGAAAAACTGACCTCAAACTTTTGATTGGTAATGTCTTTTTTTTTATCATCAAATGCAAATATTTTATTTCGTTATGATTTTAAGTTTTAAAAATGATTCATCTCTGTACAATACCAACCCTGTATCTAGAAGGAGACCCGGTTGCCACGGCAACTTGAGCGTATTGACTAATTGGTCTCTTGTACCCCACTACAGAAGTTGGCCTTCGTCGAACGAGAGGGGAGTTACTGGAAAAGGAGAGAAAATACAATATCAGAAGATAAGAATATTTTCCTCCTGTTCCTGTAATGTTTGGAACAATGTTGCTCTTTCACTTACTTTTCTGAAGGGAGAAGAGGTAAGACTTTCCACTGGTCTTCCTCGCTATCAAAGTGGAGACGATTTATGATCTTATTCTTTTCCTCTGGAGGAATGAAGTTGTCAATGATCAGATTTCTGGTAAGAATACAAAGGGACGTGACAAAATAGAAACCATCACCGCATGTAGAGGAGCTTTGTCTTTTTATAGTTTATTTCAGGATAAAGCTGTGAGGAAAGCTGGGACATACTTGAATTTCATCTCTCTTGTCAGCTCATTCATTGTCTGCTCCAGTTCCTGCCTCATTGTGACATGTTCGTTGATGATATCGCCAATCTCAGACCTCACCAGCTGCAGCTTACTGTAAAACTGAGAGGAGAAACCAATGCAATCAAATAGTTGTATGTATATACTGTAGTTGCACCACCTGACATGGAAAGTGAACCAACCTACCTGTACTTGAAATTAACCATTTTTACCAGTATTTGAGCGAGATCTACAAACCTTTTCACTCTCCTACAAGGATCAGTTGGGGTCCTCTGGATGATGCATTGTTATGTTTACTGTTATTGTCAATTAATAATAAAAGAGCAGTTGTGCCACCCTGACATTTGAGAATATGCAAATTGCTGGACAAATTATTTCAACAGCTTTAAAACTACTGATATTTACAAAAATGTCTTTATATGAAAGGTTTCAAACCTAAAATGATGCACAGTATTTAGTTTAGTTTTTTTTTTTTTTTTATTATTAACACGCCAGTGTAAACCGTGTTCTTAGTCTGTTCATTTGTTCGGACAGT
Source organism: Elopichthys bambusa (assembly GCA_037101425.1). NCBI lineage: Eukaryota > Metazoa > Chordata > Actinopteri > Cypriniformes > Xenocyprididae > Elopichthys > Elopichthys bambusa. The sequence goes on along the minus strand of CM074442.1, from coordinate 4,227,162 downwards.
TGCACCACCTGACATTTTGGGGGTTTAAGATAACAAAACATAAAATAATATGTATTATTTAAATGTAGTTAAAATGAATTCAAACTAAATGGGTTTTATAGAATAAAGTGATATATGTCATGAATTTATCATTATTTTAAAAAGAAATAATGCACTTGGTCACAAAAATATGCACTTCATGTCACTGACCCACAATGCAATGAACAGTGGCCCTGAAAATGCTAATGTGACAAAAAATGCTAAACAAGCAATCTAAAGGAAGTATGTCATGCCTGATAAAGACCCATACCATGATCATAAATATGTAGAGGGATAATGTACAATAGAGTGCAACAGTTGGGCTCCGAAAGTAAAAATTCCACTCATTTTCTCTATAAGGAAATGGATTTTGAACAATAACTTATAAACCTTTAAGAGCTACGAGGTTGTTAATCCATGGTGTTTGCTTCTGCTGCTGAAGACGTCAACCCACATTAGGCCTATTTCAGCTTATTTTTAAAACAATCGTGTTTAACAGTGGAATTCCTGGTGAAAAACTACATTACCCATGATGCTGTACAGAATTACACCAATCAGAGTCAAAAAAGCAACACGTGCCATAATAGCTCTTTAGCTCCACCCACTCCAACTTATTACATGACAAGTTACCAAATAAACAAATACATGGGTATAAAATGAATTAATTGAGCCAAAACTGTTGAATTATGTGAGGAAACAGAGACTATGAAGTGATAAAGACACTAGCACAGTCTAAGAGATGTTTGTCTGTTAAATATACAGTTTAGCAGTAATTTTAGAAAGATATTTGACTGAAGATTTAAGTGACTGCTGAGTATTCATTACAAGTCTAACTAGTCTAACATATAATGCACTAGGCTTAGACTACATTGCCTAACTTTTAGACTAACTTAGACTACCATTTCCTTCCATTTCAAATACAATGAGATGAGTTGTGTGACCTTACGCACCTTTCTAAGTTTCTTAGTCTTAAATTCCACCTCTTGCTGTAGAGTGGAGAACGTCTCTTTCAGTTCAATCGTCTCTTCATCTTGTTCAAACATCAGCTGTTGCATCTCTCTTTCCTTTCTGTCCTAGAAGGATTTTTCACACACATATGAGATTGTATTCCTTAAAAGGCACAATACGTAGTTTCCGCCTCTAGAGGTCGCTTATTCAAAACTAAGGCGTAGCTTGATGATGCCTTAAATGAGCGTGGAATCATGGGAGTTGCCGCCTTCACCTCCACAGCCGATGAAAAAGAATCCGACAGACTCGGGCAGAAATCATGTTCATGGATGAGCTAATGTGTTAAAGTTTTATTAACGTTACTGTGGTATGAAGCAGGGCGGGCAGAGAGCCGCAGGAATCCAGCGGAGCTTTTATTATGCTTATGATGCAGTCGGCCGCTTCTGCTTGTTTCCTTGCATATGTGGGATAATGCAGTGCTATTTTACATGGTTAAAACAATCGTACTAAATACATTCGCGTGTGTTGAAAGTTATGCTATAACTAGTGCTGTCAAAATTAGCGTGTTAATGTATGCGATTATTTTTTTCAGTTTAACGCAATTAGCACAGCATCCGTTTTTTTCCGTCATAATTTAGCTAGCGTTACATTATATGATCACATTCTTATTTATGCAAAAGCTTTTAAACCATCCAAGCACCACAAGACAAACGCTGTCTGTGAATGTCGTCATGTGACACACACACACGACTCGTGTGCACAGAAAGACACGCGCCAGTATCGAGTTCTCTTTCGCTGTTAAACAAACAATAACACAGAAGAAATTTCCATTTTGTTGAGTGTCCTCATTAAAGCAGTCTTAAATGAGTTAATTAACGTCTTAAATAAACTTAAAGAGTTGTGAGAAAATGAGATGCGAGTCAGATCCACGTGATGTTCGGCAGCTCTTAAAGTGACAGTAGCCTAATAAACCAGTTGCTGTGATGTCTGTCATTAATGTTAATCAAAGAACAAAGGTAACAGAAAATTGTAGCTTTAATAAGGATAAACAAAATATTTAAACAAATATTTAAAATATACTGTCTTTAAGTTGTTTCTACATTAATTCGGAAAGTAACTGTGAAATTATTACAATATAAAAATATTAAAAACGCCAATGTTTTTAATCGCGTAATTAGAATGTCATAAAACTGGATGACTTGTGTTGCTAAATGACATAGAATTAATTTAAAAATATAGTGTATGATGGAAAAAGCTCTCTCTGATTATGCAATGTTAGCCACTTGACAAAATATTTTTGTCTCTGAGGCATGGTAAAAACTTGGTATTCACGGTAAATCAAGAAAACTAGAAATACAAACAATAAGACTAACCGTGTTGAACAGTGATTAGTTTGAGGTATCCAAACAGTTGCTCACCTGTCTAAGAAAACTCATAATATATTAAAGTGTTTTTGGTGTTTCCATGGTTTCTACACAATAAAACCGTAAATTGAGGGTAACGCGAATATGACGTCATTGACAGGCGACGCAATAACACGGGCCGTTACACTGGTTAAATTTCTCTGGATTTAAACATGGATAAATAAGTACACAAGTCAACAAAATATCTAACTTTTTTTGTGGTTTTTGGATATTTTCATCTAAAAATCTTACATATTGTGCCTTTAAAGTGTATTTATATTATTATGTATTATAATCTAAACATGTATACGTCTACTTTTGCACTACAGTTACCTGCTCAGCAATCTCCTGCCTCTTCAGTTCCAGCATTCTCTGCTGTTCATTGGTATGGTCAATGATGTTTTTTCCTCCAACCAGAAGCTTACTTTCCATAGCCTACAAAAAAAAAAAAAAAGGAACCATGATTTATGAATGATATGGTGTATAATTTGCACAAAAAGTCGTGTGGAAATAACTAACCTTGTATTTTTCAATCATAATTTCCATAGCTTGTTGCTCCTTCAGCAACTCTTCCACAGTCTTTGCTTTCTCGTCTACCATGCCAAGTTTCCTGCTAATATCTGGCCTGTAATCGGCAGAGGTCTTGGCCATCTGCTGCTTCCACCAATATTCCTCCACACTCTCCTCCTGAACTGTCTCAACGACCCCCAGCTCTCCATCTCTCGGAGTTTCCACCTCTCCGCTACTCATACTCCTCGTCATCCTCATACTGTTTCTCCTTTTCCTCCTCCTTTCTTTGGCCAGCATCCCTCGTTCCTCGAGCTGAGCCTTTAGGCGGGCGATTTCCTCTTGGAACTCGCGGAGCAGGGCGTCTTTGGGGTCCTCGTTGATCTTTGGCTTGTTCCTGATGTTCTTTGCTCTGTTGGCGTACCTCAATGTGGTGAGAGTCTCATCGTAGTTGCACGAAGCTGGTCCAACGGTGGCCACCATAACGGTTTTAGAGTTGCCTCCGAGGGAGTCCTGCAACAGCCGGGTGAGTTTGGAATCCCGATAGGGAACGTGGGTACTCTTCTCATCCACCAAAGCCGAAATAACATTTCCAAGAGCGGAAAGAGACAAGTTTATCTTGGTAGCCTCTTTAAACCTCCGTCCCTGCACACCTGTTTTGCTTTGCCGCTCACTGCCGGCAAGATCCACCATGTTTAACTTTCCGACACGGATGTGGTCCTCACCATCAACGCCCATTTCGCTGCATTCAATGGTTATGACAAAAATCGCATGAGATCTTGAGCTACGCTCGTTCATTTTGGTGAATCCGACAGATCTTGATTGGTTCCCCAAGTTCATGACGTGCTCAATCTCCTTAATGTTCTTAGTCACCACAGACGAGAGATTTTTGACATAGACGCCCAAATCTGAATTCTCCTTGATCTCCAGTTTTTTATTGTTGTCCTTGCAGAGGAGGTCTCGTATCTCCTCTTGATATATTTCGAAGTAAGACACTCTCACGAGATACTGCTGGTTCTGAGATCTAGATATGTGAGTGAAAATTTGCTGGAATGAATTTGGGATGACTCCCCTCGTCTCAGGGTTTGTGGGCACACCTTCCATTGTATATGTTTTGCCGGTCCCAGTTTGCCCGTAAGCAAATATAGTCCCGTTAAACCCGAGCAAAACAGAGTCAATTAGAGGTTTGCACGCATAGTCATACAAGTCGGTTTGTTTTGAACCCACGTCATAGACGGCATCAAACGTGAATGTTTTTACGAGGCTTCCGGATGATTTGGGATTGCGCACGCTCACCTGCCCCAGTCTGACATCTACTTCAACAATTCTTTCTTGATTCATCGTCTCTTCCTTCTTGTTTAAAGGGCGGCACCGCACCACCACCTTAACCGCCTCTGATTTCTTGCCAATCGACATGGAGCGTGGTCGAGATAGGCTATTTCGCTTCATCATTTTTTTTTATGATAAAGCCTTTACGTCTATAATATTCTGCTATGTTATATATGGACGCAAGGAACGGTGAAATAAAATACGCACATTCACATGCAGGCTACAAATGCGCTGTCCGTCACATGAAAACGAGCGCGCAGATCATCTTGGTCCAACGCCATCATCATTACATTCCGCTCCATACATCGTGTCTCGCGCATCTCCTGCTCTGGGTGCACACGCCCTGCTCCTCACAGACAATAGGCAGAGCGCGCTCACAGGCGGCGTGCCGCTGATAGGTAGACTAGGTGTGACGCATTCGGTGTGGGTTATAATGATTTCAATGATAAGCTTAGTAGTGATTAAGTTATTAAAAGTCAGTAGCCTATAATAGAGCACAATCATTGTATATGGCTTAAACAGGTTTATCAAATGGTCAATCATTAGGTTATTTGACTAATAACCTTCGTGATTGTTTAGGGTTGTTGAGAGACGTCAAAACCCTTTAATAGCTCAAATTTTCAATAATTTAGCCTAGATATAAGGATAAGACTGATAAACTTAAATTTACAAGTGGGAAATGTCAGTTATGAGCTTTACAATAGAAATGAAATGATGATACAAGCTTTATCTTATGGCTTTTTGTGACTGCATATTTACAACCTGAATTCCGGAAATGTTGGGACGTTTTTTAAAATTTGAATAAAATGAAAACTAAAATACTTTCAAATCACATGAGCCAACATTTTATTCACAATAGAACATAGATAACATAACAAATGTTTAAACTGAGACATTTTACACTTTTATGCACAAAAGACGGGGCATATTTACCATGGTGTAGCATCTCCTCTTCTTTTCAAAACAGCGTGAAGACGCCTGGACATCGAGGTTATGAGTTTCTGGAGTTTTGGTTTTGGAATTTGCTCCTATTCTTGAATGAACATTTTTCCACTTTGAAACAGTCCATTTTAAACGAGCCTTGGCCCACAGGGTAGGACGGCGATTCTTGATGATGTTCACATATGGCTTCCTTTGATAGAGCTTTACTTGGCATCTGCAGATGGCACGGCGGATTGTGTTTACCGACAGTGGTTTCTGGAAGTATTCAGTAATGTCATTGTCACAATCATGCCGATGAGTGATGCAGTGTCGTCTGAGGGCCCGAAGACCAAGGGAATCCAATAAAGGTCTTCGGCCTTGTCCCTTACGCACAGGGATTTCTCCAGTTTCTCTGAATCTTTTGATGATGTTATGCACTGTAGATGATGAGATTTGCAAAGCCTTTGCAATTTGACGTTGAGGAACATTGTTTTCTACAATCTTTTTCCACACTCTTTCACAGATTGGAGAGCCTCTGCCCATCTTTACTTCTGAGAGACTCTGCCTCTCTAAGACATCCCTTTTATAGCTAATCATGTTACAGACCTGATATCAATTAACTTAACTAGCTGCTAGATGTTCTCCCAGCTGAATCTTTTCAAAATGTCTTGCTTTTTCAGCCATTTGTTGCCCACGTCCCAACTTTTTTGAAACCTGTAGCAGGCATCAAATTTAAAATTTAGTGGATAAAAGAGTATAATTTCTCCCTTTAAACATTTGTTATGTTATCTGTGTTCTATTCTGAATAAAATATTGGATCATGTGAATTTGAAAGTGATTTTAAAAAAAAACATTTCCGGAATTCAGGTTGTATACAGTCCTCATCTGTATAATGCAAAAATGTATCTGTATAGTCTAATGTTAATATGTTAATGTAGGCCTGTGTGTGTGTGTGTGTGTGTGTGTGTGTGTGATACAAGCATCATAACAAGACTGCATATTTTACAGTTCCTTCCATATATGTAATTCAATTATATAATGTTTCAGTATTTACATATTAAATTCTGTCAGATGTCCTGATTTATATACATCTGAGAGGATTTAATATGTAACCCTCGTTGTGTGTGTGTGTGTGTGTGCATGTTTTTGTGACATATCAGGACACAAATTTGTATAATGACATGGGTATGACATAGGTATTACAAGGAGAGGGTGACTTATGAGGACATTACCCCATGTCCCTATTTTTCAAAAGGCTTATAAATCATACAGAATTAGTTTTTTTTTTTTTTTTTTTTTTGAGAAAGTAAAAATGTGCAGAGTTTCCTGTGATGGGTAGGTTTAGGGGTAGGGGTAGTGCAGGAGGATAGAAAATACGGTTTGTACAGTATAAAAACCATTACGCCTATGGAATGCCCCCACAATTGTGTGTGTGTGTGTGTGTGTGTAGGAGGTTCCAAAAATCAAAATGTAAAGAATCAAATGGAAAATAATTAAAAATTAATTTTATATTTTCCCCTATACATGTCTCCATGTCCCCTAAAATTAAATAAAATAGCCTAAACTCTAAAAAATGCTGGGTTAAACACAACCCAAGTTGGGTTGAAAATGGACAAACCCAGCGGTTGGGTTAAATGTTTGCCTAATGTGCTGGGCAATTTTATTTAACCCAGCTATTGTTTAAAAATTACTATATGGCTAACTTAAAATGAACACAAAATGCGACCCTGGACCACAAAACCACAAGTCGTAAGTCGCACGGGTTTATTTGTAGCAATAGCCAACAATACATTGTATAGGTCAAAATTATCGATCTTTCTTTTATGCCAAAAATCATTAGGATATCAAGTAAAGATCATGTGCCATGAAGATATTTTGTAAATTTCCTACTGTAAATATGTCAAAAAAATGATTTTTGTGAGTGGATATCCAATGCTAAGGACTTCATTTGAACAACTTTTAAGGCAAATTTCTCAATATTTTGATTTTTTTGCACCCTCAGATTCCAGATTTACAAACATTGTCTGATCCTAACAAACCATACATCAATGGAAAGCTTATTTATTCAGCTTGGGTCGTCAATCATAACTCCTTCCAGGACGGCTAGGAACCTTGGAGTGGTGATGGATGATTGTTTAAGCTTCACAGATCACATCGCTACAACGGCCCTGTCCTGCAGATTTGCTCTATACAACATTAGGAAGATTAGACCCTTCCTATCGGAGCATTCCACACAAATTCTTGTCCAAGCTCTTGTTCTGTCTAGACTGGACTATTGTAATGCTCTCTTGGCAGGCCTTCCAGCATGCACTGTCAAGCCCCTACAACTGATCCAGAATGCTGCAGCAAGACTGGTCTTTAACGAACCGAAGAGAGCGCATGTCGCACCTCTCTTCATCAGTTTGCATTGGCTGCCAATAGCTGCTCGCATCCAATTCAAGGCTCTGATGTTTGCCTACAGAAAAACCACTGGCTCTGCACCACCATACCTAAACTCACTACTTCAGACTTACGCGCCCTCCAGAAGCTTGCGTTCTGCAAGTGAACGGCGTCTTGTGGTGCCATCCCAAAGGGGCACAAAATCACGGACCTTCTCCTGGTCTGTTCCTGGATGGTGGAATGACCTGCCACGCTCTATCCGAACAGCCGAGTATTTAGCCATTTTCAAAAACCTGTTTTTTCGTCAACACTTGACCCAGTAACATAGCACTTTTTATTTATATTTTACTCTTTCTTTTTTTCAATTTTCTATTCTTTCTCCATCTATTTGCGTATATATATATTTTTTAAAAATTACTGATGAAACTGTGACTTGACACGGCACTTACATACCGTTGTACTCATGTCGATTTGACTGCTTCTGCTATTCTCATTTGTAAGTCGCTTTGCAGAAAAGCTAAATGACTAAATGTAAATGTATAAATCTCAATGTCAAAAAAACTACCCTTATGACTGGTTTTGTGGTCCAGGGTCACAAATAGGTTTGGAAATTAAAAATCAGACACATAATTAATTACTAGGGGCAATATTAATAATCAAAAGGTGACCATTTATTAATAAGCAATTTAATAAATATTTAATTATTATTCATTAAACCTATTAATAAATGTTCACGTATTAAACATATTATTAAATGCTCATTTCCAACATATTTTAGATTTATTTTCAACAAGCAATACAGTATTTTTCAAAACTACCCAGCAGGTTGGGCAAACATTTAACCCAACCACTGGGTTTGTCCATTTTCAACCCAGTTTTTTAGAGAGTATACAGGCTTTTTAATGTTATTTCACAATACTGCAATGATTCAGAATTACAATAATTAATGATAATCTTTGTTTATTACTAATCTTTGCACACCTTGGAGTAATTTATATTCATTTGCACTGATTGCTGTGATTTACATTGTTTAAACGGCGGTTCTCACTGACCATGTGACTCCAGCATACAGTGATATTCGGCCAATGGGGACGCATGGGACCGTGTGGAGAAGTTTACCGGTCCGGGTGCAAAGTCTCAAGTTTCGTTTAACTTCTCCTGGAGATTCAACGAGCGTCTTTTATTCCATCATTAGTCTATGGCGGCCGGCGTTTCTCTCTAAGAAGTATGAATGAACGTTTCGCTGTGCTGAATACTTTAGTGCGCCGAGCAACTGATAATTCGCGAGTTGCCAATAGCAACGCGTTTATTTTCAACATTGTTTATGCCATAGACATCTAAACCCGTTTTTGTCAGGAAATGTAAGTTATTAACAAATACTATTCGCGAAACTAATTATCATTTTTATTTGCCGTTGAAGATAAATAATGGGTTTGGGACAGAATCGGGTGCGTTTGCTGTGTATGCTGTCTTTAACGCTTGTGTTTTTTATTGTTGAAGTTGTGGTAAGCAGGATAACAGCATCTCTCGCAATGTTGTCAGACTCTTTTCATATGCTGTCGGATGTAATAGCCTTGGTAGTGGCTTTGATTGCCGTGAGTTTAGCGGAGACAACTCGAGCGACAAGTAAAAACACGTACGGATGGATCCGCGCAGAAGTGATGGGAGCTTTAGTGAACGCCGTGTTTTTGACGGCGCTCTGCTTCACTATTCTTCTAGAAGCCGTCGAGCGCTGCACGCTGCCTCACGAGATTGAGAATCCACGCGTGGTCATTTGGGTTGGCCTGGCTGGTCTCCTGGTGAATGTACTTGGTCTGTTTCTGTTCCACGGACACGCAGGGTTTGGTGGGCACGGAGGTCACTCTCATCGGGGACACGGACACTTTCATGGTCACAAGACAAAAAGCAGAGATTATGAAAAAACAAAGGCACATGAAGAAGCACATAATCTCATGATAAGCAGCAACAGTTCTCAAGGAGATCAAACTTCTGAGCTGAAATCAGGTAGACCTTAAAATAATATTACATTTTTAAAAATATATATATATATATTAATATTAAATATGTGCTTTTTTCATTATAATTGTATTAATAAAATAATAGGGGTGAATTCAGGTTTATTGCACTGTAATTATTTTTATGATTTATCACATTTTTTCTTTGTCAGATCAACTTAGATATTTAATGTGGTTCAGATAGCGTAATATTTCGAGTTTCTGTTTATTAAACCAATCGCCTTCATTGTATTAACTCAATTGAATGCAACCAGGTAACTTAATTTTTTTAAGTTTTAAGTTAGACCAACAATTCTTTTTCCCAGTGATCTCAATGGCAAAAAGTGTCCCAATCAACCTGAATTCACCCTTCAATGTAAATTCAGGGCTCAGTCTGAAAATCTGGAAATATTAGGGAATTTTAAAATTGTTATTTTCATGCCTAGAAAAAACATGGAAATTAATAAATTCTAAACAGGATTTTCCACAGTGCTGGAGCATCTTTAAAGATCAAAAGTATGATTTCAAGGCCTGGAAGAGTCAGCAGCATTTCTAAAAAAAAAAAAAAAAAAAGCTAATGGAAATATTTATAATCGACATTGTGTAGCTATTTTGTAGTTATTTCTTCTGGGAAAAATGTCAAAATTAAGAAAGTGTGGGAACCCTGATTTAAAAGTCTTCTATAGGGAATATTTTCCAGTTGTTTTTGTATAGTCGCCTCTTTTGAGTGCAGTTTCTATAAAATTATTATTATTATTTAAACAAAAGAGAAATGTATTGTTGAAACTTTGTGAGAATATACACTCTAAAAATGCTGGGTTAAAAACAACCCAAGTTGGGTTGAAAATGGACAAACCCATCAATTAGGTTGTTTTAATGTTGGGTTAAATGTTTGTTTAAAAATGACTGTATTTCTTGCTTAAAATGACCCCAAACTATGTTGGAAATTAACTTTATTAATATGTTTAGTAAATTAACATTTATTATTACGTTTAACGAATAATAATTAATAAACATTTATTAAATTGCTTATTCATAAATGTTCACTTTTTGATTATTATTGTTGCCTCTAGTAATTATGTGTCTGGTTTTTAATTTCCAACCTGTTTTGGGTTCATTTTAAACCAGACATATAGTCATTTTTAAACAATAGTTGAGTTAAATAAAACTGCCCAGCATGTTGGGCAAACATTTAACCCAACCACTGGGTTTGTCCATTTTCAACCCAACTTGGGTTGTTTTTCATTTAAACAACGCATGTTGGGTTGAAAATGGGCAAACCCATGAATTGTTTTTTTTTTTTTTAACCCAGCAATGTGTGATAAATGATAGCTTTCTTTTTATGCATATAATATAATGGAAAACGTATAATTGAAAAAATATGTTTTTTATTCTCACTTTCACTTTTTTTAGACAGCCTAAACATCAGAATCACTGCCAACAGCTCATTGGAGGACCTGGATCACAGTTCCGAGTCGGCTTCCCAGATGAACATGCGCGGAGTGTTCCTGCACGTGCTCGGGGATGCGTTAGGTTCCGTCATTGTGGTAGTCAACGCCTTGATTTTCACTTTCGTGTGGATGCCATGCCACAGCGACGAGATCTGTTTCAACCCCTGCCGCAGCAGCCACTTGACTGAACACCAGCATGTTAATACCACAGTCCTGAGCATATCCAAACCACACGACAGGACCCCCAGAACCGTATCTGTAGCCGGACCATGTTGGGTGCTTTACCTGGACCCAACATTATGTCTAATAATGGTGTGTATTTTGCTCTACACAACTTTCCCTCTCCTAAAGGAGTCGGCTCTGATCCTGCTACAAACAGTACCCGAACAGATCGATATGCACAAGCTGAATGGGAAACTACAGAGCCTGGATGGTGTTATAGCCGTTCATGATCTGCATATCTGGCAGCTGGCCGGGTCTCGCATTATTGCAACCGCTCACATCAAATGCGCAGATCCAGCTACTTACATGGATGTAGCCAAACGTATTAAAGACATTTTCCATGATGAAGACATCCACGCTACTACTGTTCAGCCAGAGTTTGCTTCCATTTCTGAAGGGTCTGGTGACTCACCATGTGAGCTTCCCTGTCAAAGTCAATGCAAACCCAAGCTATGTTGTAATCCGACCAAAAGGGCTAAGCCGGAGTCGGAGCAGGCCAGGATTAAAGAAAAGACCTGCAGACATGCCATAGGATGGGGTGATCAGAAGGAAGTGGAGAAAACTGTACATACAGAGATAGAATCAACAGTTTAGGTCAAGAAAGACATAGCCTATTGCATGAGTTGCACATGAGCACTTGCTCATAGCTGATTGTCGCAGGAAATATGTGAAATTAGGGCAATTGTCTGAATTATTTCTAATCTGCTTATTGCAGAAGTATGTCTCAGAGAGTTGGGTTTGTTGAAGCCAGCAACATTAGATTTCATGCTGTGTTCTGTATATAAACCTGATATATAAAAACTGAATACAATTTTTTTTTTTTCATATTATGCTTGTTGGTTCTTATTGATGGCTAGATAGATGAATATTAAAGGATATGTATTTGCAAATAAAAACATATATTGATGCATATTAAAGAGATGGTTGATTATGATTTCACTTTTTTAACTTTAGTTAGTGTGTAATGTTGCTGTTTGAGCATAAACAACACCTGTAAAGTTACGACGCTCAAAGTTCAATGCAAAGGGAGATATTTACTTTTACAGAAATCGGTTTTTAAGGACTACAACAAATGGATGGTAGGGACTACAACGAGCTTCTTCCTGGGTTGGTGACATCACTAACCCTAAAATTTACATAAACCCCGCCCCTGAGAACACACAACAAAGGGAGCGAGGCCATGTTGGGCTGCTTTAGAGAAGAGGAAGAGTTGTTGTAGTAGAGTGTTGTTTCCATGCCGTCATTTTACGCCGGACTGCTTCACAAACGAGGGTCAGTTCAACGCTGGATTTGCACAAAAGATTAACATGACGGTACATGCTAGTCGATGAGTTGAATCAACTCCATAAATCTACATAAATTTATCCACTAACCATTCAGAAACGTCCAGATACATTCTAAAAGTTGTAACTTCTTCCTGAGTCTCTCCATCAGTGTTCGACTCCGACAAGGTTCGACAACGTAAGGCTGAACACCGTTACTGACAATCCTCATTTTGACTGTGTGAGATTCTCCAGCTTTGTTGTTGTTGGGCAACCAAAGCACAAGCTGTTAAAGCTCCGCCCTCTTCTGGAAAGGGGGCCAGGAGCAGCAGCTCATTTGCATTTAAAGGGACACACACAAAAACGGTGTGTTTTTGCTCACACCCAAATAGAGGCAAATTTGACAAATTATAATAAATGATCTGTGGGGTATTTTGAGCTAAAACTTCACAGACACATTCTGGGGACACCAGAGACTTTTATTACATCTTGTAAAAGGGGCATTATAGGTCCCCTTTAATAGCATATATTTATTTTTCATGAATATTGTTTATGTTATAATGTATCAATTATAACAATCATGCGCTTTTACCAACCAATAGAGGCATACAGTGGGCAAAAGTGATGTCCAGATTTGTTTTTAATGACCCTACAAGTTCGATTAAACCTTAAAAATATGAGGAGAATATTTTATATTTTAAATATGAGGGTAGAACAAAACACTAAACTTGATTAAGGTGTTGATCAGACAAAATTCTTTGGCAAAAAAAGGGGTAAACTACAACTAGAGGTTTTATTTTACTATACATAGAAAAACAAAAAGCTCACAGGAACATAATCAGTTCATATTTAGTTGATTCTCTCTTCATAATTTCTTTGTATGACAGTCTAGCCAAAAATTATGACTGCATTTGGCTTGTCACAGTGCATTATTACAAATAAGACAAGCACAACAACGTCTTTAACACATTTTTAATAATTTAAGTAAAGGGTGAAGATGCCAATTTTTCTAGGCCGGACATCACTTTTGGCCACTACTGTACATCTTTCAATCTGTCTATTGTGGCATTGTAAACATTTTAAAACATATTTGTGAGTTGTTATTCTTTTTTTTAAAAAAATAAATAATCCACGCAAATATATAATGCTGTATTATATTTTCAAACAAGCATGTCTCTTTTTTCTGCTTTACTGATCATCATTTGATTCTCTTCTCCTCAAGAAAATCTTGCCAGTTTAATTTATGCTAGAGATTATTATTAAAATATACATGAACATTATAGGATGCATTTTTTTTGTCATGCTGCAAAAGGAGCCTAATATTCATGCATGTTACTGTGTCTGATTTAAAGTCGCCATGAAACAAGTTTCTTCCCTATTGTGACGTATATGAGAATAAAACTGCTTCTCAAACAAGAAAAAATGTAGGGCGGGACTTGAGTTTGTCAGTCAAGAATTGATTGGATCGTTGTGATTCGCTATTGGTCAATCTCATGTGAGTGACAGGTTGCTCCGCCTTCGTGCCAATAAACGTCATCAGAGAAGAGAATTTGCTGCAAGGGTGAGGGGATGTAATTTTGATTAAAGATTATTATGAGGGCACGTTAAAAAAAATAATGACATTCATATCAGAAATCATTTATAATAAACACTGCAGTATTCCATAAAAAAATGAAAAAGAATGGTCAATTTTGATTTCATGGTGACTTTAAAACAGATGCAGCAGTCAGCGGTGTCCTCTCACACAAAATGGCAGCTTGTTCCTTGCACAGCTGTACAAACAGATCATGTCTTGAATGGACCTTGGAACCGACTACACTCGCACACGAGCACACAATCACTGTGATAAGTATTTAGCGACTAGGTTGAATTCTTTAAATAGATTTCTACTCTTGCATGGCCATATGGAGGATCAGGGGATGTTTGTTGTGAAACAACAGTATTGGAATAAAGACGGGGAGCACCTAATGAGGGCAGTGTGATGCAATCAGTAAAGCAGTGTAAGGGGCCCTGTTTCACAACAATGGAGAATGGCTCTTATTCAGTCATTGCACAGTCTTCAAATCAATTCTCTATAGGATAAGAGACCTGATGTGTGTCTACTATTGTAACAATTCATAATTGATTGACCGTTATTGACAGTTATTCAGCAATCCTGTGCTGTTTGTATTCCTGTAAATCCGTAAGGAGTTTTTCTGCTTTTTAAGTAGGTTAAATGTTGAAAAGTTCACTAAAACCCACTGACTGTTGAACTGAGAGTATGATGAAGGGGATGGGGATGACAGAGCTTATCATGTGAGAATGGTCCCGAGTTCAGATGGAACGTACAAAGAAAGTACAAGCCTTACAATGAGACCAGTGTAACACACAAGAACAAAATATAATGAAGAGAATCTGCCAGAACTTAGTTCAGTAATATTTATATGAATCCCAGTTAATGTCCCCCTGTTGTAAAAATCAAGTTTTTATTGTTGTTTATATGTCTATGTGGTGTTTTTATTATGCTTTAAGACAAACCATGTGCAAATTCATAAGTCAACACCATAGCTGAGTATTTTCTCTTTAAAACTGCAGTGATCTAAAGAACGCGGTTTGAAATCGCTGGTGTTTGTGACGTCACAAACGGCCTTGTAACCAATCCCGTCAACTTGTGGGCGGGCTTTAACATATCATTAACTCTGGGGAGTCTCAAGCGAAGCCAGGTTATCCTGGTATATTTTTCTGTTGATATGAAAAATCAGGTACATTTACCAATATAGTGGGTGAATTATGTATATGATGTATATTTTGATGTTATGATGAACTATATGCCTTTCTCCACTGACGTTGTAAGTTGTTCAAAGTGTTAAGGATGCTGATTTTTAGAAGGCAGACTGAGATGGCGAACAGAAACAAGGTTTGTGTAACATTAGCAACACATTATTAGCTGTTTGATAACATAGTCAAACAAAAGGCTAATCATATTAATTGCGATGATTAAAGAGCGATACCACTGTGCAGCGTTTACCTCAGTAAGTTGACCGAGTGGATCTCTGAGCTGGCGTGAGCGAGTGGAGGCGGGGCTAATTTGCATAATAATAGGTCTGCGTATACTTAATGAAGCAAGGGTGTAGAGTTACATTCAAGCTATTTTAAGGCATGAATACATTTTTTTTTTCCACAGGAAAAAACGTTTAAATGTGCCATTTTGTGATCAAAGATTAGTTTTAAGGGATAAAATTACTGACTACAGGGGGACTTTAACACACAACTACCAACTACATTTGTAATATTTTGGTTATTTGATGACTTATTGTCCACATACAAGGGTTGGAGAATTAAACTGAAACACCTGGTTTTAGACCACAATAATTTAGTAGTATGCTGTAAGGCCTCCTTTTGCAGCCAATACAGCATCAATTCATCTTGGGAATGACAGATACAAGTCCTTCACAGTGGCCAGAGGGATTTTGAGACATTCCTCTTCTAGAACAGTGTCCAAGTCACTATGTGATGCTGATGGAGGAAAACGTTTCTTGACTCACTCCTCCGAAACACCCTAAAGAGACTAAAAAATATTCAGATCTGGTGACTGTGCAGGTAATGGGAGATGTTCAGCTTCACTTTCATTCCGTCACAAGTCTCGCCGTGTGTATTGGTGCATTATCATCCTGATACACGGCCCTGCCTTCAGGGTACAATGTTTGAAGCATCAGGTGCACATGGTCCTCCAGATTGGTTCAGTAGTCCTTGGCAGTGACACGTCCATCAAGCACAGTAGGAAATGGCATGATATTGCAGCCCAAACCATCACTGATCCACCCTGTGCTTCACTCCAGTTGTTAAGCCACTTTGGGTCTTCTCCACACCGTAACTCCCACGTATGTGGGAAAGACAGCGAAGGTGGACTCATCAGAGAACAATACATGTTTCACGTTGTCCACAGCCCAAGATATGCACTGTTGGCACCAATAACACCGACATTTGGCATTGGCACGAGTGACCAACGTTTTGGTTTAAACAATTTTTTCAACAGTTTTGGTGGAAACAGGAGTGTCGAGGTGAACATTTCTGCAGTGTTGGGCAGCTGTGGTTTTATGTTTTTTGGATACAATCTGGGTTAGTACCTGGACAACCTTTTCAGACAGCTTCCTCTTGCGTCAGCAGTTACGCCTGTTGGATGTGGTTCGTCCTACATGGAGGTATGTCGCCATTACCCTGAATACCAGCTCTCGATACACCACAAAGACTTGTTGTCCTGGTCACAGATGAGCCAGCGAGTCGCGCACCAACAATTTGTCCTCTTTTGAACTCTGATATGTCCCCCATTATGTTGTGTAGATTGCAATATTTCATGTACAGCTGTGCTATTGCTCTGCTGATTCAACCTTCACACTCTGCACTCACTGATGGAATGTAAAATCAGTGAAGATCGGCCACCAGGACACGCATATATAGGTGTGAAACCTCCAACACTATATTAGCCAGTGTTTCATTGTCCAACTCCTGTAATTACAATGTTGAAAAATTGTAAATTCTTTAAATCAAACTGCCAACTCACAACACCAGCATGTGTCTCCTAATATCCCAAGATAACAAAGAACATTCCATCCATTTATGTGTTATATATTATTAATATATTTCGATCATTTGTTGACAATGTAACTGCAGCGTTATAGGTCCGAGCTTGCAATCATGATCACCAAAGAGTTCTTATAGCCAAAAAAAGTCTTTAAAGTCTTTTCTTTGTTTGTGTTCTGCAGAAGAAAGAAAGTCATACGCATCTAGGATGGCGCGAGGGTGAGAAAATTATGAGGACATTTTCATTTTGGCATTTCTATGTTAATTTTAAGAAACATTAGACATACAGCGCAGTGTCATACAATAAAAATGAAGGGAGTATGTAAATAAACAATAGATGGGAGTAAATTACAAACTGTCTTACAGATATAATTTTATTGCGTGTTTGCCATCTTGTGGATACACGTCACACTGCAGGTTTGCAAACAACTGTGGTGATGTTTACAGAATTGCAACTGATTGCACATATCATGGTTAATTTATTTTACTTAAAATAAAATAAACGTTAACTGAAACAAAATAAAATAAAATATAAAAACTTAAATATAAAAAACTTATTTTAAAACTTACTTTATTTCAGCTAGTTGCCAAGGTTTTCATTTAGTTTAACTTGATGTACTTAACTAAACAAAAAATGAAAATATAGGCGTTTAAAAAACAATAACTAATAAAAAAATAATAAGGAAATAAACTGAAAATATAAATAGGCTATCTCAATGATACTAAAATAACACTGGCATGTGTTTGAATGATCATAAACCACAATATGCAATGCAACTAAGATGGTATACAAAATGTATTTTATGTAGCTAAACATGTAAACTGGGGTTCAAAATACTTCTGTTGCCGAATTAGTCTAATTTGATGCAAAATTAAAT
Organism: Elopichthys bambusa; assembly: GCA_037101425.1. Taxonomy (NCBI): domain Eukaryota; kingdom Metazoa; phylum Chordata; class Actinopteri; order Cypriniformes; family Xenocyprididae; genus Elopichthys; species Elopichthys bambusa. The sequence continues at coordinate 4,209,290 of CM074442.1, read as the reverse complement.
TTGTAGCATAACAAATGCAGTGAAAAATGTAATGGGAAAATGTACATCAATTTCTAAATCTGTTAGTATGTCTCTATTTTACCGTTATGCAGTATGATTTGAGAAGCTTGGAATATATATATATATATATATATATATAGGCTATTTTAAAGAAATATATATTTATATCTATACATTTTAGAAATATATCCACCCATCCTTCTGTTTACCAAACCACTCGTCCTTATATAAATAAAGGCCTATATAATTTATTCAGTTAATCATTTTTCATTTAAACTCACACTAATTTGATCCAAAATTATATTTTTAGCATAAATGCAGTGAAAAATGTAATGGAAAATGTACATCAATTTCTAAATCTGTTAGTATGTCTCTATTTTACCGTTATGCAGTATGATTTGAGAAGCTTGGAATATATATATATATATATATATATATATATATATATATAGGCTATTTTAAAGAAATATATATTTATATCTATACATTTTAGAAATATATCCACCCATCCTTCTGTTTACCAAACCACTCGTCCTTATATAAATAAAGGCCTATATAATTTATTCAGTTAATCATTTTTCATTTAAACTCACACTAATTTGATCCAAAATTATATTTTTAGCATAAATGCAGTGAAAAATGTAATGGAAAATGTACATCAATTTCTAAATCTGTTAGTATGTCTCTATTTTACCGTTATGCAGTATGATTTGAGAAGCTTGGAATATATATATATATATATATATATATATATATATATATATATATATATATATATATATATATATATATATATATAGGCTATTTTAAAGAAATATATATTTATATCTATACATTTTAGAAATATATCCACCCATCCTTCTGTTTACCAAACCACTCGTCCTTATATAAATAAAGGCCTATATAATTTATTCAGCTAATCATTTTTCATTTAAACCCACACTAATTTGATGCAAAATTATATTTTTAGCATAAATGCAGTGAAAAATGTAATGGAAAATGTACATCAATTTCTAAATCTGTTAGTATGTCTCTATTTTACCGTTATGCAGTATGATTTGAGAAGCTTGGAATATATATATATATATATATATATATATATATAGGCTATTTTAAAGAAATATATATTTATATCTATACATTTTAGAAATATATCCACCCATCCTTCTGTTTACCAAACCACTCGTCCTTATATAAATAAAGGCCTATATAATTTATTCAGTTAATCATTTTTCATTTAAACTCACACTAATTTGATCCAAAATTATATTTTTAGCATAAATGCAGTGAAAAATGTAATGGAAAATGTACATCAATTTCTAAATCTGTTAGTATGTCTCTATTTTACCGTTATGCAGTATGATTTGAGAAGCTTGGAATATATATATATATATATATATATATATATATATATATATATATATATATATATATAGGCTATTTTAAAGAAATATATATTTATATCTATACATTTTAGAAATATATCCACCCATCCTTCTGTTTACCAAACCACTCGTCCTTATATAAATAAAGGCCTATATAATTTATTCAGCTAATCATTTTTCATTTAAACCCACACTAATTTGATGCAAAATTATATTTTTAGCATAAATGCAGTAAAAAATGTAATGGAAAATGTACATCAATTTCTAAATCTGTTAGTATGTCTCTATTTTACCGTTATGCAGTATGATTTGAGAAGCTTGGAATATATATATATATATATATATATATATATATATATATATATATATATATATATATAGGCTATTTTAAAGAAATATATATTTATATCTATACATTTTAGAAATATATCCACCCATCCTTCTGTTTCCCAAACCACTCGCCCTTATATAAATAAAGGCCTATATAATTTATTTAAACCCACACGTTAAAGAAAAACATAATATAATGAATCGTTATCTGAAGTAATCTTATAGAGTTGGTAGATTGGTTGTGTTCAGCAGGTCTCTGGCAGTATAGTGAAATACGGTCTCCTCCTCCTCTAGTCTTCCGCCTGCTGTCATTACACACATTGACCTCCAAACATGGCCGGCGTACGAGCCCTCGGTTCCCTCTCCAGACTTACAACCAGAAGATATACCCTGTTTCCAGGTACTTCACACCTACACAATCTTTCCCTAAATTACTCTACATCCCTGCTGTATTTCGTTTTGACACTTGCGTAAATAAACCACTTTAGAGAGTCATCTCACTCACACCTGACTGAAGTAGCTTAGCTCAACTGCTAATTAACTCAAGGTCTAGTGATCAATGTTTTGTGACTGTTTAAGTTTCATGCGCGTGCAGATTACGTTGTAGTAACATTGCAAGGCGTTTATAAATGCTGTTATTAATTTAATTTTATTAACAGTAGAGTTAACGCAGTGACATGCTGTGTTCCCATTCAATTCATACTGCTAATGCTGCCCATTATCTCTTAATGTATGAAGAAAAGTTGTAATAAATATTTGGGTTATAAAATAATTTAACGTGTTTAATATTGTATTAGTAACTCCAGAGTTGTTGCCTCAGCCGTTGAAAACTTGTTTAATGATATCTGCTGCTAATACATCTGCATAAGTATTACTGTTAAAATATGGCTAATATATCAGATTTGTTAACAAACAGCCGTTGTATTCAGTTCACTATGTTTTCATCATTATTAAGAGGTGTATGACATTATTATTATTATTATGGGTGTAGTGTAGGTTAAGGGGAAACTAGGTTAAAGTTCATCTGTTGCTGTACTTCTGGAGTCATGTCCTCTACAGGCCTGTCTACATTTTAGTGTAACAGATCTTCACTGTCTTCAGCTTAGCCTGACATGACCCTCACTGCATAGAGGTCTTTTTATATTAGGTATTGTGACTTTTGAGTCCATTTCCCTGATTTTTACCTCCTTTTACCCCAATAAAGGTGTAACCAGGCGGACCTTTAAAGTTGCTGCTTGTATGATGGGTAATATATCATTTTATATATCATTTATAATTTTGGGTGTAATGGTACACAAACATGACGTTTCGGTACGTACCTCAGTATTAAAGTCACGGTTCGTTACGTGTTCGGTACAGCAGGGGGAAAAAAACTAAACATAAATTTGCTTCTTTTTTATTAAACAGTGGTTTATTGAACAAATTGTGTCCCTTTAAATTAATTCGATTATAATTAACATTTTCTTAAGGATAAAAAAAAATATCTATCTCCGCTAATGCTGTAAACTATATACAGGCAGCCCTCTTCTTACACATTACTAAAATATTAAAGGTTACAATTAACAACTGAACCCAAACTATTCAATTCAGTTGCTATTTATTTTTAGATATAATAATCAGCACTCAAATAATAAAAAAAAAACATGTAAATTGCACATAAGGCAGGTTTTGCATTAACTTCTAAAATTAATCCAATTCATTTTTGAAATATAATTTACACAGTTTCTGTCATAACTTGTTTTCATGACAAATTTATTTCAACATATATATTAAATGTTTTATATAGTTTTTGTTAATTGTATGAATTTCATTGTTTATTCTGTTTTCGCCATGAAAATAGCCTTGTTGCTGACATGGCGTAAATAAATAAATTTCAACATATATTAAATAATTAAGACATTATTAACAAGTAAAGTAAATATAATGAATATATAAGCTAACACATTTAGTGAAATGCTCCCTCTAGAGTTCATTTCTCTAGTGAACTAACATGCTGTGGACACTAAATGACTTGCCTGAGGTAAATGTAATGCTACGTGAAATATTATTCTCAAGCTGTTTTATTGATATCTTTCCGCGGTTGAAACACTGGTTGAGAGATTACACGTAAACATATCTATGCATACAGCGTCTGTTCTACTTCTTCTGCGCTTCTGTGGCGGTTAGCAAACAGCGTTGCATTACCGCGTGCGCCCCTTCTGGATTGGAGTGTGGATTGTCTGTGACCGACTATATTCGTTGTCTGACCGTAACGTCTTTACCATGGCAGTTCAGGATGAATACATGTACCGTTACACCCCTAAAATATGTATGTATATATAAAATATTTCAATTATTTAATGTATTGCTTGCTTTTTCATTTTCACGTATTTTCGATATTTCCTCAGCTCGTACACACGTGAGCTATGAGGTTAAGGGAGATGTAGCTGTGATCCGCATGAATGATCCCAATGCGAGGGTAATAGTTGTCTCTGCAGCCATGTCAATGCATTCAAATGATATCATAATATTATATCATAATGTATATTTTACAATCTCTAGGTCAACACACTGTCTATTCAAATGCAAAGGGAGATGACAGAAGTTATGGATGAGATTTGGGGAAACAATACAGTCCAGAGTGTTGTTCTCATCTCATCCAAACCCGGCTGCTTCATCGCAGGGGCAGACATTAGGTCAGTATCAGAATTTTTTGTTGGTGGTTATGCTGATCATTATCAAATATGCTGACATCTTGCCTGTTGTTTTACTGTACCATGTATTTAGCATGATTCAGGCCTGTAAGACTGCAGAGGAGGTCACTGGCCTTTCTCAGGAGGGCCAGAGGATGTTTGAGAAGATTGAGAAGTCTCCTAAGCCCATTGTCGCTGCCATTAATGGATCGTGTCTTGGTGGAGGCTTAGAGGTACTGCATTTATGTTCATATGTAGCTGATTTTAAAGCGCCCCATTATGCTATTTTAAAGGTTCCTAATTTTGTTTTGGAGGCCTCCTACAATAGTGTTTGCATTTGTTTTATTTTATATAGCAAAATATCTGATTATTATAAACTATATTAATGATACAAACAATAACTTATGCAATACATTAAGTTCAGCACAAAATTTGAGGTTTAAAGTGCATTTAGCTCTACGGGAAATACAAAGCTGATATTGTGTTTGTGTGTTTGTAGTTTGCCATTGCCTGTCAGTACAGAATAGCCACCAAGAGTAAAAAGACGGTTCTGGCCTGCCCTGAGGTCATGCTCGGCCTTCTTCCTGGAGCTGGAGGAACACAGAGACTGCCCAAAATGGTCCGTAGTATGCCACAGACATGTTTAGTAATTATTTCTTTTGATTAATTCTTCACAACTCAAGTGTGGTTTTCTGTTTACACCTTTGCTTTTATGTAGCTTGGTCTTCCCAGTGCTTTTGATATAATGCTAACAGGAAGGAACATCCGTGCAGATAAGGCTAAGAAAATGGGACTGATTCACCAGCTGGTGGATACCCTTGGTAAAACATTTTCTGTGTATTGCAGTTGTGTGTGTATATATGTAAAACAGTAATATTGTGAAATATTATTACTAGGGATGTGCCCGAAGCCTAAACCCGAATTCGGAAAGGCAAGAAAAATGAGTAACATTCTACAGAGCCCCTAAACGGACATGGTTAGGCTTGCTGGGGTAGTTACCTGGATGATCTACGACTGTTTGTTTGTTGTGTGATGGTTGTTCATGAGTCTCTTGTTTGTTCTGAGAAGTTAAACTGAGCTCTGTTCTTCAAAAAAGTCATCCAGGTCCTGCAGATTCTTCAGTTTTCCACCATCTTTTGCATATTTGAACCCTTTACAGCAGTGACTGAATGATTTTGAGATCTTTTCACACTGAGGACAACTGAGGGACTCAAACACAACTATTAAAAAAGTTTCAAACATTCACTGATGCTTCAGAAGGAAACACGATGCATTGAGAGCTGGGGGGTGAAAACTTTTGAATGGGATGAAGAAGTCCAAATTTTTCTTACTTTGTTTAAATATCAGTTTTTTTTTATTCGTTTTTTTTTTTTTTTTTTTTCCATTTAGTACTGCCCTTCAGAAGTACTTTCATGTTTCCCGGAAGACAAATTAAATATTACCTTGATCTTCAAATTCAAAAAGTTTTCACCCCCCGACACTCAATGCATTGTGTTTCCTTCTGGAGCATCAGAGAATGTTTGAACCTTTTTTAATAGTTGTAATAGTAATAGTTTTAATAGTTTAATAGTTTTTAATAGAGAGTGTGGAGTCAATTCGACACACCTCTCGGTTACAAACCTCAAATCACTCGATGATTAAACTAGTTTTAAATCAGATGAAACAGCCTCAACATTCCCAACAAGACTGATGAGGAAAACAGGAGAAACGTGCCATGAGTGAAGTTAAAAGACTTAAATCCCAAAATCGCCACCCTTACAAACATTTACCATGAATGAACTGTAGTAAATTACCATGGTTTGTGGAAATGTGGAATATTTTTTTATTGAATACTATGTTATAGACATTTATATTGCAATATATTTATTAGGTGGGTAGTGGAATATATAATTCATTTCTAATTCATATAACATATCATAATATATTATCATTTGACAGTGGTAGTGAGTAGCTATGTATGTTTTTACCTGTGGTTACCAAGTCTCACTGTCAGAATATTTTCATTTAAGCCCCCCGGCCTGCCTCAACTTTTTGATTTGATAATCCAGCCCTCGAATGAAACTACTTGAATAGCCCTGGCCTATACAATAAAGTTATCCAACTATATATTTACGAGAGAACCCAAAAACATTGAAATATATTTTTTCCTCCCATCACCATGTCCCTTTAGGGGCTCCGTAGAACACGTAATTTCCTTTCCAAACATAGTATTCGGCTTCAGGCACATCCCTAAATAAAATTTAAAATAACTTTTTTCCATTTTAATATTTTTTTAAAATGTAATTTATTCCTTCAGTCACATGATCCTTCAGAAATCATTCTAATGTGCTGATTTGCTGCTTAAGAAACATTTCTTATTTTTATCAGTGTTGAAAATGGTTATGTTGTTTAATATTTTGTGGAAACGGATACATTTATTCAGGATTCTTTGATGATTAAAAGTGTTCAAAAGAACAGCATTTATTTGAAATAATTTTTTTGTTCACATTTGAACAATTTATTGCATCCTTGCTGAATAAAAGTATTAATTTCTTTAAAAACACAAACAGGGCCTGGACTGAAGAGTCCAGAAGAGAGGACTATTGAATACTTGGAGGAAGTAGCTGTGGAAGCTGCCAGAGGTCTTGCTAACAAGAAAATCTCAACTACCAAAGAAAAGGGCCTGATGCAGAGTGAGTATTTGCAATGATCGACTACAAGACCGTTGTAGTTTCAAAATGATATAGACACATAAGCTATTTTGGCTTTTGTAAGATTAAAGGATTAGTTCACTTCAGAATTAAAATTTCCTGATAATTTACTCACCCCCATGTCATCCAAGATGTTTATGTCTTTCTTTCTTCAGTCGAAAAGAAATGAAGGTTTTTGAGGAAAACATTCCAGGATTTTTCTCCATATAGTGGACTTCAACAGTTACCAATGGTTTGAAGGTCCAAACTACAGTTTCAGTGCAGCTTCAAAGAGCTCTACATGATCCCAGACAAGGAATAAGTGTCTTATCTAGTGAAACGCCATGCATTACGTAATCACGTTGGAAAGGTCACGCGTGAAGCAGAAGTACCGATCCAGTGTCTACAAAGCGAATGTGCAAAGACTTTTTAAAACAGCCTTTACAAAAAAGGCAAAACAACGATATCGGATGATTTTGAAGTTGGAGGAGAAAATGAGATGGAGTTTTTCTGCCAACCGCGGTGCTTCCGCCTATTTCACACGTGATCTTTCCAACATGATTACGTAATGCGTGGCGCATCGCAGAGCTAGTGCAAGATGAGCATTTGTGGTTAAAAAGTATATTATTTTTATTTTCTTTAGAAAATGACCAATTGTTTCGCTAGATAAGTCCCTTATTCCTCGTCTGGGATCATGTAGAGCTCTTTGAAGCTGCACTGAAACTGACATTTGAAACTTCAACCCATTGAACCCCAGTGAAGTCCACTATATGGAGAAAAATCCTGGAATGTGTTCCTCAAAAACCTTAAATTTCTTTTCAACTGAAGAAAGAAAGACCTGAACATCTTGGATGACATGGGGGTGAGTAAATTATCAGGAAATCTTAATTCTGAAGTGAACTAATACTTTAATATTCATTTTCTTAATCAGTGTTGCATACATATAGCATAAAATTTCATTGATTATTATATACAATTATTTCCTTACAGAAATTCAAGACTACGTCATGAGTTATCCCTTTGTGAGACAACAGATCTACAATACAGTTGAAAAGAAAGTCATGAAACAGACCAAGGGACTGTACCCCGCACCACTGAAAATAATTGAGGTATGATTTTTGTCATTCTGTGCTCAATGAAGCTCTAAATCATAGTAGAAATAGTTCATATTAAGTGATACCTGCTTGTTTTCTCTTTCAGAGTGTGAAGGCTGGTGTTGAACAGGGTCTGACTGCAGGTTACCTGGCTGAGTCACAGGTGCTGTGAAAATGTTTAAACTGCTCTATTGTACAATAAATCAGAATCATGCAACTAGGGCTGTCCCAGACCGAAGATTTTTGTAGTAGTTATTCATTTAAGCCTTTAGTCAACTAGTCGCATGTTTGTGATATAAATGTAATTACTTAAATATACACTCACTGGCCACTTTATTAGGTACACCTTGCTAGTACTGGGGTTTTGCCTTCAAAACTGCCTTAATTATTTGTGGCAAAGGTGCTGGAAACATTCCTCAGAGATTTTGGTCCATATTGACATGATAGCATCACGCTGTTGCTGCAGATTTTTCGGCTGCACATCTATGATGTGAATCTTCTGTTCCACCACATCCCAAAGCTGCTCTATTGGACTGAGATCTAGTGACTGTGAAGGAAAAATAATAATCTAATTATGCACTTTTTTTAATTTTTTTATTTCCATTACAGAATTTTGGCAAATTAGCCATGACCTCTGAGAGTAAAGCACTTATTGGCCTTTACCATGGTCAGGTCACATGCAAGAAGAATCGATTCGGAACCCCTCAAAAGGAAGTAAAGTACGTAGTTTTTGCGTCTATTACAATATTTAAGTTTATGAGGGAAATTGACAGTTACTGCATGGATGAATTTGCAATGCAGCTACTTTATAGTTACATTTATTTCCTGTAGAACAGTAATTCATTTTTCCTTCATGTTGATTTTCTGTTTTTAGAACACTTGCTATCTTGGGAGCAGGTCTGATGGGTGCTGGCATTGCTCAAGTGACTGTAGATAAAGCCGTTCACACCATTCTTAAGGACACCACACTGGAGGGACTCAGTCGTGGAGAGCAACAGGTCTATAAAGGGTGAGTATATTAAATATACTGAAACTAGAGCTGTGCGATTAATCGTTAAAAGTTTGTGATTTTGATTCAAACACCTACACAATCTTATTCCTAAATGACAATGATTCAGTAGTGATCAAAATAGAGTAAATCACCTTTTGAAAGTAACTTGATATTTCAAATAAAGTTTGTATCAATTACACCAGTAGGTGGCGACAAGGCATTGTCATTGAATCATTCAAGATATTCGTTTAAAAACTCTGATTCATCTAGTAATAAAACAAGTGAAGTCTTTGTGAGTCATTGAATCATTCAGTCAGTTTTATTTTTTATTTATTCATCAAATTAAATAATTTTTAAATAGACTGCAGCAGTTAACATTTTGTCAGAATCTCTAGTAAATTACATGTTATTTTGTTTAGTTGTCTATTCAAAATTGTGGGAGAATCATGATTCTCAATTTATCCAGAAAACGCAAACCTTTGAAAACGTTTTTTAAAAATGATACCATTATCATGTGTAAACTACAAAAACGTGAATCTGTGAAAATGATGTCATGCACATACGTATTACGTGTTTAGTCTATAGGTATGTAGTTTTTCTTTACAAAGTGACATCGCCAACCACTGGCCTGGCAGCATAATATAGCGTTTTTAGTTGTTTTCGCTGAGCTGGGTCATTTTGACAACGTTGTCATCTGTACATATAATATAATATAATATAATATAATATAATATAAAATATAATATAATATAGTGTGTGTATGTATGTATGTATATAATATATATATATATATATATATATATATATATATATATATATATATATATATATATATGGAATAACTTCCATTTTTATTACATCATTGTCATGTAAACATGCCCTGAAACTAATGGATTAAAAAGTTAATTATTTATTTTTATGTAGTGTGTGTATGTATGTGTGTATATATATATATATATATATATATATATAATTATAATTATAATATATATTATTATTTATTATTTTTCAGGCTAAATGACAAAACTAAGAAGAAGAGCATAACATCCTTTGAAAGGGACAGTTTTCTGTCCAGTCTAACGGGACAGCTAGACTACAATGGATTTAATAAAGCCGACATGGTCATTGAAGCTGTTTTCGAGGACCTGAGTATCAAACACAAAGTCCTAAAAGAAGTTGAAGCAGTAAGTTAATATCAAATAAGATCGAGATTTCAAACTCTCTTAAAAAAAAAAAAAAAAAAAAAACTTTTGATGTTTTGTCATTATAGGTGATTCCTCCACATTGTATATTTGCTACCAACACTTCTGCTTTACCAATCAAAGATATTGCAGCTGTGAGCAAGCGACCTGATAAGGTAAGAAACTGTTAATGAGTTCTTGACCATCATGTGAGAGAGTTTGAGAAGATCTTAAAGTTGTTACTGTGTTTTGTTTCAGGTAATAGGAATGCACTACTTTTCTCCAGTCGACAAGATGCAGCTACTGGAGATCATCACCACTGACAAAACCTCCAAGGACACAACAGCCTCAGCGGTGGCGGTCGGCCTGAAGCAAGGCAAAGTCATTATCGTCGTTGGGGTGAGATATTGTATATTCTTCCTAGGGATGGGCATTTTTCCAAAATATTGTATTCGAATATTTGGGCTCGTAAAAAACGAATATTCATTTATTTAAATGACGTTAAACGAGAAGGACGTTATTTTTTAAATTCATCAAGATTTTGTAACCATTTCTGAACAAGCTTATGATTAGGCAATATACACAACAAGCTTACGTTATATACATAAGCTTACATTTCTTTTAGTTCAAAGCAACAATACATGCGAACAAAAAAATATAAAAACGCTAATAAAGCAGACAGCGCCATTTATCGTACAAAACGTACATAACACACTCAAGTCAGTATATGGTTATCGTGTTCATATTGTTTCACATGTTCATGTTGAGAAAAACAATAATATCCACATGCTCGGGTGAAAAAACGAGCCGCGCTGACGAAACAAAGATAACGATAATACATAACGGTATGCTAAGCTAAGTTTCTAACAGCAGCACTTTGTGTTTTCTGATCGTAAATATGTCTCCCTCATTGAAACTTAAAGGAACCATATGTCTCAAAATCATTTTGCTATCAGGTAAGTTATCTTCTTTGCTCAGTCGGGGGTACAGCTGCGCTTACCTGTCGTGAATGCAGTGATGGACAGCTGTCTTTCCTCATTCGACTGGTGTTTTGATTTCATGTGCTTTCTCATTATGGTGGTGATATTATGATAACTCGGTTTCATTAAATCATTTGATCAAAAGTAATTACAATTTTTAAGATCATTTTCATCCAAGTAATTCCAAACTTCGCGAGGCAGGCGACAATCTTATGTGATGATCAAATAAAATAAACTTGTTAAACACGCTCCACAGCGCCACCCGGTGCATATAGTTATAACTGCAAGTTTTAGTGCTTTATCATGGATTCACTGCATTTACGGCCAGCAAAGCAACATAGTAAAATTCGAATAGTATTTTTATTTTTCGAATATTAATTACAGGTCGAATATTCCACTATTTGTGCACACCCCTAATTCTTCCATCAATCCAGAGTGCATGTTTTACAGATCTGCAATCCATTGAAATAGCTAATTGCAATGTTTATCTTCAGGACGGACCAGGATTCTACACAACCAGATGTTTAGCTCCCATGTTAGCTGAGGCAGTGCGTGTATTGCAGGTTTGTGTATTTCCTTTTGAATTATTCATTCCCATCTGTTGTAAAAGTGTTAAATCAGGCCATGGTGAAGTTCTTCATAGTAACACCTGATATACAGATCATGGTTTTGTTTTTTACATACAGGAAGGTGTTGACCCCAAGAAGCTGGACTCCCTGACCACAGGTTTTGGCTTCCCTGTGGGTGCAGCTACCCTGGCTGATGAAGTTGGCATTGATGTGGCAGCTCATGTGGCCGAAGACCTCGGCAAGGCCTTCGGCTCCAGATTTGGAGGAGGAAATGTTGAGGTCTTGAAGACCATGGTGGAGAAAGGATTCAAAGGTACATTCTTTAGCTTAAGCACAACTTCCTTTCATTGCATAAATCCTAGAAAAGGTTGTATTTTGTCAGCTTTCTTCATTTTTAGAAGAGATAAATATCATGGATAAGTTTTAGTCAGGTTTCAGAACTGGTCATAGTACTGATACTGCCCTTATTAGGGTATTAAATGATATTTTATTAGAAGTTGACAAGGGAAACTGTGTTGGACTTGACTTGTTAGACGTCAGTGCAATTTTTGACACACTAGATCATGTTCTTTTGTTAGAGCACCTTGAGCGGTGTGTTGGGGTAAATGGAACGGCTCTACTTTTGTTTCATTCGTACCTGGAGGGTAGAACATTCACTGTTGAGATTGGGAATCATTATTGTTCTGCTGCTCCTGTAAATTACGGGGTACCTCAGGGCTCTATTTTAGGGCCGTTGCTTTTTTTCTCTTTACATGATTCCATTGGGCTCTATATTTAATAAATATCATAGTTATGCTGATAATACACCGTTGTACCTGCCTTTCAAAGAAGGAAGTAATGCGGCTAAAAATTCTTTGCTGAATTGCCCTTAGGAGGTGAAATGTTAGATTAACTCAATTTATTTTATTTTATTTTATTTTATTTTTAATGCTAAATTACAGAAATTGTAATTTGTGTTTGTGTCAACGTTAGGGTTTTAATACATTATAATTAGTAATTATAGTAGTATAATAATAAATGTTACTAAAATGTATTATTAATAAATTTATTTTTAATTTTTTGATAATAAGTGAGATTTCAATGGTATTTTTAACAGTGAACTAGAAAATGTCCCCGGTGATATGGAAAATATGGTCACCTTGGAATAAGTGCAATTTATGCCAAAATTTGTCATTTACATGTACCTTATAGACCTATATTTAGTTTTTGACAGGAACAGGGTTCTTACACAGTTTGGTGTATGGAAATTGATTTGAGTACTTTCAAGGTCTGAATAAGTATGGGAAAAGTATAAAACAAAAATAGTTTCCCCTATTAAGTTTTCTAAAGTATAAAATTAAGAATTTCTGTTTCTGAGTGTTTTCATGGCAAGAGTTTAGTGATCATTTAGTGATTGTTGAACACGGCTAAATGAATTCAAGGCACACATTTTCCTACAAAACTTTGTCTTTTAAACTTCGATAAAAGAATATTTACTCAAATGCCACTCAAACCAGCAACAGATAAATGACAAATGTCCTAAAAATGACAAATGTACATCTAAATCACAATGTACTTTGCTGTTTGGTGATTGTGAAACATCAAACCACATTTACAGTATCAAAATGATACACAGATGAATATATGCAGGTTATAAAGTGTTTTTTGCTATTCTTATTTTCATTGGTTTTCTTAAAGTCATATTTACAGATGACTGTACTGTATACCAAATATGATGCTGAAATTCATGTTGTATTAGCCATTTATGTTAAATATGGTCAGAAAAATCTACAGAGAGGTCTGGAAAAGTATGAAATTTTGAAATGGAAAACAAGACTTTAAGGGACAGAAGTGCAATATGTTCAATGTTCAGCTGACAAGATGTCTTTCCAAAAGTCCTTCAGTAGACAAAATCTCCATAAAACAGTTTTGACAATTAATGAGCTCGGACAATTCAGTTTGGCGTCTACCCTGATTAATTATGTTCTTTGCATTTATTGACATATTCAGTATAATTGGCATAAAATATGTCCTCTCAATTCACTGTTTAGGCCGGAAATCAGGCAAGGGCTGCTACATCTACCAGCCAGGACTTAAACGCAGAGATGTGAACCCAGAAGCTCTGGAGATTATGGAAACATTCAAGCTGAAGCCAAATGCTGCAGTGTAAGTTGCTCAGACTGTTATGGCTAGATTTATTTTAATTCGTAAAACGACTTTTTATCAGGACAAATGCAGTGTTATTTTGTATTAGGATAATGCATAGTTAGTTTATCATCCAATAAACCGTATTTCTGCTCAATCATCACTGCTTCTTTCTGTCTCTCCACCCAGAACTTCTGACTCAGATATACAGTACAGATTGGTGTCTCGTTTTGTGAATGAGGCTGTTCTGTGTCTACAAGAGGGCATCCTTGCCAATCCAGTGGAGGGTGACATTGGGGCTGTGTTCGGTCTCGGCTTTCCACCCTGCCTTGGAGGTGAGACTCTAAAGTCTTTATTTACTTTTTGATTTTTTTTCTTTAAAAACAGTCCTTGTCAGATTATATGTTTGCTTGCACAGATACACATGGGAGCTTTTGAAAGCAGGCGTCTATTAGTGAATCTCTAATACATCCGCTGATAGACGCCTGCTTTCAAGCGCTCCCGTGTGTATCTGTGCAAGCGCTCTGTGAAAAGTGTCAAAGATGTCTATTTACAACATGTTTTTGAAGCTTTGTAGCCACTCCAAGACATATCTGTTGAACATGTGAACACAATGGCCAATCAGAGGTGTTTAAGAATCCACTCAAAAGTGCTCAGAATGCTAGGGGGAAATGCTGGTATCATCACATTTAAAATTTCAGTACTGACTTGGTATCGAAGTTGGTACTTTTGAAAAACCTTTAAGGGTTAATTCACCCAAAAATGAAAATTCAGTCATTAATTACTCACCCTCATGTCGTTCCACACCCGTAAGACCTTCGTTCATCTTCAGAAAACAAATGAAGATATTTTTGATGAAATCCGATTGCTCAGTGAGGCCTGCATTGCCAGCAAGATAATTAACACTTTCAATGCCCAGAAAGCTACTAAAGACATATTTAAAACAGTTCATGTGACTACAGTGGTTCAACCTTAATGTAAAAATACTTTTTTTGCGGCAAAAAAACAAAATAACGACTTTATTCAACAATATCTAGTGATGGGCGATTTTCAAAACACTGCTTCATGAAGCTTCGAAGCTTTACGAATCTTTTGTTTTGAATCAGTGGTTCGGAGCACCAAAGTCACGTGATTTCAGTAAACGAGGCTTTGGCCCTGTCCCAAATGGCACACTTTCGGTCTTGTGGACTTACAATGGCCGCTGCCTGCGCGTGTCCGTTAAGTCCACAAAACCGTAGGGTGTCCCATTCGTCATTCAAGCTTAAAGAAGGGTGCTTTGCGGCTGCACTTCTGCTGATGCGCACTTCCGCTGAGCCTGCAAGACTATGAGCTACGCAGAGGACTTTACCCAGCAGTCGAAGCGGCATTACGGCGTGAAAGTGCGGACTCTGAGGAAGACAGTGAGCGTTTAGGGGGCATTTGGGACAGGGCCTTTGTTACTTCATAAGTGTTTCGAAATTTCAGTGGTTCACCACTGGGCAGTGACTTGGGCAGTTTGATACACACTCCGAACCGCTGATTCGAAACAAAAGATTCATAAAGCTTTGGACTGTGTACAGCTCGCTCAGGGCGGGGTCTATGCTAATAGGGCAAAGTCTGTCAGCAGTCATGGGCGGGGCCTAAGTATTTGTGACATCTCATTGCATAGAAACTGCGAACGGCTTGTTTTGAGACACTGCTAATGATTAATGGGGATTAAATAAAAGGAGTGGGTGGATTTTTATCATTATAGGGTGGTTGTGTACCCACACCGCCAACACACATTTATGTTCAAACACCATGGAAAAGTGAATTTTGCATAACCGGTCCCCTTTAAGGTATATCTGCATTCAGTCTTTTCATTATTTGAATTGTCCTATTGTCAATGCAGGTCCCTTCAGGTTTGTGGACCACTTCGGTGCAGACAAACTCGTGGAGAAGATGAGAAGGTTTGAGGAGGTCTTTGGGAACCAGTTTACTCCCTGTCAGCTGCTGCTCGATCACGCCAAGGATCCAAGCAAGAAATTTCACAAGTGACTTCAGCCGTCATGTGCCATTACGACTTCATAGAAGTTTCAGATATTTACATGAAAAACAAACAATCGATTGTGCACTTAAAGCAAGAGTTCAGAATGTGAAGAGCCTTTTTGTTCCTTGTTAAGGAAATAACAATTTTCCCCCCCGTAAGATGCCATGTGCTTGACTAATATTCAGGTAGACTTTGGTCAAGTGGTAGCCTTTTACTGAATTAAACGATTTTTGGGTTGTTTTTGTATATTAATGAACTCTTTAGGTGAAATAGTTTTCTAATGGTTGTGTACAAATGTACAGGCAGAGACATCAGGCGCGTTCCAGTACAGCCGGGGTGTCAAAAAAAACCCTAATGTATAGTCCAAAAGCACTTGTCTGTAAAATAATTGTTTTAATTTCAGCGCGCTTCTGTACTTATCCTCAATCTCTCTCTCTGGACATAGAAAGTGGCCTCAGAAAAAAAATCATGTCAATGAATTAAATGAAACGTTAAAGTCTTCTATGATTTATGGAGTTTTTATTGATTTCATGTGGTGTTTACAAGTGGGACAAGTTTTGGGCAATGTGAACTTCTCTTTCTGATGTAAGAATTATTTTGACGTTCGTTCAGAGCTGTTATGATACATTTCAAATAGGGTCATAATCTGCACTACTACTGTGTATGAAACATATAGTCATTTTATAATGACAAAGCTAGAAGCTTGATTCAGTTATATTAAAATATACATTTTGAAATTAGGTTCAATTTAGCTCTACAGCTTCTTGATGGTGACTTATATATTACAGCAGAAAACAGTATGAGAACATTTAATTTAGACCATTATTGTAGCATAATTGAAAGTCTTTCCTACAGACTTTCCTAAATTCAATAAACTAAACTGAGTAGAAAGGTCAACGTCATTGATAAACTTAGCTTTTTCTTATGGAGAGAGAACTGGATCTCCTACAGGGGGAGCTCGGTGGCCCAATATAATAAATAATACATAAATTAAACATACACCCAGTCTGGAAAAATTTGCTAATTAATTAAGGAATCAACTTGAAGTTGTTTATTTTGTGATAATTGACTGTACAATATTCCAGTGCTACTTACCAAATAAATATATTTATGGACCAGTGTTATTTTAGTATTTTAAACTATTAGTTCTTATTAATAATTTGAATCAGCTTTTTTTAATTTTTAATTTTAATTTTAGTATTTAACTTTAGCAACATATCAAGTAATTGATATGTACTTCTGTCATTTTATTAATTTTTAAATATTTCTTTTTAGCCTCAATTTATCTTTATTTCAGTTTTAGTTTTAGTAATTATTTTAGTTCAGCTCGTTTATTTCGATTATTCGCCAAGGCAACATTTCTTTATTGAATATTTATATTTTATAATTTACTTCAGCTTTATTTCAAATAACAATATATATATATATATATATATATATATATATATATATATATATATATATAGTTTTCGTTAACAATAACACAGTCATGGACATGAAACATTATTTGAAATTGTAAGTTTTTACATTATTTTAAAGCTTTTGCTAAGAATATAGCACATTACAACAGCGAAAACAATTGGTTCTAGCAACAACATTAATGTATTATTAATGTACAATATCATACAGTATTCATCTACATTGACCTTTAATGCTGTTTTGATTTCCATGAAGGTGCCAGCTGGCGTTCGTGTAAAAATAAAGAAACAAGGATTGATTTTTTATGAAGTGAAATTAGCACCTGTAAATACCTGTCAGTGCCTATTATAATCAAAATGTTGTAGCAATAAAAAACAAAACAAAAAAACTTTAGTATTGATTTAAATGTGTTAATTTATCACATAATTATTAATATTACAATGTAACTCTTATTTATTATTTCTAACATTTTTAATATTTTAAATAAAACATTTAAACCGTCACTCAATCGTGAACGGTTTACAGGTAACTTCCGGGCAGAGAAGCAGCTTAGCTCCGCCCCCCTCGGGCTTCAACCATCTTCTTCCATCAATTTTATTTCTACGGATAGAATCCTGCCACCCGGAAGTTTCCCATGGATGATGTTGGCGATTACAGCGCGCTGATTTGTTCGTCCATTGCGCCTCTGTCTAGCGTTCACTGAACCGAGTGACCGAGGATGTAAGGCTGTTTGAATTCCCCATTAGGCTCCTCCAGCATGAAGAAGAGAAGCGCGTGAGCGGATCTTAGTGAAGGCAGTGTGATCTCGGCAGGATGCTCAGGCTGTTTGCGGCGCTGATGATTGTTGGGCTGCTGCTCGCGTGCTTCACTTCCTGGCTGTTTGACAGCTATGACACCGCCTGGCACCCGAAGCGCAGTTTACATCAGTCCAAAAAGATCGGCCCACCGTATCCCAGCGGGCAGCTGGACAATATATTTTGGTTTGTGCAGGTAAGCAGACGTTTGCGCTGCGGTTAATGAGAGGCCATAATACTAACGTGTCACTGTCATTAGGCTGTCAATGAGCTGATCATGTGATCGATTGAGGGATGGCTTTTATTTTGTGCTCTGCCATAATAATTTATTATTCGTTCAGTGAAGGATTATTGTGCGTGAAATTTAAGCACGAAAAGGTCGGAATATTCTAGCAGGTAACGTTAGCATGACATCGGAAGCAGATAGTAGCTGTATTGTGTACACACTATTTATGATCACGACTATAAATAATATGTTATATATGGTTTATAAGTGTTACAAAAATGAAAAGGATATTTTTTGTTAAGGACGCATATCGCATAATTCCAGTGTAATAAATACTTTGATGTGGTATACTGATAATATAATTGATTATTAGGCTAATATTATTGTCATAAGAAATCTTAGCTAGGCCTACAACAGGTCTCAACATTTTCCCCTAATGGAAAATGTTTTTTTTTTTTGTTTTTTTTTTTAAATCCGGTCCAAAAACATTAATATATTATATTATATTGGTCACACTTTACAATAAGGTCTAATTTGTTATTATGTATTAACTAACATAAACTAACAATACATTTGTTACAGTATTTATTAATTATTAGTTAATAATAATCCAGCTGTTCATTGTTTGTTCATGTTAGTTTGATATTAATAATGTATTAGTAAATGTTGAAATTAATATTAACTAAGATTAATAAATGCTGTAGTATTATTGTTAATTCTTAGTTCACGTTAACTAATGAAACCTTATTGCAAAGTGATACCATTGTATTTTTATTATATTATATTGCATGTATTATATATTACATTTATACATTCAGTATTTTAATTGCAATAGAATTACACAATTTCAGTAAAAAAATATGTTAAAGAATGTTGGGACACAAATTCAGCAAAAGTTATTTTAATAATATGTCATTTATTTTAGATTATAAAACGGTTAGTTCCAGTCCTTGATTCTGATTGGTCAATAGCTGTATTTTATTCACGATAAAACACGGCTATGACTGCTTCACCCAACTACACAAAACCCTTAGCAACCACTCTTAGCAACGTAAACTGTTTGTTCTCAGTTGATATTGTTCATTGAAGCTTACTGTATTGTGTAGAAGAGTACTGTGAGAAAGAGATCGAGTGAGCGAGTTTATTACCTGCATTCAGATGTAGCATTTTCCTTCAGATCAGTCCTATGTTCATAATAAAAAAATCTGTTTAAATGTCTGATGCAATATCATGTCCTTTTAACAGTTAAGGGGTTTTCCCATGACTGACAGCGCTAGTTGAAGCATTTGTTAGTTGCGTCTTGTTCCGTGTTCACAACAATTCAGTCTTTTCAATGTAAAAAAAGTCTTCGCAACTGACTGACACACTCATCTTTCGTCTTTGCCGCCATCTAATGGTGTAATAATGTAACTTCTGTTGCTGTTCATGGTCAGGGACTATTTTTTCCGGTGGAAGGAAGGCTTTTAGTGAAACTTTTGCATTGATACATAATTTTGGCTTTAATATTTGTATTGTGTGGTAACCGTTTTATAAAAGCAATAAGGTACTCGAGGTTAGTGCTGTATGGTGAAGTCACCTTCAGCCGTGACTTATTCACGATACAGCACAGCCTCTCGTACCTTATTGCTTACGTAAATTTGTTATTACTTTAGAATAATTGTATTATAACTATATTGTTCCACTGTTAACAAACGGTTATAGAGCTACAATTTTAGTTCATGTGTCTTTTCTTGAAAAGATTTGACACTTGGAACAGTTATTTTTATAAGAACATTTTTTATAATTTTCGAATGGAAGGTTTAATTAATGTGTGTGCCCTTAACCCTCCATACTCTACCATTTTGTTGTATATTTTGAAGAAACTATAATTTAAAACATTTCATTTAGACTTTCATAATTTGTTGACGGTCACATTAATTTGTGTCTATATATACAGGTGCTGGTCATATAATTAGAATATCACTAATTATTTCACTAATTCCATTCAAAAAGTGAAACTTATATTCATTCATTACACACAGACTGATATATTTCAAATGTTTATTTCTTTTAATTTTGATGATTATAACTGACAAATAAGGAAAATCCCAAATTCAGTATCTCAGAAAATTAGAATATTACTTAAGACCAATACAAAGAAAGGATTTTTAGAAATCTTGGCCAACTGAAAAGTATGAACATGAAAAGTATGAGCATGTACAGCACTCAATACTTAGTTGGGGCTCCTTTTGCCTGAATTACTGCAGCAATGCGGCGTGGCATGGAGTCGATCAGTCTGTGGCACTGCTCAGGTGTTATAAGAGCCCAGGTTGCTCTGATAGTGGCCTTCAGCTCTTCTGCATTGTTGGGTCTGGCATATCGCATCTTCCTCTTCACAATACCCCATAGATTTTCTATGGGGTTAAGGTCAGGCGAGTTTGCTGGCCAATTAAGAACAGGGATACCATGGTCCTTAAACCAGGTACTGGTAGCTTTGGCACTGTATGCAGGTGCCAAGTCCTGTTGGAAAATGAAATCTGCATCTCCATAAAGTTGGTCAGCAGCAGGAAGCATGAAGTGCTCTAAAACTTCCTGGTATACGGCTGTGTTGACTTTGGACCTCAGAAAACACAGTGGACCAACACCAGCAGATGACATGGCACCTCAAACCATCACTGACTGTGGAAACTTTACACTGGACCTCAAGCAACGTGGATTGTGTGCCTCTCCTCTCTTCCTCCAGACTCTGGGACCCTGATTTCCAAAGAAAATGCAAAATTTACTTTCATCAGAGAACATAACTTTGGACCTCTCAGCAGCAGTCCAGTCCTTTTTGTCTTTAGCCCAGGCGAGACGCTTCTGTTGTTCAAGAGTGGCTTGACACAAGGAATGCGACAGCTGAAACCCATGTCTTGCATACGTCTGTGCGTAGTGGTTCTTGAAGCACTGACTCCAGCTGCAGTCCACTCTTTGTTTCACAATCCTCTCCATGGTGCGGTTATCCCTATTGCTTGTACACTTTTTTCTACCACATCTTTTCCTTCCCTTCGCCTCTCTATTAATGTGCTTGGACACAGAGCTCTGTGAACAGCCAGCCTCTTTTGCAATGACCTTTTGTGTCTTGCCCTCCTTGTGCAAGGTGTCAACTGTCAAGTCAGCAGTCTTCCCCATGATTGTGTAGCCTACAGAACTAGACTGAGAGACCATTTAAAGGCCTTTGCAGGTGTTTTGAGTTAATTAGCTGATTAGAGTGTGGCACCAGGTGTCTTCAATATTGAACCTTTTCACAATATTCAAATTTTCTGAGATACTGAATTTGGGATTTTCCTTAGTTGTTAGTTATAATCATCAAAATTAAAAGAAATAAAGATATTTGAGATATATCAGTCTGTGTGTAATGAATGAATATAATATACAAGTTTCACTTTTTGAATGGAATTAGTGAAATAAATCAACTTTTTGATGATATTCTAATTATATGACCAGCACCTGTATATAAGAGAAAGAGAGCATTATGACCATATGGCATTTTTTATCTACCGTATGTATGACATCATGGAAACAAAAAGCATGTCATTCAGATGTGTATGTACAGTGTGGATAAAGCCCTTATGTTATAGTTTGGATGGTAAAACATGAAACCTTCAGCTGTGTACTGACTTGCACATAAGAGATGCCTCTTATAATATGCCAGTGACACTTGTTCTATAAATAGGCAAGTTTTATGTGTGAAATTTCCAGTACACACTGTTAACTACACACAGGCCTGCATGAAACCTCATTAATAACTGATTTCCAACCATGCTGGTTTCTCCGTGCAGGTGTCCGACATCCATATCAGTCGTTTCCACGATCCAAGGCGCATTCCAGACTTCGAAAGGTTCTGTAGTGACACTATTGATGTGATAAAACCTGACCTTGTGCTGGCCACAGGTGAGCTAAAATATGTTATTTATACAAAGTTAAATTAGATTTTATATGCAACATAAAACACAAACACACATGTGTCTTTGACTATTTAACAGGGGACTTAACAGATGCAAAGACTGAGAGTAAAATGGGCTCTCTTCAACATGAAGTGGAGTGGCAGGCCTACCACAACATCCTTAAAAGATCACGAGTGCTGGAACGCACAAAATGGATTGACATTCGGGGAAACCATGGTGATTATTTTTTTTCCCTTGATCTTTAAGGGATGAAGTTGCAAAAATAGCAATTGTTTTCAAACAGGTTTACCTGAACACTCCAACCTGATCTATGACGTAACAACGTAACTATCTTATAAGGTGGCGATTTTGTGTGAATATGTACAATTAACATCATACAATTTTTTAGAGGAAAAGTAAGCACAAAGGTCCACCCCTAAATATAAACCGTCACTGGGGCGCAAGCAGTTCATACGAAAACGTAAGAATGCGATCTTGCGAATTAGCCACCAATTTTAAAAAAATGTAAAATAGTTACGAATTGCCATGAGATTCTGCCCCCAAATCACGCGACTGGTTCAGCCAGTGTTGCTGTGTCGGGCTGGAGCCACAGCAACAAAGGCCTTGTCCACTTAAAACTTCAAGTTTTTAAAAGCGATACCGTTATAGTCTCTGTGTGAACTACAAAAACACAAATTTGTAAAAAATGGTGACGTCATGTGTATTATGTGTTCATTCTATAGACACGTAGTGTTTCTTTACAAAGTGACATGCAAGTTACAGCATTTTAGATGTTTTCGCAGATCCATGTGAATGAGGATCATTTTGACAATGTTGTTGTGTGTACCCGAAAAAACGCAAAGGAAAAACTTTTCCATTTTTAGTACATCATTGTCATGTACACACCCAGAGATGGCTTTTTGTCAGCAAAAACTGAGCTTTTTGAAAATGCTCTTTCCCTTGTGGATAAATTTGAAAACGCTGTTTTCGCATTGTAGTGTAGACTGTTAAAATTGATTAAGCATGTTTAGTCACGTGATAGGGTTGTAGGGTCCCCCTAATATTCGACTTATCGTTAGTCGACTAGAAGAGGCTTAGTCGACCAAAAATGTTATTAGTCGGTTAGTCGCAGAAAGAAAAAGAAAAAACTTGTGCTGAAGTCACACAGTCCATGAGCGAAAGATTGTTAACGGCGAGTCCTTTTGGTAATTAGTATGTCGGCAGGAAATCCAAATGTTCGCCTATCATCCATCGACCTCAAATATGGCTTATCATTTGAAACATTTGTAAGTAATAGCAACTTTACAAGGCCGCTAGCTCTAACGTTAACCTAAATAAATGTGCGCTATTATTAGGCACATATCCAAGTGTTCGTGTAGAGCGTGGAGGCTAAAGTATAGCACTCTTATTGCAAGACATGGAGGCGCCGGCGTGATCACTTGCATTTTTTCTGAGAACAGCTGATGACATATAAAATACATCATTTGAAACTTTTATTTGTGTAAACTCACAATAACAACAAAATGTTGCGCCTTTGTAAAATAAAGAAAACAACAGTATACACTTTCTGCCGTCTTGGTCTCTGTAAACTTAAAAAAAATAAAAAATACACCAAAACTCAGTGTATACTTGCCTCACAGACATGAGAAATCTATAGAGAGTTTGAAATGTAAAGCGATTGTCCACCAATTCAAATATTGTGAGGTGAGGTGACGAGTCAGCATCATCAACTTAAACTCTGCAGCCGAAAACACACAAAACATTATCAGTAAATTATTACAATGTCTAGACAGTCTCGCTGTTTTTTCACGACACATTCATAATCATTACTTTTGCCGGCACGCTGTGGCAAGCTTGAGCACTGATTAGGCAATGTGTTATATGTAGGCAATTAAAGGCTCATTATTATGATTTATATGGCTTATTAATATACACGTGCGTTTAGTCGACTAATCGCTTAAATGAACGACTACTAGTTGACTAGAAAATCTTTAGTCGAGGACAGCCCTAGAATATTGTACCCATAGATATCTGTGGTTATACCGGGATTGTTGTGCCTACTATTTACTTTCATAGTCTTGCTAAAGAAGAGAAATGTTCCTTTGTATAATCTTCATATTACATTCCTGATTTAGACAATACATGGAATGGCAATTTTGAGTGCGACCTGGATGCAACAGTGAGTGGTGGGATATTTTTGCTAATAAAATGATCGTGCCAGAATAGCATGAGAACTTTATTATGTCTGCTCTCTCTGTATCACCTCGTGAGCTTTTATTATGTTTTATGTTTGCACAGTAAGGTGATTTAAGTGTTTTCAGACGTTTCAGTGTGAATGAGCAACTTTTGGAAAACACTAGTGTGGATAGAGAGCGTTTTGAAACACTCCAGATAATCCAGATAAATGTAAACGTAGCTAAAGTGTTCCCACTCCGTGAATTGAACTTTCATAAAGTTGCATATTACAGTGGGATAGAAAGAAATATTTTAATATTGCAAAAATTACACACTTTAGCTTTGTTTTTTTATTGTTTCATCTAAGGAGTGTCTGAAGGTTTGGGTGGGTGATCTAAATAAAGATCAGAATTAAGTTTCCTCTTCGCAGGTCACTGCTGGGTCAGGGACAGTAATTGTCCATCTTTGTCCCAGTGTCTGTTGGTAATAAAACAATTAAAGCGAAGACAGCTAGACACTGTTGTGTCACACTAATGACTTGAAATTAAGCCCAGCTCTATTAAACAGGATATTGCCTGCTTGTTGTGACACAAGAACAAACTTCAGTGGATTAATAACAACTTTGCCATCATGTAGCTGTTTATCATTACTCCTCCAGTTTCCTATCTTGATTTAAAGGGATAGTTAAGCCAAAAATGATGCATTGTTTTTATCAATATTTTCAATTCACTTTTGTTTTGCGCAATTTGAAGGGTAATGGAAATGCAGCTACTGTTACTCAGGTACTCCTCATTTCAAACCCATGTGACTTTATATTTGTGTCTGTCATACACAAAAGGAGATATTTAGATGAATGTTCCTGCTGCACTTTTCCATACAACTGTTTGCCGATTCAGAATAAAGCTTCCAAAGGACAAAAATGTACCATAAAATACATAGGTCAGTAAAACAGATAATTCCACCCCAAAATCACGTGATTGATTGATTGCTTGGCACAGCAACAAAGGCCTTTTCCACTTCAAAGTGTAAGTTTTTGAAAGTGATACCATTATTGTCTCCGTGTAAACTACAAAAATGCTAATTTGTGAAAACGCTAATGTCATGCGCATGCGTATTACGTGTTGAGTCTACAGTCTGCAGGCGCGTAGTGCTTCTTTACAAAGTCACATCGCCAACTACTGGCCTGGCGTGAATAACACAGTGTTTTTAGTTGTTTTCGCAGATTCCTTTTTCTATTATTGAAAATGATTTTTATTGGTTTTAGGTTTAGTTTTAAATAATAACAACACTGTTATCTACTGTTAGCACTCAGCTACTCCTCATTCCAAACCCATGTGACTTTTTATGTCTGTCATACACAATAGGAGATATTTAGATGAATGTTCCTGCTGCACTTTTCCATACAACTGGTTGCCAATTCAGAATAAAGCTTCCAAAGGACAAAAATGTACCATAAAATACTCATACACTACATTCTAAAACTTCAGAAGCCATGTGATAGCTTTGCGTGAGAAACACTGAAATTTAAGTCATCATTATACTGTAAAAATTGTTCCACCATAATGACATATTTCCCTCTAATCCTCTTTTTACAACTAACCAGTTGTGACATGTTAAGTTTCCAATGACAAGTCTATGCTAAAACAGAAAACACTATGCATACAGTATAAGTATATTATATATGTATAAGTATATTAATATTTGGCCATAAAGATGGCATCAGCCATATCCCCTATTCCCACTATCCCATTTCCCCACAGGTCCTGTAACTGGTGTTACATTACGAAAGCTGCCAGACAATAATAATAATGTAATAAGAGCTCCATTATCAGTTATTTTGTCCCCACTCTTCTTCTGTTTCCAGGAAATCTTGACTAATATTCTCTTCTTGTCTCCTCAGATGCCTTTAATATTATTTCTCTGGAGAGCGTGAACAATTATTACAGGTCTGTACAAATATTACAAATGCAGAACATAATGGCTATAAAGCTACCAGAAGGTTGAGATATTAAAGTCGACATGAAAAAATCCCTTTACTTTTTTAAGGCGCTTTTAATGGTTTTGTTGTGGAGAATATATCAGTGCATTTTTTTCTCCCAAATATTATCTTTCAGCAAAATATAATAACTTGCTTTAAATGGTAGTCAAGTCAGTATGGAGTATAGACCATATAAAATGACTAGATTTTTTTATATGACCAGTTATACAAGATTACTTGTCAACCGTTTTATTATCTCCATTCCTGAATACTTAGGAAGTACTCTGCCAATCAGAAAGTTGGATCCTTCCACTACATACACAGAACCCCGTTTGGGAACTACTCGTTCATTTGTGCCGATGCCACTCTGACCCCTGGACCCAAACGGCCCTATAACTTCTTTGGGATTATCAATCAAGTAGGAGAGATGTGTTCATTTTAGCTTTGCTTATGTAATTGTGATGACAAATTTGGACTGAAATATGAATGTTCCCCATAGACTCAGATGGACATGTTGGCGACCTTTAGAGAGGAGAGCCTGAGCAGTAACAAGTCCATCTGGTTTGGACATTATACCACATCTACGGTCATCTCCCCCTTCCCAGGAATCCGAGAGCTCATGAGGTTTGGAGAAATCTCGCAGTCATCCAATTCGATTCCCCCCCCCCCCACTGATATCTGGCACAGATCATATGTTGCAAAAAAAATTTTACGTAATACATTTTTGCATAGCCAAAACTTTGATTAAATTTGATTAAAAGCATAAGGTTGTGAAATATAATTTTAGTTTACCGTTAGTGTTTCAATATATTTAAAATGTCATTTATTCCTGTAATTTTCAGCAGCCTTCATTGTCACAGAAATCATTCTTGCTGCTTAAGTAGCATTTCTATTATTATCAATGTTGAAAACAGTTGTGCTGCTTAATATTTTTGTGTAAACAGTGTTAAATCTTTTTTTTAGGATTCTTTGATCAATCAAAATTTCAAAAGAACAGCATTTATTTGAGGTAGAAATCTTTTGAAACTATGTAAAAGTCTTTTTTCTGTTACTGTTGATCAATTTAATGCATCCTTGATGAATTAAAGTATTTATTTCTCCACACTTTTAAACACTAGTGTAGATTAATACAATTAAATATTTTTAATTACTTTACGAACGATACTGAAAACACCAGAAAAACAACTGAAAAATGAATATAGACATTGTAAGTTTCTGTCCGTAAAAGTAGTAATAATACAAATTATTTCACATATGTGTCTCAAATCAAATTTTGTCTTTCAAATATTTCATGTCACTAACTTGACAAACTAAATCCAGTGATTACTTAATCATAAAATTCACTCATTGTGTAAACTTATTTGTGATAAAAAAAAAAAAAAAAAAAAAAATCCCTTTATGTTCCAAATTGGTAAAGTACATACGATTTTTGTGTGCGATATGACTCAGAAACAGCCAGTGAACTGTGGCTGTGCCATCTGGGGCTGCGACTAGATTTGGGCCACTTTTCAAATGTCATTCTAAATCTGATGTGTATTTGGTCATCTGAGCTACTGTAAACCCTAGTATATGATTCTGTAGTATGAATTCTGGTCTGAAAGCAACATTTGGCACTCAGGTGGTCAATGCATGGAAATACGCTATATCAATAATATTATATTTGGTTCCATTCTTCTTAAGCACTTGTAAGGAATAATGCTAAAGGGTTAGTTCACCCAAAAATGAAAATTCTGTCATTAATTGCTCACCCGTCACTGCATCTTTCAAGGCCGAGAAAGGTAGCAAAGACATCGTTAAAACAGTCCATGTGGCTAAAAGTTTGTGGATGCGCACAAAATATTCTTGTCGCTTCATAACATTAAGGTTGAACCACTGTAGTCACATGGACTATTTTAACAATGTCTTTACTACCTTTCTGGGCCTTGAAAGTGGTCATTAAATTGCTGTCTATGGAGGGGTCAGAGAACTCTCGGATTTCATAAAAAAAATCTTAATTTGTGTTCCGAAGATGAACAAAGGTCTTACGGGTGTGCAAAGACATGAAGTAATTAATGATAAAATTTGATTTTTTGGAGGGGGGTGAACTAACCCTTTAAGTGAATGCAAGCCGGTGGGTTGCAGGGTAATTGCAGCCTACAAGATCATTCATTTCAGTGCAAACACATCATATTCTACTAAATTTCGAATTTCATCCGTTGTGTTTTTTACAGTACAGCTGTAGCGTACTTGTGTGGGCACTTACATACACTAGGAGGCTTCATGCCAGTACTGCACAGTCGACATCAAGGAGGCACGCTGGAGTTAGAGCTGGGAGACTGGATGGAGAACCGCAGGTAAGTTCACAAAGAACGAGGCCCACACTCATGGGAATGTAACAAGATGTAAATATAGCGGAGTACAAGAACAACAGCTGATATATGAGGATGCCCTAACTCCTATAAAAAAGCATTCAGATGTTCTCCCTTGGTTTAGGTACAGGATATTGGCTTTCGACCATGACCTGCTTAGTTTCTCTGATTTGACGTTTGAGGACTGGCCAGCTGTGCTGATCACCAATCCCAAAGACGCACAGTACCTTCACCCAGGAGTGGAGCCTCTGGGTCGTATTCGCAGTTCCACGCACATCAGGTGTCTCTGTGTGTGTCCTCTTGAACCTTCAAGCGTTCGGATGTTGACTAAAGCTGCACGATTCTTGGTTTCAAATGGAGATTCTCCATGATTCTCCCACAATTCTAAACAAAATAACATGTCATTTACTAGAAGTTCTGACAAAATATAAATTGCTGCAGTCCATTTCAAATATTTAGTGAATCTGAATCGGATTGAGTGAATGATTCAATAATAAATACTTCACTTGTATCATTACTGGCTAAATCGTTTTTTGATCGAATCTCTTGAATGAATGATTCAATGACAAATACGTCTTAACAGTCACTTGTCGCCATCTACTGGCGTAACGATGTAATTGATACAATTGTTATTTCAAGCGCCAAGTTACTTTCAAAAGGTGAATCACTATTTTGATCGCTTGAATAGACATCAGTGTTTATATACGAACTATAAACTTTTATCCCAATACTTCTGTGATAATATGAATATTTGTAACAAAGAAATAACGCTGCTGTGTGGTTGAAAAGACTGTTTGTGAAGCGGTTTCATACCTACACATGACAACAGCTCTCTCTGGCTCGACGGCAACACAAACGCAGATTTGATAGACACGGGCAAATCGTTGTTGTTTAGGAATGAGATTGCGTGGGTGTTTGGATCGAGATTGCGATCTTTTAATGATTAATCGTGCAGCTCTAATGTTGACTTATAAAGCATTATCGTCTTGCATCTAAACCTCACACTGTCTTGCCCTGTCATACCAAGAATGTCACATTTTGAAGTTGCACTTATTGTTGCTGAATGTGCCGTGTATCGGGTTCTGTAGGGTCCTGGCTTTTTCTGAGTCTGCGATCACAGCCGTGTATGTGAGTGTGGATGGAGTTTCACTGGGAAAAGCGGTCAGCGCAGGGGGTCCACTATATGTGCTGCTTTGGGATCCAACGCTTTACGCTACTGGACTGCACACTATCAGAGTTAAAGTGGAGGTAGGTAATGATTAGGTAATCAACCATAAGTATGAACTTCCCTCAAATCATGCAACTGGTTGAGGAAAGGTGTTTATTTATTTTTTCTAAACAACTGGATAAACAAATTCTGTCTGGTGGATGATAAATTAAGCAAAAATTCCCTTAGACTTTGTAAGAGGAATATCTGGAGACAGAATATCATACTTAAGCAAAACACAGAATAGCAACCACATAGCAACGCCCTGGCAACAACCCAGCACACTCTCGCAACTGCAAAGCAACATGCTTAAACCACTCAGAACCTTATCAACTATATAGCAACGCCCTGGCAACCAACAAGAAGACCAACAGCATCAAATCAACATGCCTAAACCACTAAAAACCTCAGCAACTGCATAGCAACACTCTGGCAACCAACAAGAACACCCTGACAACCTCAAATAAATGTATAAACCACTCAGAACCTTATCAACCACATAGCAACGCCCTGGCAATAACCCAGAACACCTTAGCAACTGCAAATCAACATGCTTAAACCACTCAGAACCTTAGCAACCATATAGCAATGCCCTGGCAACCAACAAGAACACCCTAACAACATCAAATCAACATGCTTAAACCACTCAGAACCTTAGCAACCACATAGCAATGCCCTGGCAACCAACAAGAACACCCTAACAACATCAAATCAACATGCTTAAACCACTCAAAACCTTAATAACATAGCAATACAATGGCAACAACCCAGAACACCCTAGCAACTGCAAAGCAACATGCTTAAACTACTCAGAACCTTATCAACTATATAGCAACGCCCTGGCAACCAACAAGAACACCCTTGCAACATCAAAGCCACATGCAACCATGTATAATTTATATATACACACACCATACACACAGATTATATATATATATATATATATATATATATATATATATATATATATATATATATATATATATATATATATATGTGTGTGTGTGTGTATGCATGTATACAAATTATAAATTTACAAACTTTTATGTCAGAGGCAGCACTAATAGTTATGTAAAAAATAAAATTAAATAATTTTATAAAAATTAGAATGTTTGAAATTTGCTATTGTGAAATTGTTTCTATAAATGCGGAACTGGTTATACTGTTATTTTACTTCTGCCTCCCTGTTCCAGGACTCGGCAGGTCGCTCAAAAGTGCGAGAGCAGCAGTTCACACTGGAGGAGGACCTCATGCCCAGCTTTGGCTTCATGCAGTCCTTCATCCTCCTCACAGACCACTACATACTGGTAGGAAAATGCAACAAAGTCATTGTGTGATGCTGAAAAATTAATCACACAATAAAAATTCTCTGTCATAGATTTAATCATTTTTTTATGATAGATTTCATACTTTTAAGTTGGCAAGTTTGGGTCTGGGACAAGAGTACAATAATAAAAGTTACTATTAATAAATATTAAATGCATCTCAATGGCCGTGTGTGTGTGTTTCCCATAGGCACGGATTGCCTTTGTGGCAATAGTCTTACTAAACCTTGGTGGGCTTGTACTCTTCAGATTTATGCCTGTATCTTCAACGAGAGGTATTTCAGTTGCTTTAACATATACCAAGTCTTCTGTCCTGCCATTATAACCAAATATAAATGGTCTTCATAGTGCCAAAGCATAATTGACATTTCACACTATATACTCTTCTAATTTATCAGGGCTGTCTTCTCAAGTGTTGATGCCCCTGCATCTTGTCAGTAAGAGCAACGTGTTCTTCTACTCTCTGCTGCTGTTCAACCTGTGTACAGCATTAGGTAAGTCGTTGCCTGACACCACTTTAACAGTTTTGCAAATGGATGGAACATAATGACTTAAACTACCGCTGTAGAAGGCCTGTGATCATTATTATACAGAAAGAGAGTATTTTTCCATTCAACCATTCAGAGGAGAGAATGAATTATAGATAATGACATAATTATTATATTATAGATAACTGCTTCTTAGTTTTATAAATGCCTATAACCAACCCTTGACCTTGGGCTGCATAATTAATAAAAATCTAATAAAAATGTGCCGATTACAGCTTTAAATTCAGGTCAGCTCCTGTTTCAGCAAAATATTCATATACACTTTGGTTTTTTAATTGTTTTGTTTTTTTTGTATAATGACTTGGTTAAGCCTTGTAAGCAATAATGGACATATATTTTAGAAAATATCAACACTAAAAAAGAAGTCAAACATGTCAAAACTTTGGTACATTAATATCATGACATGACGGATGTTAAGCCAGGTTACACAGAAAATCGACTATTTGGACTATTTATTTTCTTTAGAAATCCTATAAAGGGATTCCATACTTTGAAAATATTTCTAGGTTTTCCTTTAACAATATATGTGAGTTTTCCAAGAGCTAAACAATAAGGCAATTCCTGTAACCATTGTTTAAAATTAGGGCTTGAAAAAACATAAATTTTCTTAAGTTGAATTGAAATCTATACGGGTCATTTTTGACCCAAAACATAACAGGTGCCATTTTTTTAAATAGTTCACAAGGGATTGTTCACTCAAAAATTACAATTCTGTCATCATTTACTCCTCCTTGAGTTATTCTACACTTGTATGACTATTTCTTCTGTGGAACACAACAATAAATATACAGTATATTATATATAAGTGTTTGTGCTTGTTTTTGCCTATACAATGAAAGTCAGTGGAGTCCAAAAAACCTTCAAGCGACATTGACTTTCATTGTATGGACAAAAAAAAACAAAAAAAACCCACAAAGGTGTTTTACTTTAAAATATCTTTTTTTGTGCGTGTTCCACAGAAGACAGTAAGTCATAAAGGTTCGGAAGGACGTGAGTGTGAGTAAATGAAGACAGAATTTTCATTTTGGGATGAACTATTCTTAAGAATGAAAATTTCCTGATAATTTACTTACCCCCATGTCATCCAAGATGTTTGTCTTTCTTTCTTCAGTCGAAAAGAAATGAAGGTTTTTGAGGAAAACATTTCAGGATTTTTCTCCATATAGTGGACTTCAACAGTTACCAACGGGTTGAAGGTCCAAATGTCAGTTTCAGTGCAGCTTCAAAGAGCTCTACACGATCCCAGACGAGGAATAAGGGTCTTATCTAGTGAAACGTTCACACTGAAAATCACACTTTTTAACCTCAAATGCTCGTCTTGCACTGCTCTGTGATGCGCGCATTAATCGAGTTGGAAAGGTCACATGTGACATGGATGGAAGTACAGCGGTAGGGCTGTACTCCATCTCATCTTCTCCTCCAACTTCAAAATTGTCCGACATCACTGTTTTACCTTTTTTTGTAAAGGCTGTTTGACTTTGTCTTTGCACGTTTGCTTTATAAATATTTGCTCTGTACTTCTGCCTACGTCACACGTGACCTTTGCAACGTGATTTTATAATGCGTGGCACATTGCAGAGCTAGTGCAAGATGAGCATTTGTAGTTGAAAATTATCTAATTTTTTTTTTTTTTTAGAAAAAAAACCCTGATCGTTTCACTAGATAAGACCCTTATTCCTCGTCTGGGATCGTGTAGAGCTCTTTGAAGCTGCACTGAAACTGACATTTGTACCTTCAACCCGTTGGTAACTGTTGAAGTCCACTATATGGAGAAAAATCCTGGAATGTTTTCCTCAAAAACCTTCATTTCTTTTCGACTAAAGAAGACTGAAGACATAAACATCTTGGATGACATGGGGGTGAGTAAATTATTAGGAAATTTTAATTCTGAAGTGAACTAATCCTTTAAGCAGTTAGATCCACACATTTTTTTTTTTTTTTTTTTTTTTTTTAGGGGTCACTTTTTTTGTGAATACTGAAGAAACATCACCTGACACTTAAAAAGAAGCGACCCGGATAATCATGATTACAAGATCAAGGGAAATGATAAACATAATTATGTATCCCTACTTGTTTTGCTAAAGAGCTCAATGAAGACGTGTCAGAATGAACTCAGTCACAACATGTCCTTGCATTTACTGTGAAGAAGGAACATTGCTCTTTGTCTGCTGGTTTTTCAGGTCCATGGTTCATTGGAGAAGTCATTGATGGACACAATGGAGCCTGCTTTGCTTTTGGTGTGTTTGTGGATGGGCATTTCCTTGAAGGCAGTCTGACATATGTTGTGGGAGTCATACAGGTAATTCAGGATTTAGGGTTGGGAACCAAGAACCTATTCTTATCCAGAACCATATAAAAATGAAAAATGTACCCTAGATGCCCAAAAATGCGCATCCATCCATCATAACAGTAATCCACACGACTCCAGGGGGTTAATAAGGACCTTCTGAAGTGAAGTGATGCATTTTTATAAGAATGATATCCATATTTATAACTTTAAAATCTAAAACAATTGGTTTCCGGTAACAGCCGTACAAAAGTAGTTCCAGCGGAAGTGTACCCCTGGCCCGACGCATGACGTATTGATGAATGCAAAAGTGCAGAGGATAGAGCAAAACATTATGGGAGGCTCGCTAGCCAGACGGGATTTAAACTTTGTCGGCTGAAGACTCAAGTTTGGTTTGAAGGCGAAAAACATACCAAGCACAATGTTCTCTCACCATTCTTGATTTCTAATACACACTCACAGCGTTCAGTGTGGTCTTTCGGCTGTCAGAGCAGAAATGAAAGCTGATGCTCTCCGTATGTTTTTCTGTCGCCTCTGGTCGCGTTTATATGTAAATTGTGCGAGCTTATTTTGTCCTTTAGATTGAAAGATCTGAAAAACCCATACATTTACCCGCCTGTAGACCCTCCCCACGAAGAAATCAGGACAGAAGTGGTCGAAAGTGGACAAAAGAGACAAGATTAAAACACCAGGTGTAAACGGGAATGCGTCTCCCTCGTCTTGTGATCCAATCGACCAAAACGCATCTTAATACTAGGTGTAAACAGGGACAGAGACTAGGAACTGTTCTCATGCACTGTCATTTATTTTTTAACACAATATATAATAGTCCTCCTCACACACATATGCTTAACACTCAGCATGAGAAAACGTTTGTTTTCCTAACCCAAACCAGAAAATTCACAACACTCCCGTCTGTCATCCACAGGTGCTTTTCTTCAATATGCCTCTCACTTATTACCTCTGCTGGAGTCTTCACCACAGGTGTCGTGGCACCAACTTCCGCTCACAGTTCTGCCGGCCGGGCTGCCGATGGAGGACTCTGGCGATGCACTTGGGCATGCTGGTCCTCATGATCTGGCAAGCCTATTCTTGCTACTTCCTGCTGGAGACCTACGGGTCACTGGCCTTCTTCCTGTCTCCCGTACGTACCTGGGCCTTTCTCATGGGCCTGCTGTTGGTGTACAGGGCATGGTGGGGAACACCTCCTCGTTTCTCCAATGGCAGCAAAACCAACCGGCCATTGTGATGGTGACCGCTGAAGAGAGGCCTTCATCTGTATCGTCGTTTTGTGCCAAGCTCTTCCCTCCTTTCGCCGCTGTATTCGCGGTCATCAAATTGCCAGTCATTTTCATTACAGGTTAGCATAGCGAAAATAGTCTTCAGTTAATATACAAATCCATTGTATGGAGCGATGATGGCATCACACGTGGATGACGGAGCCGTTTAAAACCTTTGACACTGGTAGCTTTTATAGCCAATTCCCACCATTGTGAACCCATGCAGTGTCCTAACAGATGTGTGTGGTTGAGCATACCAATTACTTTGATAAACTGCACATTATGTACTTGTCAAATTATGTTTGTTTTTATGTGTGAGGAGCAATCAAGAAAGGAATATGACTGCCTGATATTCTTATCTGCATGAAACTGCCACCCCACTGAGAGGTCTTTCAAAATGGATCCTCTCAAATTGTTTTTACAGCATATAAAACACACTGTAAAGAGGGGACGATATCGATTTCTAAAAAATGTTCTTACAATAATATGTAAAGGATATGAAGCTGGTCATTGTAGCAAATTAACTTCCTAACTTCCTTAACTTCCAGACAGAATCATATACCACTCCACCAATGAAAATAATTTCAAAAGAAGCCAAAGCATCAAGCTTTGCATATCACCAAGCAACAAACAGATTGGATGTAAGCCTAATGGTACATTGTGTATGTAAGCGTAATGGGACACTGTTCAGCCAATCAGATTAGACAATCCAAACTACAATGATCAGCTGACTGCACATTATCCCACTTATTACATGACTTCTTAGCATAATAAAATGTGGCTATTTTGTTAAGAAAAAAAAATGTACTGCAATACAAGGGACATGAAATTGCCTGTGACAATGTTAAATTGTATAGTTTAGTGGTTATTATTCAAAAATATTTGATGATAAATGCCAACATTGACCAGAATTTGTCAGAATTAAAGGATTAGTTCACCCAAAAAATAAATAAATAAATAAAGGTGATTGATATAATTTTATGTTGTTCCAAACCTGTAAGAGGTCCGTTCTTGACGATAACGATATTTGCGTCCACAACAACGAACGATGACGGTCTGTTTATTCTAAGCTCACGCGCTGCGGTTTTAAATTGTGTCCACGTTTTTGCTGTTCTTGTTGCATTTACACGGCTTTAACCAGTAGATGTCCTCAG
This sequence comes from Elopichthys bambusa, assembly GCA_037101425.1. Lineage (NCBI taxonomy): Eukaryota > Metazoa > Chordata > Actinopteri > Cypriniformes > Xenocyprididae > Elopichthys > Elopichthys bambusa. Next base: position 4,172,641 of record CM074442.1, on the reverse strand, counting down.
TATGCTATGTTTCGAGTGAATAGCTAGCGTAACCGAGCTAATATAACAGTGAATTTAGCTGACGAAGTCAATATAGTGGAATAAAAACAACGCCTACTCTTTTTCACTGCAACTTCAAAGGAAGCAAGACAATGTTGTCGAAACTAGCGCTGGATATCTAAGGTAATTTTATGTTACACTGTTTGATATAATGATCTCATCGTTAATACTTCTTCTCACCGTTTATTCCAAAGGCATGACCGATTGTTCTTCATATATCCATTTTCTTTAAAGCATCCTTGAAAAGTGGGTTTGACTTGTCAAAGAATGATGGCTTTTTCTGGACCGCGGCGATTAACTTCTCCGCAATGTCGTCCGCCATTTTAAATGCGCGAGCGCTTAAATTAGAATGGATTCTGATTGGCTGTCAGTGTTTTATCGTTCTGAAAGTGATCCCAACAATATTGTTTCTCTATCGTTATCGTTATAGCTGTGGTGTAGACACTGCTATTCCTTTATATTTAGAACAATTTTTAGAACTATATCTTTATAGTTATCGTTCATGGTATGAATGGTAGACTTTTGTTTATCTTCAAAACACAAATGAAGATGTACAGGAGCTCAACAGTACTTAATGTGCAAGAGCAAACCTCATTGGTTCTCACGCATCAATCTATCAAGTTTGAGCTTCCGTTGTCCATATTTGATGTTCGTTGATCAATGTATATATGTGAATAAAAGCCTAAATTACATCTGGTTATATAAAACAATGGTGGAATGGACTTTCAATGGAGTGACAGAAACCTTTCAGTAATCATTACAAATATCTTCATTTGCGTTTCAAAGATAAAAGTCTTACGGGTTTGGAGCGACATGAGGGCGAGTAATTGATGACAATTTTAATTTCTAAGTAAACTAACCTTTTAAGTATTTTGCAGAGCTGTGTGATAAGTTTTGGTTTGGAACAGAAAGTAAACCTCTTCCCTGCCAAAGTTTTATTCACCCTCTTACAGTGTAAGAACTTGGTTTTGAACTACAAATTTCCTTAAAACCTATAAAGCATATTCAAATGCATATTCCAAAAAAGACTACTCTCAAAAGGAAGAAACCACTATATTTATACAGATGAGCATGAATGTAGAACATTTTTGTTGCACAATGGTTCATAATCACAGTTAATACACCAAATGGCCACTTAATAGTACACATCTAAACACGTGCTGAAAAATTCAAGCCAGACGTGTTGTCCTGCTCAAGGGTACATCCCGATGTAGCATATAGAATAAAACACTGAACACATGGAAACAATCAAATGTGCACAATTCTGTTATGTTTATTAGAGAAACATTGTTAAGAAGCTCTTTTATAGTTTGTTTTTCACAATTAGAAACAACCTAAAGACAATTGCCATTTTCGGGGGCTAGTTTGAAAAGAAACTTTGTGTTGTCATTGAGGTCTGTCATTTTTTGCCCCCATAATCCTCTTGACAGGTGACAGAATAAGCTGTGACACGAGTTTCTGGTGGATCCACTGACATTCCTATTTTGTCGGGTCACTCAAGGTCTCTGTTCTCTCTCAGGAAAGTAAAGACTTGAACAATAGGCTGCTCTAGTTTGTCTTTCAATGACCTGAATGTCATTTTGAAAGAGTTTTGTTGCAGTTTTAAGGCACATGATAGTGAGAACGAACATTTTTAGAAGATTCCACATTTACTCAGTACATGTTAATCTAGATTTGTGGTGAACCACTAGGACTTTGAATGTTTGATGAAGAAATATCTGCTTATATGTGATTTGGTTTTAAATGCTGTATTTAATTTTTTAATTATTTTAACATATTCATCCACATATTGATATTGTAATGTATATTCCCTCCAGTTGTTCTGCACTGTTTTATGGGCATTCTCTGTTTCTGTGATCATGTGGCTTTTGTAATTCCACTGATGTTAGAAATTCTTTTTGTGTGTGGAAGGCACAAAAATAGTTATTTTCAGTGAAAGATGAATACATATTTACTTATTATTCAGAATTTAATTTTAATAATTGGCATCACTACAAAATGTCAAAAAGAAACTCTTTTCAGCAGACAATGTTGTTTTTTCACATGAAAATGACCTCAATTTATATTTGCCACATTTCTGGACCTCCATCTTGCATTGGAATTGATTTATCTGTATTCATGTACTGTACAACAAAGTAAAGGGGTTTCATATTGTGACTTTCATATTTTGTATTTAGTGTCCTTTTCATGTAAATGTATTAAAGAGTGTGTAATCTGTCTTAATATAATATAATATAATATAATAATTAATGTATGTGTAAGAGATAAAACTAATCAAATAGACTATTTTAAAACATGTCACCATCTTGATACCTGCCACATATACTACTGTTTAAACATTTGGGGTCAGTAAGAATTTTTTATTAGAAAATAATACTAAAGTGACAGTAAAGACATTTATAATGTTACAAATGATTTCTGTTGCAAATAAATGCTGAGCTTTTAAACTTTCTCTTCATCAAAAAAAATTTAAAAAATCCACAATAAGCAGCACAACTGTTTTCAACATTAAAAATAATAAGTTAATATGTTTCTTGAGGATCAAATCAGCACATTAGAATGATTTCTGAAGGATCATGTATTATTTTAAATTGAATTAAATTGATGTTATTTTAAATTGAAATAATTTCACAATATAGCTATTTTTACTCCCTCTTTCTCTCTTTTTTTTTCATATAAATGCAGCCTTGGTGAGACTAGAGATTTCTGTTACATTCTGTTAGTTTATGAATAATTATATGTACATTTTTAGTGACAAACCTCTTTTAATCAAACTTTTTTTAAATTGAACTATCAATATATTACAGAAAACTGACATTAAATTTAGTTTAAAATGGACAATTTCAATTTAAATTAATTTTATTTTAAACTCGTCAGTTTATCTGATGCCTTTATCCAAAGTGACATACAGCACACTTAAAGGGATAGCCCCACTGGAGCAACCTCAAATATCTTTTCAAAAGGCAACAATAGAGTGCTCTTTAGTAACCTTTGGGTTAGCAGCCCAGATTTATAATGGCTACACCGCACAACTCCCACAAGGCCTCCAGATGCAGATGTTTGAGTCAGTCTGAAATTTTGACAACTTGTTTACCTACGTTGCCTCCAGTCATCATGGAGCAGAACGCTTCTGAAATACGCAAGTATAGTATTAATAATATAAACACGAACAGTTCATACAATATGTATGGAGAGTACACCTCAAAACATGAGTAATTAATGACAATAACAAACTCTCACCTCCCATGTTTTCTATACCATTCACAACAGTTTCCAACACCTGTAAAATGAAGAGGAGAAATGTGTACCAAATGTTTGTTACGTTTTCCCTGTGAGGAAACATGACTGTGGTAGATTTACCTTTATCTGGCCCATCTTTACCCAGTGGCTGAGCTGCATAAGACCTTCTTCAAATTTCTCCATGTAGTTCAATACTATAAATCTTTCCCTGTAAACACATTGTAGTGGTACAAGTTGGGAATATAATAATTATATTATTGTCAAAAATCAAATAATTTATATTTTCTGTACAACGCGTTAAAAAAAATAACTCAACCCTTGACTATCGTATATGAAATAGCCCGAAAAAGGCATGCAGCCCAATTTTTGTGTAGTTTACAATGATTGAGCACTTTGATGTTATACACCAATTGGTCTGCACAGCGCCACTTCAAGTCGAACACACCTTAAATCTGCAGTGGTCAGGTGGTACAAGTCGTAGCTCATAGAAAATTACGAGTTTACACATTGTAATTACAAGTTCTACAAGCATGTGAAGATTTTTTACAGTTCAGAATCATTACGGTAAGTGCGACATGCCGTGAACGCACCTATATACCTGAGGCTTCAGACAGTGTGACAGTACTGAATTGAGTTCTCTTTTGCGTCTTATTGCGCTTAAACGGACAAAAACACACAAAATTATGTCAACGTGGCAGTTTTTGTCAAGTATCTTTGTAAGAAGTCTTAAATGAGTTAAATGTTTTAAAGCAACAACTGAAGATCTGAAGAAAATCAGATTTGTGTCAGATCCGTGTCATGTGTGTCAGGTCTTAATCCTCGTTCAGACTGTCAGTCCAAATCCAATTTTTGTGCATATCTGATTAGAATCAGATCATATTTAGCAAGTGTGAACGGCAAAAAAAAAAAAGTCTCAGATCAGATTTCGCATGGTTTATGTGACTTTCCCACGCCACGAAAAACGTAAACACGTCAGACACTGTTAAAGGAAACATGCTAAAAGTTGTTGCAGAAACAAGGTTGTGTTGTTGCAAAGTGCCAGTGTCTTGAGAAATCGAGTCCCCCCAGGAATCGGGTCTCCTTTCTGGGTCCTGGTGGTAATGCCTGATTAAAAGTTGTTGTCGTGATATCTTGTTGTATGTTAGAATTACTAATTTCATTCCCAGAAATTGAGAGAAAAAAAAAAAAATTAACTACAGAAAAATGCTTGAATAATAAGTTAGATTTTTTTAAACGACTGACAGCACTAGAAAAATCCATACCTCAAATAGATATAAAGAAAACCACAAACATACATATGTGTTGGCCAACAAAATAGGTCCTACTAGCTTTTGTCTTGTACCTTGTAATGTTGTTGCAACGCAAAGCTTCTTGGGTATCCTCACTTAGAGGAGGTGGGTAAGGCACATCCTTATTGTACTGTGAGATTTGGCCGCACAGGATCACATGACCACCGGGATTCATCTACACAGCGTGAGAATTGCACTTTAACATAAAAACAACCCTCCAAAATTGACAAAAAACTCTTGTAAGAAGGCAGCACATACCGTGACGACTGTACCTGTGATATAACAGCATCACTGATGGGACCGCCTACATTGTCAAAGTATATATCAATGCCTTTGGGGCACTGCTCTCTCAGCGCTGAGCTGATATTTCCATTTCTGTAGTTTATCCCTGCTGTAAAGCCCAGCTCCGTTACTAAGGTCTGGCATTTCTGGTCGGATCCGCAAATGCCCACAACTCTCTCACAACCATTCAATCTGGCAATCTTAAACAACAGAGGGCAAAAATAAAATAACATGGCAAGGACAGAACAAAAAGTCAAGAATGTATTATGCATGAAGCACACAGTGTGACTTATAGCACTCTATATAATACCAAATGATGTGCAAATTGTTTTAGTGGCTGTTTACACAACACCATTTTCAAATAAAAACGGAAAACTTTTTATGCGATTTGGCTGTTTATTTACATGACAGTGGAAGCCTGAAAACACAAACTATTGAACATGGGTTTTTGAGTGCAAGTTTTTGTTTTTGTCTCCGTCTAAACTACAAAAATGCAAATTTGTGAAAACAGTGATGTCATGCGTATTGTGTGTTCAGTCTATAGGCGCGTAGTGTTTCTTTACAAAGTGACATGACCATCTACTGGCCCGGCAGGATAATACATTATTTATATTTATATATATATAAAAACATTATTTACCATTTTATTTACAAAATATGTGCGTTGGAGATGAATGGTTTGCCCAAAAATCATAAAATCTTGTTAAAGTCTCGTTAGATTCAGGGCGGCATGCCAAGTCGAATGATATCCAATTTTCCCATATCGGCCATTTTGAATTTTGTAGTAAAATGCTGTATTTTATGAACACATTAGAGTATCATTACGAAACTCGGTATGGGTCATCGGCACGATGCCCTGAAGGGGTCTGAGGAGTTTCAGACCAGCGCCACCTAGTGTAGAAAATATATATGCTTATAACTTTGGATGTGGTTGGCTTATTTTCACAGGAGTCATCTTCTTGGATTCCTGAATCGTTGCGGAGTCCAACAATACCAAACATACTAGGTTTCGCCTTATGGTTAGTGCAACGTTGCGATTTAGCGTTTAAACAACATTCACGAATATCTTCGAAACCGTTAGTCTGATCGAGGCGAAACCACCGTAGGAAAATGGAAAACGTAGGTTGTTGACTAAACATTAATGGCCAAATGTTAAAAGTTTGATAGTAAGTGGCAAAAAAATGCAATCAAAGTCAGGTGTGGGTAATTTTTTGTGTGTTCATACATATAAATGTCTTTAACTCTTAAACAAATTAAGATATTTTTACCAAATTTGACACACTTATGTATGAGGGCACCACTTGGTGGCACTATAATTAAAACATGAAAAATGGCTGTAACTACAGTACCATTGGTCTGATTGAATTTAAAATTGACATGCAGGGGGATGCGCATGCGTGACTAATGGTGATGGCTGCTTAATATCAACGGTCCGACTAAATTTTCTAAATAATTTTTCCCTACCGAGTTTCTAGCCGAGTTTCAAGTACTTCCCTCATTCTAGTGACATTCCAGATGGCATCCAAACGGGAATTAATTCACTCACCTGCTAAGAAAAAGCCGAAAGACGATGAGCGCCTTCGTGACGCCATTGCCGAGATGCTAGGCAAGCAACTGAGCACCATAAAGTTAAGCATGACAGCGATTGATCGTAAGAAGATATCAATGATTTCTACACGTCTGGATTTGTTGGAAATGGATGTAAAATCATTCAACGATAGATTTGACTACATGCAGGCCACGGTCCGAGATGTCAAAAAGGAATCGATTGCCAGCAAGTCCCGCCTAGAAGAGCTTCAGGAGAAGTTATCTCTGTATGAAGACAAGTCTAGACAAAATAATCTAAGGCTGATGGGCCTGCGCGAAGGAGCTGAAGGAGGGAACGCAATCCAGTTCTTGCAGACCCGCATTCCAAAGTGGATACGCACGCACTTTGATCTTTAAGGTCCTCCGCTACAACGACTGACAAGCGGTCCTGCAGGTCGCTAGAAACCCGTCATTGCTGATTTACGAAGGGGGCAATTTACGGTTCTTTCCAGACTTCAGCAAGGGAACGTCTAAAAAAGGAAAGCCATGGCTGAAGGAAGAAAACGTCTCCAACAACTAGGCATTGAGTCATTCCTGCTCTACCCTGCGCTAGTCAAAGTGCGAAATGGCCAGGAGCAGTTGCTTTTCAAGTCCCCGGGAGACCTTGAGAGGTTCGTCACATTGCTAGGCGCCACTATGGAGATGGATACCAGCTCTTCTGCAGAAATGTCTAAGGACTAAATATGGCCTTTTTGGTTTCTGTGATAGCTTTTTAAGTAGGGACATAAGTATATATATATATAGTAAATATTATTCACGTGTTTTGAAGGGGTGGGCTTATTGTCGATGTGTATGGTTGCCATGGTTACCTTTGCCTCTCGTTTGTTTATACCGTGTCTATTCCAGGATGAGGGATTTTAATGTGATATCGTGGAATGTCAATGGTTTGAATTGTGTGTGATAAAGAATGAGAAATATAGGGACTATACTTTTTACTCTGCATGTCATAAATCATTTTCCAGGTTAGATTATATTTTAATTTCAGTGTGTAAACCACACTGATATCCTACCCATTCTTCACTCCGCTGTAGTTTGTAATCCATCTTCTCCGATTATACCTCAAAGTCCAAAAAGATGGCGTTTTAATACAACCCTTTTGCAAAATGAAGACTTTGTTAAACAGCTACGTTCCAATTTGACTTTGTTTCTTAAAGAAAACACACGCTCATTTATTAATCCACAAATACTATGGGAAACAACTAAATGCTTTTTGAGAGGAAACTGTATTTCTTTTGCTTCTTATATAAATAAATCCAGAGCAAAATAAATATCTCACCTTAAGGGCCAGATTAAATTATTAGAGAAGGATCTTTAAAAAAAACTTTTACGGAAAAGAAGAGTAGGATTTTAGGGAATTTAAGAACTGATTATAAAGCAATTTTACTAAAAAAAATTTCTCGTACACCGCATTAAACAAAACTACTATTTTAATGGAGAACGGCCCAGTAAACTAATGGCTTTAAGGTTGAAGCACAGCAAGGCTCTGTCCTCAATAACAGCCATTAAGGATAGTGCAGGCGACCTTCATACAGCTCCGGGAGAGGTGAACAGGATATTTAAAGAATTTTACGAGCATCTCTATAAATTAGAGGTGGGAATGGACGAACAACCTGGTATTGAATTTTTGTCAAAACTAAATCTCTCTAACCTAAACGATGAGCAATAGACTTTTCTCTATTCTCCAATGGAATTGAAAGAACTAAAGGAGGCTTTAGAGTCAATGAATAAAGGTAAGGCCTGGACGATTTACCCCCGGAGCTGTATTTAGTGTTGTGGGATCTAATTGGACCACTACTTCTCGACTCTATAAATTTTGCAAAAGATACAGGTAATTTCCAAAGAGATCAGAATACTGCCCTTATTGCTCTGGTTCTGAAAATAGGGAAGAACCAGCTGTTCAAGCTATAGGCCGATTTCATTAATTGGTACGGATGCTAAAGTATACGCTAAAGTTCTAGCCCATCGTTTAGGAACAGTTGCCAGTTCCTTAATTTCCCATGACCAGGCAGGATTTTCCACTGAACGTTTTGGTATGGATAATGTAAGTCGCCTTTTAAACATTATTGACTCATCCGACCTGACAAACGAACAACGCGCTATCCTCTCACTAGACGCTGAGAAAGCCTTCGACCGGGTTGAGTAGAGATATCTATGGTCTGTCTTAACTCGATTTGGTTTTGGCTCTCGCTTTATTCACATGATCCAGACGCTCTTATACTAACTGTTCCGCATGGGTATCTACAGGTTTATGCTGCTCAACTGCTTTTCAGCTGAAGAGAGGCATGAGACAGGGTTGCCCATTGTCGCCATTGCTATTTGCAATCTCATTAGAGCCTTTGGCGCAGGCAATCTGTCAGGATCACATAATCTCCCCTATAATTATAGGCTGTTCCAAACGTTATATTTCTCTCTTTGCAGACGATATCTTGCTGTATATGTCTAACCTTTCCACTTCTCTCTCTCTCAATGTCAGTGGTTACAAAATTAACTGGGAAAAATCGGTATTAATGCCCCTGTCTGCATCAGCCGATACTGCACTAGTGTCCACCCCGATTCCAATTAGTAAGACTTTTTAGGAAAACAGATCTTTTCCACACTGCAGGCTGTTGTCAAGCAATATTATATCTCTTTATTCACAGCTATTAGACAAGACCTATAGAGATGGTATGCTCTTCTAGTTTCACTACAAGGCAGGATCGCAATCATCAAATGAATATCCTTCCTAGACTTTTATTTTTGTTTACCATGATCCCTCTTTCTCCTTATAGAATCTTTTTTAAAGAAATGAACTCCTTGATTACAAGGAGCAAGAAACGGGAACAAGAAACGCCCAAGAATTAAACTCAAAACGCTACAGAGAAGGCCTGACAAAGGAGGCTTAGCACTTTCAAATTTCCAGCTGTATTTCTGGGCATGTCAGCTGCGCTCTCTCAAGATTTGGTTAGAGACCGATACAAAGATCGCTTGGCGTGATACGGAAGCGCATCGGCTTCAGGATGTGTTATTTACAGGTTTACCAAAGAAAGCCCAGAAGTTTGGAAACGCAATCGTGGGTAATTCTCTTAAGATCTGTTGCGATGTCTGCAATTTTATGTGAAGTTCTATTAAGTTTACAACTGAATCCCCAATTTGGCATAATCATCACTTACAATCTGGTAAGAAACCCTTTGTTTTCAAGCCATGGTCTGATCAAGGTGTACATGTTCTGGGTGATATATTCAACAATCACGGATTAAGGTCCTTTCAAGATCCGAAAGACTGCTATAATCTTCCTGGTCATTCCTACTTTCTGTATTTAAGGTTGAAGCGCAATGCGTGCATATGGCGTACCGTGGAATTGTAACCTGGACTCTCATCCTCTGTTGGATTGTGTGCATTTTTCTCAGGCACGAGGGGCAGTGTCATTCATTTATAACAGATTATTCAAGCAGTGCTGTGGCACACTCCCTATCACTACTATATGGGAAAAGGAACTGGCCCATTACAAACCAAACTGGGACTGGATTTGGGAAAGTATTCCAACGATGTCCAAAAATCTTGCCCAACAACTAATACACTACAAACTCATCCACAAGGCTTACGCTACTCCATATGTCCTGCACAAAATGAAGCGCCAGCCTACCCCTTTTTGCTTACTTTGTCATTCAGATATCGTGGGGACCTATATGCACATGTTTTATGAGTGTCAACATATTGGTAAATTTTGGGATAAGATTTTTCAAGTCTTGACAGAGCTGTGTGATGTGGTTATCTTTAAACATCCCAGTCTTTGTCTGTTGAATGATGATAGTGAGCTCAATCTGAATGTTAACCAGCGAAGGATCCTTCACACTACTCTAACACTACACTTCACACTGCGGGCAAAAGGATAATTTTTAAAATCTGGCATGAACCCACATCCCCAGCATTCAAAATGTGGCTTATAGAACTCAAAAATATTGCATTGTTAGAATGCACAACAGCGAGAATTAATAAAGCCAAACCAAAAACACTTACAAAAACCATATAATAATCACATTAGAGTAGCTGTACTGTTCGCTCAATAAGTCCGGGAAGAAGGAGCAGTTGGAATCTTAGATCCATGCTGGTGCTATCTACTCAACCCCCCTCCCCTCCTCCTTGTCCTCATTTTATCCATTTTTATCCATCTATTATTATTTATTATTGTTTTGTTTTTTTTGTTTTTTTACATATGCAAACCCTGGTTTTGTATATAGTTAAGATTAGTCACACATGTTGACCATGTTCTATTCTGCAATAAAAAAAAAAATAATCACAAAAAAAATTGACATGTGACAAGTGTCTTTGTCTCAGTTGCTATCATAGTCCATTATGACATTGTTGGTCTGCTGCTACCTTCCTTGTTTGCTTCTGTTGTGCTTGGCCCCTTAACTGCTGCTTGCAGCTATATTTTTTGTTGTTTTTAATAAATAAATAACTACAAACAAGAAATCTGTGTCACTAGCCAGTCTGCTTTAGGAAGCACCATTAAATATTAAAACTTAATTCATAATAACCCTATTTCATAATAACTAAATCTCTATCTTTTAGTAGAGAACAGACCAGTTTCGTAAATACACGTACACATTACCTGTCCAGCAACTGACCCACAAGCTCCAGCTGCTCCACTGATGACCATTGTCTGGTGGGCTCCTGCAGTCACATGACCCTTCTCTCTCACACCTAAAAGAGCAGTGAGGCCAGGCATGCCTACCGCTCCTAGAGCATATGACAGGTGACCAGCTACCATCTCTGGGTCAACCTGCAAGAACAAGTACACCACACATCATACAGTCTCATATCCATCCATATACATGAGAAGACTACTTGACTTGCCAAAACAAACATTATACCTTTTGTAAAAGGCTGCCATCCATCACATCGTAGGTTTGCCAATGCCAGTTGAAGGAGGTGACGATAGTGCCCACAGATAATGCCTGATTCTTGCTGGCCTCGACTATACCAACTCCACCTCCATCCACACACTCATCTAATCTCCATGGCAACAGGTAGTCCGCTCCAGTATCATCGTTCATGCGACAGCGCTGAATTGAGTTTGGTGTATTGTTTCACGAATTAGTGAATAAGTTAATGCCTGTTTATAAATTGATTCAGGCTGATATAGATAGTGAATATATATATATATATATATATATATAGATATATATATATAGATAGATAGATATATAGATATATAGATAGATAGTGAATATATATATATATATGTAGTGAATATTTTCTTCATGGAAACTCAAACCACATAAAAGATAATAAAAAAAAAAAAAAAAAAAAAGAAGGAAGGAAGGAAGGTGATCTCACCATGTATGGGTCAACTGAGAGATAAAGTGTCCGAACTAACACTTGTCCTTCTTTCAACTCGGGGGATTTCCTAATCTCCTCTACACGAAAATTCTCTGGAATCGGATGACCATTTTTGCCTGATCATAACAGGGAAAACATATGAACTAAAACCCTTGCAGCACAGTCATATCCTGATTAGTGGACTACGTTATTGTTAATGATGTGTAAACTAAGCAAGATCATTAACATGGCTTACCTGGTCGGGAGCGCAACACAACTCTTTTTACATTCAACATTTCCCTTCTTTTTTTATTTTATTGCTCAACGTTTTTTTTAAGACTTGTCTAGTCTTCTCACAATCTTGCTTGGAGCAACTGCATTGCTTCCTGAAATAATCACATGACGCCCAGGCGCTCTTCTGATTGGCTGCAAGATAGTTAAAGGACTGGTCGCATGTGTTGTGATGACAGGAAATCAGACTCGCGAATCGGTTCTTTAGAATACTTCGTTTTCAAAGAACCGGTTCTTTTTTTGTGACTTTATGCATACTAACAACATAAAGGCTAATTCACACCGCACAGACAAACGCCAACAAACAAGATGGCAGTTGGATTTAGAATTTTATGAAAAAAATAACTCATATTCACACAAGACACCAACAAACACTGATTGAACATGGTCAGTCAGGTGAAAACAAACTCCGACCAACTCCAACAGGGGTGAACTGATCAGACAAAACCCAACAACCGTGTTTGTTGGTGTTTGTCTGTGCGGTGTGAATCGGCCTTTTAACAATAATAAGCAGATTTACAGTAATTTCATGTGTTTATGTTAGTTTGTTGCAGCTTTGATAAAAACATAGAGCCATATATAGTATAACTTGAATCTGCATTAAACAGTACTAAAATACAGTCATGCTTTGACTCAAAACATTTTAAGAAAATGCTAATAGCTGCTTACTTTCGGCTTTCAGTTCAGCGAGTCGGAGTTATTGACTTGAGAACAGGTTCAACAGATTCAAAAACGATCCGATTCAAAAGAATCATTCGTTCACAATTCGGACATGGCGTGTGTTTACTTTTGACACTAGTGCGAATCTTTAACAGGCGATTCCTTGTGGAATCGTTTAAGGGAGGTCTATTTTACTACACTACTTGTTTTAAAGCAACACATGACATTATGATGAGAAGTTTACATTGATTTATGTTAATATTCATATGTGATCGTAATAAATCTGCCGTAATTTACTAAATGTGTCTCCTGTGTTGAAGGTGCAAGAGAAAAATGACATCACTGTGCAATTTGCAGCGGGTGGCGCTCTTGTTACCAACGAGGAAGTGACGCTACATGCAAAGACTTAAAGTTTTTTTTCCCCTTTTTTTTTCTAGAAAGCAACACGAAAAATATCTGGATCGCTGGGGCTACGTCGAAGATGTTTTTTACAGGTAATATAACGCTCAATAAGTCATTCCAACTAGATTCAGTTTCAATGTATTTCCACTCGTAAAACATATGAGTTTCTGCAGGACATCGTCGAAAGAAGACATTGCTCGGGCGAATAAATTAGATTGGGTGGTTCCGTACTTTTGACAGAAACAATTAGATGCGCGTTTACAGTCATCGCAACGAGTGGCGAACTGTTTCATATGAACACGTCTGTGCACGAGCATTGCAACTACACACGTGAGCGGCAACAGAAAGTGCTTATCATTAGAACAGTTGCAACAAATGTGCAACGATACTTCTCTGTTTATTAAATGCATGCGTTTTCTTTAAATCGGTGATGGTGTCAGCAATGCGTGTCAGTTCTGTACCTGCATTATGATGGATCATGTTACTGTTGTGCAACATTTGGTGGTGTTGCAACAACTGTGTCATGTAAACTTGTTTCTGCCTCCCCCCTTAAGCCATCGCAACGCTTACTGAGTGGACTCGAGGACAAACTGTAATTGTTTATGTACTTACAGTTTGAGAGCTGGGAATCGTGCATTGTTGCTATTAAATAGGGATGCAGTCACGCGCCCATCTGCATTTTGCGATGAAGAATGCAGTCTGCCTGCATAAGTAATATGCATCTACTTACAGAATGTATGAGAATAACATTTTACACACCCGAATTGCATTCAAGGCATCAGATTGTTTATTGAGGCTGGTACACTCAGCACATGCCATACCGGGTGAATGGCTGGCCCGCATGTCTGAGATGGATTTGCACTTTATTTTAAGGCACAGCAGAGAGGGAGAGAGAGAGAGAGTCCACAAACACTGACACGATGAGGCCTATGGGTGTCTCCTTACTCACGGCAACACATGCTTGATCATGTCCGTGCTGCTGAACCTCTGCACGCATGCAGAAATTCTTCGATTGGTGTTACAGAGATTCGTAACTTTGACAAATACTGTTGAAAAGACGGTGACAGTCGCCTTGACACTCTGCTAACTCCAATATGATTATGTGCACAATGTTCCCTATTATATTGATAACAATCGAATCAGTGAGGATGGATCGGGACTGTCTGTGCGAATTCTGTTGGTGTAACGTTACATTCAGTAGGGGAAACCGGACTGTAACTCAGTGCTTTTTTCCTCCAAGTCTCTCAGATTGTGATATAATATTATCTTATTTGTCAGCTAGTGGTTCATAAATCCACAATTTATCCCTAAACTAAATATAAAAAATAAATGTAGTGTGTAGTTCAAAGAGTGCCGTTACAAGTTGCTGTTACTAGTGAGTTGGGGAAATTGTGACCGTCATAAAACACTGACATTTGAAATGTTATACATGAATTAAAATGTTGATCTAATCTAATTAAAAAATAATAATCATACATACCCCATAATCACTCTAATTTCATTTAAAATGTTTTAATTTATATAGGTAACACAATATAGGTAACATTTTTATTCAAAATGGCAGAGCTAGCATATATGGGAGCTTGTTTCTGCCATGAAATAAAATTAAAAAAAGGTTATAGCGACTTTTTTTATCTCACAGTTCTGACCTTTTTTCTTGCAATTGCGAGTTTATTTATAAAGTCAGAATTGCGTGAGATAAAGTCAGAATTGTGAGATATAAAGTCAGAATTGTGTGATATAAAGTCAGAATTGTGTGATATAAAGTCAGAATTGTAATATAAAGTCAGAATTGTGTGATCTAAAGTCAGAATTGTGAGATATAAAGTCAGAATTGTGAGATATAAAGTCAGAATTGTGAGTTATAAAGTCAGAATTGCGTGATCTAAAGTCAGAATTGTGTGATATAAAGTCAGAATTGTAATATAAAGTCAGAATTGTGGATTATAGTCAGAATTGTGTGATATAAAGTCAGAATTGTGAGATATAAAGTCAGAATTGTGAGATATAAAGTCAGAATTGTGAGTTATAAAGTCAGAATTGCGGGTTATAGTCAGAATTGTGAGTTATAAAGTCAGAATTGTAATATAAAGTCAGAATTGTGGATTATAATCAGAATTGTGTGATATAAAGTCAGAATTGTGAGATATAAAGTCAGAATTGTGTGATCTAAAGTCAGAACTGTGAGATATAAAGTCAGAACTGTGAGATATAAAGTCAGAATTGTGAGTTATAAAGTCAGAATTGTGAGTTATAAAGTCAGAATTGTGTGATATAAAGTCAGAATTGTGAGATATAAGGTCAGAACTGTGAGATATAAAGTCAGAATTGTGAGTTATAAAGACAGAATTGTGAGATACAAAGACAGAATTGTGAGATATAAAGTCAGAATTGTGAGATATAAAGTCAGAATTGTGAGATATAAGGTCAGAACTGTGAGATATAAGGTCAGAACTGTGAGATATAAGGTCAGAACTGTGAGATATAAGGTCAGAACTGTGAGATATAAAGTCAGAATTGTTTATATTATGCAGTTCTGACTTTATGGCCCGGTTTCACAGACAGGACTTAGATTAAGCCAGGATTAGGTCTTTGTTCAGTTAGGGCATTTAAGTACTTTTATGAAAGTGCCTTAGAAAAAAGGAATTACTGAGACAAAACAATGGCACTGACATATATTTTAAGATATATCAGTACAAGTTACTTTAAGTTAAAACAGCTTAAACATGCATTTTAGTCTGGGACTAGCTTAAGCATTGTCTGTGAAACTGGAGGTAAAACTGGCAATTGTGAAGGGGAAAAAAGTCAGTATTGTGAGATGCAATCTTGCATATTACCTTTTTTATTTTGTGTCAGAAACAAGCTTCCATAAACATGGGAGAACAACTCTTAAAAAAATAAAATAAATAAATAAATAAAGATAGTGTTTGCTTTAGTCATTCTCACAGTTGTGGAAAATGTTGGTCTATACATTTTACAAAATGGGACAATCACTGTATTCAGTAAAAGTACACTGGATAGTGTTACAACCCGCCCTGTTTGCTCAAAAATCATATGTATTCGTTTTTTTTTTAATGAAAAGTGCAGATGTTTAACCTGCTGATCCACTATTTAACATTATCACAAAATAGAATGCATAAAATAATACATAAAATATTTTTTTGTCCCATATATCCTGTATATTTATACAGTATAGTAATCTCAGGAGGGTAGTGGTCATAGTGATTTCACCCCTGTATCTCATTTCTTATTGGTTAAACTGTTGGTTCCAACACACCTCTTTTGTTGCAACACACTCTAGTAACCCCAATCCAAACAACCATTAAGTTTGTTTGTTATGATAAACATCTTAAATTTCTCACATTAGCTGGTTTTCCATTAGCTAGTTTCAACCACGCGTGTCTTGTCTTTAACTCATTGACCACATCGTAATTCACTAATTCGATTCAGGTATGTATGGGGATGTTTAGTACAAGCCCTGCTCTTAAGAACGTTTCCCAGTGACGGAATTTCCCGCATGGCCTCTGCATTTGCTGTAACTTACAGCGCCCAGCATGGAAGGGGAAAGGCCTTATATGGTAGCGGAAGTGGGTGTGGCTAACAGGACAGTAGGGGATCACAAGACTTCAGCTGAAAGAGAATGTGCTGTTCCATACTCCCATATACGAGTGAACTAGACACTTTCGGGCGATTTGATTCGCATGTGTGTGCAATAATAACGAAATCGCGTGCAATTGTTTTGGAAAGCGCCTCGCCATTTTGTCAAAGAAGCCCTCCATTTCCATTTCTCGGTGGTTTCATTTGCACAAGGATCTACCTCTTGACTTGAATATTACTGGAGTGAGGTCAGCATTGCATGACTCAATCGTGGATAAGCATGCAGTCATTTCTGTACTGTTGCATTGGATCTTGCAGTTGTTCTTATGGCGACCTTAAGCGCAGAAAATAGCAGCTACGGTAAGGATTATATTTTAAAATGTCTTATTACATGTTTAAAACCTGCTTAACAAATCGAAACCATGCAAAGGACAATCATTAGCAAGTTGTTGCAGAATATTATTCGCATCAGAGCGTGTGATACGTGTGGCTGTTACTACCTTGTAATACCGAAAGCAAGAACTAACTTACTCACAAATTACATTCAACAGAGTTGACAACTAGGAACAGACAGGAGGGGGGCTTGTCATTTACTACTTTTATTATTTTGCCGCTCAAGCATGCTTCATAGGGTGTATTGTTGTCTCACTTTGTTGCGGTGTGACACGGAATTAGTGACTGGATAATCCCTTTTCTGCAACAAAGGACTTCTGGTAAATAGCGCTGAGCTGGCTTCACTAGGAAGGGGGGTCCAGGAAGGGCACCCATGTAGTGTGCAAACACACTGTCTGTGTATCAAAACCTTGAGTTGTTTACCCAGACAGCTTTTTGAGGAGCCATTCGAACGCGTTGCGTCGCGCCATGAGCGTTGCGTTCATAAAGAAGTGTGTTAAATGGATGGTACACGCGCAAAATGAGAGTTTTGTCAGTTTTTACTCAAACTCGTGTTGTTGCGAACCCGTGTGACTTGCCTTTTGTGTAACACAAAACAAGATGTTACGCAAAATGACAGCCTTAGTCCCTATTCACGCGCATTTCTCTCAAAATGAAAGTGAATGGGGACTGAGGCTGTCATTCTGCATAACATCTCCTTTTCCACGCAGGAATTACAGGTTTGGAACAACACAATGCTGATAGAAATGATGATAGAATACCGATTTCTGTTCTTTTAAAAGTATATAAACTTTTTTAAAGCGCCCCCTGTGTTTACGCCCCCTACAATGCTGTCTAGTTAGGCAGCTCACTAGGTTTTGATCCACAACCACTCTCTGAGGGGAATTCGCTCATGCCTCAGCGCTTGGGGCTGTTCTGCATTCGTTCGCGGTTTAAATTAAGAAGTAGGTACGATTAGGTAACCGTACCTTAAGTTACAAGCTTATTAAACGCGTTGTCTTGTCATCCGTTAAAACCTTGGCTTGTGTAACCGTGCGTCGCTGTCTTGTTTTGCTAATGTAATGATATTCAGTTTTCAGTGCGCTGGATTTATTAAGTAGAAATCGTAATTTACTGAAACGTGTTACCTACAACATGGTCTTAACACTTTAACTGGACGTTGGTTTGGTTGATGCAGTTGTTGGTTACATCCCCGCGCAGTTAGGGGTGTTTCTCATGGCGTTTCGCCACCCCTGAAAATACTGCAGCTTTAAATGACTGCTTTGAGTCGTACGCAATATTTATACACTTTACTGTATGTTATACACTTTCTTATTAGATGATTTGGCCAAAATGTAATGCAAACATGGCTGAATTATACTTTTTGTTTTTTTAGCATTACTCTGTAGAATGCTAAGTGCTGTTGTTGTTTTTCTCAACAGCAACGGTCACCATTAAATCTAATCGATTTTTTATGTAATATCCCTGGCTCAAATTTTTGATTTAGTTAATATTTTTCTGTTGAAAGACAAACGTGAATAATTATGAAAGCCAAAAATATTAAATGTCACAGATGTATATTTACTGAGTAATCCACTATTCTGTAGAGGGGGGTCAAAATGACAAATGTAAAAGGAGTATTTATGGCACTCGGGTATGTTTCTATGCAATTGAGCTGATAGAAAAACCCGAGATGCATTTCTAGTTTTAACATTATTTGTTGTTCAGATATTCCTCTGAAAATGTGTACAATTTACCAATTTACTCATGGAGCCACATTAAGATCTCAATATCTCTGGGACTGAACCATCAAGGGCCTTTAAAATGAAGAGATACCAAAAGGAAAGTTTGTTAAGAACCAGAATCTAAAAGGATATAAAGATATCTTTAATACTTCTTGAGTTACATGAATGCAAACTTGAGGTACAAAATACAAGAAGTGATTTTTTTGTCAATGTTGGCATATAATGAAACAAAGATTTCTGAAGTCAACAGATTTTACTAATAGACCTACCAATCTCTGTGTAAAAATAAAATAATGATGCTGCCATCTTTCTAAAGTCATTTTTACACCCCTGTAATTTGTCTCCAAATCTCAGGTGAAAATGGTCATTTTTGACCCCTCTACAAAATAGTGGATTACTCAGTAAATATACATCTGTGACATTTAATATGTTGGCTTTCAACACTATTTGTTTGTCTTTTTAACAGAAAAAAATATTAACAAAATCAAAAATTTGAGCCGGGGACCTCTGGTTGATTTGACATGGAATGACCCTGCAGTATTTATTATAAAATATTTATCTGTGCACATCATTATTTTTTTAAAAATTCATGTACATGTAATGTTTAATCAAA
Source organism: Elopichthys bambusa (assembly GCA_037101425.1). Taxonomy (NCBI): domain Eukaryota; kingdom Metazoa; phylum Chordata; class Actinopteri; order Cypriniformes; family Xenocyprididae; genus Elopichthys; species Elopichthys bambusa. Next base: position 4,153,223 of record CM074442.1, on the reverse strand, counting down.
ATAACGTCCCCTCCCACTTGCAGTGACGTCTCTTCTCTGATGACGTGTTTATTGGCGTGAGGGTGGGGCAACCTGTCACTCACATGAGATCACAGCAGTAGCGAACAACAGTGATCCAACGATCCAATCAATTTGCAGTGGACAAAATCAAGTCCTGTCCTACTTTTTCTCTTGTTCTATAAGCCGTTTCATAAAGATATATGTCACAATAGGGAAGAAAAGACTATTACAACTTCCGTTTCATGCCGCCTTTAAGTTGGTTATTGTACATTTCCATTTAATCATGCCCAAGACCCTACTGAGTAATTTACAATTTTTTTATTCAGGATTTTTAACCTAGCCCAGGGAATAGAAAATCCTGAATCTTTCTCTTAGTTGTTTTTGATATGTATTGCTGATGACATATAAGTTATCATTAATAATTAATGTGCAATAAAAAACAAGCATTGGAAGGACTCAGGTGCACAAAATGTATATTTCAGAGCTATTTTACAGTGTGTAGATAGGGCACACAAAGAGAATGAACACTACGCTGCGCTCACACAAACGTTTAGCAACACAGAAACTTCTTATCAACACAGTTATTATTAATGAAATAGCTTCTATAGTATACTGAAAAGCTGCAACAAAGTGGTAATGTATCTGTTTTTGATGTAATTAAACTTGCAGCTTAATTATTATTAGATAGATGGTGCAAAGACGCAGACAATTTACACACGCATGCTCTTTCTCTCTCTCTCTCTCTCTCTCTCTCTCTTTCTCTCTCTCTGTCGCTAATTCATTTAAATAAATGCTATCCTTCCAAACTACTTCATCTCTGTGTTTGATTTAAGGCATGCAGAATCCTAGATCTAAAGACCCAAAATAACACATCTGCTGGTTTCTTGCCTCCCATGGCGTTCATTCAAATCATGCAATCACTTTTCTGGGAAGATGAGCAACCCTCTTTCTTGTCTTCATATTTCTCCTGATATTCCAAGGAAACTGACACTGAGAGCAAAAGGTTAAAAGAGTGATCTTATCTTCTGCAAGAGCAAGAATTTATATGTCATGTTGCATTGCCTGGAAAAGTGAAACTAAATGTGTGAAATGTTCTATACAAATAAGTTGAGTTCCTTATCTTGCATAATGAATACAAACTGTTAAAATTGAATATGAGGAGAGATGAAGACTGAAAAACATGAGATATTTCTGAAGCTAATAAACACTTATATAGCCAACTCGCAAGACCGAATACAAAGCTGACATTTGGCTTAATCCAAATCTACCTTTAGCTTCTAAACCATTATTTCTTTTGTAAACAAAACTTTGCACTTAACTCGTTTCACAATGTCTACATAAAACTGCAACCATCATATGTGCAAAAAATTACCTTTTTTTTGTTTTTTTTTTGTTGTTTGATTACCACCACCACTGGTATCCTACCACCATGGTGATGCCCTACCACCGTGGTGGTGTGGTTTTTACGCTTAACGGCATGACCCTAAGTGTAGAGAACATTTGTATTGGTTGGTGTAATAAAGCAAAAACCCATGAGAGATTTGCACTAATGTGATTTTAAAAGCAGAGACACTAATGTTCAATAAATAAAATTATAACAATATAGATCACAAAAGAATAATTTTAATCAGGTGGAATGCTGTGATATAATTAGTGTAGTTTTTAATTAGTTTGCATGATGCATCTCATTTAACAAATGTTAAACAGATCAAACATCTGAGATTATTCAGTTCATCATTCATTTTGGTTGGTACATATACACCTACACATAAGCCCTCCATGATTTATGAAAGGAGGTTAAAAACTTTTATTGATTTTTAAGTTAATATTTGGATGCTAATGTGAACTATGGGGGGGAAATCACCATTCTCATTGTGAAACTATGGTAGTACATTTTCACACTCTGCGCGCAACTGTACATCCCTCATCATTTTACTCACTTTCACTGTTCCCCTCTGCACAGAAGCTAGAAACAATTATTTGCGGTAACACATTTTCTCCCTGTTCACAGTTCTCACAAATGTGTCATTTTGGTTTGTTGGTTGCTAAGATGAGTTTGTTAACTTTCTGTGCATACTGAACAAGTATGAATGCATAGTTTTATCATGTGCACTAAGCTGCTAAAGGCACAGCTCCCCCCAACCCTTAACAATCCACCTTTCCCTTTCAAATCCTTTCTCTAGGGCCCTATTCATGGAATTGCTGAAATGGCTATTTCAATGAACCCCCACTAAGCCCAAAGTACTGACTCTGAAAGCTAATCATAATATTTGTGACCACTTTCTTCTCAGGTTGTCTCCCATGAATGAGCAACAAGTTAACCTAAAGACCCAGCTTGGCATCCCAAGACCTGAAGATTTGAAGAATAAAAGCAAATAGACATGTTTGAGCTACACCATACTGAAACTACTATTTCTGCACAGGAGATGCTGCAGTTTTGTATTTTAAAGCTTACCTGCATTCCTACCATGTTGAGTAGGTTTGGATGACCATTAACTGTCTTAAAACAAGGGCGATACTCTAAGACTCTTTATTAAACCAGAGAAAGCTTAGTGTGGTTTGGGGATTTGAACTCTTGTCTCCATAACCACCCACTCCACCAGACCCCAGAATCTATATTCATGAAAGTCATGAGTTTGCAACCTCAACAGAAACCAAACGCAAAGAGAACGGGCAAACGCATCACTTTCTTTAACGATCAGGGTGTGGCAATGAAAGAGGCCTCTCAGCATACAGAGGCCTACTATGGCATTGGGGTCCCTCCCTCAGGGCCTGGCCATAATGACAGTGGAGGTGTGGAAAGCTCGAATGCAGAAGCTCCACATATGTACCTCAATTCTGTCATTTTCAGCCCAGAGAAGGGTGATCAAAGTCGTGGGCACTACCAACAGACGGTGCCCATGAAGTGGTCACATCAAGACCCATCTTTGCAGCCCCAACAGCGACCAAACACTTGGTCACAGGGTATGGCAGCATGGTCCCAGAACTTTGGCTCTTACCTGGGGCCTCAGACTGCTTTTGCAAAGCAGATACATGAGAACATATCAGTACAACAGCAGCAGCAACCAGAGGCATCGACTATTAGGGTAACTGAAAAACAAAGTGGAGAGACCTTCAGGGACACGACCAAACCTGGCCGGGGCATGGATTGGGAACAGCAGCAAGCTTTTCAGCAGACACAAAAGCCTGGAATGTTAAATCCACAGCAGCACGGACAGTCCACCACTGGGAATTCCGTGCTACAACCCTTTCAGTTAGCTTTTGGACAGCCCAAGCAGAACTTGGTAGCGGGTTACTATCAGGTAGTTCAGGGCAATCGGACCTTGCCAAATTTGAATTACAGTGCACAGACAAATTCTCAACATCATCTTCAGCAACTACAGGAACAGGAGCAACAGCAAAAGCTGCAGATGCAGCGACAGATAATGATTCAACAACGGCAGCAACAGCAGCTGGAACAGCAATTACGACAACAGGCACAGCAGCAACAGGTACTTCAGCATCAAAAACAGTCTCGACAAATACCACAATCACAGTTACAGCAACTAAAACAGACTTCGCAACAGCTACCACAACAGCATATGCAACAGATTCAACCACAAATGGACTTGGTGCAGCAGCAAAAAATATCTGAGCAACCTCATCAAAACCAACATGTATTGGAAAATTACTCTGATGGCCAGCAGCCACATGCCCCTTTACTTGATCAGCATCACCCCTCATTGCCAGGACAGTCCCAAGAGACTTCTAATCCCCCATCAACACAGACTAAGGACTCTGTTCCTCAGCCTCCCGCAACAGTTCCCCAGCAATCTATCGAGACCCAACAGCCGGGGCCCCGGAGATCACGTCGGCTTTCAAAAGAGGGTGGAGGCCCAGCCTCAGATAACCCATTTGTCATGCCGACTGATCTTCATACCCAAGGCTCTCAGAATGGAGCTTCTGAGACCACTGCGGCACAAGACATCCGGGCTGCTCCAACAGGTGTAATCCAGAGCACACGCCGTAAGAGGAGGGTGTCGCAAGAGGTCAACCTGGAAACCTTGGCTCAGAAGGCTTCGGAAAGGGAATCGCTTCCCTCACGTAATATCAAGGTAAGACAACTGAGAGTTTTTCAGTCAACTTTGTATGGGACATTAAAATATGTTTCAAGCAAGCAGTTGTGTTTTTGACAATGAAGAAAGGTTGGTCTGTGACTTGGGAGTGTTTGTTTCGGAACCTGGTGCATTTTCTCCCTAGGTTCGGTTTGTTTAGGCATACGTAAATACAGCAATCACGCTCGGACCCGCACCAAAACATTCGCACCGGGACCTGAACGACTTCATCTTAAAATTTTGTGTAATTGCGCTTCTCGATGCGAGAATGCGGTCCCGTCGAAGCCTTAATTCCTGCTCTGCTGCATTATAACATTTGTATAGTGTTTGCATGTGTCTCGACACCACCGTTGGGGAAAATTACCTTTAAAAGTAATGCATTACATATTGCGTTACTCCCTAAAAAAGTAACTAATTGCGTTACTTAGTTACTTTTTATGAAAAGTAATGTTACGTTACTTTTTCTCACTGGTCTGGGCTTGCTTGTTTTTTTGTTTTTTTAATAACAACAACAAAAAAGTTCTATTTTTGACAAATGTTAAGGCCCTTTCGCACCAAAAGTGAAATGAATCAGCCTCAGGCTTAAGGAAATGCATATTTACGCCTGTACAGTAGAGGGCGCAGCTCAAACAAACCTTTCAGCTGTGCTGCTGTTCTGGATTAAAGAAGAAAAGGATACAGGAGAAGGAAGTTTAACACACTTATTTCTAAATCTAATCAAAAGTAATTTTTGCTTATTAGTATGGTTGAATTGGATTGTTGAAGGTCAGCAGCAAAGACATCGGTTAATAAAGTGAGATTAAATACATAAAGTATATTTGTGAAATTGTGTAAATGTGAAAACAAAGTAACTTGCGTTACTTATTTGAAAAAGTAACTTGGATATTTTTTTTGTAAATTGAAAAAGTAATTTGTTTCTTTACTAGTTACTTGAAAAAAAGTAATCCGATTACGTAACTCAAGTTACTTGTAACGCGTTACCCAACACTGCTCGACACAGCCTACTAGACCGCGCTGGGAGATCCAGAGAGAGCGCGTTTTAATTTACCGCCGCATTAATACGTATGTAGTAATGTAGTATATAATTTAACAGCTGGAATGAAGGCTACATTCGTACAGTTTATGCGTGTGTTTCGACAGACACAAATAAAGCCACAATAAGCTCATGGAGCGAACTTGTCAATCATCTTGATGGATGAAACAGGGGAAACTCTGACCAATAAGAGGACCAATTTTACTCGCATGTGATTTGCATTAACACATTTTGGTACACTTTGAAATGTTGCCTTGGGAAAGCGAACCGAACCAACCGAACCTTAACCAATTAAGTCCCTGTTTTAGAGCAAAACAAACGCCCTTAATCTTAAATTACCCTTAGCCAGGGGAAGTTGACGTCATTATCTGCTTAACATTGTACAGTGAGGATGCACTACCTGTTTCAAATGTGTACAAGTTCTACAGGTTTCTCAGATGATATAGGAGTGTAAAGTTAGTCGAGGACAGGCACTGACTGTTGCCACAAGGTTACATGATCCCTCGAGCCAAACAAAAGCTTTTCCATACATCTGCAACCACTATCTCCTGACGGACTCCTCATACAAATACCAGCAAGTGCACCCCACCCTCAGCCCACTGGCCCTTTTGAGGGTTCCTGAACATTGATGTACATAAAGAGCTGTATTTCCTTTCTCTGTGCATAGCTAGATGGTTAAATTTGTCATGTCACTGAGTTACTACTTGTTTTGGAATGGAAGATATTAAGAGATTTCATCCTATTGCAGTAAATCCTGGATCTAGTGTTAATTCCTTGGTTTGTTCATTCTTTTATTGCGCACCGAGAATTAGCGTAATTAGCAATCAAGTTTAACGAGGGGATCTAAGTTTTTCTTAGCCACATCATTTAGTTCAGTCTGCTTTTAAAAAGGACAGCAGCACTCCCTTAAGACATCTAGCTGATGATGACAAAGAAAGGGTGTGTGTACATATACTGTTGATCTGTGGGGCAGATAACGTACAGAACACAAAGTGCTGTCCAGTAAAGAGGCTGCAGATAAAGCAAATCTCATGTCAGCTGATTCCAGCTCCTCAAAAGGAGTAGGTACATAATCCAGTGATGTTTTTTTTTTTTTGGTCTCCTGGTGATGACGGGTGTCAGTTAAACCTTCCCTACTCCAAACACAGGCTCTTGCTCAAGGGTGAGCGAGCTGCAAGGGCTTCATGTACTAGGCTGAATGCTTCAGTGGTGCCAGCAAGGCCGAAGTTCAGATAAGACCGGCCACATCCTCAGGGATTTCTAGATTTTCACGCATCTTCCAGTTAGTAACACAGTAGTAGTGACGCATGTGCCATTGCATTTTTTCCAAACCATGTCATTTGAAGTTTAAGTAGTCTTCTTTTCATTTAATGCCTTACTTAGAGTTAGCAATGAGGAGAAACAGGAATTGCTCTCAAAATAAAGGAAACAAGCGTTTGTTGCTCCTCCCAGAATGCTTTTTTCTTACTCAAAAATCATTGTTTTTGAGGTTTTGAAATATGCAGGCATTGTGAAATCACTAAGAGTGCCACTTTTGTATGGTTCTCCTTTAAGTTCCTGTTTTGTGTAAAAGTATGGATGCAGTTCAGTAAACCTAACACAATCATTAACATACCTACTGGAGATTCTGGTTATACTGAACCTGACATCTTCTCCTGTGGTGGCATGCCATTATGTTAGTCACTTGTGACACCGATCTATACATCCACATGCATTCCGTTGCTAGTCTGCAAGGCAAGATGTTTCATACTGGCACAGAATTGAGGTCACAGTTGATTCATTAAGTTGTTTTTGAAAATAGACTTCAGCTAACCTCATTTCCTGTGCTAATATATCTTATCAGCTTTTAAGCACTCTCTTATTTCTCTTGCATATCAAGTGTGACTACAGAGCGGAGGAAGGATGCACTCTGCTGAGATTTAGGTCTTTTGTTTAACCATTAAAGTGTCAGGAAAGTTGAAAAAAAACCCTGTTTTAGCCTGGTCGTTCACACCTCAGAGTTGGAAAAAAGTCTCTAGAAATGGGTGTGTAAAGCTGTGGAAAAGTAGGAGTGTAGAGGGGGGGAAGAGGGGAGACAACAACCAATAAAACACAGAACTACAACACGCTCATTATACAGACACATGAATATTTAAATATGACCACGGAGAAGAAGAAAAACTATGCATTCGTTGACTTTTAATAGCCCTAGTGTCGGAGTCGACTCCAGCACAGGAATCGACTCCGTTGCTGTGTCTAAAAAAAAATCGCTCAATCATGATTTATCCTACTTGTGGCTTTCTTTACAATAAAATAACAGCCAATTACATTGTAATTGTATACATACCCGTGCCAGCTTTGTGGTTTCATCAGTTTATGGTTTGCCATGATATCCTAATTTGTGTTAATAATCATTAAACTAATCATAATTAAAAAACAAAACAAAAACTGCCAACAAGAATAAGCATTTGTTAAGTGTACATTATTGTTATTTTCCGACACGAAGCCTAAAACTGCTTCTAGCGTGACTGACCAAATTAATCCAATTTAGATGACATTACCTTGAAATGATGAGTCACCATCGTTAGTTGCTGCCAATAGTTTATCTAATTCTTAAGAGGGAAAAGTCACAAGAAAAAGCCTTGGCCGAATATTATTTCAGAGTTAAATAAACGAGAGAGAAGGTAATGATGATTTCTTTAATGAATTATCTAATTTAACTAAACGGTCGGGTGAGGGTGATAAGCGCATTTTCATCACAAAAAGCTGCTTGAACAGAGTTCCAGAAAAATATGTAGTCTATTAAATAAGAATAGCCTACATTCAGCGTGTAATAATGACAGCAATCTTGTATTTATATTGCAGACCCTGTTTTGACTTAAAGTAAATGGAGCAAATGGGGTCGATTCCGGGAGTTGTTGTTAAACTCATCGTGGCGTCCGCATATTGTTTTAATTTGATTGGGTTAAGAGTTCATTCTCATGAATAAATGCAGAGATTAGCTCAGGGCCAGCTGACGTCACACACTCCAAAAGCAGGCTTCTACCTCACATTCAGTGGCGTTGCTTTGACTTTGCTTTTCAACCCGGAAGAATGAAATTGGAAAAATGCAAAAATAACCAATTTCCACTTATTGATACAATTTTTACAAGCGTTTTCAGCCTGTTCACATTTTTAAAAAAAATGTGTTTTGGGGTTTCACGACCCTTTATTTGACTATGTTAATCTTGTGTTGTCAGCAAGAGCCGCATAGACCCTGGAGCCCCCCTGTTGCCCCGACAGGTCCAGGCCGAGGAGCAGCTGAGGTGGATCAGATGAGTGCCAAGCGGCCCAGAGATGACAGCCTCATGCCATTGGTTATTCCAGTATCTGTGCCAGTGAGGCAGACTGGTTCCTCATCTCCGGATCACGAGCAGGCTTCCCTCTCAGCTAGTTGGCCTTCACGGCCTTTGGGCAGCCATGACATGAGCTGCTCTGATTACAAGACCTCTGTGATTGTTACACGACGACGTTCACTGCGAAACTCTCTGTCTGAGAGCGCAGGCCAGGTGAGTTCACAACCTTTCTATGCCTATGATGTCTCTCTCTTTCTCTTTGCCCTCTGATCTATTCCATTCCCCTCTGTTAAACTCTGGATTAAAACTCCCTGTTAATCCGTAAATTCCTACCGACCCCCCCGTCCATTCTCTGAACCCTAATCCAACCTTCCCCCACCCCATTTAACTACCAGATTTATGATTTCTGACAAGATTCATCAAGATAACCCATGTTGCATATGGTGTCTGTATTTTTTCTAGGGGTGTAACGATACATGTATTCATCCCGAACCGTACAGTAAATGCCGCTAGGTGGAACAAACTGTGATTTGCACTACTGTCTGTTAAAAATAAATGAAAAAAAACCTAGCTTTGTGGATTTGTTCCTTTCTCTGGTAACACTTTAGTTTAGGGTCCAATTCTTACTATTAATTAGTTGCTTATTAGCATGCGTTCTTATAATATTGGCTGTTTATTAGTACTTATAAAGCAGATGTTAATGCCTTATTCTGCATGACCATATTCTACATCCCTTAATCCTACCTAATACCTAAACTTAACAACCTTACTAACTATTAATAAATGTTAATTAGGGGTTTATTGAGGAAAAAGTCATAGTTAATAGTGAGAAACTAAAGTGTGACCATTTTTCCTATTGTACTGAAATCGTACCAAACCGTGAGCCCAAACGAGGTACATACTGTGACTTCTGAGTACTGTTACACCCCTAATTGTTTCCACACTATTCAGCTTGCCAACATCTAATTTCTTCTACAGAATGGTGGAACAGAGAGTGGAAGTGAAGCTGACGCCAAATCAGCCAAAGCCAAACGACGGCCTCGTCCAGAACCTCTCTTTATTCCCCCACCCAAACTTGGCACTTTTATCGCCCCACCAGTCTACTCCAGCATCACCCCTTACCAGAGTCACTTACGTTCACCTGTTCGATTGGTCGACAACCCCCTCAACATGCCACCTTACACTCCCCCGCCCATCCTCAGCCCGGTTCGAGAGGGTTCGGGTCTTTACTTTTCTACCTTCCTGTCGGCCGCTGCTGCTGCTGCAGCAAATAATCAGGGGCTGCCCCCACCTGCCACTCCCAAATCTGCCACCCGCAGCCTCCTGCGCTCCAGTGAGTTCCTTTTACTATCTCTGCAATGTACACAGATAAAATTCATTAAATGATTAATTTACTTCAAAATTAAAATGTCCTGATGATTTACTCATGTCATCCAAGATGTTTGTCTTTCTTTCTTCAGTTGAAGAGGAACATTCCTGGATTTCTCCATATAGTGGACTTCAACAGTTAACAACGGATTGAAGGTTCAAATTGCAGTTTCAATGCAGCTTCAAAGGTCTCTTTCCAACGTGATTACGTAATGCGTGGCGCAATCCAGAGCTAGTGCAAGATGAGCATTTGTGGTTTAAAAAGTATTTACATTTTAATTTTTTTAAGAAAATGACTGATCGTTTCACTAGATAAGACACTTATTCCTCGTCTGGGATCATGTAGAGCTCTTTGAAGCTGCATTCAAACTGCAATTTGGACCTTCATACCGTTGGTAACTATTGAAGTCCACTATATGGAGAAAAATCCTGGAATGTTTTCCTCAAAAACCTTAATTTCTTTTCAACTGAAGAAAGAAAGACATAAACATCTTGGATGACATGGGAGTGAGTAAATTATCAGGAAATTTTAATTCTGAAGTGAACTAATCCTTTAAATACTACCATAAATAGAGTTCAAGTCATAAGTTTGAAAAATGGAATGACTTGAAGTTAACAACCAAATGCAACCTAGAATTAGGTGTTGTTCCAAAACCTAGTAGGCCGCCTAGATGCTAACTAACCTTCTCAGGCAGTGTCCTAACCGTATTACAATCTGAACAGCTTTCTTAACAGTCACTTTTGTGTCTAAGTAGGCACCTCATTAGGTTTTGGAACAGACTTGGTATATATTCCAACAAATCAGGGTATATGCAGTTAGACATAATTGTTATGCATATCATTATTAGAAGGACATATAATAAGAAACAGTGTTTACTTTGAGTCTAAGCAAAGTCTTTTTGTTTGTATATGTTCAGACAGCAGTGATATAACCCCTCCAGTTCTTTCTGCTATGAGTGAGGCTACACCTGTCAGCATTGAGCCGTAAGTACACATGCTATTCAAATAACACCCCCACACAATACGCTTCACAAGTTTCCTTAATTAGCCTACGCTTCTGGCCAAATGATAATTTCTTTACTTGGTTAACTTGGTTACTTTTTTACTTTCATACTAGATTCCATTCAGCAAACTGTTTTGATGGCAGTTATTACTCAATATAGTAATATTTTTTGCAGAGTTGCAGCTTTACACAGCATAAACGTATTGAATGTGAAAGCACAACTCGAGCCTTGCTAATGCATTTATGCTAATGCATTTTTTCTTACACACTGCTAATGCATGTGGTGTAAACAGGCCTTACAGTGCTGATATGTTGGTATTACCTCATGGTAAGTGGTAATCTGTAGTCTGCAAATGCAAAATTCATGGTTACAACTCATTTTGGAGCTGGTTGGGGAGCTGTTATGTCATGCGCAAGTCGCTCTGTTAGTGCGTTTTGAATGGGTTTCTTGAATCATATACATGGGATATTTCAGAGCTCTCTTTTTAAGAACAGAATAGGAGGGGGATGGTGGCTGAGCAGAGAGAATTATGGGATATCATCTCTGACTGGTACCAGCTGGTTTATCTAATGGTCAGAACAGTGTTCGGTTGAAATTCTTTCTCTCTTCCACTCATACACAGACACAAACTCTCTGTGAATGGCTGCAGATTCCTTCATTTTGGAGTTGGCCAGTGCACCACGAGAGCACATCCTGGAACAAAATAATAAAACACAATCTGTCTTGTCTTATCCCCAGACCTTGGCAGTCAGATACTGGAACATTTGGCTTTGGAAAACATGGGGTGTTAATTTTATGCAAATACCCATGGTCAGAGTCTACTCTCATGAATGCTTGAGTTCTCAAAAAAAAAAAAAAGAGCTGACAGTGACATGAGCAATACAGCAGTCCGAAAAGTTTTGATGGTCTTTGAATGATTCTGATTCAACTCAGACACTTTTAGATACAACACAGACTACCTGTGGAATGTGATTTTTGTTTTCAGGAATTTCTCATTTTATAGACACGCTTCCAATCGTTTCCAACCCCTGGTCACAAAAGCTTTTGGAGAAGCATCAACTTTCTTTGTAGTTTCTTACATTCTCAAATCATGCTTATCAGGCTTTGCACAAACTTCATCTTAAAGGGATAGTTCACCCGGAAATGAAAATTCTGTCATTAATTACTCACCCTGATGTCGTTCTAAACCCGTAAGACTTTCATTCATCTTCGGAACATAAATGAAGATATTTTTGATGAAATCTGAGAGCTTTCTGGCCTCCAATAGACTGCAACGTTATTACCACTTTCAGGGCCAGAAAGGTAGTAAAGACATTGTTAAAATAGTCAACGTGACTACACTGGTTCAACCTTAAAGACCCTCTGTGGTGAAAATCAGGTTTTATGTTGTTTATATGGTGTTTTTAATATGTTTTAAGACAAACCATGTGCAAATTCATAAGTCAACACCATTGCTGAGTATTTTCTCCTTAAAACTGCCGTGAAAAAGAGTCTCAAACCAGCGGTTTGAAATCGATGGTGTTTGTGACATCACAAACTACCTTGTAACCAATCATGTCATGTCAATAACGAACTATATACCCTTTTCCGACGTTCTAAGTTGTACAAAGCATTTGAAAGGATGCTGATTTTTATAAGGCAACTGTGACTCTGAGAATGGTTTGTGTAACATTAGCAACACATTATTAGCTGTTTGATAACATAGTCAAACAAAAGGCTAATCATATTAATTACCGCTATGTGTCCGACGTTGTAAAGAGCGATACCACTGTGCAGCGTTTACCTCAGTAAGTTGACCGAGTGGATCTCTGAGCTGGCGTGAGCGAGTGGAGGCGGGGCTAATTTGCATATTCATTGATTCGCGTGTACTAAATTTCATAGGAATTTTTTTATTTTTATTTTGATGATTAAAGACATAGTTGTAAACACAGTTCAGCACTTCTAGGTTCTACGTCAGAATGCCGGCTCAGTAAATTATTGAATAAAGTCGTTATTTTTGTTTGTTTGTTGCATGCAAAAAGTATTCTCGTCGCTTCATAACATTAAGGTTGAACCACTGTAGTCACATGGAGTCACTATTTTAACGATGTCTTTACTTTCTGGGCCTTGAAAGTGGTAATAACGTTGCAGTCTATAAGAGGTCAGAAAGCTCTCAGATTTCATCAAAAATGTCTTAATTTGTTTACTGAAGATGAACGAAAGTCTTACGGGTTTGGAATGACATGAGGGTGAGTAATTAATGACAAAATTTTCATTTTTGGGTCAAATAACCCTTTAATTGTCCTATTCAACGTATCAGTCAAATTCTCATGCTAATAATATAATTAGTAAAAACAACTGTATTTGAAATTAGAATAATTTTCACTAGTGACCTTGTGCGTTTGGACCCCATTATTTTACTTTGCGTGTGGATTGCTACAGCAGCCTGTTTATATTCACTCTCTCTTTTTCAGTCGGATAAACATTGGATTGCGGTATCAAGCGGAGGTCCCAGAGCTGAGAGAGCGCTCGGCAGCGCAGCACGACCTACACAAGGCTGAACTGGTGTGGGCGCCACTGCCTGACCTGGAGGCCAATACTCAGCAACAGCAAAGAGGTTTACAACTTACACAATACCATACTAACTTCTCTTATCTATTTATTTAATCAAAGAAAATTGCAGGACAATTTGTACAGCTTGCTTATTTATAGTTAAATCTGCATGACTGTATGTTTAAGTCTTTGTCTTTGTGTCCCTGCAGTGGATGACCTCATGCACCTGGCGTGCTCGAGTGCATTGTACGGAGGAGGGACCAATCAGGAGCTGGCTATGCACTGCCTGTATGAATGCAAGGGTGAAATCATGGTGAGTATCATATGGTGCAGTAGCACACTGGCATAGCTGCACTTCCTGCTGTATTGTGTACCAATCAAACCTGTTTACACCTGGCTGCTCCTCTTCTTAAAATGCTGATTAGTCAGAGAAATGGATGAGGGGTTTGTCACATGAGTGAAAGATATCTGAATGAGCAGTTTGTTGAGTCATTTAAGGGTTTCTTGTTAACATCTGTGACAGGAAGTATCAGTTTAAGCAGTTAAATTATGTGGAATTATCTGCTTGCAAGTAAAAAAAAAAAAAAATCGAATTTATTGTTTTAAATAAAACATTTAAGTTGCAAACATTATTTTGTAGAGTTCTGTTGACATAATAATGTTGATCATTACATCATCATTACTTTCTTTTTTTCTTTTTAATTAGCTTGTAGTAACTTGAAATTGTCTTGATGATAACTTCAGTGGATTTCTAGTTCCCAGCATGCTTTACATAGGACTGGATAAGGAGAATAAATGTTGAAATTAAATGTTAATTTATTTGTTTTTAGTGAAGGGAAAGACCTGTTAGTGTTTAATGCTGTTATGTGTGACATGTAAAAGAGTTTCTGTAATGTTGAAGTTTTTGTGGTTACCATTGTGCTGAAGAGTAGATACATGAAGGTAAACACTACATTGACTCTATAAGCAATGACTGCGCTAATGCCAGTGACAAGTAATATCTTACTTGTTCATTAAATATACATGCTAAATAAGTTATGTTAGCATGTGCTTTGATAGCTGTTGATTTGAAATGGATAAGATTATTTGGTTTCAGGGCTACAACTCTGGTAGTTGGAGCGACTTAATTTTTTCGAGTAATCAACTTTGTGCTTATGCTACGAATTATTAAGTTCCTCTAACTCAATATACCTTGTTGGTTGAACGTAAATTCACTCAAAGTTGCCATAACTAGCCAACACATTCTTTTTTTTTTTAGAGTGCAGAGGTGACTAATTTGTGTCCATTATAGTCCACCATCTTAACTGTTCCATAATATAACCGACCATAACTAGTGACCATAACTAACTACTAATGTAGTTATCGTTATAGTTATCATTATAGCTATCGCTCTCGGTATAAACAGGCCATTACACTGTGACTGTTTTCTGTCCGCTGCACTTGGGAATCAACAAGTGACAGATAAACTAGACATATTTATAATTCCTCTGCAAGTTCATTGGGAAATGCAGCTTTTCATGCAATATGGCGCTTTTGAATTACATTTAATATTGATACAATTAATTGTGATTCATTTGATTGCTTAAACAGCATATTGTGTGATCAAATCTATTTGTTAATCATTTGGCAGTCCTAGCTTATTAATTTATGATCGCCGATTGGCAATTGAGGTGAAACCAATGCAACTGCTAATTGATGACGCTTGTTTTATGAAAACAGAAATAGCGCGTGCTTTGATGATTCTTTTGAGCGTTCGCTGAGTTGAGCCAGCAGCTGCAACAACACAACAGCCAGCCGCTTACTGCTGAGCTGTCACACTGCCGCCATAGCAACCACCTGTCAATCACAGGCTTGTGTCCAGAATGACACACTGAAGATGACTAAATTATGTGCGTTGGGTTTCTGAGCCAAATTTCATGTGTTACACTGCAAAATAACATGCTGTTTGATGCTTTGTGGTTCGTATCACATGTAAACTGCTTCTGCAGAAAATGAAAGTCATCTAGACTCTGAGAAGTGTCTGTGAGGTTTTTGGTGTTTACTGAGTTTCAGTGATAGGAGAGGTGTACTGAAAATGGTTTGAAGCTAATGCCTTTTAATAGTTTTATCTTGTTGCATCTTGGGTTTTGTTTTGCTAGACCTCCGTTGTTTGTTGCTTTGTCTCAAGCTTGTGTTTGTGTCGTGCCACTTGCAAATGTGTTTTTGACAGATAGATAGGTACAGACAGTAATAGCCTTTATTTTCAATTCCAAACGGTTTGTCCTGCAATGCATTTTGTCATAGAACTAAAGTGAAAATATTTAACCACAGACCTTATTTTAAGCATTTACCAAAAAACTAAAAAAAAAACACTGACCGGAAGTGCAAAGAAAACTCATTTCCGGGTTTTAAGACACATACCTGCAGCACTCTATTACTTTGAAATAACAATCATAAGGTGATTTTTAGTAAACACAACCTATTAACTACATGTGTAGTTCATCACATTAACTATGTACATAATGTTGAACTCAAGATGTAATATAAGTCTCTGGTGTCCCCAGAATGTGTCTGTGAAGTTTCAGCTCAAAATACCCCACAGATCATTTATTACAGCTTGTCAAATTTGCCCCTTTTTGGGTGTGAGCAAAAACACACAGTTTTTGTGTGTGTCCCTTTAAATGCAAATGAGCTGCTGCTCCCAGCCCCCTTTCCAGAAGATGGCGGAGCTTTAACAGCTCGCGCTTCACTTACTCAACAACAACAAAGCTGGAGAATCTCACGCAGCCAAAATGATGACTGTCAGTAACGGTGTTCAGCCTTACATTGTTCAAACCGGAGTCGGACACTGATGGAGAGACTCAGGAAGAAGTTACAACTTTTAGAATAAAACTGAATGTTTCTGAATGGTTAGTGGATAAATTGATGTAGTTGCTGTGGAGTTGATTCAACTCATTGACTAGCATGTGCCGTCATGTTAATCTTTTGTGCAAATCCAATGTTGAACTGACCCTCGTTTGTGAAGCAGTCCGGCGTAAAATGATTTGCGCAAATATATATAACACTTTAACGACTTTCTTTGGCACATTTCCTTCATAAATTAAATTTAGTGACTCAGATGCCGAGAGTCTGTGGAGACACTTATGTTTATTGGTACATCCAATAACAGAACATTTGCGGCTCACTCAGGGCGGTATCTATGCTAACAGGGCAGATCATCACCAGTCATGGGCGGAGCTTCCCCCTAATCTGGAATCGCTCGTTTGAAGAGACTGTTTATGATTTATGGGGATTATAATAAAGGGAGTGGATGGATTTTTGCCATTATAGGCTGGTTGTTGACACACATCTGTGTTCAAACACCTTATAAAAGTGAATTTTGCATAAAAGGTCCCCTTTAAAGTATTATTATATTTTGTTACCCAGTGCAGTGACATTTAACACATTAAGTATGGCCGACACATTGAGCTGTGGTATTTATGCAGTCAATGTGAGTTCAAGTCTTGCTTGTGGCACTTGCTGTACACATGAATAAAAGTGGCAGAAAGGCCATAAATGAGAAAAAAGGTCATGTTAGAGCTCGCTGACCCAGAAAAAGATGGTGTCCTCGATTTATCGCACCCTGAGAAACTGTATGGTGCAACGAGGCAGAGAGAACAAAAGGGATCATCCAGCGACTTGCACAGCTGGGATAAACGCCTTCAGCAAGAGCCTTTTATACATGTTGTTAAGGATATAGTGATGGTCTTGCAGAATTGCATCTCTCCTGCCCTCATTAATCTCTTTGTATCAACTCTGAGACATAACATGCCCTGACCATGTCTCTATTGCCACACACACAAACAGTTTTGTTTCCTCAACCATGCTAATTTTACTTTCTATTTCACTTTCGTAGGGAGCCCTCACCCTCCTGTTGTTAAAAAACCCCATCTTTCCCAAAGCGCACCCCCTGGCTGACTACCACTACTCGGGTAAGTCCCTCTCACCGTCACTTTCCTTTTCTTTAACGTGTTTTTGGGGCGAGGTGATGTGAGTTAATCCGTACGGTATGCGGCCCTGGTACCCTGTCACCCCCTGTGCTGGCATTCCAAACCGTGCTCCCTGTCTCCCTTATAAACAAAAGCAGCTGAGGATTGGAGTACGGCAGAGGGGAGGGGTTCGACTGAGAGATTGCTGGGTGATCGAGTGGGTTGCTGGGTAGAGTACGGGAGTGGGTGAGAGGAAAAGAGGGGGAGTGTGTCTGTGGCATGTTGTTAAATCCTGGGAGAAGACAGCGGCATCATTGTTTGTCTGGACATGTGTGTGCTGGCTGTTTGCCTTCTCTCTGTGCTTTGTGCGTGAATGTATTTGTGTTAGTGGGTGGGGGTGGTCTATAAGCATGATTTCTGATTGTGTGGACCGTTTGTCTGTCTCACACAGGCTCTGACAGCTGGACGCCAGAGGAACGACGTTTCTTCAACAAAGGCATCGCTGCCTACAAGAAGGACTTCTTCATGGTCCAGAAACTGGTATGTAAAAGGTTTGAACAAACCCCTAAGTATCAATCTCCCACACAAATCATATTATTATGCAGCTTGAGGATGTGATATTACTTCTCCAAATGATAAAATGTGAGAAAAAAGTCTCTGTGTTGAAGGTGAGGTATATTTAGGGATATATTTATTATAGAGACTTGGCTAGTAAGTAACCATCTAGCAACCACCCAGATCATCTTAACAACACTCTTAACAACCAACTACAACACCCAAGCAACCACATCACAATATATTAAAACACTTAGAACATCCTAGCAACACCCTATTAGGGTTAGGTGATATGACCAAATTCTTATTTCACAATATGAGAAATTTTATTTCATAATAACGATATATATCATGATATAGTTACTCATTCCTGTTATTAAAAACAAAAAAAAGAAGCAAGTTACAAAATATAGGACAAATACAATATAACATAAATTAAATAAATTAAGTTTTTCAGGTACAATAGGTTTATTTAAAGGGTAAGTTCACCCAAAAATGACAATTCTGTCATTGATTACTCACACCTGTAAGACACAAATGAAGATATTTTTGATGAAATCCAATGGCTCAGTGAGGCCTGCATTGACAGCAAGATAATTAACACTTTCAATGCCCAGAAAGCTACTAAAGACATATTTAAAACAGTTCATGTGACTACAGTGGTTCAACCTTAATGTTAACGAGAATACTTTTTGTGCGCCAAAAAAACAAAATAACGACTTTATTCAGCAATGTCTAGCGATTTCAAAACACTGCTTCATGAAGCTTCGAAGCTTTACAAATCTTTTGTTTTGAATCAGTGGTTCAGAGTGTGTATCAAACTGCCAAAGTCACGTGAACCATTGAAATTTTGAAACGTTTTGAAACACTTATGACGTAACGAAGCCTCGTTTACTGTAATCACGTGACTTTGGCAGTTTGATACACGCTCTGAACCACTGATTCGAAACAAAAGATTCGTAAAGCTTTATAAAGCAGTGTTTTGAAACCGCCCATCACTAGATATTGTTGAATAAAGTCGTTATTTTGTTTTTGTGGGGGTTTTTTGCACATAAAAAGTATTCTCGTCGCTTTTTCAGCAGTGAGGTTGAACCACTGTAGTCACATGAACTGTTTTAAATATGTCTTTAGTAGCTTTCTGGGCATCTGAAAGTGTAAATTATCTTGCTGTCAATGCAGGCCTCACTGAGCCATCGGATTTTACCAAAAAGATCTTAATTTGTGTTCTGAAGATGAACGTAGGTCTTACGGGTGTGGAACAACATGAAGGTATGTAATTAATACGTACCACAATATAGCAAAATCTCCAACAATAGACATTTTATACCGCGGTAACAATATATATATCGCAATACCGCGCAGCCCTACACCCTAACAACTTCTCAGAACATCCTAGCAACACATTGAACATCCGAACAACCATGTAGTTATATACTAAAAACACTCCTCTAGCAATCCACCTTTTTCCTGAATGCAGAAGTCTTGCCTGACTCATAGCGGAATTATCCTTTACATTTCCGCTCTCTGGTGTTTCTAGTCAGATTAGTATATTTTCAGAGCTGACATAAATGTAACTCACCACTGACACCCTAGCATTATAGCAGCAAGTTCTAGTTATGAATTATAGTAATTCTGAATTGTTTTTATGTTTGTTTTGAAGGTGAGCTCCAAGACGGTGGCTCAGTGTGTGGAGTTTTACTACACGTATAAAAAGCAGGTGAAGATCGGTAGGTACGGAACACTCCTATATGGAGAAGCAGAACCACCAGAAACTAAATCCACAACAGAGGAGGAAGTGGACAATAAAGTGAGTTCCTGTGGCTTTGTGTGTACGTGCACCTGAATGACTTGATTACGTACAATCTATTGCAGCACTGTAATGTTTCTTCTCCATCAGAGTTCACAGAAATTTGAATCACGCAAAGAAGACGAGGAGAGCAGGAAGTGGGATGGGTCATGTGACAGGAAACAAGAAAACAGCCCGGGCAGGGTGACACAATCTCTACAGGCCACTGAAAATGTGAGTTTGGAAAGATTTCCATGAGGTTGCAAAAAAAATGCTTGGCGACTACAGGAAATTTGATTTTTTTTCTTCTGTTTAGTTCATCCCTAGTTCTGGCCTACTTGAAATAACAATAAGTAAACTGGTCTGCCAGAGGTTTGGAAGGCAATAGTCATGCGTAGTTTAGCACTGTAGGACATTTATAGCACCATCTAGTGGTATACTTTATTACAAGTTTATTCAATGTCATTTATAGTACACTTATAAGGGACCAACCTGTTGGAGGAACCTGCAATTAACTTACTGAAGGGCACAATGGTGAACACAGATGTGTTTGAACTTACAACCACAGAGGAAGTTCGCTGTCTGCTATCTGTGTGCGTTCAGCTGTGCTTGCTTAAACTTAACATTTGTTTCCTGTTAGGCTGCTGCCGTCTTAGTCTTAAGAAGCCAGGAGGACAGCACTAGGGATCCGTCCACGTTGGGGGTCAGTCAACCTCTTCCTCCTCCGCCACCACCACCACCATCTAAACCTCGCGCTGAAACCGCAGGCCGGAAAAGTGGGACCGGCAATACAGGAAAAGGACAAACTAACCAAGAGGGTGAATTTCCCTGCAAGAAGTGTGGCAGGTCAGTTTATTGGGATAAACACTCAATTTACGCATTTACTCAATTTACTAATGATAATAGTTTGACATTTATTAAGGTTACACTTTATTTTACAGTATGTGTACTTACAATGTACTTACCCAAGAATGTACTGATAATATAAGGTAACTACATGGGTTTAGGTTAGGTTTAGGCGTAGGTTCAGGGTTAGTACCTAGTTATTACCCAGTTATTGTAATTGCTATAATAAGTACATAGTATGTTCATGTGGAACAGGACTGTAAAATTAACTGCTAACTTTATTCATTTATTTAAATGTACATTATTTTATTTATTTACTGAATTTAAATTAAATAAATAAGTAAATAAAATGAGGTACATTTTTAAATAAATTCATTTAAATTAAATTAATTATTCAAATGTACCTTTTATATTAAATAAATACATTTAAATTAAATTAATTATTCAAATGTACCTTTATATTAAATAAATGCATTTAAATTAAATTAAATATTTAAATGTACCTTATTTATTTATTCATTTAAATGTATCTTATTTGAATAAATGAAAAAAGGTCAATTTAATTAAGCAAGTATAAAAAATAAGTCTATTTATAAATAAATAGGGTACATTTAAAAAAATTTAATTCGATTAAATTAATAAATAAATATTTAAATTTATTTAATTTTATTTTTATTATATCTGTGTTGTTCTGTGCCATGTTTTGTATATTACTTTCTAAATGTCACAGTGCGAACTACAGTGTTGATACAGTGATACTACTAACTGAACCACATTTTTCAGTTGCATGACGGTAGTTCAGGTGTTTTTACAATAGTGTAGCAGTAAAATGCTTGCTTCTCCAAGTAGCATGTGGGTTTTTTGTATTGTATTGTGTATTCAGCTTTACAGTCAAGGAAACTGAGGTAAAAATGAGGCAAACTGAGGCAAACACTTACAAAGGCGTCTTGCGTCTATATGTAGCATTGGAAAATCTGATTGATTTCAGCGAGTCTGTTCATTCAGATAATTCCTGTAAATGATTCTATATATATATATATATATATATATATATATGTATATGTGTATATGTATGTATGTATGTATGTATGTGTATATATATATATATATATATATATATATATATATATATATATATATATGGGTAATTGACGAATAATTTTGAAGTTTTATTAAGTGTTAACAATGAGATTATGTGGTTTTTATAATCAATTAACACAAATTTTGTACATCTTGTAAAAAATGTCAAAAGCAAACCAAAATTTCGGTTTTACCGAATGACACTTTTGGTTATACCGAATGACGATATTTCCAAACAATGCTAACAGACTGATACCTAGCTAGCAAAAGGACAGTCAAACATTTTATATTCAGTACAAGTTTTTAAAATATTACAACATTTTCCATTTATAGCGGTTGTACCAAATGACCTGATGTTTTGGGACATGCGTATGATCAAGTGAAAACATGAATTTTTCAGAATAGTTAAAAGGGAGTTAGTTACTTTGCTTCACGACCATGTGGTCCTTTGCAGGTGTCTGAATGATGTCACATCCTGTCACATGATACTGAACGCATGACTTGATCCAAAATGGTTCCTTTATATTGGTTACTCCGAATGACATCAATGAAATTCATTTTTCTGTACATTCTTTCTCATAACAAAGCAACGACTTCTTCACATAATTTTAATACCATTTTGCACTATGTTGATATATGTTGTTATAAAATCATGCCAGAATAAAAATATATACATTTATTACATTTTAAGATGTTTTAATCAAAATGAAATGGCAGTATTGTAGAGCTGTACGAATCTGGATAAAATGAGAATCACGATTTTTTGGTTTCAAATAGAGATCACGATTCTCCCACGATTCTGAATATACAACCAAACAAAATAACATGTAATTTACTAGAGGTTCTGACAAAATATAAATTGCTGACTCGAAAATGTTTTAATTAATTATTTAAAAAATGAATGAATTCAATGACTCATTAATAAATACTTGTTTATTTGCTGGATGAATCAGTGTTTTTAAACGAATGTTTTGAATGAACGATTCAATGACATACATTTTTTAACAGTCAGTTGTCACCACCTAGTGGAATTAGATTGTAATTGATACAACCGTTATTTTGACGTGCTGAGTTAGTTTCAAAAGGTAGCTTGCTCTATTTTGATCACTATCGTAGACATCTGTGTTTAAATACTAACTTATATCTCAGTACTTCTGTGATAATGTGAATATTCATAACACAGAAATAACTAATGTGCGACAAAACGGCTCTCTTTGGCTCTGGCAGCATGAACACAGATTTGAACATCCTGGTATGATTTTGTCAGACGTTTAATAGACGCGGGAGAATCGTTGTCATTAATAAAGTAGGATCACTAAATAATTCTATTTAGTCTTTTTATCCAGAGCATAAAACCCATCATCTCTATGATGCATTCACAGATCTGACTGATCCGTTTCTCTGGTTCAGATCAGTGACTCATTGATCTGCATGTCTGATTCGTCAGTGAATCATTCTTTGAGTAAGACCTTTGGATTGAATCGGTTGACCCAAATAACAAAAACCAGTGACGATAACCAATGATTTGTTCACAAATCTGACTCTCAATTCATTAATTCAATAATCTGCAGGTCTGATTTGTGAATTATTTATTTTTTAAACAATGTCTTCAATGAATCTGTTAATCAAGTCTGAATGATTATTTAATAAATCCAACTGATCCAGTTCTTGGCTTCAACTCATTGACTTTTGAGTCGGATCTTTACAATGAATCAGTTTGCAAAACGAATTCATGAATTCTACTGATCCGGTGTCATGAGAAATCGAGTATATGTATACTAGTATACGAACCATGTCATTAAAAGACATTAGTGGTCATTATAACGCATTTTTTTAAATTATATAAATCATAACGTGATTTTGCAGGAATTCTAATCAGGCGCTAAAAATACTATCCAATTAAAAATGTCAGTTGAACCAATGGGATCACTCGAGGTACTAAAGGAGACCCAAGTTCAGACCTTGACCTTGAGTTCAAATCACTGACCTAAAGATCTGAAAAAATTTTTTCTCCAGGATCTTCTTTAAAGTGAAGAGCCGCAGTGCCCACATGAAGAGTCATGCTGAAGCGGAGAAAAAAGCAGCTGCGCTCCGGCAGAGGGAGGCAGAGCAGCGGGCGGCAGCCGCCATGTTGGCCGCCCAGCAGAACGGAGCAATGGGGGATCAGGGCAAAACCAGGCGAGCCAGCAGCGACGATTCCTCGGAGGAAGAGGAGGATGCAGACGACGAAGACTGGCACTAGCTAACAATCTCCTTTGTGTGACTGAGAAAAGACTTATTTATTTTGATTTTACCAGCCAACAAAATCCCATCCCGAAAGAAGAGTTTCAGGGACTGGCTCACTCCCGTAGAATGTTTGTGTGAGTGCGTATGTGTGCTACTTGTGTATATGAGACGGACAAAGATGGAGACCGATGCTGTAGAAGCATTCAGGGGCTTAAAGTTCAGATATAGGGCTATTGGGAGTGTAAGCCATGCCATCTCAGTGTGAATGTGTGCGCGTGTCTATAAAATGCACTTTCGGACTCATCCAACACACGCCGACCTGACCGCAGCACATCTATCAGTGTCTGTGCACAGAACTCACTCACTGTTTTCCCGTGAAATGAACCTTTATGGATTCAGTGCTGTGGACGTCGACGGACGCAAAAGCAAGTGCGCGTGTGTGTTTAGTCTTTTCCTCCTTTTTTTGAAATGAAAACGACGGTATGTTTCTCTTCCATGTGACTGCCAAACGCTTGCACAACTGTGCTTGTACGCCTGATCTCCAGTGCTGTAATTTTTGGGCTTTCTGTTTTCAGTATCTTAAAGGTATAGTTCATTTGAAATGGAAAATTCTGTCGTTTTCTCACCCTCGTGCCGTTACAAATATGTACCATTTTCTTTTATCCGTTGAACACAAAAGCTTAGTGGGATGTTCTTTCTTCTCTTTGTCATATAATATTTCTTAAGGGCTTTTAATTACCAAAAAGATTTAAAAAAAAAAAACAAAAACAAAAAAAAAACAGATAACTGTCATATTCAAAGTCTTCAGAAGCCAAACAATAGGTTTGTGTGAGGAAATCTTGACTCGTCTTGATAGCGTTGTTAAAGTTAACAAAAACTATTAAAAATGATATTCTTTAATTGATTTAAAGCTGAAATAAAATATAAATATTAGATGGAAAATCAGAATAAGTTGAAGAACTAAAACTGAAATAGAAATATTAAAGCCCCACGACATGCTGACAAAAGTATATATATCGTGGCCACGTTAAACTACTTTGTTCCCTCTTTTTGATTTAACTAAACAAGAGAACTAATAATTACAATATGGCCACAATTTAATAAATTGAGTAAAATGTGTTGATTTATTAGTAAGTCGTGGGAGTGAATTGTTAATTCGTAGCCATAATATACTTTTTCCCCGCGGGTATAAGCGTGGGGAAAAATAACACGCGGGTATAAGCGCATGGGATTTAAGAGTTATGGAGTATTTTTAGTGAACATCTAACGCATCTAACATAAGTTTGTAAGTAAAAAATGTGCGTGTGTGTGTGTATATACTACCAGTCAAAAGTTTGGAAACTGTAAGATTTTTAATGTTTTTAAAAGAAGTTTCGTCTGCTCACCAAGGCTGCATTTATTTAATTAAAAATACAGTAAAAAGAGTAATATTGTGAAATTTTTCTGTTTGAATATATTTTATAAAGTAATTTATACCTGTGATGCAAAGCTGAATTTTCAGCATCATTACTCCAGTCTTCAGTGTCACATGATCCTTCAGAAATCATTAATATGATGATTTAGTGCACAAGAAACATTTATGATTATTATCAATGTTGAAAACAGTTGTGTACTTTATTTTTTTCAGGATTCCTTGATGAATAGAAAGTTCAAAAGAACAGCATTTATCTGAAATACAAAGCTTTTGTAACATTATACACTACCAGTAAGAATTTTTATTTTTTTGAAAAGAAATTAAAGAAATTAATACTTTTATTCAGCAAGGATGCATTGAATCAATCAAAAGTGACAGTAAAGACATTTATAATGTTACAAAAGATTATATTTAATAAATGCTATTCTTTTGAACTTTCTATTCATCAAAGAATCCTGAAAAAAAAAAAATATTGTAAACAAATATTTTGTACAACTGTACACAATAAATGTTTCTTGAGCAGAAGATCATCATATTAGAATGATTTGTGAAGGATCATGTGACACTGAAGACTGGAGTAATGATGCTGAAAAATTCAGCTTTGCATCACAGAAATAAATTACTTTATAAAATATATTCAAACAGAAAACAGTTATTTTAAATTGTAATAATATTTCACAATATTACTGTTTTTACTGTATTTTTAATTAAATAAATGCAGCCTTGGTGAGCAGATGAAACTTCTTTTAAAAACATTAAAAATCTTACCGTTTCCAAACTTTTGACTGGTAGTGTACATATAAACATATATAAACTTACGTTAGATGCGATTAATCAATCTGACAGCACTACTTAATGTATTAGCTTTAGTACTGTCAGATCGATTAATCGCATCTAACAACTGTGTGTATAAACATATAAACTTATGTTAGATGCGATTAATCGATCTGACAGTACTAATGCTAATACATTAAGTAGTGCTGTCAAATCGATTTATCGAATCTAACATAAAAGTAAATGTGTGTGTATATATACACAAACTTTTGTTAGATGCGATTAATCGTGATTAATCGATTTGACAGCACTACTTAATTTTATATATTGCATTAGTAGTATAGACCACTATTATTATTATTATTATTATTATTATATATAAACTTTTTCGAGCTTGACAGCGGTCCCTGGTGTTACTACATACTTTCACTTCATGGCCATGACCAGGTTGAACATTCAGCTTAACATCTCCTTTCATGTTCGCCGTCAGATACGGCTTTGGAAATACACGAGGGTGAGTAAATGATGCTAGGGTTTTCTTTTTTGAAATAACTATTCCTTTAATTTAAAAATGGTGACCTCGCTGATGCCTTCAATGTTTTT